>CM055119.1:204001628-204601628 GCA_029206835.1 Rana muscosa | reverse complement strand
CCTCACTATGCCCATTGCAACCTCACTATGCCCATTGCAACCTCACTGTGCCCATTGCAACCTCACTGTGCCATTTGCAGCCTGACCTCACTGTGCCCATTGCAGCCTGACCTTACTGTGCCCATTGCAACCTCACTGTGCCCATTGCAGCCTGACCTCACTGTGCCCATTGCAACCTCACTGTGCCCATTGCAACCTCACTGTGCCCATTGCAGCCTGACCTTACTGTGCCCATTGCAACCTCACTGTGCCCATTGCAACCTCACAGTGCCCATTGCAGCCTGACCTCACTGTGCCCATTGCAACCTCACTGTGCCCATTGTAACCTCACTGTGCCCATTGCAGCCTGACCTCACTGTGCCCATTGCAGCCTGGCCTTACTGTGCCCATTGCAGCCTGGCCTTACTGTGCCCATTGCAGCCTGACCTCACTGTGCCCATTGCAACCTCACTGTGCCCATTGCAACCTCACTGTGCCCATTGCAACCTCACAGAGCCCATTGCAGCCTGACCTCACTGTGCCCATTGTAACCTCACTGTGCCCATTGCAGCCTGACCTCACTGTGCCCATTGCAGAATCACTTTGCCGATCTGTGTACAGTACCTGAGTCCGTGACATATTCAGACGCAGCCCGTGCAGTGTTAAAAAGTCACGCTCCTCCTTGTCCTGTTCCGTGAAAGGCGGAACACTCGGTTTCCCAGCGAACACTGTGTTCAGTGTTCCGCCTATCACGGACGCCCTCTCGTCTATCACGGAACAGGACAAGGAGGAGCGCAACTTTTTAACACTGCACAGCCGCCGTCTGACTCTGCATGTCACGGAGTCAGGTATACAGACTCGAGTATAAGCCGAGGGGGTAGGGTTGCCACCTCATCCCTTTAAACCCGAACACATATGAATTACACAGGTTCTGAGGCTAATTTAATGCAGATAAGGCTCCAAGTGAGTTTAATTACCACCTTAATCAGCCACAGAACCTGTGTAATTAGTATGTGTTCGGTTTTAAAGGGATTAGGTGGCAACCCTACGAGGGGGGCATTTTCAGCCCAAAAAAAAGGGCTGAAAAACTCGGCTTATACTCGAGTATATACAGTATGTCTCCCCCCCCCCCCCACAAATAGAGCTTTCTTTTGGTGGTATTTGATCACCTCTGTGTTTTTTTTTGGGGGGGGGGGTGGGGGGTTTGCGCTATAAACAATAAAAACCTGACTATTTAAAAAAAAAAAGATAAAAAATGTAAAATATCAAATTTCTTCATCAATTTAGGCCAATATGTATTCTGCTACATGTCTTTGGTAAAAAAAAAAAAAAAAAAATCCCAATAAGTGTATATTGATTGGTTGTCAGGGCTGGGCTTTTAGCGGCTCTCTTCTCGGTGCTCAGGCTGCTCAGCTGTCGGTTAATTACCAGCCACTCGTTGTTTCCACAGCGACTCTCCTGGTTACCACTACCTGCCTCATTAGTCCCGCCTACAGCCAGCCCCTTCTGGCTATTTAACCACTTACAGACCGGAAGATTTTCCCCCCTCAATGACCAGGCTATTTTTTTTTTGCGATACGGCACTGCATCGTTTTAGCTGACAATTGCGCGGTTGTGCGACGCTGTACCCAAACAAAATTGATGTCCTTTTTTTTTCCCCCCACAAATAGGGCTTTCTTTTGGTGGTATTTTTTGCGCTATAAACAAAAAAAGAGCGACAATTTTGAAAAAAAAAAAAAAAACCCACAATTTTTTACTTTTTTTGCTATAATAAATACCCCCAAATTCAAAAATAAAAACATTTCTTCATCAGTTTAGGCCGATATGTATTCTTCTACATATTTTTTGGTTAAAAGAAAAAATAGCAATAAGCGTATATTGATTGGTTTGCGCAAAAGTTATTGCGTCCACAAAATAGGGGATAGATTTATGTCATTTTTTAATAATGGCGTGATCTGCTATTTTTAGATTTTAGATCTGCGACATTGCGGCGGACAGATTGGACACATTTGACACTTTTTTGGGACCATTGACATTTATACAGCGATCAGTGCTAAAAATAGTTACTGATTACTGTGTAAATGTCACTGCCAGGGAAGGGGTTAACACTAGGGGGCGATCAAGGGGTTAGGTGTTCCCTGGGAGGTGTTTATAACTGTATTGGGGCTGAGCTGACTGGAGGAGGAGAAAGATCGCTGTTCCTGATCACTAGGAACAGCAGATCTCTCTCTAACTCTCTCTAACTCCCCTGTCAGAACGGGAATCTGTCTGTTTACATTAACAGATCCTCATTCTGGCTCTCGTTCCAGTGATCGCGGGCGG
Organism: Rana muscosa; assembly: GCA_029206835.1. Classification (NCBI taxonomy): domain Eukaryota; kingdom Metazoa; phylum Chordata; class Amphibia; order Anura; family Ranidae; genus Rana; species Rana muscosa. The sequence goes on along the minus strand of CM055119.1, from coordinate 204,599,327 downwards.
CCAAAGGACATCGCGGCCGACGACCGCGCGCATCGGGTCCCTTGCCACACAGAGGGCGCGTGCGCCTGCTATGGCTCTTTAGCAGAGCCGACGTACACATACGGCGATTTGCAGGAACGTGCTGACCTACTGCCATATAACGATGATGGCTGGTCGACAAGTGGTTAAGCTGCCTTGCCCATTCCTTCGGTGCCTTCGCCTGGTCAACATTTTCAGTGTGTCTCTGCTGTGTTTCTGATTGACTTTTGCCTAGGTGATGTCTCTTCTGGTTCCTGATCCCGATCTTTGGCTTTTGGCAATACTGACTCCTGTAGACATGTGCATTCGTTTTCGTCCGAATGCATTTTCGTCCGAATTTCTGGGATTTTCGCGTTTTTTTTAACAAACGATAATGAAGACACAGAATCCCGAAATCCAAAAGATCCGACATAAAAAATACTTTATTTTCGTTTCGTTGCGACAACAGTTCGATATAGACAGAAGATTCGACATGACGGTGACAATAGCGATCTGTGTCTATCGAACCTGCGGTGGAATGGGCCTGAATCTTCATGTCGAATCTTTTCTCTCTATGTCAAATAATCTTGGACTAATAGAGTTATGCTGGCCATACACTATACGAAAACTCGGGCAAAAATCGGTCGTTCAGACAGTTCTTTCGTTTTTCGAACAGTTAATGGGCACAAAATCGATAATCGTTGGGACGTTTTTGAGCCGAAAAAACGAAGGACAAGTTTGGAAATTTTCTGCCGAACGAACGATAAATCGGAAGGTTAATGTGTTTCCCGTCCGAACTTTCTGCACTAGGTATATGTGAAAAAAAAAAAAAATATATTATTTATGTCCACTGAACGATTTATCGGTCATTACATGATGGCACTATCGTTTGCGCTCACGACCGAAGGTTCGTTTTTTGAAAGTTCGTTCGGATGATTTTTTGTATAGTGTATGGCCAGCATTATACGACTTGTCCCACGATTTCCGATGGCAAAGTAGCATGACAAGTCGTTTCCCATGATTTCCAATGACAACCATTCATATTAGTACGACTTCAAGTCGTTCCGACTTCAAAGTAGTCCCTGCACTACTTTGGTCCGATTTTGATGCCAATTACACAGGCATTCTTTGAAATTGCAGCAAAATCGCGGCCACGAATCGCGGCAAAATCGCGGTAAAATCGCGCGACTCTGAAGTTGCACAAGTGTGAAAGGGGCCTAACCTAACTCTTAAGTCCAAGATTATTCGACATAGAGAGAAAAGATTTGACATGAAGATTCGCCAAAGCAGTCGCCGCGAGTGGACATTTATGATCAAATGCTCCGCCCATAGGCTATAGAAGAATTCTAATGTTGGTTGACTAGTAATAATAATTAATAAATATAATTATTACTAGTCATACAACATTAGAATTCTACTATAGCTTGTGGGCGGAGCATTGGACCGGAAATGTACGATCGCGGCGTCGTACAGTTTAGCTGCTCCGTCGAATCTTCTTAGAACATCCGACAGACACCATGAGCCTTCAATTGACAGATTCGACCTTAATTCACTCGGATTTTCGGACGAACGCATTTTTTTTAATGAAACAAAATTAATAAAAACTAATTTCGGGAGTAACTAAATAAATGTATTTTTCGTACGAAAACGAAATTCCGAAATGAAATATTTCAGTGTGCACCTGTCTACTGACTCCTGGCTTCCCGATCGGTTTTTATGTTTTGCGCTATAAACAAAAAAAATACCAACAAGTTTGAAAAAAACTTAGTATTTTTTACTTTCTGCTATAAAACATATCCGATAAAAAAAATGAAAAAAATCTAATTTCTTCATAAATTTAGGCCAATTATGTTTTTTTTTTTTGGTAAAAAAAAAATCCCAATAAGCGTATATTGATTGGTTTGCACAAAATTTATAGCGTCTACAAACTATGGGATAGATTTATGGAATTTTTTAATTTATTTTTTTACTAGTAATGGCGGCTGAAAAACAACAGATTTGCTGTCTGGAAGAAAGAGTTCTAAAAAAAAAACCGCAGCCATCACATCTAAGAATTGGTAAGCTACAACAGGGTTTAAAATTTCAAATCCTGAGCTACTAGCCAGACCTCAAGGGTTACTCGCCACCAGTTGCCGGGCCCAACCCCTACCATGTCCCGCCCCTAATCCCGCCCCTAAACACGCCCTCACATTATCTCATGAAATGACACTTAAATGTTTTATGCAGAATTAAGTTATAAAAATAAATATTAACAACAACTTCGTCCAAAACTGCAGCCTGCCCATGTCTGCCAATACAGCCTGTGTCCGCCAGTGCAGCCTGTGACGCCAATGCAGCCATCTGTCCCCAAATGCAGCCTTGTGTAGCCATGTGTCCCCAAATGCAGCCTTGTGTCCCCAAATACACCCATGTGTCCCCAACTGCAGCCATATGTCCCGAAATGCAGCCATATGTCCCCAAATGCAGCCATATGTCCCGAAATGCAGCCATATGTCCTGAAATGCAACCATGTCCCCAAATGCAGCCATATGTCCTGAAATGCAGCCATGTCCCCAAATGCAGCCATATGTCCTGAAATGCAGCCATGTCCCCAAATGCAGCCATATGTCCTGAAATGCAGCCATGTCCCCAAATGCAGCCATATGTCCTGAAATGCAGCCATGTCCCCAAATGCAGCCATATGTCCTGAAATGCAGCCATGTCCCCAAATGCAGCCATGTCCCCAAATGCAGCCATATGTCCTGAAATGCAGCCATGTCCCCAAATGCAGCCATGTCCCCAAATGCAGCCATATGTCCCGAAATGAAGCCATATGTCCTGAAATGCAGCCATGTCCCCAAATGCAGCCATATGCCCTGAAATGCAGCCATGTCCTGAAATGCAGCCATGTCCCCAAATGCAGCCATATGCCCTGAAATGCAGCCATGTCCCCAAATGCAGCCATATGTCCTGAAATGCAGCCATGTCCCCAAATGCAGCCATATGCCCTGAAATGCAGCCATGTCCTGAAATGCAGCCATGTCCCCAAATGCAGCCATATGCCCTGAAATGCAGCCATGTCCCCAAATGCAGCCATATGCCCTGAAATGCAGCCATGTCCCCAAATGCAGCCATATGCCCTGAAATGCAGCCATGTCCCCAAATGCAGCCATATGTCCTGAAATGAGGCCATATGCCCTGAAATGCAGCCATGTCCCCAAATGCAGCCATATGTCCTGAAATGAGGCCATATGCCCTGAAATGCAGCCATGTCCCCAAATGCAGCCATGTCCTGAAATGCAGCCATGTCCCCAAATGCAGCCATGTCCCCAAATGCAGCCATATGTCCTGAAATGAAGCCATATGTCCTGAAATGAAGCCATATGCCCTGAAATGCAGCCATGTCCTGAAATGCAGCCATGTCCCCAAATGCAGCCATATGTCCTGAAATGCAGCCATGTGTAGGTCCCCAGTGGCCTACCTGTGTAAGAGAGAGCCCCCCCCCTGCCACCGCCGCCGATGTCTGGTTGATCAGCGCGGGGGGGGCGGTCGTGGGGCAAGAGAGAGGAGAGGAGAGGAGGATCTGCTACCACCGCCGCATTGATCAGCGCGCGGGGAACGTAACAGCTTTCATTTCAATAGATGTGTGTTCCACGCCGCGCGTGCCGTCACAGCCCCTCCCCCTTTTCCCGGCACTTTGATAGACAGATCACCTGCCCAATCCTTATGAAGACGGGGAACACACAGCTATTGAAATGAAAGCTGTTATGTTCCCCGCGCGCTGATCAATGCGGCGGCGGCGGCATCTCCTCCTCTCCTCTCTCTCCCTTGCCACACGACCGCCCCCAGGCAGCCCACACTCGCCCAGCCCTCAAAATCCACTCGCAAAATGCGAGCAGGCGAGTGAAAATTTTGAGGGCTGAGCTACAATATAATAAATGTTTGCTTTTGGGTTTATTACTATTTTAAGTAGACATGTGCAATTCGTTTAGTTCCGAAACGAAATTCAGACACATTTTCGTTGTTTGGAAATTCGGATGTATTCGAACTACCAAATTACAATAGTAACGAGTTTAAAACGAATCCGAAAGAACGAACCGCAATTCGGACGACATTCGATTCAAATCTGAAACACAAATTTGAATCGAAATGAAAATCGATTTTCAACAAAGAGAATACAATAAAATAGAATATAAAATAATAAAGCAATAGAATAAAATAAAAGAATAGTAAAGAATAGAATTAAAATAATTTTCTGTTCTATTCTTTTGTATTATGTTCTATTCTAATCCTTTCCGTTCTATTCTATTCTAACTGTATTCCATTATAATCTTTTATTTTCTATAATATATATATTATCTTCTGAATTTTGAATAGAATGAATTTGAATAAAAAAGATTATAATAGAACAGAAAAGAATAGAATAGAAAATAAGCAGATACAATAAAATAGAAAAACAATAGAATAGAAAAAAAATAGAATGAATATATAACTATCTTCCGAAATTAGAATTTTAAATAGAATGAATTTAAATAGAAAAGATTTGAATAGAATAGAAAATAGGAGAATAGAATAGAAAAGAATAGAACAGAATATCAATAGAATAAAATAAAATAGAAAGAATATAACGGTTATATTCTTTCTATTTTATTTTATCCTATTTATTTTTTATTCTATTCTATTCTCTTATATTATATTCTATGTTTTTCCATTTTCTGTTCTATTCTAATCTTTTCTATTCAAATTCTAATTTATTCTGTTCAAAATAACTATCTTTCGAAATTCGAATTTCAAATAGAATGAATTTGAATAGAAACAATTAGAATAGAATAGAAAATAGGAGAATATAATAGAAAAGAATAGAACAGAAAATAAATAGAATAAAATAAATTAGAAAGAATATTCTCTTATATTCTCTTATATTATATTCTATATTTTTCCATTTTCTATTCTATTCTAATCGTTTGTATTCAAACTCATTCTGTTCAAATTTCAGAAAGATGGTTATATATTATATTTTTTTCTATTCTTTTCTATTTTCTTATTTTCTGTTCTATTATTTTCTATCTTTTTCTAATATTTACTTTTCTATTCTATTCAAATTCAAATTAATTTTATTCAAAATTAGAATTTCAGAAGATGGTTATATATTATATTTTCTATTTTATTCTATTCTATTGATTTTCTATTTTATTCTATTCTCTTATATTATATTATTTTCCATTTTCTATTCTACTCTAATCTTTTGTATTCAAATTCATTCTGTTCAAATTTTGAAAGATGGTTATATATTATATTTTTGTCTATTCTATTATTTTATATTATATTTTCTTATTTTCTGTTCTATTCTTTTGTATTTATTTCTAATAATATTTTTTTTTCTATTCTAGCCTAATCTTTTCTATTCTAATTCATTCTATTCAAAATTTGAATTTTGGAAGATAATTATAGATAATAATCTTTCTATTTTATTCTATTATATTGTTTTTTCTAGTCTATTATTTTCTATTCTATTGTATTCTCTTTTTTTTTTCTATTCTATTCTTTTCCATTTTCTACTCGAATTCGAATTTTGGAAGATGGTGACCATTTTTTTTTTTTTCTATTTTATTCTATTCTGTTCTAATTTTCGATTGTCAAACAGTCAGTATCAATAGTCTAATGCAACAGCTGCATTTAAATGTAAAAATAAATTGAATTTAAATGCGTTTTCGAATTTGAATACTGATTCGATATTTTTTTGAATTTGGACAAATTTTTAAAATCGAAAACGAAAATAAACAAAATCAATTCCGAAAACGAATGTAACGGATTTGATGAAACAAAATTATTTAAATAACGAATCAAAATGAAATAAAACACATTTTTTTCGTCCTGCACATGTCTAGTTTTAAGGTATGTCTATAAAATACCAAAAGTCTACTTTCCCTTTAAGTTGGGCGGCGCACATCTACACCAAAAAGAAAGGATTCCCGTTCAGCAACTCCCTAAGAAATAAACCTTCACATCAATATAAAATAATTTCCCCTTAAAATACATTGTGAAGGTGAGATTCCTGCAGAGGTTACGGGCCTGTTATAGGCCGACGCGGCTCCCGGAACACGAGCGGAACGCGTCTCTTCCCGTCATTATCTCGGCTCTCACCAGTAATTACAATTCATTAGAATCCGGACTTTATCTTCTCTGTGTTGTGGCAGAATCCCGTCTTTATCAGCAGAAGATTAATATGTGAACACGGCTGATAAGTGAGTCAGATGACATTTCCATCTTCTCTTTATTATTAATATTATTATTATAGACACACATCGCCTCTTCTGATTGGAGGGGCGGCGCAAAACGCGGCTCTGCCGTTTCATTCCTGTATTATTCAGGATTTATAGTGGACATGTTATTGGAAACATTGTATATTCCTGAGCTTCCTTGTTTCTCCGCAAACTTTTTTAACCGCTTAAGGGGACCGCCCCATAGCAGATATACTGCTCCAGGTGCGTCCCCCCTCCTGTGCAGAATCACATTATGTATATATGATTCTGCACAGGGCTGGGACAAGGGGTGGGCATGAGGGACGGTTGCCCTGGGCACTGTGGTTTTATGTGAGGTGGGTGGGGGGGGGGCGCGCTGCGAGGAGATTGAGGGGGAGTCAGGAGGTAAAAATTGCTAGGAGTGGGGATTTGTGTTGGGAGAGGGGATGGGGGAAGAAGATTTGTGCTAGGAGGGGGGAATTTAGAGTGTGACCAGTGTGAGACAAGTGTGACCATTGTGTGACCAGTGTGAGACCAGTGTGGGACTAGTGTGACCATTGTGAGACCAGTGTGACCATTGTGAGACCAGTGTGACCATTGTGAGACCAGTGTGACCATTGTGTAACCCGTGTGGGACTAGTGAGACCAGTGTGACCATTGTGAGACCATTGTGAGACCAGTGTGACCATTGTGAGACCAGTGTGACCATTGTGAGACCAGTGTGACCATTGTGTAACCCGTGTGGGACTAGTGAGACCAGTGTGACCATTGTGTAACCCGTGTGGGACTAGTGAGACCAGTGTGACCATTGTGTGACCAGTGTGAGACCAGTGTGGGACTAGTGTGACCATTGTGAGACCAGTGTGACCATTGTGAGACCAGTGTGACCATTGTGAGACCAGTGTGACCATTGTGTAACCCGTGTGGGACTAGTGAGACCAGTGTGACCATTGTGTGACCAGTGTGAGACCAGTGTGGGACTAGTGTGACCATTGTGAGACCAGTGTGACCATTGTGTAACCCGTGTGGGACTAGTGAGACCAGTGTGACCATTGTGAGACCATTGTGAGACCAGTGTGACCATTGTGTAACCCGTGTGGGACTAGTGAGACCAGTGTGACCATTGTGAGACCAGTGTGACCATTGTGAGACCAGTGTGACCATTGTGAGACCAGTGTGACCATTGTGTAACCCGTGTGGGACTAGTGAGACCAGTGTGACCATTGTGAGACCAGAGTGGGACTAGTGAGACCAGTGTGACCATTGTGAGACCATTGTGACCATTGTGAGACCATTGTGAGACCAGTGTGACCATTGTGAGACCAGTGTGGGACCAGTGTGGGACTAGTGTGACCATTGTGAGACCATTGTGACCATTGTGAGACCAGTGTGGGACTAGTGAGACCAGTGTGACCATTGTGAGACCAGTGTGACCATTGTGAGACCAGAGTGGGACTAGTGAGACCAGTGTGACCATTGTGAGACCAGTGTGGCACTAGTGAGACCAGTGTGACCATTGTGAGACCATTGTGACCATTGTGAGACCATTGTGAGACCAGTGTGGGACCAGTGTGGGACTAGTGTGACCATTGTGACCATTGTGACCATTGTGAGACCAGTGTGGGACTAGTGAGACCAGTGTGGCCATTGTGAGACCATTGTGACCATTGTGAGACCAGTGTGGGACTAGTGAGACCAGTGTGGCCATTGTGAGACCAGTGTGGGACTAGTGAGACCAGTGTGGCCATTGTGAGACCAGTGTGACCATTATGAGACCATTGTGAGACCAGTGTGAGACCAGTGTGACCATTATGAGACCATTGTGAGACCAGCGTGACCATTGTGAGACCATTGTAAGACCGGTGAGACCATTGTGAGGCCAGTGTGGGACTAGTGTGACCATTGTGTGACCATTGTGAGACCAGTGTGAGACCAGTGTGACCATTGTGAGACCAGTGTGACCATTGTGAGACCATTGTGAGAGCAGTGTGACCATTGTGAGACAGTGTGACCATTCTGAGACCATTGTGAGACCAGTTTGACCATTGTGACCATTGTGAGGCCAGTATGAGACCAGTGTGACCATTGTGAGACCAGTGTGACCATTGTGAGACCAGTGTGAGACCAGTGTGACCATTGTGAGACCAGTGTGACCATTGTGAGAACATTGTGAGACCAGTGTGGACCATTGTGAGACCAGTGTGACCATTGTGAGAACATTGTGAGACCAGTGTGACCATTGTGAGAACATTGTAAGACCAGTGTGACCATTGTGAGACCAGTGTGACCATTCTGAGACCATTGTGAGACCAGTTTGACCATTGTGACCATTGTGTGACCATTGTGTGACCATTGTGAGACCAGTGAGACCATTGTGAGACCAGTGTGACCATTGTGAGACCAGTGTGGGAGGCCACTAAACCTCATTGTGAGCCGGCCGGATAAATCCTTGCAGCGGGCCGAATTTGGCCAAGGGGCCCGTAGTTTGGAGACCCCTTCCATAAGATCCACACCCTTCCTCCTCCGGTCCCCCAGCACAGATTCCCCCTGCTGCACTGTCATTGTAGTCGTCGTTGGCTAGGGACAGCTGGTATCCCAGCATCCAATCACAAGCTTGCCAAAACATTTATAGGAGGACGGCGATCCAGACCTGTTTTACCAGCTGCTACAAGCACACTCTCTCCAGGTTCCCGGCCATGCTGTATGTATGTGTGTGTGGGGGGGGGGGGGGTAAGGGTGGATTCTGAAGGGGATCTAATGGAGACCCTGACGTAAATGGAATCTGATGGGGGGCTATGATGTATGGGGGGACTCTAATGTAAAGAGGGACTCTGATGTAAGCATACCTCCCAACTTTTTGAGATGGGAATGAGGGACACCTATTAGAAAAAGTATGTAGGCATAGGACACGCCCCCTGCCACGCCCCATTAAAGGGCTTTTTTTCACTACTATTTCTTTATATTGGCTTTTGATATTTAGAAATTGGATGAAAGGTTTATCATCAGGAAACACTTTTGGAAAGATAATTGGTGCATTTTATATAAAACTATAAAGATCAGATCAAAATGAAGGACAAATGAGGAGGAAAGAGGGACTTTGTTCCAAATCAGGGACAGTTGGGAGCTATGTATAAGGGGGACTCTGATGGGGACTCTCATGTAAGGGGGGACTCTGATGTAGTATGTCTGTAGTCTCTGGCAGCTCTCTGTAGCATTACATTCACTAAATACAATGTGTGACTCTTTGGTGATGTCAGTTGAGATCTCCTATATGAAATAATCTGACCAGCACTGCTGTAAAGCAGCGGTCTCCTACTACTGACACTAATGATGGGGCACTATTCCTCTCACTGACACCAATGATGGGTCACTATTCCTCCCACTGATACCAATGATGGGGCACTATTCCTCCCACTGACACCAATGATGGGGCACTATTCCTCCCACTGACACCAATGATGGGGCACTATTCCTCCCACTGACACCAATGATGGGGCACTATTCCTCCCACTGACACCAATGATGGGGCACTATTCCTCCCACTGACACCAATGATGGGGCACTATTCTGCCTGCTGAAACCAATGATGGGGCACTATTCCTCCCACTGACACCAATGATGGGGCACTATTCCTCCCACTGACACCAATAACGGGGCACTATTCCTCCCACTGACACCAATGATGGGGCACTATTCCTCCCACTGACACCAATGATGGGGCACTATTCCACCCACTGACACCAACGATGGGGCACTATTCCTCCCACTGACACCAATGATGGGACACTATTCCTCCCACTGACACCAATGATGGGACACTATTCCTCCCACTGACACCAATGATGGGGCACTATTCCACCCACTGACACCAACGATGGGGCACTATTCCTCCCACTGACACCAATGATGGGACACTATTCCTCCCACTGACACCAATGATGGGGCACTATTCCACCCACTGACACCAAAGATGGGGCACTATTCCACCCACTGACACCAAAGATGGGGCACTATTCCTCCCACTGACACCAATGATGGGGCACTATTCCTCCCACTGACACCAACGATGGGGCACTATTCCACCCACTGACACCAACGATGGGGCACTATTCCTCCCACTGACACCAATGATGGGACACTATTCCTCCCACTGACACCAATGATGGGGCACTATTCCACCCACTGACACCAAAGATGGGGCACTATTCCACCCACTGACACCAAAGATGGGGCACTATTCCTCCCACTGACACCAATGATGGGGCACTATTCCTCCCACTGACACCAATGATGGGGCACTATTCCACCCACTGACACCAACGATGGGGCACTATTCCACCCACTGACACCAACGATGGGGCACTATTCCACCCACTGACACCAACGATGGGGCACTATTCCACCCACTGACACCAACGATGGGGCACTATTCCACCCACTGACACCAACGATGGGGCACTATCGACTTCCGTTAACAGCAAGACATTTTTTATACTACCACTGGCCACAGTCCGGTCCCCCTGAAGTATAAAGGACAGTAAATTGCCCCTTTGTTTAAAATGTTTGGAGACCCCCCCCGCTGCTGTAAGGGATTCTCCCCCATAGCCACACCCAGAGTGCAGTGAGAGTTACAATGTAACAATTCCTGAGGATGTTGGAAGGCGGCATGGAAATGTCATTTGTCTGATTGGTGAACAGATAGGAGTCCCGTTGTTTTTTTTATTTTATTTTTTATTGCCAATAAATTCCCCTTTCAATGAAATTCAGACCCAAGACTACATTCCAATAAAGTCCTGGCCTGGTGGGGGAGGGGCGGGCTGTGTCCTCCCCACACAGACCCGGAACATTATCATTGAATACATAAAATGTCCATTTAGCAGTTTTATTCACCAAGCGGAACGTTGGAGCTTCAGGACGACGGACCTCGGAGCAAATCCTCAATTTCACATTTTTTCTGATCCGTGAGAAATGGAGGATTTATAGCGAGCCGGAGAGGAGAAACGCCGAATGCAAAGAGGAAAAGGGCGACTTGGGAGATCCAATCCTCATCCAGGTTCTTGGATGTTATCCAGACCTTTGTTTCTTCGCCTGTAAAAAATCTATGTTATTATTCAAGCCGTTCATCTTCTGGGCAGACGTGGCGGCATGACGAGGACTTTATGTAAAGTGGACCTGTCATAACGTAGTGTGCAGCATGCGGAGTAATGTGGGTGGAGGGTGACATCATTCCAAACTGCCATTCAGGGACAATTTTCCAAGGACGGGGGGGGGGGGGGGGGGGTTGACGGGATTTTGGCGGCGCGTGATTTGTCGGGTGAATGGCTGGTTTTAGCACTTATATCATCCCAATACCATGCTTGGAATGTATTTCTATTATTACCTTGTAATAATAGACCCCCTTCCCTTAGTATAGACCCCCCTTCCTCAGTACGGACCCCCCTCTACTAACTATAGACCCCCCTCCCTCAGTACGGACCCCCCTCTACTAACTATATACCCCCCTCCCTCAGTACGGACCCCCCTCTACTAACTATAGACCCCCCTCCCTCAGTACGGACCCCCCTCTACTAACTATATACCCCCCTCCCTCAGTACGGACCCCCCTCTACTAACTATAGACCCCCCTCCCTCAGTACGGACCCCCTCTACTAACTATATACCCCCCTCCCTCAGTACGGACCCCCCTCTACTAACTATAGACCCCCCTCCCTCAGTACGGACCCCCCTCTACTAACTATAGACCCCCCTCCCTCAGTACGGACCCCCCTCTACTAACTATATACCCCCCTCCCTCAGTACGGACCCCCCTCTACTAACTATAGACCCCCCTCCCTCAGTACGGACCCCCCTCTACTAACTATATACCCCCCTCCCTCAGTACGGACCCCCCTCTACTAACTATAGACCCCCCTCCCTCAGTACGGACCCCCCTCTACTAACTATAGACCCCCCTCCCTCAGTACGGACCCCCCTCTACTAACTATAGACCCCCCTCCCTCAGTACGGACCCCCCTCTACTAACTATAGACCCCCTCCCTCAGTACGGACACCATTCTACTAACTATAGACCCCCTCCCTCAGTACGGACCCCCCTCTAATAACTATAGACCCCCTCCCTCAGTACGGACCCCCCTCTAGTAACTATAGACCCCCTCCCTCACTACGTACCCCCCTCTACTAACTATTGACCCCCTCCCTCAGTACGTACCCCCCTCTACTAACTATAGACCCCCCCTCCCTCTATACGGACCCCCCTCTACTAACTATAGACCCCCCCTCCCTCAGTACGGACCCCCTCTACTAACTATAGATCCCCCTCCCTCAGTACGGACCCCCCTCCAATAACTATAGAACCCCTCACTCAGCACAGACCCCCCTCTACTAACTATAGACCCCCCTCCCTCAGTACGGATCCCCCTCTACTAACTATAGACCCCCTCCCTCTATACGGACCCCCCTCTACTAACTATAGACCCCCCTCCCTCGGTACGGACCCCCCTCTACTAACTATAGACCCCCTCCCTCAGTATAGACCCCCTCCTTCAGTACGTACCCCCCTCTACTATCTATAGAGCCCCTCCCTCAGTACGGACCCCCCTCTACTAACTATAGACCCCCTCCCTCAGTACCGACCCCCCTCTACTAACTATAGACCCCCCTCCCTCAGTATGGACCCCATTCTACTAACTATAGACCCCCTCCCTCATTACGGACCCCCCTCTAATAACTATAGAACCCCTCCCTCAGTTCGGACCCCCCTCTACTAACTATAGACCCCCTCCCTCAGTACGGACCCCCCTCTACTAACTATAGACCCCCTCCCTCAGTACGTACCCCCTCAACTAACTATAGACCCCCTCCCTCAGTACATACCCCCCTCTACTAACTATAGACCCCCCCTCAGTACGGACCCCCCTCTACTAACTATAGACCCCCTCCCTCAGTACAGACCCCCTCCCTCAGTACGTACCCCCTCCACTAACTATAGACCCCCTCCCTCAGTACGGACCCCCTCTACTAACTATAGACCCCCTCCCTCAGTACGGACCCCCCTCTACTAACTATAGACCCCCTTCCCTCAGAATAGACCCCCTCCCTCAGTACGGACCCCCCTCTACTAACTATAGACCCCCTCCCTCAGTACAGACCCCCCCTCTACTAAATATAGACCCCCTCCCTCAGTACGGACCCCCTCTACTAACTATAGACCCCCTCCCTCAGTATAGACCCCCTCCCTCAGTACAGATCCCCCTCTACTAACTATAGACCCCCTCCCTCAGTACAGATCCCCCTCTACTAACTATAGACCCCCTCCCTCAGTACAGACCCCCCTTTACTAAATATAGACCCCCTCCCTCAGTACGGACCCCCTCTACTAACTATAGACCCCCTCCCTCAGTATAGACCCCCCTCCCTCAGTACAGATCCCCCTCTACTAACTATAGACCCCCTCCCTCAGTACAGACCCCCTCTACTAACCATAGACCCCCTCCCTCAGTACAGACCCCCCTCTACTAACTATAGACCCCCTCCCTCAGTATAGACCCCCTCCCTCACTACGGACCCCCCTCTACTAACTATAGACCCCCTCCCTCAGTACGGCCCCCCCTCTACTAACTATAGACCCCCTCCCTCAGTACGGACCCCCCTCTACTAACTATGGGAAGACAAGAAGATAAGCAGGCAGGCGGCTGGCCGGGACTTGAGCCAAGGCAGAAGAACATGTGAGCTGAATGGGCACCCGAAACTGAAGAAATATTCCCTCCGCTCCGACCAGCACATGATCATCAGAAAGGGGCACAGATAATGGAAAAAATACACCCCTTAAGCTAGTAGGAGCAGCAGAGCGGGGGTGAGTAATTCAGAATTTTTTTTTTTTTATTCTGCACAGACTGTCTTTGAAATTGCCCCAGCCCCTGTTCAAATCCAATCCGGGGCCAAAACCGGGGACAGACTTGGTCCTGGGACAGTGTCCTCAATTCGGGGACTGTCCCCTGAAACCGGGGATGTCTGGTCACCCTAAACTATAGACCACCTCCCTCAGTACAAACCCACCTCTACTAACTAGTATAGACCCCCTCCCTCAGTACGGACCCCCTCTACTAACTATAGACCCCCTCCCTCAGTACGGACCCCCCTCTAATAACTATAGACCCCCTCCTGCAGTATAGACCCCCTCCCTCATTACGGACCCCCCTCTACTAACTATAGACCCCCTCCCTCAGTACGGACCCCCCTCTACTAACTGTAGACCCCCCTCCTTCAGTATAGACCCCCTCCCTCAGTACGGACCCCCCTCTACTAACTATAGACCACCTCCCTCAGTACGAACCCACCTCTACTAACTATAGATCCCCTCTCTCATTACGGACCCCCCTCTACTAACTATAGACCCCCTTCCTCAGTACGGACCCCCCTCTACTAACTATAGACCCCCCTCCCGCAGTATAGACCCCCTCCCTCAGTACGGACCCCCCTCTACTAACTATAGACCCCCTCCCTCAGTACAGACCCCCCCTCTACTAACTGTAGACCCCCTCCCTCAGTATAGACCCCCTCCCTCAGTACGGACCCCCCTATACTAACTATAGACTCCCTCCCTCAGTACGGACCCCCCTCTACTAACTATAGACCCCCTCCCTCAGTATGGACTGCCCTCTCCACTAACTATAGACCCCCTCCCTCAGTCCGGCCCCCTCTCCACTAACTATTAACTCCCCTCCCTCAGTACAGACTCCCCCCCCCAGTATAGACCCCCCCACTAAATACAGACCCCTTTCTCCATCAGTATAGACCCCCCTGACTAAGTATAGACCCCCTCCCTCAGTAGACCCCCTTCAGTACTGACTCCCCTCCCTCATTATAGACCCCCCACTAAGTACAGACCCCCACCACAGTATAGACCCCCCCATGTCCCCCTCCTCTGTCCATCTACATACATATATTATAAACTGAACAGACCTCAGATCAGCACCAGGAATGCACAGCGGTGTCCCTCTGAGTCCGCCGCCCATCTCCTGTGTACTTGTAAATAGGCGAGGAGGGGGAGGCGGCTTCGGTCTGCTCTGCGGTATGAGGCTGAGGCAGGGAGACGAGACATCCAGGAGCAGAGTAGGTATCTTTGGGGCTTCCTCTGCTGACAGCCTCGAGTCGTCCAGCATGGTGAAGAGCAGCGCGGAGGAGGAAAGTTAGCGAACTCCTCCTCCGCTTCGCGTGCTGGTCAGAGTTGCGGCTGTGAGGTCACTGGTTGGTAGACGCTCTATCAACCAGTGGCCAGTCTCAGATGGAGCTGGAGGCAGAGCGAGCGCCAGCGCTATGGCGGGGTTTACTCGCTCTGTCTATTCCATTCCGGGACACTGTATTGTCCCGAACTGAAGGTGCCCGGGACCTGGGACAGACCTGCTAATTACGGGAATGTCCCGGGCAATCCGGGACACGTGGGCATCTTAATGTGTCAGTTTAATACTCCCAGGTATTTATTACCTCCCATAGACATCACAGTCCTCCCCCTAAAAATCTGCTTTTATCTCCAGGACGGCATCATCTTATTTTCTTGCATCACTCGAGGTCACCATTTACTTCCTGGACTGAGATGACGGCCCAAGCATGACACCATCATGAAAATCCTGGTTCCTGCGCAGATCTTGGCTGTGTTCACAATGTGATGGTTGTTACAGAGTTTTTCTGCCACACTCCAGCTACTCACTGGGTAACAACACAATGTTGTCAAAAGTATAGGGACACTTGCCTTTACACGCTCATGAACTTTAATGGCACCCCAGTCTTAGTCCGTAGGGTTCAATATTGAGTTGGCCCCGCTCTTTGCAGCTATATCAGCTTCAACTCTTCTGGGAAGACCGTCCACAACTTGTTAAAGAACTTTACAGGGGCTACCATGGGCAATAAGTTTAAAAGGCTAAAAATAAAACCTACGTGGCTCACGGTTAAAGTTAAATACAGCTATAAACAATAAGAAAAGAGCTTTTAAAAAATATAAAAATGAAGGAACACTAGTGTCATTTAAATGTTACAAAGAATATAACAGGATATGTAAAAAGGAAATCAAGGATGCAAAAATTCAAAATGAACGACAGATTGCAAAAGATAGTAGGACAAACCCCAAAAAATTCTTCAAATATATTAATAGTAAAAAGGTCAAGTCTGAGCATGTAGGCCCTTTACAAAATAATCTAGGAGTGGGTGACTGGGGACAAAGAGAAGGCTAATTTATTAAATACTTTCTTCAGTTCTGTGTATACAAAGGAGCATGGGGGAGCTCATGTCCATAATGGGGGTGGTAGTGACACAGCCCCAAATAATCCACAATGGCTCAAAAGTGATCTGGTCCAGAAATATTTAGACAGAATAAAGGTGGATAAAGCACCTGGACCAGATGGCATACACCCACGGATCCTAAAAGAATTGAGCTCTGTAATTTCAAAGCCATTGTATCAAATTTTTAGGGACTCATTAATGACAGGAATAGTACCACTGGATTGGCCTTTACCAAGTAACTATAGACCTGTTAGTTTAACTTTTATAGTTGGGAAGATACTGGAGAGATTAATAAAAGACCACATAGATGAGTTCTTGCTGTAAAAAAATATTTTAAGCAACAGACAGCAGGGTGGCGGTGGACGTGGTATACTTGGACAGAGGGGTGGCGGTGGACGTGGTATACTTGGACAGAGGGGTGGCGGTGGACGTGGTATACTTGGACAGAGGGGTGGCGGTGGACGTGGTATACTTGGACAGAGGGGTGGCGGTGGACGTAGTATACTTGGACAGAGGGGGTGGCGGTGGACGTGGTATACTTGGACAGAGGGGTGGCAGTGGACGTGGTATACTTGGATTTTGCAAAAGCGTTGGATACAGTTCCCCACACACGGCTCATGTGCAAGGTAAAGTCTACAGGATTGGAAATATCAGTTTGTAAATGGATAGAAAACTGGCTAAAAGACAGAATTCAGAGAGTAGTGGTTAATGATTCTTACTCTGAATGGTCCAAGGTTATCAGTGGTGTACCCCAAGGTTCAGTGCTGGGACCCTTACCTTTTAATATCTTTATAAATGATATTGGGTCTGAGATCAAAAGTAACATTTCTGTCTTTGCAGATGACACCAAGCTATGCAGTGGAATAACGTCCTTACAGGATGTCTCCAATTTACAAGCCGACCTCAATGCTCTGTCTAATTGGGCGACTATGTGGCAGATGAGGTTTAATGTTGATAAATGTAAAGTTAGGCACTTGGGGGCTAAGAATATGAATGCATCATACATACTAGGGGGAGTACAACTGGGGGGATCCGTAGTGGAGAAGGATCTGGGGGGATCCGTAGTGAAGAAGGATCTGGGGGGATCCATAGTGGAGAAGGATCTGGGGGTTTTGGTAGATCATAAGCTCAATAATAACATGCAATGCCAAGCTGTGGTTTCCAAAGTGAGCAAAGTCCTTTCTTGTATAGGAGAGGTATGGTCTCCAGAGAGAGAGATATCATCTGTACAAATCATTAGTAAGACCTCATCTGGAATATGCAGTTCAGTTTTGGGCCCCAGTTCTCAAAAAGGATATTGGGGAACTGGAGAAAGTGCAGAGAAGGGCAACCAAACTGATAAGAGGCATGGAGGAGCTCAGCTATGAGGAAAGATTAGAGGAACTGAATTTATTCTCTCTTGAGAAGAGGAGATTAAGGGGGGATATGATCAACATGTACAAATATATAAGGGGTCCATATAGTGAACTTGGTGTTCAGTTATTCACTTTACGGTCAACACAAAGGACAAGGGGGCACTCTTTACGTCTAGAGGAAAAGAGATTTCATCTCCAAATACGGAAAGGTTTCTTCACAGTTATGCCGCGTACACACAATCATTATTCACGGCGGTTAAAAAACCGCCGTGAATAATGTCATTAAAAACGAGAGAACGGCTTGTTCCCCACACACGGTCATTTTTCACGTCGTTTTTTCTCTTGTTGAGAAAAACGACCGTCTGTGGGCTCCGCGGCAGTGTTTCCCTATGGGAAACACTGCCGCGGAAAACATGTCGAAAAAAACGACGAGAAAAATTAGAACATGTTCTAATTTTTCTCGTCGTTTTTAATGCGGTTTTTCTCATCGAAAAAAACGACAGAAAGCCCACAGACTATCGTTTTTCTCGTCGATTGGGAAAAATGACATTTTTCCCGACGAGAAAAACGGCCGTGTGTACGCGGCATAAGAGCTGTGAAAATGTGGAATAGACTCCCTGCAGAGGTGGTTCGGCCAGCTCAGTAGATTGCTATAAGAAAGGCCTGGATACTTTCCTAAATGTACAGAATATAACTGGGTACTGACATTTATAGGTAAAGTTGATCCGGGGAAAATCCGATTGCCTCTCGGGGGATCAGGAAGGAATTTTTTCCCCTGCTGTAGCAAATTGGATCATGCTCTGCTGGGGTTTTTTGCCTTCCTCTGGATCAACTGTGGGTATAGAATTGGGTATATGGGATTGTACGATATTTTTTTTTTTTTTTTTTTATGGTTGAACTGGATGGACTGTGTGTCTTTTTTCAACCTGACTAACTATGTACTATCAAGAACTGCTTGCTGATCATGCATTTAACAACAACATCCCACCCAACCAGGACCCCTATATCGTAATGGGATCCAGAGCTCCTCAACCCCACCAGATATTGATCAAGGAACACGTGACAGAGGATCCAACACTTCCCACTCTATCCATCATTTAAAAAAAAATGTTGGATAGATACTAGGCTTGTGCAATTCGTTTCGTAACGAATCAAAATTCGTCCGAATTTAGCAACTTTCGGACGTTCGGAAGCATTCGAATTTCCGAACAAAGCAATTACGAATAAAACCGAATCCGAAATAAATTATATCGCAAATAGCGAATGCCTTCCGCATAATTCGTTATGAAAAAAGTTACGAATGTACGAATCCAATCGAAGCACAATAACACTCTGCTCTGCTCTCTGCTTCTCCCTCACCGTGCTGAACCCTCTCAAAATGGTGTACAGGGGGCGGAGGCTATAGCCGCATGTAAAAAACGAAAGTAAAATACGAGATTTCGAAACGTTACAAATAACCGCAATGTATTTAGAAAAGTACAAATCCATTCGAAGCACATTAGGCATAATAGGCAGCGTCGTTGTGAGAGAGACACGGAAAATTACGAATCAACGAACCCAAAAAAAGTTACAAAAGTAGGAGTTGTGTCCAGAATCAACGAAAAACAATGTACTCTACCGAAAGTACGAATTATAAATCAACGAAAAACAAGGCTTACATTAATACGAATCATTCCGAACACAAAAAATCCCGTCTAGCAAAATTACGAACGATTACAAATCAACAGAACCGAAAAGAAACGAACCGAAACTAAACAAATTTTTCCGTTGTGCACAAGTCTAATAGATACACTATATTACCAAAAGTATTGGGACACCTGCCTTTAATGGCATCCCAGTCTTAGTCCGTAGGGTCCAATATTGAGTTGGCCCCGCCCTTTGCAGCTATATCAGCTTCACCTCTTCTGGGAAGGCTGTCCACAAGGTTTAGGAGGGTGTCTATGGGAAGTGGAGTGTCTCTGGAATGAAGTGGTGTGTCCCTGGAATGAAGTGGTGTGTCCCTGGAATGAAGTGGAGTGTCCCTGGAATGAAGTGGTGTGTCCCTGGAATGAAGTGGTGTGTCCCTGGAATGAAGTGGAGTGTCCCTGGAATGAAGTGGTGTGTCCCTGGAATGAAGTGGAGTGTCCCTGGAATGAAGTGGTGTGTCCCTGGAATGAAGTGGAGTGTCCCTGGAATGAAGTGGTGTGTCCCTGGAATGAAGTGGTGTGTCCCTGGAATGAAGTGGAGTGTCCCTGGAATGAAGTGGAGTGTCCCTGGAATGAAGTGGTGTGTCCCTGGAATGAAGTGGTGTGTCCCTGGAATGAAGTGGTGTGTCCCTGGAATGAAGTGGAGTGTCCCTGGAATGAAGTGGTGTGTCCCTGGAATGAAGTGGTGTGTCCCTGGAATGAAGTAGTGTTACCCTGGAATGAAGTGGAGTGTCCCTGGAATGAAGTGAAGTGTCCCTGGAATGAAGTGGAGTGTCCCTGGAATGAAGTGGTGTGTCCCTGGAATGAAGTGGTGTGTCCCTGGAATGAAGTGGTGTGTCCCTGGAATGAAGTAGTGTTACCCTGGAATGAAGTGGAGTGTCCCTGGAATGAAGTGGAGTGTCCCTGGAATGAAGTGGAGTGTCCCTGGAATGAAGTGGTGTGTCCCTGGAATGAAGTGGTGTGTCCCTGGAATGAAGTGGTGTGTCCCTGGAATGAAGTGGTGTGTCCCTGGAATGAAGTGGAATGTCTCTGGAATGAAGTGGTGTTACCCTGGAATGAAGTGTTATGTCCCTGGAATTAAGTAGTGTGTCCCTGGCAGTAGCGACCCATCCACAGGGGCTGCCCCCCAAGCTATTCACCCCAAAAATTGGGATTTTTTTTTACCAAAAAACATGTAGCAGAAGTGCATTTTTTTGGACGGGCCGCCACTGGTTGGGTATTCTATCGGGTTGAGGTCAGGACTCTGTGCAGGTCAGTCAAGTTCCTCCACCCCAAACTCGCTCATCCATGTCTTTATGGACCTTGCTTTGTGCACTGGTGGGCAGTCATGTTGGAACAGGAAGGGGCCGTCCCCAAACTATTCCCACAAAGTTGGGACCATGAAATTGTCCAAAATGTCTTGGTATGCTGACGCCTTAAGAGTTCCCTTCACTGGAACTAAGGGGCCAAGCCCAACCCCTGAAAAACAACCCCCACACCATAACCCCCCCTCCACCAAATGATTTGGACCAGTGCACAAAGCAAGGTCCATAAAGACATGGATGAGCGAGTTTGGGGTGGAGGAACTTGACTGTCCTGCACAGAGTCCTGACCTCAACCCGATAAAACACCTTTGGGAGGAATTGGAGTGTAGACTACGAGCCAGACCTTCTCGTCCAACATCAGTGCCTGACCTCACAAATGCTCTTCTGGAAGAATGGTCAAACATTCCCATAGACACCCTCCTAAGCCAACCTTGTGGACAGCCTTCCCAGAAGAGATGAAGCTGTTATAGCTGCAAAGGGCGGGGCCAACTCAATATTGAACCCTCCGGACTAAGACTGGGATGCCCAGGGCCGCCATCAGGGGGGTACAGGCAGTACACCTGTAAGGGGCCCGGAGGTCCCCAGGTACCCGGATGGCAACCCCCTTTTTTTTTTTTTTTTTGGAAGGGGCCCGGAGGTCACCAGGGCCCCCGGATGGTAACCCCCCTTTTTTATGTATTTTTTATAAAAAAATAAATACATTTTATTTTTTATTTTTTTATTTTTTATTTTTATTTATCCTTGGTAAGGGGCCCGGAGGTCCCCAGGGCCCCAGGTGGCAACCCCTGCCCTTTTTTATGTATTTTTTATAAAAAATATATATCTTTTTTTTTTATTTATTCTTTGTAAGGGGCCCAGAGGTCCCCAGAGGCCTGGAGGTCCCCAGGGCCCCGTAATGCAACCCCCTTTTATTTTTTTAATAAAAATATATATATATTTTTATAATTTTTTTGTAAGGGGCCCAGAGGCCCCCAGGGCCCCGGATGGCAACCCCCCATTTTTTTTTTCTTACTTTGTTTGTCAGCACCCAAAGCCCCCCCCCCCCCGACCTCAACAATTTGCGGCGGCAGCACCCCCCGCTTCTCAGTCCGCGGCCTCCCCCCCCCCCCCCGCTTCTCAATTTGCGCCCTCCCCCCAGCTTCTCCTCTGCTCCAGGGGGCCCATGCCTGAAGCTGTGTAAGGGTCCCCAAAATTCCTGATGGCGGCCCTGGGGATGCCATTAAAGTTAATGTGTGTGTAAAGGCAAAAGGCAGGTGTCCCAATACTTTTGACAATATAGTATTTGTGTCTTTGTGTGTGTATATATATATATATATATATATATATATATATATATATATATATATATATAGTTTGGGAGTTTTAAGTAATCTTCAGGCCTAAAATTTATTTTTCAACTTGTGCAACCCCCCCCCCCCCCCATGCAAAACAGCTCTGTAAACGAAAGCGTTAAAAGATGAAGGAGCTGCGTGCTCAGTAAGTGATTTAATAAGTGATTAGAAATCTGAGGGTGTCGTGTCACTTTAAGACAAGTGACGGCGACCATCATCCACATCATCCACCTGTTTTCAGTTCATGTTTAAAAGCGCATGGAGGGCGCTATTCCAGGTCGGTTCGGTTTTATTTAATATTTCGCTCCATTTGCAGCACATGGATTTCACTTAGGAAAGCCTCATACTGTGATCATCAGTGATTAAAAAAAATCCCCACCATCGAGCGAAGGCCGCGTTTGGCGCCCGCCGCGCCATCTTGAAAACGTCCTCCGTACCTCAGTCATTTTGTTTCCCCGTATTAATTGTCTAATTTGTGGCTTGTACACGCTGCGATGAAAACTGCTAATCTTGTGGTTTCCTCCAGGACGCGGCGCCGCGCTCCTATTATAATGGATGACACTATTAACGATCAGTGTGTCATTCGTTTTAATTATTAGTTCATTAGCAGCCTGACTGATCTGCCTGAGGTTAGATGATTGCAACAGGGCCGTAATCCTTCTCCCTAATCCTTCTCTATACGTGCCGCTGACAGATATTTTTTTTTTATTTTATTAAAGGTGCCTTCCAAACATTTGGAAAAGAAAGTCTTACAATGCATTTTTTATTTTAAATGGCAGAACTCATCCTGACAGCCCAATCAGTGAACTCCAAGCACAAGGACTTTCATTTACAATTTACTAAGAGCACACTATCCAGAACACTGATCACCAGCGACATATACATGTGGCCACTAGGGGGCTTGTGTGGGAAGTATTAAGAAAAGTGTCTCCAAAAAGAAACAATGTAACAAAAAATGATAACAATAAGCAAAACAAACCATCAATATGAACGTAGCGAGTAACCCTTAAAAGAGAAGCATGGGATTTATTTTTATTTTTTTGGCAGAATCGTACTTACCTAGCTGGATGCTGCATCTGACCCTCGCCAGCTCTAACACTGAGAACCGAGTGATTAAACACCACCGATCGCTCAGTTCTCAGAGCTCCCTAACTGTCCTTTAGAATTTAGGGGGGCCGGGCTGTGGCTATCGGGAGTACAAAATGTCCCATCGTCAGTGGGAGTAAACAATCCCCCATCGTTGGTGTCATTGGCAGGAATTGTACCCTTCATTGTTGTCATTGGGCCCCGTTGTTGGTGTCATTGGGAGGAATTGTACCCTTCATTGTTGTCATTGGGCCCCGTTGTTGGTGTCATTGGGAGGAATTGCGCCCCATCATTGTTGTCATTGGGCCCCGTTGTTGGTGTCATTGGGAGGAATTGTACCCTTCATTGTTGTCATTGGGCCCCATCATTGGTGTCATTGGGAGGAATTGTACCCTTCATTGTTGTCATTGGGCCCCATTGTTGGTGTCATTGGACCCCGTTGTTGGTGTCATTGGGAGGAATTGTACCCTTCATTGTTGTCATTGGGCCCCGTTGTTGGTGTCATTGGGAGGAATTGTACCCTTCATTGTTGTCATTGGGCCCCGTTGTTGGTGTCATTGGGAGATATTGTACCCTTCATTGTTGTTAATGGGCCCCATCATTGGTGTCATTGGGAGGAATTGTACCCTTCATTGTTGTCATTGGGCCCCGTTTTTGGTGTCATTGGGAGGAATTGTACCCTTCATTGTTGTCATTGGGCCCCGTTTTTGGTGTCATTGGGAGGAATTGTACCCTTCATTGTTGTCATTGGGCCCCGTTGTTGGCGCCATTGGGAGGAATTGTACCCTTCATTGTTGTCATTGGGCCCCGTTGTTGGTGTCATTGGGAGGAATTGTTGGTGTCATTGGGAGGAATTGTACCCTTCATTGTTGTCATTAGGCCCCGTTGTTGGTGTCATTGGGAGGAATTGTACCCTTCATTGTTGTCATTAGGCCCCGTTGTTGGTGTCATTGGGAGGAATTGCGCCCTATCATTGGTGTCATTGGGCCTTAATCATTGTACCCTTCATTGGTGTCAGTGAATAATATAGCACCCCAAGGGCTGGATAAAAGCAAGCAAAGGGCCACATCTGGTCCCTGGGCCGCAGTTTGGAGACCACTGTCATACAAGTACATGTTACAGCAGGCACATATCAGAAATATGAAGTGTTGGGGTAGCAAAAGCTTTAACATTTTAGTCCATGGCACTTCATGTCGCAAGGAAGATTCAGAAAAGTAGTGCAGGAACTATTTTTTTTTTTTTCGCTGCAACTTGAGTGATATGAAACTAATGTGTTTTGGCTTGTCATGCGACTTTCTGTGTTGCACATCACCGCAAGTCGCATGAGAAGTTGCAGCAGTGTGAAACGGGGCTAAAAGTTGCTATGGCTTGAGTGGTATTGATTGGAATGGCCGCTATAGTAATAAGTGTGTTTTCACTTGTCATGTGACTTTATGTGTCGCGAGTCACATGGTGAGTCGCAGCAGTGTGAAACAGGGTTTAGTGGTGCACATGTATTGAACAAATCCACTTTGTAGGAAAGTCACTACTTGCATCAGGACTCCTCCCCTTGGGTGGAGTTATGCAAATCTCAGAATGCCTTGATGGTAGAGTTGGGTGAACAGTTCGAGCCAAGCAAAAGTTCGGTCTGAACATCTCCTGTTCGCCCGCCGAGTGCCCCACAATGCACTGCGTGCATGTACAGTGCATTCTAAGCCCTGATTGGACAAAGCTTTGCCCAATCAGGGCACAGTAAATAGCTGGTCGTTAAGAAGCGGGCCGGGAAGCCAGCAGTGGTGTCTTTAACAACAGACGAGTCACCAGCTAGCTGTCAACATGCTTCCTCGCTGACAGCTGAATGAAAAAACAAAAACAACATTTTTCTCCCCTGCCTCAAAGCACCCCCTCCATGTTGATGTGGCCTGGTATGGTTCAGGAAGGGGGAGGCGCTCGCTTGTCCCCCCCCCCCCCACACATTTCCTGGCCTGCCGGGCTGCATGCTTTGATAATGGTCTGGCATGGATTTTGGTCCGCCATTTAAAAAAATAAATAAATTGAGAGTGAGGGTTCCCCTCAAAATCCATACGAGACCTAAGTGTCTGGTATGGATGGGGGGGTGACCCCCACACTGGGTTTTTTTTATAACATTTTTCTATGGTATTGTATTGCCGGAAATTTAAATGTCTTTATAAATGTCAGTTTTGCTGCAGCAGGTTCTATACATGGTACAGATGCGCCACTTTACAGGCAGACTAAGGGGACCGCCCAGGCACTATATTTTAAAGAATTTTTCATTTTTATTGTTTCACTTTAAGCATCATTAAAATCACTGTTCTTGTAAAAACAATCTTTTTTGAGAATTTTTTTTGCATTGGTACATGTCCCCCAGGGCAGTACCCGGACCCTCATACCTTTTTTATGGGCAATAACTTGCATATAAGCCTTCAAATTGGGCACTTTTGATTTTTCAAGTTCGGAACCCATAGACTTTAATAGGGTTTCGAGTCCGAACTTTTGTGATGTTCGAGAGTTCCGGCACAAACCGAACCGGGGGTGTTCGGCCCACCTCTACTTGATGGGTGGATGTCAGCCTGGAGAAGTGGGTCCCTAGGCAGGCTGTATTTGCATGTAGATGGTAATGTCGGCTATTTGCCAGCTCCTATCTCTCCACAGTGACTCACCTGTTGATGATATCCTGCTCGTCAGTCCTGCCTAATTAAGCCGTCCAGCCCAGATGATCTCTGTCTTTGCCTTGGTCAACATCACAGAGACTATCTCCTCCATTCCTGTTAAAGACTTGCTTGGCTGACATTCCTTCTGGCTCCAGATCCTGCTTGCTGTTCCACTACGCTGATCCCTGGCTTCCTGACTTTCTGGCTTGTCTGACTATCCGCTCCGATTACCGAACTTTGGCTCTGTTTTGACTATGTTTGTTCTATTTACTTTTATTATTAAACAAGTGTGATTTACTGTACTTCTGTCTCGGTCTGATTCATGGTTTCTGACAAGGCCGGAGGTCAGATTTAAAGGTTGCCCCTCCCACTTTTCATAAAAAGCGCCAAACAAGGCCTGTCCTGCAGAGGACCGTGCCTCCTCTTCAGTAGTAAAGTTTAGCCGTCAATAAGAGAAAATTCCGGATTTCCAGCGAGAGACGCCAGGGCAGCGTTATCCAATCCTGAATACCGGGATGACAAAAGATACAATTACACCCGAGAATGAGAAGGGAGAGCCGGTAACAATGTATCAGGCGAGTGAACCACAAACGCAATTACCCGTACAATCACCTCCATGCTAATTTCAGTAATACATTACAGCGCAGATACGCAGCACGTTCGGTTCTGTCTGACAAATATGGACTCTGCGAGCAGACGACGGGAATACACGGGTATAATTAACCGCACAATCATCTGTATTGTTAATTCCAGATAAGAAGTTCCTCTACGCCGAAAAATGATTCCGCTCCGTCCGCCATTTATTTCTCCCTCTATTCTGCGTCTCCGCTGATAATTGTATTCCGTGCCACAATAGTCATGTCAGATGGAGGCGGCTGGGTACATCAGGACGCCATCCATTGTGCGCGTGAATTAAATGATCGGCGAGGGGTGGGTTCCTAAAAGGTTGCAATTTATAGTTTTTGTTTAAAGTTATTGTTTTTAAGAGAATACATTGATTCTGACCATTTTGCTCGTGTCCAACCCCCTCTCTATGTGACCCCTGCGCTCAGCCCTTCCAATGTCCACAGAGATCGGTGAGGACTTCGGAGCCAGGTCCTTCTCTGAATATACACTGTATTGTCAAAAGTATTGGGACACCTGCCTTTACACGCACATGAACTTTAACCACTTCAGCCCCCTTAAAGTGGTTGTAAACCCAGTTACACAACATGTACCTACAGGTAAGCCTAGATTAAGGGTTACCTGTAGGTGCATGAAATATCTCCCTAACCTACACGGTTAAGGAGTTATTTTCTTTTAAAACCGGCACCGCTGACGTCACGCGCATGCGCACTAGCGGGCCGGCATAGTAGCCGGATTTCTGAATGGATTTAGCCAGCCCGAGCGCGCATGCGTGTGACGTCATCGCCGCTCTGGGGCCAATCACAGCGCCGGAGCAGCGATACACGGAAGGGACATCGAGGCAAGATGGCGGCGGCGGTGGAGGTGTCCGAGCACCGCTGTGGGGGCTTCGATCTAAGGTAAGTAATTCATAATGAGCTAGTATGCTAGTCATACTAGCTCATTATGCCTTTGTCTTGAAGGTATTTTTTTATTTTATTTTGGGGTTTACAACCACTTTAATGACCAGGCCATTTTTTTTGCGATGCGGAACTGCATCGCTTTAACTGACAATTGCGCGGTCGTGCGACGTTGTACCCAAACAATGACGTCCTTTTTTTACCGCAAATAGAGCTTTCTTTTGGTGTTATTTGTTCATCTCTGCGGTTTTTATTTTTTGCGCTATAAACAAAAAAAGAGCGACAATTTAAAAAATATATATATATTTTTTGCTATAATAAATATCCCCCCCCAAAAATATAACAAAAACAAATGTCTTCATCAATTTAGACCAATATTTATTCTTCTACATATCTTTGGTTAAAAAATCACAATAAGCCAATATTGATTGGTTTGCCTTAAAAAGTTATAGCGTCTACAAAATAGGGGATAGATTTATGGCATTTATATTATTTATTTATTTTTTACTAGTAATGGCGGCGATCTGCGATTTTAAGCGGGACTGCGACATTGCGATGGACAGATCGGACACTTTTGACACTTTTTTTGGGACCACTGAAATTTATACAGCGATCAAAGCTATAAAAATATACTGATTACTGTGTAAATGTCACTGGCAGGGAAGGGGTTAACACTAGGGGGCGATCAAGGGGTTAAATGTGTTCCCTGGGTGTGTTTCTAACTGTGAGGGGAGGGGACTGACTAGAGGAGGAGCCAGATCACTGTTCCTACTTATTAGGAACAGACAATCTGTTTCTCCTCCCCTGTCAGAACAGGGATTTGTGGGTTTACACCCACAAATCCCCATTCTGGCTCTAGTGCCCGCGATCGCGGGTGGCCGGTGGCGATCGCGCCCGCCGGCCACGCGCATCGGGTCCCCCACCGTGTAGCGGTGTGCGTGTGCCTGCTATGGCTCTTAAAGGAGCCGCCGTACATATACGACGATTCGCGCAGGAGAGCCAACCTGCCGCCGTATATGTATGGAAGTGGTTAATAACATCCCAGTCTTAATCCGTAGGGTTCAATATTGAGTTGGCCCTCCCTTTGCAGCTATAACAGCTTCAACTCTTCTGGAAAGGCCGTCCACAAGGTTTAGGAGTGTGTCTACGAGAATGTTTTTTTTTTTTTGGAAAATTATTTTTATTAAATGTTTCCGTACAAAACAAGGTAAAAAAACAAAAAACACAATATCTGTCTATGGGAAAGTTTGACCATTCTTCCAAAAGCGCATTTGTGAGTTCAGGCACGAACAACGAGAATGCCTGGCTCGCAGTCTCTGCTCTTATTCATCCCAAAGGTGTTCTATCGGGTTGACGTCAGGACTCTGTGCAGGCCAGTCAAGTTCCTCCACCCCAAACTCTCTCGTCCATGTCTTTATGGACCTTGCTTTGTGCACTGGTCCACGTTATTTGGTAGAGGGGGGTGTAACGAAACGTCCCACACTCCGCTTGAGTGCTTTCGTCATATACCACTTCCTCCCAGTCTGAATCTAGATGTCAGATATTCCAACCACTAACAAGCACAGAACAAGGCGATACTCGTTTGGTTGCTGAACATGGACTGTTTATTAGAACAAGAATACAGTCTTGTATACAGTTAAAGAGGAGGTTCCCCCCTCCTGCTCATATTACTCTAACAATACACCTGTAACCAGAAACATAAATTAACATGAGCTAATTAACTAATCCCTTAAAGCAGCTGATGTGACTCCCTAACTACAATACACATTATTATACATATCAACACAGAACTCCTTCATACAATTGCAGGGTTAATTAGCACAGACAACAATGGGTGAAAGACTCTTAGAAGCCATACTAGACTCATTTACATTATAGCAGACAACAGACAGACAGGTGGCTGGAGTTGACATCAGCATCTTCTAACTGTATGTGTCCCAGTATGTAAATCAGTCACTATTTCTAATATGGCATATACAGGGTTCCCAGCAGTGGCGGCTGGTGCTCAAAATTTTTGGGGGGGCGCAAACAAAAACAAAAACAAAAAACATCAATTGCAGCCACTGTGCCCACCAAATGCAGCCACTGTGCCCATCAAACGCAGCCACTGTGCCCATCAAACACAGTCACTGTGCCCATCAAATGCAGCCACTGTGCCAAACACAGCCACTGTACCCATAAATTGCCACCACTGTGCCCATTAAATGCTACCACTGTGCCCATCAAGTGCAGCCACTGTGCCCATCAAACGCAGCCCCATCAATTGCCACCAGTGAGCCCCATCAATTGCCGCCAGTGTGCCCCATCAATTGTCGCCAGTGTGCCCCATCAAATGCCGCCAGTGTGCCTCCCCCGCCTGACACTTACCTGTCTCGAGTCTCAGCGCTGTCCTCCACGCTCCCTCCGAGTCCTCAATGTCTTCTCCCGTCCTCACCTGCTATGATTGGACGCCTAATAGGCGTCCAATCACAGCGCCTGTCGCTTCAGCCAATCAGGTGACAGGTAACCAGACCCAGTGCATTTTAAAATGGCAGAAAAACAACAAACAATCCTGCGCACGAGATGACCATCGACCATTCAATAGTTTACAACGAAAGCACCGGCCTTGCTGCCCTTCGTGGATAGGGGTGTCCTAGTAGCAAATGAAGAAAAAGGAAAAACAAGGGTGCACCAGCCTGGTGTGATATAGTTTAAGCAAATTTATTTAAAATGAAAGCAATGAAAAGGTTCTCACAAAACTAGTACAAAAGTTCGCATTGTACAAACAGTGCCTTGGAAGCTGCAGCATGTGAACCCAAACCACACTTCGACCGATCAAGGAGACCGTGATGGGGCGCACTAACGGCTGACGCGTTTCGAAGTGTAAAACTTCTTTATCAAAGCCACGTTTTACACTTCGAAACGCGTCAGCCGTTAGTGCGCCCCATCACGGTCTCCTTGATCGGTCGAAGTGTGGTTTGGGTTCACATGCTGCAGCTTCCAAGGCACTGTTTGTACAATGCAAACTTTTGTACTAGTTTTGTGAGAACCTTTTCATTGCTTTCATTTTAAATAAATTTGCTTAAACGATATCACACCAGGCTGGTGCACCCTTGTTTTTCCTTTTTCTTCATCAACCAGACCCAGTGCACCTGATTGGCTGAGAGGCGGGTCAGTGTTAGGGAAGCGATGTATTCGGTTCCCTAACACAACACTAAGTAATCAGCGAACGCACAGCAATGCGCCCGCTGTTTACCAATTTGGAAGTCTATTAGAGCCCATAGCTGTAATCAGGATGCTTATTAGAGCCCATGGCACTAATCAGGCACTTCCAAACCCCCCCCCCCCCGCCGCTGTAATTCAGATGCCTGGCGCCCAACAAGGGGCTGGACACCTGAATAGGGGGTGGCAGCGGCGACAATAGATAGATTCATGCAATGCATAAATCTATCTATTGGTGATTGACGGGTGCAGGAGAGAGGGGGCGGCGCTCCTGCACCCTCTATGGACGCACCGCCACTGGTTCCCAGAGTCTGTGTGTCTTGGGGGGACATGGACCTGAATCCAAAGTAACACCACCTCAAGGGTCCCCTGGCATACAGCTCACAAAGAGCACCGTTCCCCCAAATGTCAGGGCCCATAATCGGTAGGCAAGAGGCTAGCATTCAGTCCCTTCCAAAAGCCTCTGTCCCGGCTAGGTCTGTCACAGGGGGATTATGGTGTGGGGGTTGTTTTTCAGGGGTTAGGCTTGGCCCCTTAGTTTCAGTGAAGGGAACTCTTAAAGTGGATGTAAACCCACTCTCATCCTTTCTAAACTACTGCCATAGTGCTGATCTATAAGGATATAGATGCCTCCTGCATGTATCCTTATCTGTCAAATGTCTCCCCTCTGTCTGTTATAAGAACTGAAAAACTGCAGATTCTGTGGGCGGATCTGTTGTCTGGAGCTCAGTGGGTGGAGTCGTGATGTCAGTAGACTCCCCGCCCACCTCTACACTCCCCTTGTCAACATGCATTTTCTCCTGTGTATTCCTTCTGCTATGATCACTAACATCCAGTCAAAATCCAGAAAAGTAACCACATGACTTCAGAAAAGGAGTGGGGGTGGGGAATTAAAAAATAATGCTAGTGCACGAGATATGTAAATAACCTGTCACTCAAAGCAAGGGGGGCGGAACGGACAAAGGTTTTTCTCTGTTTGTCCGTTTTATCTCACTGAACAATAAAAGAGGATTGCTCAGAGCTGGATTAAATCTTTGTGGCAAGACCTGGCACAAATGATAGGAAATCTTATACTCTACATTGTGACAGCAAAAACAAAAAAAAAAATTTCGGGTTTACATCCATTTTAAGGCGTCAGTATAGCAAGACATTATGGACAATTTCATGCTCCCAACAAATCAAGGTCCATAAAGACATGGAGTTGAGGAACTTGACTGGCCTGCACAGAGTCCTGACCTCAACCCAATAGAACACCTTTGGGATGAATTAGTGTGGAGACCGCGAGCCAGGTCTTATGGCAATAGTTTTGACAATATAGTGTAGGTCCAATAGGCACAATGATAGCCCTGATCTTCTGAGTGCCATGCCGAGCAACTGCCTTTCTGCATAGTAACCACAGGGAGGCGCTAACCCAGCTAGGCTGACATTTAGAGAATGTCCTCGGTTTTTCTTAATGAATACCTTGCTGCCCAGCCATTAACTAGCTTTGGCCTGTATACCAATACTGCCTCTTCTTTATGTTCCCATACCTCACTGGCTGCCTGTTGCAGACTGTGGCCTCTGTTCTGACACTGCCTCTTCCTTATGTTCCCGTACCTCACTGTCTGACTATTGCAGACCTTGGCCTCTGTTCTGACACTGCCTCTTCCTTATGTTCCCATACCTCACTGTCTGACTATTGCTGACCTTGGCCTCTCTTCTGACACTGCCTCTTCCTTATGTTCCCATACCTCACTGTCTGACTATCGCTGACCTTGGCCTCTGTTCTGACACTGCCTCTTCCTTATGTTCCCATACCTCACTGTCTGACTATTGCTGACCTTGGCCTCTGTTCTGACACTGCCTCTACCTTATGTTGTTCCTGTACCTCACTGTCTGGCTGTTGCTGACCTTGCAGTGTATCCTGATTCTGTTCTTGTCTTCTGACATGGTACCACACTGACAACTACTGATGACCTTCAGCTTGTGTCCTAGCTAGGCTTCTGTCTTTTGATCCATTGCCACCATGTTCCTTCAACTGGTTCTTACTTGGCGGTCCACACTCATCTGTCCCTCACACCCAACAGCCGCTGCCGGGAACTCTGTCCCCACATCCCCTGTCACCACTACCAGGTGTCTAAGGGAAAGTTTCTTAGTGGGTTTCCTATCATCTTATATTAATGTGCATTTTTTATTCTAAAAGCACTCCACATAAGCAGCACCTCTGTGATCCAAGTAATTTCGATCAGTCAACATGCTCCATTAGCCTAGATAACAGAGATAATTGACTTTAAAGATTTGCCTCTCATTTACCTCAATGGGCTGTGCATTAAAGTGCATTAAAGTTCCAAATTTGCAGATATTTAAATGCGTTCGTCACATCACTTCGCTGTGTCCCCGCCAATAATTGCCGCTCCTAGCTCAGAACAAGCCATTTATATTGGATCACCCATAAGCAGGTAGGCCTTCATTATTATTATTATTATTAGTATATGACACTGTGTTTAGAACGATGTGGAGGGTCACTTTTAAAGTGCATTTCCTGTTGCCACGCGCTAATTATTTCCATACAGTTGTTTACGCGCTTTGCTTTTAGTGCTGAAAGTGGTGTCACTATGTGAATTAACGGCAATTGCTCACCATTTTGATAAGTAGCTGACCTTGAATGTGTTTTTGCAAAAAGCTTCTTTTTTTTGTTAAAGGCAAGAGAACACGCATGTAATGTATGAAAGGAAAGCGCTGACCTAATGCTGAACTCCAGCCTTACCATCGGGGTAGTGATTCGCAAATCCGCTTGTGTTCGATTCGCGGGTGCAATCAGTAAACTCATCTGAGTACCTGAAAATTGTGAACTTTACTGCAAACCCCATTGAAGTGAATGAGAAGCACATCTTTAAAGTCAATTCTCTCTGTTTTCAGAGCTAATAGACAAGGGATGGTTAATTAAAGGGCATACGGGGGGCTGGGCACTACCCCGAGGGGCATGTAGCAATGCAAAGAAAAAAAAAATGCCATTTAGCTGGGAGCAGCTCTTTTATTACAGTAATTCTGAGAGGGCAGCATTAAAAATACACAATTCCTTTATATGCCATGCTTGGGGAATGTCTTAAACCTGTCGGTGAAGTGGCCCTCCTGTACGATGTTCTAAAGCAGTGGTCTCCAAACTGTGGCCCTTTGATTGCCTTTATCCAGCCCTTGGGGCCCTGTTCCATTCACGGATACCAACAATGGGGCATTATTTCCCCCCCCCCCCCACTGAGACCAGTGAAGGGGCACAATTCCCCCCAATTACACCAACGATGGAGCACCATAGGTGGTTCTGGGAAGCTCAGTAGATTGCTAGAAGAGAGGCCTGGATTCTTTGCTTAACTGCTTCAGCCCCGGACCATTTGGGTGGTCAAAGACCGGGCCACTTTTTGTGATTCGGCACTGCGTCGCTTTAACTGACAATTGCGCGGTCGTGCGACGTGGCTCCCAAACAAAATTGGCGTCCTTTTTTTCCCACAAATAGAGCTTTCTTTTGGTGGTATTTGATCACCTCTCTGGTTTTTATTTTTTGCGCTATAAACAAAAATAGAGCGTCAATTTTGAAAAAAAATCAATATTTTTTACTTTTTGCTATAATAATTATCCCCAAAATATATATATATAAAAAAAAATGTTTTCCACACTTTAGTCCGATACGTATTTTTCTACATATTTTTTGGTAAAAAAACCGCAATAAGCGTTTATTGATTGGGTTGTGCAAAAGTTATAGCTTCTACAAAATAGGGGATAGTTTTTTGGCATTTTTATTAATATATATTTTTTTTACTAGTAATGGCGGCAATCAGCGATTTTTATTGTGACTGTGACATTATGGCGGACACATCGGACACTTTTGACACCATTTTGGGACCATTGTCCTTTTTACAGCGATCAGTGCTATAAAAATGCACTGATTACTGTAAAAATGACACTGGCAGTGAAGGGGTTAACCACTAGGTGGCGCTGCAGAGTGTTAAGTCAGTACAAGGGAGTGATTATTACTGTGAGGGGGCGTGGCTACACATGACACGTCACTGATGACCGTTCCCGATCACGGGGAACGGTCATCAGTGACAGTGTCACTAGGCAGAATAGGGGAATGCCTTGTTTACAAAGGCATTCCCCTGTTCTGCCCTTGCCGACCGCAATCGTCAGGCTGCCCGGGAACATTGAGTTCCCGGGACCCGCGGCCGCACTTACGAGGCCCGCGGCGGGCGTGCGCGTCCGCTGGGCGGCAAATTTAAAGGGACATACAGGTATGCCCATTTGCCTGCCTGTGCCATTCTGTAGATGTACATCGGCGTGCGGCGGTAGGCAAGTGGTTAATGTACATAATATAACTGGGTACTGACATTTATAGGTAAAGTTGATCCGGGGAATATCTGATTGCCTCTCAGGGGATCAGGAAGGAATTCTTTCCCCTGCTGTAGCAAATTGGATCATGCTCTGCTGGGGTTTTTCGCCTTCCTCTGGATCAACTGTGGGTATAGAATTGAGTACCTAATATTGTATGATGTTTTTATTTTTGTATTTTTTATGGTTGAACTGGATGGACTTGTGTCTTTTTTCAACCTGACTAACTATGTAACTATGTAACTATTTCTCCCAATGCTACCAACAAGTGGGCAAAATTACACCAATGATGGACCTCAATGCCTCCCACTGACGCCAACGATGGGGCACAGCTCCTCTCACCGACACCAATGAAGGAGCACAATTCCTCCCAATGACACCAATAAGTGGGCTCAATTACACCAACATTATTTGGTGGAGGGGGGATTATGGTGTGGGGTTGTTTTTCAGGGGTTGGGCTTGGCCCCTTAGTTCCAGTGAAAGAAAATCTTCATTTTGGACAATTTCATGCTCCCAACTTTGTGTGAACAGTTTGGGGATGGCCCCTTCCTGTTCCAACATGACTGCCCACCAGTGCACAAAGCAAGGTCCATAAAGACATGGATGAGATAGTTTGGGGTGGAGGAACTTGACTGACCTGCACATAGTCCTGACCTCAACCCGACAGAACACCTTTGAGATGAATTAGAGTGGAGACTGCGAGCCAGGTCTTCTGGCAATAGTTTTGTCAATATAGTGTAGGTCCGATAGGCACATTGCTAGCAGTGATCTTCTGGGTCCCATGCCGAGCAGCTGCCTTTCTACATAGTAACCATAGGGAGGCGCTAACCCAGCTAGGCTGCCATTTAGAGAACGCTCTGGATTTTTCTTAATGAATACCTTGCTGCCCAGCCATTAACTGGCCTTGGCCTGTATTCCAATACTGCCTCTTCTTTATGTTCCCATACCTCACTGGCTGCCTGTTACAAAAAAGGGAGCAGCTCTTTTAATACAGTAATCCTGAGAGGGCAGTATTAAAAAATACACAATTCCTTTATATGCCAAGCTTGGGGAATGTCTTAAACCTGTAGTTGAAGTGGCCCTCCTGTACGATGTTCTAAAGCAGTGGTCTCCAAACTGCGGCCTAAGGGCTGGATGCGGCCCTTTGCTTGCGTTTATCCAGCCCTTGGGGCCCTGTTCCATTCACTGATACCAACAATGGGGCATTATTTCCCCCCCACCCTACTGAGACCAGTGAAGGGGCACAATTCCTCCCAATTACACCAACGATGGAGCACAATTTCTCCCAATGATACGAACAATTGGGCAAAATTACCCAATGGTGGACCTCAATGCCTCCCACTGACACCAACGATGGGGCACAGCTCCTCCCAACAACACCAACGAAGGAGCACAATTCATCCTGTTGACACCAACAAGTGTGCTCAATGACACCAACAATGGGGCACCATTCCTAACAATGCCACCAGCAATTAGGCCCAATGACACTAATGATGGGGCACAATTCCTCCCATTGACACCAAAGATGGTGCATTTGGGACCTTTTTTACTCACAGTGGTTACAGCCTGGCCCCCTAAAGTCTGAGGGACAGTAAAATGGCCCTCTGTTTAGAAACTTTTGAAGACCCCTGTTCTGAACAAAAGTAAAATTTGCTAAGAACAAAAATACCATTTAAAATGCTGCTAAATTATATTTCCCGGCTGATTTGTCTGCTTGGAAACAAAGTGGCTCAGATTTTATTCAACATCCATACAAGATCCTTATCCTAGGTGAGGGTCTGGTAAAGATTGTGAGTGGGGGGGACTCATAAAAAAACCCAGTGTGGGGCCCCCCCTAAAATCCATACCAGTTCCTATCTTCACATGAAGCTCGGAAAGTGGAAGAGGATTCGCACGCCCCAGACCAAGAAGAAGAAATCACGTACAGGTACATGATTTTGCACTTAAGGGCTGCCCTGCCGCAGTATATGTACGTGGGACGGTCCTTACGTGGTTAATGAAACAGAGTAGATAAAAAAATGTTACTTCCCACCTCTCTATCTCCCATCTGATCAATGTGTATAAGCAATGTTACTTTGTATCTCTCTATGTCCTGTCTGATCAATGTTTATAAATAATGTTTCTTTGTATCCCTCTACGTCCTGTCTGAACAATGTTTGTAAACAATTTGACTTTGTATCTCTCTATCTCACATCTAAACAATGTTTATAAATAATGCTACTTTGTATCTCTCTATTTCCTGACTGATCAATGTTTGTAGACAATATTACTTTGTATCTCTCTATCTCCTGTCTGATCAATGTTTATAAATAATGCTACTTAGACCCCATTCACACAGGGGCGACTCGTCAGGCGTCTCAGTCGCCTGACGAGTCGCGTCCCATTCTGTACAATGAAACCATTCTAAGCGGAGCGACTGAAGTCGCTCCGACTTAGAAATAGGTTCCTGTACTATGCCAAGTGCCAAGTGTCCACAACTTGTTAAAGTGATTGTAAAGTCTCATTTTTTTCTTTTAGTTAAAAATAACAAACATGTTATACTTACCTGCTCTGTGCAGTTGGTTTTGCACAGAGCAGCCCGGATCCTCCTCTCCTCTCGGGTCCCTCTTTGGTGCTCCTGGCCCCTTCCTCCTGTTAAGTGCCCTCACAGCAAGCAGCTTGGTATGGGGGCACCCGAGCTGAGCCACAGCTCCCTGTGTCCATTCAGACACGGAGCCGTGGCCTGGCCCCTTTTCTCTCCTCATTGGCTGGCTGACTTTGATTGGCAGCAGTGGGAGCCAATGGTGTCGCGCTGCTGTGTCAGTCAATGAGGAGGGGAGTCCCGGGCAGCCGAGACATTCCTGCAACATCGCTGGATCTAGATGGGGCTCAGGTCAAGTATTAGGGGGGCTGAGGGGGGCTTCTGCACACTTAGGCTGCTTTCACACTGGGGCGTTGGCGGCGTTGGCAGTAAAGCGCCGCTATTTTTAACGGCGCTCTACCGTCGTTTTTGCAGGGGTATTCGGCCGCTAGCGGGGCGCTTTTAACCCCCGCTAGTGGCCGAAAAAGGGTTAAAACCACCCGCAAAGTGCCGCTGCAGTGGCGCTTTGCCAGCGGTATGGCCGCGCTGCCCATTCATTTCAATGGGCAGGAGCGGTGGAGGAGCGGTATACACACCGCTCCTTCACCGCTCCAAATATTCTGCTAGCAGGACTTTTTTTAGCGTCCTGCCAGCGCACCGCTCCAGTGTGAAAGCCCTCGGGCTTTCACACTGGAGTGAAAGGAGCGGCTCTTTCAGGGCACTCTGCATGCGCTTTTTTAGCGTTTTAGCGCCTGCAAAGAGCCTCAGTGGGAAAGGGGTCTTAAGTTTTTTTTTATCTTAATGCAGGGGTGCCCAACCTTTTGAGGAGCGAGGGCCACTTTAGCGACTTGGTAACTGGTCGCGGGCCACAATGAGCGGAGCGGGCGGATGGCAGGTCCACTCTGCATATGTACAGCAGACACAGACGCAGCCCGCTCTACTCTATGGGCCCTCTAAACCGCCCAGACAGAAAGGGAAGGATCGGATCCCCTTCTGTTTTTTTAAGCAGATCGGATTGCAGGTAGGCGGGTGTAAGCGGACACGAGTCTGTTTACATCTGCCACTCTTTAGAGATGAATGGAGGGTCCGATTGGGTCCACCTGAAAAACAGACAGGCAGACCTGATCGGACCGATCCTGTGAAAGGGGCCTAAGGCTGCTTTCACACTGATGCACAGCGGTTTACCTGCACCTCAACTGACCTCGATCTTCACTTCTTCCTCAGGATTCCTGCAGCTGGTTGCTGCTGTCCCCCAGGCGGATATGGCTGGTGGCTGCTCCTGGCAGTCCTCCAGGGCTGGTACTGCTTGCTGGCTGGTACTGCTGACAGGTGCTGCTGTTGGGTACTGCTGACAGGTGCTGGTACTGCTGGCAGGTACTGCTGTTGAGTAGTGATGAGCCGAACACCCCCGGGTTCGGTTCGCACCAGAACCCGCGAACGGACCGAAAGTTCGAACGAACATTAGAACCCTATTAAATACAATGGATGCGAACGTTCGAATTCTAAAGTGCTAATTATAACAACTATTATGCATGTTATTGTCCTAAAAAGGGTTTGGGAACCCGGGTTCTGCACCAGGGGACATGTATCAATGCAAAAAGAAGTTTTAAAAACGGTCGTTTTTCGGGAGCAGTCATTTTAATGATGCATAAAGTGAAAAAAAAAAAGTCAAATATTCCTTTAAATATCGTACCTGGGGGGTGTCTAAAGTATGCCTGTGAAGTGCCACGTGTTTCCCGTGTTTAGAACTGTCCCTGCACAAAATGACACTTCTAAAGGAAAAAAAAGCCATTTAAAACTGCTTGCGGCTTTAATGTAATGTCTGGTCCCGGTAATATGGATGAAATTCTTTAAGAAAAATGGCATAGCTACCCCATGACCCCCCCCCCTACCCCAGCCCATTACCAGCCCCTTTGGGTCTTGTATGGATATTAAGGGGAACCCCGCACATAAAATAAAAAAGGCCCTATATACTCTGAACAGCCCTATACAGGCGGTGCATACAAGACAGGGACTGTAGGTTTGTTCTTATGTAGAATCTGTTTGTAATTTTGAACAGGTACATTGTTGAAGTGTAGCTCCAGCCCAAAAATCTATTTTTAAACTTTTTGGAAAACATAGGTAAGGGTTATCACCCCTGTAACATTTGTTTTGCTGTCTGTGCCCCTGTTCAGAACATTTCACCTCACTTTCCGTCCCAATGACAACTCTTTTTGAAATGTGGTGTTTTTCTTGAAACAAGGATTGCTGATAAAGCATCAGTACAGAGGAGACACCTTTCTCCCATATTTATTCTTACAGGAGAGAATTTTCCTTCCTAGTGGTAGATTTCCTCTCACTTCCTGTTGTCTTCTTGCGTTTGCAAGTAGGAGTCGTTTGTAAGTTGGATGTTTGAAAGTAGGGACCTGCCGTATATACTCTGCAGAAATAGGCCCCTTAGTTGTTGGTGTTGGCACAACACTGTAAGCACTCACAGTTACTCTTGGTTGGTGCTGGAACGCCCTGCTGTCAACTATTATATCAGGAATTTTAATTACATATAATTGTTGAACAGTGGTAGTAAAAATTGGGCCTTTGATGGTGGTGCTGGTGCCACAACACTGTAAGCCCTGACAGTTACTCTTGGTGGGTGCAGCAATGGGCCCTGCTGTGAATTATTAGATCAAGAATTGTAATTACATGCCCCTGTTGAACAGGGGCTGAAAAATTGGGCCTTAGGCACTGGTGGCACAACACTGCAACCCCTCACAGATACTGTACTTGGAGCACAGCAATGAGCCCTGTTGCAAAGTATTGCTTCAAAAATTGTAATTACACGCCCCTGTTAAACAGGGGCTGAAAAATTGGGCGTTAGGCACTGGTGGCGGCACCCATAAACAAAAATGATCTTACAAGCTATCATCATCAATCGTATCATTGAGGACTCGGAGGAGGAGGATAGCCAGTCAACATAACAGCACAGGCACTCAGCATCAGCATCAGTCTTGAAGGGATGTGACATGTTAAAATCAATTAGTCTGTTATATCAGCATCAGGTGTGTGGTAGCTGGTGGTGATCCAAGACTGGTTCATCTTGATGAAAGTCAGTCGATCAACCGAGTCGGTGGACAGGCGCACCCTGTGATCCGTGACAAATCCTCCAGCAGCACTGAATGTGCGTTCCGAAAGAACGCTGGATGCAGGACAGGCCAGTAGCTCAATTGCATACTGTGCAAGCTCTGGCCAGTGATCCATCCTCAAGACCCAGTAAGCCAGAGGATTTTCGGTGGGGAAGGTGTCCAAGTCTGACCTTGCCCCT
The DNA here is from genome assembly GCA_029206835.1 of Rana muscosa. Taxonomy (NCBI): domain Eukaryota; kingdom Metazoa; phylum Chordata; class Amphibia; order Anura; family Ranidae; genus Rana; species Rana muscosa. Next base: position 204,558,481 of record CM055119.1, on the reverse strand, counting down.
AGATATTCCTGCACCATGTTTATCAGACGCTGGCGATGGTTGCTGGAACCGATCATACTTTGGGGCTGCGGACTAAAGAATTGTCTGAACGCATCGGTCAGACGGCCACCTTCCCCACCGCTCCTTCTTTGACTGGCCGAAGCCTCAGCAACTCGTTGTCCAGGACCAGGAGTTTGCAACCTCCCAGTCTCTGGGAACGCGTTGCACAGACCTTTCTGCAAGGCCTCCCGGAGTTGTCTCATCCTCTGCTCCCTCTGCGACGGTAACATAAGGTCCGCAACCTTACCCTTGTACCGTGGATCAAGGAGAGTGGCCAGCCAGTAATGGTCCCTCTCCTTGATCCGAAGAATACGAGGATCCTTCCGCAGACTTTGCAGGATCAGGGAGGCCATGCAGCGTAGGTTTGCTGAGGCATTCGCTCCGGAGTCCTCTGGGTCACTAAGGACGACATGATCCGCAGCCACCTCCTCCCAGCCACGTACAAGTCCACTGGTTTCTTGGGACTGTAAATCATCCCTAAAAGACTGCTGCTGATGATGCTGAGTGCCAGCCTCCACCTCCATGCTGACACAATCCTCCTCCTCCTCCTCCTCCTCCTCCTCCTCTTCCTGTGCGATGGGTGGGACAGAAGGAACACTGTCTGGGTAAAGGGGGCCTTGAGAGGCAAGGAAGTCCTCCTCTTCCTGCCTCTGTTCTGCCTCAAGTGCCCTGTCCATTATTCCACGCAGCGTGTGCTCCAACAGGTGGACAAGAGGTACAGTGTCACTGATGCATGCACTGTCACTGCTCACCATCCTCGTGGCCTCCTCAAATGGTGCCAGGACAGTGCATGCATCCCTGATCATGCCCCACTGGCGTGGAGAAAAAAAACCAAGCTCCCCTGACCCTGTCCTGGTGCCGTAGTCGCACAGGTACTCATTGATGGCCCTCTGCTGCGTGTGCAGCCGCTGCAGCATGGCCAACGTTGAGTTCCACCTGGTGGGCATGTCACATATAAGGCGGTTCTTGGGCAGGTTCAACTCCTTTTGCAGCTCAGCCAGGCGAGCACTGGCATTATAAGATCTGCGGAAATGCACACAGACTTTCCTGGCCTGCCTCAGGACATCCTGTAAGCCCGGGTACCTGCCCAAGAAGCGCTGCACCACCAGGTTAAGGACGTGAGCCACACAGGGCACATGGGTCAGTTGTCCCTGTCGGAGGGCGGAGAGGAGGTTGGTGCCATTGTCGCAAACCACCATTCCTGGCTTAAGCTGGCGTGGCGTCAACCACCTCTCGGCCTGGCCCTGCAGAGCAGACAGGACCTCTGCCCCAGTGTGGCTTCTGTCCCCCAAACACACCAGCGCAAGCACGGCATGGCATCTTTTTGCCTGCGTACTTGCGTAGCCCCGTGAACGGCTACGGAGCACCGCTGGTTCATAGGACAAACCACAGGAAGAGGCCATGGAGGAAGAAGAAGAGGAGGGGGTGGAGGAGAGAGGTGTGTCACAACCAGTAGTAGCATTTTGGAGGCGTGGCGGTGGGACAACCTCCAACACTACTGCACCTTGTCCTGAATCCTTCCCAGCTGCCAAAAGAGTGACCCAATGGGCCGTGAAAGAAAGGTAACGTCCCTGTCCATGCCTGCTGGACCATGAGTCAGCGGTAATATGCACCTTACCGCTGACCGCCCTGTCCAGCGAGGCCAAGACATTGCCTTCCACATGCCGGTAGAGAGCCGGAATAGCCTTCCGTGAGAAAAAGTGGCGTTTGGGAACCTGCCACTGAGGAACCGCACATTGCACAAACTCACGGAAGGGGGCCGAGTCTACCAACTGAAAAGGCAGCAGTTGAAGCGCTAGCAATTTAGCCAAGCTAGCATTCAACCGCTGGGCATGTGGATGGCTGGGAGTGAACTTCTTTCGACGGTCCAGCAGCTGGGGCAGGGAAATTTGCCTGCTAGAATCGGACGTCGGTGTACTGCTAGCAGAGTGGGCGCAAGTACTTGGCTGTGACACACCTAATTCTACACCTTCATTCCTCTCAGTGCATGTTTCAGAGAGGACTGAAGTTATAGTGGGGTTGGAGATCCCAGCTGATGCGGTGCAAGGAGAGGTCCGCTTTGTTCTTTGGTGTGGGTCTTTGAGGTAGGCTTGCCAACGAGCTGCATGGCAGGTCAACATATGTCTGGTCAGGCATGTGGTACCCAAGCGGCTGATGTTTTGGCCACGCGATATACGCTTGAGACATATGTTGCAAACAGCAGCTGTGCGATCTGATGCACTAGCCTCAAAAAAGGCCCACACCAAAGAACTTTTTGAATGACGGGCAGAGGCAGCGCCCTGCACAGGCGGAGCTCTGCGGTGTGATTCCGTCGGTGTACTGCCCTTACGCTGGCCACCAAAGGGCATCCTGCCTCGTTGGAGATGTGCCTCCTCCTCATCCTCCTCCTCCTCCTCTCTCCTATTAGGCACCCACGTGGAGTCAGTGACCTCATCATCCCCTCCCTCCTCATCACTGGAGCCAATCTGGCAGTATGCTGCAGCTGCTGGAACATGACTGCCAGATTGGTGTCCTTCTTGAGCATCCCCTCTGTCTGCTCTCTAGTGATGAGCCGAACACCCCCGGGTTCGGTTCGCACCAGAACCCGCGAACGGACCGAAAGTTCGAACGAACATTAGAACCCTATTAAATACAATGGATGCGAACGTTCGAATTCTAAAGTGCTAATTATAACAACTATTATGCATGTTATTGTCCTAAAAAGGGTTTGGGAACCCGGGTTCTGCACCAGGGGACATGTATCAATGCAAAAAGAAGTTTTAAAAACGGTCGTTTTTCGGGAGCAGTCATTTTAATGATGCATAAAGTGAAAAAAAAAAGTCAAATATTCCTTTAAATATCGTACCTGGGGGGTGTCTAAAGTATGCCTGTGAAGTGCCACGTGTTTCCCGTGTTTAGAACTGTCCCTGCACAAAATGACACTTCTAAAGGAAAAAAAAGCCATTTAAAACTGCTTGCGGCTTTAATGTAATGTCTGGTCCCGGTAATATGGATGAAATTCTTTAAGAAAAATGGCATAGCTTCCCCATGACCCCCCCCCTACCCCAGCCCATTACCAGCCCCTTTGGGTCTTGTATGGATATTAAGGGGAACCCCGCACATAAAATAAAAAAGGCCCTATATACTCTGAACAGCCCTATACAGGCGGTGCATACAAGACAGGGACTGTAGGTTTGTTCTTATGTAGAGTCTGTTTGTAATTTTGAACAGGTACATTGTTGAAGTGTAGCTCCAGACCAAAAATCTATTTTTAAACTTTTTGGAAAACATAGGTAAGGGTTATCACCCCTGTAACATTTGTTTTGCTGTCTGTGCCCCTGTTCAGAACATTTCACCTCACTTTCCGTCCCAATGACAACTGTTTTTGAAATGTGGTGTTTTTCTTGAAACAAGGATTGCTGATAAAGCATCAGTACAGAGGAGACACCTTTCTCCCATATTTATTCTTACAGGAGAGAATTTTCCTTCCTAGTGGTAGATTTCCTCTCACTTCCTGTTGTCTTCTTGCGTTTGCAAGTAGGAGTCGTTTGTAAGTTGGATGTTTGAAAGTAGGGACCTGCCGTATATACTCTGCAGAAATAGGCCCCTTAGTTGTTGGTGTTGGCACAACACTGTAAGCACTCACAGTTACTCTTGGTTGGTGCTGGAACGCCCTGCTGTCAACTATTATATCAGGAATTTTAATTACATATAATTGTTTAACAGTGGTAGTAAAAATTGGGCCTTTGATGGTGGTGCTGGTGCCACAACACTGTAAGCCCTGACAGTTACTCTTGGTGGGTGCAGCAATGGGCCCTGCTGTGAATTATTAGATCAAGAATTGTAATTACATGCCCCTGTTGAACAGGGGCTGAAAAATTGGGCCTTAGGCACTGGTGGCACAACACTGCAACCCCTCACAGATACTGTACTTGGAGCACAGCAATGAGCCCTGTTGCAAAGTATTGCTTCAAAAATTGTAATGACACGCCCCTGTTAAACAGGGGCTGAAAAATTGGGCCTTAGGCACTGGTGGCACAACACTGCAACTCCTCACAGATACTGTACTTGGAGCACAGCAATGAGCCCTGTTGCAAAGTATTGCTTCAAAAATTGTAATTACACGCCCCTGTTAAACAGGGGCTGAAAAATTGGGCGTTAGGCACTGGTGGCGGCACCCATAAACAAAAATGATCTTACAAGCTATCATCATCAATCGTATCATTGAGGACTCGGAGGAGGAGGATAGCCAGTCAACATAACAGCACAGGCACTCAGCATCAGCATCAGTCTTGAAGGGATGTGACATGTTAAAATCAATTAGTCTGTTATATCAGCATCAGGTGTGTGGTAGCTGGTGGTGATCCAAGACTGGTTCATCTTGATGAAAGTCAGTCGATCAACCGAGTCGGTGGACAGGCGCACCCTGTGATCCGTGACAAATCCTCCAGCAGCACTGAATGTGCGTTCCGAAAGAACGCTGGATGCAGGACAGGCCAGTAGCTCAATTGCATACTGTGCAAGCTCTGGCCAGTGATCCATCCTCAAGACCCAGTAAGCCAGAGGATTTTCGGTGGGGAAGGTGTCCAAGTCTGACCTTGCCCCTAGATATTCCTGCACCATGTTTATCAGACGCTGGCGATGGTTGCTGGAACCGATCATACTTTGGGGCTGCGGACTAAAGAATTGTCTGAACGCATCGGTCAGACGGCCACCTTCCCCACCGCTCCTTCTTTGACTGGCCGAAGCCTCAGCAACTCGTTGTCCAGGACCAGGAGTTTGCAACCTCCCAGTCTCTGGGAACGCGTTGCACAGACCTTTCTGCAAGGCCTCCCGGAGTTGTCTCATCCTCTGCTCCCTCTGCGACGGTAACATAAGGTCCGCAACCTTACCCTTGTACCGTGGATCAAGGAGAGTGGCCAGCCAGTAATGGTCCCTCTCCTTGATCCGAAGAATACGAGGATCCTTCCGCAGACTTTGCAGGATCAGGGAGGCCATGCAGCGTAGGTTTGCTGAGGCATTCGCTCCGGAGTCCTCTGGGTCACTAAGGACGACATGATCCGCAGCCACCTCCTCCCAGCCACGTACAAGTCCACTGGTTTCTTGGGACTGTAAATCATCCCTAAAAGACTGCTGCTGATGATGCTGAGTGCCAGCCTCCACCTCCATGCTGACACAATCCTCCTCCTCCTCCTCCTCCTCCTCCTCCTCCTCCTCTTCCTGTGCGATGGGTGGGACAGAAGGAACACTGTCTGGGTAAAGGGGGCCTTGAGAGGCAAGGAAGTCCTCCTCTTCCTGCCTCTGTTCTGCCTCAAGTGCCCTGTCCATTATTCCACGCAGCGTGTGCTCCAACAGGTGGACAAGAGGTACAGTGTCACTGATGCATGCACTGTCACTGCTCACCATCCTCGTGGCCTCCTCAAATGGTGCCAGGACAGTGCATGCATCCCTGATCATGCCCCACTGGCGTGGAGAAAAAAAACCAAGCTCCCCTGACCCTGTCCTGGTGCCGTAGTCGCACAGGTACTCATTGATGGCCCTCTGCTGCGTGTGCAGCCGCTGCAGCATGGCCAACGTTGAGTTCCACCTGGTGGGCATGTCACATATAAGGCGGTTCTTGGGCAGGTTCAACTCCTTTTGCAGCTCAGCCAGGCGAGCACTGGCATTATAAGATCTGCGGAAATGCACACAGACTTTCCTGGCCTGCCTCAGGACATCCTGTAAGCCCGGGTACCTGCCCAAGAAGCGCTGCACCACCAGGTTAAGGACGTGAGCCACACAGGGCACATGGGTCAGTTGTCCCTGTCGGAGGGCGGAGAGGAGGTTGGTGCCATTGTCGCAAACCACCATTCCTGGCTTAAGCTGGCGTGGCGTCAACCACCTCTCGGCCTGGCCCTGCAGAGCAGACAGGACCTCTGCCCCAGTGTGGCTTCTGTCCCCCAAACACACCAGCGCAAGCACGGCATGGCATCTTTTTGCCTGCGTACTTGCGTAGCCCCGTGAACGGCTACGGAGCACCGCTGGTTCATAGGACAAACCACAGGAAGAGGCCATGGAGGAAGAAGAAGAGGAGGGGGTGGAGGAGAGAGGTGTGTCACAACCAGTAGTAGCATTTTGGAGGCGTGGCGGTGGGACAACCTCCAACACTACTGCACCTTGTCCTGAATCCTTCCCAGCTGCCAAAAGAGTGACCCAATGGGCCGTGAAAGAAAGGTAACGTCCCTGTCCATGCCTGCTGGACCATGAGTCAGCGGTAATATGCACCTTACCGCTGACCGCCCTGTCCAGCGAGGCCAAGACATTGCCTTCCACATGCCGGTAGAGAGCCGGAATAGCCTTCCGTGAGAAAAAGTGGCGTTTGGGAACCTGCCACTGAGGAACTGCACATTGCACAAACTCACGGAAGGGGGCCGAGTCTACCAACTGAAAAGGCAGCAGTTGAAGCGCTAGCAATTTAGCCAAGCTAGCATTCAACCGCTGGGCATGTGGATGGCTGGGAGTGAACTTCTTTCGACGGTCCAGCAGCTGGGGCAGGGAAATTTGCCTGCTAGAATCGGACGTCGGTGTACTGCTAGCAGAGTGGGCGCAAGTACTTGGCTGTGACACACCTAATTCTACACCTTCATTCCTCTCAGTGCATGTTTCAGAGAGGACTGAAGTTATAGTGGGGTTGGAGATCCCAGCTGATGCGGTGCAAGGAGAGGTCCGCTTTGTTCTTTGGTGTGGGTCTTTGAGGTAGGCTTGCCAACGAGCTGCATGGCAGGTCAACATATGTCTGGTCAGGCATGTGGTACCCAAGCGGCTGATGTTTTGGCCACGCGATATACGCTTGAGACATATGTTGCAAACAGCAGCTGTGCGATCTGATGCACTAGCCTCAAAAAAGGCCCACACCAAAGAACTTTTTGAATGACGGGCAGAGGCAGCGCCCTGCACAGGCGGAGCTCTGCGGTGTGATTCCGTCGGTGTACTGCCCTTACGCTGGCCACCAAAGGGCATCCTGCCTCGTTGGAGATGTGCCTCCTCCTCATCCTCCTCCTCCTCCTCTCTCCTATTAGGCACCCACGTGGAGTCAGTGACCTCATCATCCCCTCCCTCCTCTTCACTGGAGCCAATCTGGCAGTATGCTGCAGCTGCTGGAACATGACTGCCAGATTGGTGTCCTTCTTGAGCATCCCCTCTGTCTGCTCTCACGCTACTGCCTTCCTCTAGCTGGGTTTCATCATCAGACCCTTCGAAACGCTGGGCATCCTCCTGGAGCATGTACCCAACACTGTGCTGAAACAGTTCGGGGGACTCCTCAGGAGGAGGACATGGTGGGTCTAGGGAAGGAGTGACTGATGATTTGTCTGACATTGATACCAGGGAAGACGACGCTTTGGCAGCTGCTTTTCCAGTACCCTGAGCCTGGGTGAGAGAGGATGAGGAGGAGGAGGAGGGCTTGGTCATCCACTCTACCAAGTCTTCGGCATGATGTGGCTCAACATGTCCAGCTGCCGAAAAGAAGGACAAGCGTGTCCCATGGCCATGTGCTGATGACAATGCACCGCGTCCACGACCAGCACTGTTGCCCCCAGACACAGAGCCTGCTTGCCCTCTTTTATTGCCTCCTGACTGTCTGCCTCTCCTTGTTTGCCTTCCAGACATTCTAATAGATGGCCTGCAGGGAGATGGGAAAAAAGCAATAAGGGCTACCTTCAGGTGTCCTTCTCTGTCCCTTGAAACAAGGACTTGCAGAGTGAAATAAACTGACACTCTCCCTACCTACAGTTTTCTGTCCCTAGAATAAATGTTTTTTTTAAGCACAATATAGCACAAGGACAATTCACTCACTGTCCTTCCAGGTCCCTGGAAACAAGGACTTGCAGAGTGAAAGAAAAAAAACACTCTCCCTACCTACAGTTTTCTGTCCCTAGAAAAAATGTTTTTTTTAATCACAATATAACACAAGGACAATTCACTCACTGTCCTTCCAGGTCCCTGGAAACAAGGACTTGCAGAGTGAAATAAACTGACACTCTCCCTACCTACAGTTTTCTGTCCCTAGAATAAATGTTTTTTTTAAGCACAATATAGCACAAGGACAATTCACTCACTGTCCTTACAGGTCCCTGGAAACAAGGACTTGCAGAGTGAAAGAAAAAAAACACTCTCCCTACCTACAGTTTTCTGTCCCTAGAAAAAATGTTTTTTTTAATCACAATATAGCACAAGGACAATTCACTCACTGTCCTTCCAGGTCCCTGGAAACGAGGACTTGCAGAGTGAAATAAACTGACACTCTCCCTACCTACAGTTTTCTGTCCCTAGAATAAATGTTTTTTTTAAGCACAATATAGCACAAGGACAATTCACTCACTGTCCTTACAGGTCCCTGGAAACAAGGACTTGCAGAGTGAAAGAAAAAAAACACTCTCCCTACCTACAGTTTTCTGTCCCTAGAAAAAATGTTTTTTTTAATCACAATATAGCACAAGGACAATTCACTCACTGTCCTTACAGGTCCCTGGAAACAAGGACTTGCAGAGTGAAAGAAAAAAAACACTCTCCCTACCTACAGTTTTCTGTCCCTAGAAAAAAGGTTTTTTTTAATCACAATATAGCACAAGGACAATTCACTCACTGTCCTTACAGGTCCCTGGAAACAAGGACTTGCAGAGTGAAATAAACTGACACTCTCCCTACCTACAGTTTTCTGTCCCTAGAATAAATGTTTTTTTTAAGCACAATATAGCACAAGGAGAATTCACTCACTGTCCTTCCAGGTCCCTGGAAACAAGGACTTGCAGAGTGAAAGAAAAAAAACACTCTCCCTACCTACAGTTTTCTGTCCCTAGAAAAAATGTTTTTTTTTAATCACAATATAACACAAGGACAATTCACTCACTGTCCTTCCAGGTCCCTGGAAACAAGGACTTGCAGAGTGAAATAAACTGACACTCTCCCTACCTACAGTTTTCTGTCCCTAGAATAAATGTTTTTTTTAAGCACAATATAGCACAAGGACAATTCACTCACTGTCCTTACAGGTCCCTGGAAACAAGGACTTGCAGAGTGAAAGAAAAAAAACACTCTCCCTACCTACAGTTTTCTGTCCCTAGAAAAAATGTTTTTTTTAATCACAATATAACACAAGGACAATTCACTCACTGTCCTTCCAGGTCCCTGGAAACAAGGACTTGCAGAGTGAAATAAACTGACACTCTCCCTACCTACAGTTTTCTGTCCCTAGAATAAATGTTTTTTTTAAGCACAATATAGCACAAGGAGAATTCACTCACTGTCCTTCCAGGTCCCTGGAAACAAGGACTTGCAGAGTGAAAGAAAAAAAACACTCTCCCTACCTACAGTTTTCTGTCCCTAGAAAAAATGTTTTTTTTAATCACAATATAGCACAAGGACAATTCACTCACTGTCCTTACAGGTCCCTGGAAACAAGGACTTGCAGAGTGAAAGAAACTGACACTGTCCCTACCTACAGTTTTCTGTCCCTAGAATAAATGTTTTTTTTAAGCACAATATAGCACAAGGAGAATTCACTCACTGTCCTTCCAGGTCCCTGGAAACAAGGACTTGCAGAGTGAAATAAACTGACACTCTCCCTACCTACAGTTTTCTGTCCCTAGAATAAATGTTTTTTTTAAGCAAAATATAGCACAAGGACAATTCACTCACTGTCCTTACAGGTCCCTGGAAACAAGGACTTGCAGAGTGAAAGAAACTGACACTCTCCCTACCTACAGTTTTCTGTCCCTAGAATAAATGTTTTTTTAAGCACAATATAGCACAAGGACAATTCACTCACTGTCCTTCCAGGTCCCTGGAAACAAGGACTTGCAGAGTGAAAGAAACTGACACTGTCCCTACCTACAGTTTTCTGTCCCTAGAATAAATGTTTTTTTTAAGCACACTATAGCACAAGCACAAAACACACTGACACTCTCCCTACCTATCCTTCTCTTTCCCTAAACTAAAGGAATCCAGGTTAAGCAAGAAAGAAATAACAGTCACTGTCCCTGCCTATGCTGCTCTATCCCTGCTCCGGAACACACTACACTAGGCCGCCGTGCTGGCGGCCTTTTATAGTGTGGGGCGTGTACTAAACACCCTCAGCAATAATTGGCCACAGGCATCCTGCCTGTGGCCAATCATTGCTCTCCTCGCTGCCGGCGCTGTGATTGGCCAAGCATGCGGGGTCACAGTGCATGCTTGGCCAATCACAGCGCCTGGATGACACTGCGATGGCGTAGTGCATTGTGGGCCGTTCGCGTCACTCGAATTTGGCGCGAACGGCCCAAATCGTTCGATCTTCGTCGAACGATCGAACAGCCGATGTTCGAGTCGAACGTATGTTCGACTCGAACACGAAGCTCATCCCTACTGCTCTCACGCTACTGCCTTCCTCTAGCTGGGTTTCATCATCAGACCCTTCGAAACGCTGGGCATCCTCCTGGAGCATGTACCCAACACTGTGCTGAAACAGTTCGGGGGACTCCTCAGGAGGAGGACATGGTGGGTCTAGGGAAGGAGTGACTGATGATTTGTCTGACATTGATACCAGGGAAGACGACGCTTTGGCAGCTGCTTTTCCAGTACCCTGAGCCTGGGTGAGAGAGGATGAGGAGGAGGAGGAGGGCTTGGTCATCCACTCTACCAAGTCTTCGGCATGATGTGGCTCAACATGTCCAGCTGCCGAAAAGAAGGACAAGCGTGTCCCATGGCCATGTGCTGATGACAATGCACCGCGTCCACGACCAGCACTGTTGCCCCCAGACACAGAGCCTGCTTGCCCTCTTTTATTGCCTCCTGACTGTCTGCCTCTCCTTGTTTGCCTTCCAGACATTCTAATAGATGGCCTGCAGGGAGATGGGAAAAAAGCAATAAGGGCTACCTTCAGGTGTCCTTCTCTGTCCCTTGAAACAAGGACTTTCACAGTGAAAGAAACTGACACTCTCCCTACCTACAGTTTTCTGTCCCTAGAAAAAATATTTTTTTTAAGCACAATATAGCACAAGGACAATTCACTCACTGTCCTTACAGGTCCCTGGAAACAAGGACTTGCAGAGTGAAAGAAAAAAAAAACACTCTCCCTACCTACAGTTTTCTGTCCCTAGAAAAAATGTTTTTTTTAATCACAATATAGCACAAGAACAATTCACTCACTGTCCTTACAGGTCCCTGGAAACAAGGACTTGCAGAGTGAAAGAAAAAAAACACTCTCCCTACCTACAGTTTTCTGTCCCTAGAAAAAATGTTTTTTTTAATCACAATATAGCACAAGAACAATTCACTCACTGTCCTTACAGGTCCCTGGAAACAAGGACTTGCAGAGTGAAAGAAAAAAAACACTCTCCCTACCTACAGTTTTCTGTCCCTAGAAAAAATGTTTTTTTTTAATCACAATATAGCACAAGGACAATTCACTCACTGTCCTTACAGGTCCCTGGAAACAAGGACTTGCAGAGTGAAATAAACTGACACTCTCCCTACCTACAGTTTTCTGTCCCTAGAATAAATGTTTTTTTTAAGCACAATATAGCACAAGGACAATTCACTCACTGTCCTTACAGGTCCCTGGAAACAAGGACTTGCAGAGTGAAAGAAAAAAAACACTCTCCCTACCTACAGTTTTCTGTCCCTAGAAAAAATGTTTTTTTTAATCACAATATAGCACAAGGACAATTCACTCACTGTCCTTACAGGTCCCTGGAAACAAGGACTTGCAGAGTGAAAGAAAAAAAACACTCTCCCTACCTACAGTTTTCTGTCCCTAGAAATTTTTTTTTTTTTAATCACAATATAGCACAAGGACAATTCACTCACTGTCCTTACAGGTCCCTGGAAACAAGGACTTGCAGAGTGAAATAAACTGACACTCTCCCTACCTACAGTTTTCTGTCCCTAGAATAAATGTTTTTTTTAAGCACAATATAGCACAAGGACAATTCACTCACTGTCCTTACAGGTCCCTGGAAACAAGGACTTGCAGAGTGAAAGAAAAAAAACACTCTCCCTACCTACAGTTTTCTGTCCCTAGAAAAAATGTTTTTTTTAATCACAATATAGCACAAGGACAATTCACTCACTGTCCTTCCAGGTCCCTGGAAACAAGGACTTGCAGAGTGAAATAAACTGACACTCTCCCTACCTACAGTTTTCTGTCCCTAGAATAAATGTTTTTTTTAAGCACAATATAGCACAAGGACAATTCACTCACTGTCCTTACAGGTCCCTGGAAACAAGGACTTGCAGAGTGAAAGAAAAAAAACACTCTCCCTACCTACAGTTTTCTGTCCCTAGAAAAAATGTTTTTTTTTAAGCACAATATAGCACAAGGACAATTCACTCACTGTCCTTCCAGGTCCCTGGAAACAAGGACTTGCAGAGTGAAAGAAAAAAAACACTCTCCCTACCTACAGTTTTCTGTCCCTAGAAAAAATGTTTTTTTTAAGCACAATATAGCACAAGGACAATTCACTCACTGTCCTTCCAGGTCCCTGGAAACAAGGACTTGCAGAGTGAAAGAAAAAAAACACTCTCCCTACCTACAGTTTTCTGTCCCTAGAAAAAATGTTTTTTTTAATCACAATATAGCACAAGGACAATTCACTCACTGTCCTTACAGGTCCCTGGAAACAAGGACTTGCAGAGTGAAAGAAAAAAAACACTCTCCCTACCTACAGTTTTCTGTCCCTAGAAAAAATGTTTTTTTTAATCACAATATAGCACAAGGACAATTCACTCACTGTCCTTACAGGTCCCTGGAAACAAGGACTTGCAGAGTGAAAGAAAAAAAACACTCTCCCTACCTACAGTTTTCTGTCCCTAGAAAAAATGTTTTTTTTAATCACAATATAGCACAAGGACAATTCACTCACTGTCCTTACAGGTCCCTGGAAACAAGGACTTGCAGAGTGAAATAAACTGACACTCTCCCTACCTACAGTTTTCTGTCCCTAGAATAAATGTTTTTTTTAAGCACAATATAGCACAAGGACAATTCACTCACTGTCCTTACAGGTCCCTGGAAACAAGGACTTGCAGAGTGAAAGAAAAAAAACACTCTCCCTACCTACAGTTTTCTGTCCCTAGAAAAAATGTTTTTTTTAATCACAATATAGCACAAGGACAATTCACTCACTGTCCTTACAGGTCCCTGGAAACAAGGACTTGCAGAGTGAAAGAAAAAAAACACTCTCCCTACCTACAGTTTTCTGTCCCTAGAAAAAATGTTTTTTTTAATCACAATATAGCACAAGGACAATTCACTCACTGTCCTTCCAGGTCCCTGGAAACAAGGACTTGCAGAGTGAAATAAACTGACACTCTCCCTACCTACAGTTTTCTGTCCCTAGAATAAATGTTTTTTTTAAGCACAATATAGCACAAGGACAATTCACTCACTGTCCTTACATGTCCCTGGAAACAAGGACTTGCAGAGTGAAAGAAAAAAAACACTCTCCCTACCTACAGTTTTCTGTCCCTAGAAAAAATGTTTTTTTTAATCACAATATAGCACAAGGACAATTCACTCACTGTCCTTACAGGTCCCTGGAAACAAGGACTTGCAGAGTGAAATAAACTGACACTCTCCCTACCTACAGTTTTCTGTCCCTAGAATAAATGTTTTTTTTAAGCACAATATAGCACAAGGAGAATTCACTCACTGTCCTTCCAGGTCCCTGGAAACAAGGACTTGCAGAGTGAAAGAAAAAAAACACTCTCCCTACCTACAGTTTTCTGTCCCTAGAAAAAATGTTTTTTTTAATCACAATATAGCACAAGGACAATTCACTCACTGTCCTTCCAGGTCCCTGGAAACAAGGACTTGCAGAGTGAAATAAACTGACACTCTCCCTACCTACAGTTTTCTGTCCCTAGAATAAATGTTTTTTTTAAGCACAATATAGCACAAGGACAATTCACTCACTGTCCTTAGAGGTCCCTGGAAACAAGGACTTGCAGAGTGAAAGAAAATAAACACTCTCCCTACCTACAGTTTTCTGTCCCTAGAAAAAATGTTTTTTTTTAAGCACAATATAGCACAAGGACAATTCACTCACTGTCCTTCCAGGTCCCTGGAAACAAGGACTTGCAGAGTGAAAGAAAAAAAACACTCTCCCTACCTACAGTTTTCTGTCCCTAGAAAAAATGTTTTTTTTAATCACAATATAGCACAAGGACAATTCACTCACTGTCCTTCCAGGTCCCTGGAAACAAGGACTTGCAGAGTGAAATAAACTGACACTCTCCCTACCTACAGTTTTCTGTCCCTAGAATAAATGTTTTTTTTAAGCACAATATAGCACAAGGACAATTCACTCACTGTCCTTACAGGTCCCTGGAAACAAGGACTTGCAGAGTGAAAGAAAAAAAACACTCTCCCTACCTACAGTTTTCTGTCCCTAGAAAAAATGTTTTTTTTAATCACAATATAGCACAAGGACAATTCACTCACTGTCCTTACAGGTCCCTGGAAACAAGGACTTGCAGAGTGAAAGAAAAAAAACACTCTCCCTACCTACAGTTTTCTGTCCCTAGAAAAATTTTTTTTTTTAATCACAATATAGCACAAGGACAATTCACTCACTGTCCTTCCAGGTCCCTGGAAACAAGGACTTGCAGAGTGAAATAAACTGACACTCTCCCTACCTACAGTTTTCTGTCCCTAGAATAAATGTTTTTTTTAAGCACAATATAGCACAAGGACAATTCACTCACTGTCCTTAGAGGTCCCTGGAAACAAGGACTTGCAGAGTGAAAGAAAATAAACACTCTCCCTACCTACAGTTTTCTGTCCCTAGAAAAAATGTTTTTTTTTAAGCACAATATAGCACAAGGACAATTCACTCACTGTCCTTCCAGGTCCCTGGAAACAAGGACTTGCAGAGTGAAAGAAAAAAAACACTCTGCCTACCTACAGTTTTCTGTCCCTAGAAAAAATGTTTTTTTTAATCACAATATAGCACAAGGACAATTCACTCACTGTCCTTACAGGTCCCTGGAAACAAGGACTTGCAGAGTGAAAGAAACTGACACTCTCCCTACCTACAGTTTTCTGTCCCTAGAATAAATGTTTTTTTAAGCACAATATAGCACAAGGACAATTCACTCACTGTCCTTCCAGGTCCCTGGAAACAAGGACTTGCAGAGTGAAAGAAACTGACACTGTCCCTACCTACAGTTTTCTGTCCCTAGAATAAATGTTTTTTTTAAGCACACTATAGCACAAGCACAAAACACACTGACACTCTCCCTACCTATCCTTCTCTTTCCCTAAACTAAAGGAATCCAGGTTAAGCAAGAAAGAAATAACAGTCACTGTCCCTGCCTATGCTGCTCTATCCCTGCTCCGGAACACACTACACTAGGCCGCCGTGCTGGCGGCCTTTTATAGTGTGGGGCGTGTACTAAACACCCTCAGCAATAATTGGCCACAGGCATCCTGCCTGTGGCCAATCATTGCTCTCCTCGCTGCCGGCGCTGTGATTGGCCAAGCATGCGGGGTCACAGTGCATGCTTGGCCAATCACAGCGCCTGGATGACACTGCGATGGCGTAGTGCATTGTGGGCCGTTCGCGTCACTCGAATTTGGCGCGAACGGCCCAAATCGTTCGATCTTCGTCGAACGATCGAACAGCCGATGTTCGAGTCGAACGTATGTTCGACTCGAACACGAAGCTCATCCCTACTGTTGAGTACTGCCTGCTGGTACTGCTGGCAGGTACCGCTGGCTGGTACTGCTGGTTGGTACTGTTGGCTGGTACTGGTACTGCTGGCTGGTACTGCTGGCGGGTACTGCTGGCAGGTACTTCTGGCGGGTACTTCTGGCTGGTACTGCTGGCTGGTACTGCTGCTGGGTACTGGTACTGCTGGCTGGTACTGCTGGTGGGTAATGATACTGCTGGCCGGTACTGCTGGCTAGTACTGGTACTGCTGCTGAGTACTGGTACTGCTGGCTGGTACTGCTGGTGGGTAATGATACTGCTGGCCGGTACTGGTACTGCTGGTGGGTACTGGTACTGCTGGCTGGTACTGGTACTGCTGGTGGGTACTGGTACTGCTGGTGGGTACTGATACTGCTGGTGGGTACTGGTACTAATAACTGGTACTGCTGGCTGGTACTGGTGACTCGTACTGATGGCTGGTACTGGTCTTGCTGGCGAGTACTGGTACAGACGACTGGTACTGCTGGCGGGTACTGGTACTGGTGACTGGTACTGCTGGCTGGTACTGATGGTGGGTACTGGTACTGCTGGCAGGTACTGCTGGCGGGTACTGGTACTGCTGGCTGGTGCTGGCTGGTACTTGTACTGCTGGCTGGTACTGGTACTGCTGGTGGCTACTGGTACTGCTGGCGGGTACTGGTACTTCTAGTGGGTACTGGTACTGCTGGCTGGTACTGGTACTGCTGGCAGGTACTGGTACTGCTGGCTGGTACTGGTACTGCTGGCGGGTACTGCTGTCTGATACTGCTGGTGGGTACTGGTACTACTGGTGGGTACTGATACTGCTGGTGGGTACTGATGACTGGTACTGCTGGCGGGTACTGGTACTGATGGCTGCTGTCCTAGATCACAGGTTCACTTCCCGTGCATTAGTGTGACAGAAGCATGCGGCTGCAGTAGAGAGCAGAGCTTCCTGTCACAGGCGGAGTACATTTGGTATCACTCCGCCTGTGAAGGAGCTCTGCTTCCTCTAGCGGCGGCTCCATTGTTTTGCGCTGATGCTCGGAGATGGCGGGTCGGGAACCCGCGATCTGGGCTTGCCGACCCGCCATCTCAGAGCAAGACATGGCGGGCCACATCAGAGGGCGCTGCGGGCCACATGTGGGCACCCCTGTCTTAATGTATAGAATGCACCTTCTGCCTTGACAATCACTTTAAAGAACTTTACAGAGGCTGCTATAAAGATCTTCCTGCTGATCATTCATGCATTTACCTACAACATCCCACCCAACCAGGACCCCTATATCGTAATGGGATCCAGAGCTCCTCAACCCCACCAGATATTGATGAAGGAACACGTGACAGAGGATCCAACTAGGGTGACCATGTGTCCCGGATTGCCCGGGACAGTCCCGCATTTTGCAGGTCTGTCCCGGGTACGTTTATGCCGGGACAATACAGTGTCCCGGAATGAAACTGACACAGCCACCCCCCGGGCCGATCTGATGGCCCCAAAAAAGGCCGCCACATCACCGCTTTACTCCCTGACAGTACTTGTCCTGGCCGGGAATGCCTGGAGCAGCACAATCCCCGCCCCCTGCTTGTGATTGGAGAAATCATCGTACAGCATTGTTCTGCTAGTCAACTGATTGCGTGCGTTGAGTCCTTCTGTTATCATTACTGATACTCTGGACACCATTGAGTCCTTCTGTTTAGCTTTAATAAAAATATTGAACAAGGAAAAACCGCCAGATAGAGTCTTGTATTAAGTTTTGTATCTCGTGGTAAAATATTGTTCAAACAGATTGAAAAATCCAGTGACCCCGGTCTTTCTTTTTTATTTTCTTTTTTTTGCTTCATTGTCCACCCCATTCATTTTGTGAAATGAACAGCAGTTTTCATAAAACAAACCTTAGCGGCTCTGGCCCAATCCATTTCTCTTACAATTCCTTTTTATTTTGCAGCTCCGGAGACAATTACGGCTCGCCTCTTACTGCCTTTGGTCATCCTCATTCCTCCGTCTTCCCAAATATTACCCTTTTGGTGTGACGCTCTATCAGGTTTTCATTTTATATTGTATATAAAAGCACTTTAGTGCCCACAGTGGAAGAGCTTTTATGTCTAATATGTTTTCAATTTTTCATTTAACCCAACTGTGGCTTTGCAATCATTTTGCCATCTTGTATGTACAGTTATGTGACGACAAGTTCCTCTCTGCTACATTAATTTTGTGGTCGAGCAGCGCAGTGCAGTGTAAGGCGTTTGGCCCTGAAAGTCAGAAATAAACTGGAATCCAAACAGATGAGTCTACCCCACCTCTGATGTATAAAGCGATTCTGTGAAATGAAAGGTCCCGTGCAATATAAGATTCTTCATATTCACCGGTCCCGCTGCCCATTTGTTGAGACTTTGT
Source organism: Rana muscosa (assembly GCA_029206835.1). Lineage (NCBI taxonomy): Eukaryota > Metazoa > Chordata > Amphibia > Anura > Ranidae > Rana > Rana muscosa. The sequence goes on along the minus strand of CM055119.1, from coordinate 204,540,382 downwards.
TCTCTTGAAGACCTGCAGCCACCTGAAGAACGTCTACATTATATCACTGAAATGGTGAAATTGTGCCATAATTCCCAGGTTTTCACCGAAAAGCCGTGGCAGCTGGTGCTCAAAATATTTGGGGGGGGGGCGCAAACAAACTGAAAAAAAAAAAAACATCAATCGCAGTCACTGTGCCCACCAAACGCAGCCACTGTGCCATCAATTGCCGCCACTGTGTCATCAAATGCAGCCACTGTGCCCATCAAACGCAGCCACCGTGCCCACCAAACGCAGCCACTGTGCCATCAATTGCCGCCACTGTACCATCAAATGCAGCCACTGTGCCCATCAAACGCAGCCACTGTACCCATAAATTGCCGCCACTGTGCCATCAAACACAGCTACTGTACCCATCAATTGCTGACACTGTGCCCATCAATTGCTGCCAGTGTGCCCATTAATTGCTGACAGTGTGCCCATCAAACGCAGCCACCGTGCCCACCAAACACAGCCACTGTGCCATCAATTGCCGCCACTGTGCCATCAAATACAGCCACTGTGCCCATCAAACGCAGCCACTGTACCCATAAATTGCCACCACTGTGCCATCAAACACAGCTACTGTACCCATCAATTGCTGACACTGTGCTCATCAATTGCTGCCAGTGTGCCCATCAAACGCAGCCAGTGTGCCCATCAAATGCAGCCAGTGTGCCCACCAAACACAGCCACTGTGCCATCAATTACCGCCACTGTGCCATCAAATGCAGCCACTGTGCCCATCAAACACAGCCACTGTACCCATAAATTGCCGCCACTGTGCCATCAAGCACAGCTACTGTACCCATCAATTGCTGACACTGTGCCCATCAATTGCTGCCATTGTGCCCATCAATTGCTGCCAGTGTGCCCATCAAACGCAGCCACTGTGCCCACCAAACGCAGCTACTGTGCCATCAATTGCCGCCACTGTGCCATCAAATGCAGCCACTGTGCCCATCAAACGCAGCCACTGTACCCATAAATTGCGCCACTGTGCCATCAAACACAGCTACTGTACCCATCAATTGCAGACACTGTGCCCATCAAATGCTGCTACTGTGCCCATCAATTGCTGACACTGTGCTCATCAGTTGCTGCCAGTGTGCCCATCAACTGCCGCTACTGTGCCCATCAACTGCTGCCAGTGTGCCCATCAATTGCTGCCAGTGTGCATCCCCCGCCCGCCCGGCACTTACCTGTCTCGGTGGGGCAGTGGGTCATGGCTGCGATGTCCTCCACGCTCCTCGATGTCTTCTCCCATCCTCTCTTCCCGTCCTCCTCTATGATTGGACGCTTGAAGTAGTTAATATCACTTTAGGTCGATGAGCTGTAAAGACTAAAATGTTGCCTATGGACAATTTGGGGTACAGTAATTTGTTGCTGCATGCCATTTTAAAGAGGAACTGCAGTCTGCTCACATAATTTGTAATAAAGAACGTCTTTGCCATTCTGAAGCTTCCCTCCAACCACTTTTCATATTATTTTATATATACTGCGATTCTGTACTTGCCAAATATGCTGCAGAAATCTCCCACCACTGAGTCTGGCTGCAGCCATTCTAACTGTGGGCAGCTGAAGCTGCTGCCTGTTCACATTTACACAGACACAAAGAGGCACACCTCCAGCTCTGCAGCTCTCGTTAGCCCTTTTATGACTCGCCTCCCTCTCCCTTCCTGGCAAACTCTCACAGGAGTGATAGAAAAAGCTGTGCATGATGTCATAAGCCTAGGCTAATGACCAGACAAGAAACAGGAAATGGGCTGTATAAGGGATTTACTGGAAGAAAAAAAAATATGTTTTACTATCCAAAGTTAAAACAACAACAAGGGCAGAAGATTTAATAGATGTGTAGCAATACCCCCAGCTAAGGGAGCCGCTGATATGATTTTCGGGCCTGTAACACACCGCTGTCAACCCCCAGCAATTGGCTCTACCCTCCCTTGGCACAGTTAGTAAGGGATGATAGGATTGTGAGACCTGCAACTTTAGGCAACACAATCCAGCAACAAAAACACACACAGTGATATAGCGAACACTGACTATTTCAGTGTTCACAGAGCCCTGCAATAAGAGGTGTTCAACAATAGGCAGATATACAATCCTGTACAAAGATGACTAACGGGCCCCCCTTGCAACTCTCCTCCCTCGTGGGCAAGATGGCGCCCAGCAATGTCTACACTGATAAGTCAGGCCTGACTTCAACTATGTGTAAGTTCCGTAGGGAAGAATCTTCGCTAGCAAATGGTGGTGCACTTTTGAAGATAAATTGTAATCCACGGGAATAAAGGTTGACAAACTTGGTGAACAAAGATAAAGTCACTAACGCTTTTCAATGCACTGTCCCTCCAGTGTGCCTATGCAAACTCTAACGGGTGAGTCCCGAACAACAAACACTGGGCCTAGAGGTCCTGCACTAATCTCTGAGCAGCTGCTCTCTCACCCAACCGGACCAGTCCACGTCCGTATCTTCCGTTGCTGTGTCTCGGGACACAGGTTCCACGACACCCGGGTCTTCGGTCCTCCTGGAAGCAGCAGACAGATGGCAGGATAAGACGTCCCTCAGGCTCCTTGGTGGAAACAGAAGGCTCTTTGGAAACACAGGGCCCAGGCTTCAGGCCCTGTCCGGAGCAACAGACTCAGCCGAGAGTTCCACTTGCTGGGCGGGCGATGTCCAAAGAGACACGTACTCCGGTCCGCCCCTCAGTTAAATACCGCGCCCCAGCAGTCCTTGCACGGGGGAAATGCATCCTGGGTATGGTAGTCTCTGGGTTCCTCAAGCAACACCCCGCTACAGATGGAAAGATGAAAAAATTACTGAAGTTCCGCTTTAATGATGGACATGTTTGGTGTTTGTTTACTTGATGCAACATCATCTTTTTTTATTATATATTATATTATTATATTGTAATTATTTGATTGTGTAACATAAAAATTGCAATTACCACCATTTTATTCTCCGGGGCCTCTGCTTTCGGAAAATATATAATTTTTTGAAGTTTTAACTAATCTTCATGTGCATTTTAACCATATAATAAGGAAAAGAAAAACTGCTCAGCGTCAGCGAAGAGGTTAAGGGCGTAATCGCTAGGGGGCAAAACTCTTTGGCGCCCCCTTTTTTTTTTTGTGTGTCCCTAAGCATGTGCTTCTTTGGCCTATTGTCTAATCCAGCCCTGTTTTGCCGGCTGCAGTTGCTGGTGGAGACGAGGAAACTGCAAAGATTTTTTGGAGGTTCTCCATCTACCTGCTCTAATTCCTATCCAGTAATAGTAATATTCCCCTATCTGTGCAAAATTCCCAGCGCCCTGCACTGAAGCGCGGATATCGGTACGCCGCTCCCGCCGTGCAGACGATCGCTCTGTGTGAGCTGCATATTAAGCAATGGAGACAGTCCGTAGTTTCCTCCTCTGGAATAACTTTAACCGGCAGCCAGCCGTGAGTTGGAAAATATCTCCCACCACTCTACTGGCCTTCATTTCACATTTCCTCTGCTCTAATAATCCCCCTTAAAAATATTACATATTCATCCCGAGATGTTAGCAAAACTCCACATCGTTTTATGACTTCTAAAACTTCAGGCAAAAATAAAAATCTCATCGGATTTTTTTCATTCTTTCAAACATCTTCAAATGTAATTTTTAAAGCTGAACTCCCGGGACAAAATGTTTCATTTAAATATATTTACTTCAATAGGCGCACAGAATAAAAATCCACTTTGTGTGCAGCAAATGCCTTTGCGAAACCGAGATAGTACATTATGACATCATCACTGTGCTGTACAATGCCTGTGCGGAGGGCAGAGCTGTGGGAGGGGCCCAGCAGGCTCCACCCACACTGGAGAAAACTACAGGAGGGGGGCGGAGACAAGACCAGTCACCCTGCACAATGAGAAAGAGCAGCAATGAGCGGTCTTTAACCACTCCGGAAGATTCCCCCCCAATCCTGACCAGTGTGCCCATCAATTGCTGCCAGTGTGCCCATCAATTGCTGCTACTGTGCCCATCCATTGCTGACACTGTGCCCATCAATTGCTGACACTGTGCCCATCAATTGCTGACACTGTGCCCATCAATTGCTGTCAGTGTGCCCATCAATTGCTGCCAATGTGCCCATCAATTGCTGCCAGTGTGCTCATCAATTGCTGCTACTGTGCCCATCCATTGCTGACACTGTGCCCATCAATTGCTGACACTGTGCCCATCAATTGTTGACACTGTGCCCATCAATTGCTGCCAGTGTGCCCATCAATTGCTGCCAATGTGCCCATCAATTGCTGCCAGTGTGCCCATCAATTGCTGACACTGTGCCCATCAATTGCTGCCAGCGTGCCCATCAATTGCTGCTACTGTGCCCATCCATTGCTGAAACTGTGCCCATCAATTGCTGCCAGTGTGCCCATCAATTGCTGCCAATGTGCCCATCAATTGCTGCCAGTGTGCTCATCAATTGCTGCTACTGTGCCCATCCATTGCTGACACTATGCCCATCCATTGCTGACACTGTGCCCATCAATTGCTGACACTGTGCCCATCAATTGCTGCCAGTGTGCCCATCAATTGCTGCCAATGTGCCCATCAATTGCTGCCAGTGTGCTCATCAATTGCTGCTACTGTGCCCATCCATTGCTGACACTATGCCCATCAATTGCTGACACTGTGCCCATCAATTGCTGACACTGCGCCCATCAATTGCTGACACTGTGCCCATCAATTGCTGCCAATGTGCCCATCAATTGCTGCCAGTGTGCTCATCAATTGCTGCTACTGTGCCCATCCATTGCTGACACTGTGCCCATCAATTGCTGACACTGTGCCCATCAATTGCTGACACTGTGCCCTGATGTGCCCCATGCCCTGATGTGCTATGTGCCCTCAAAAAAAAAGTCAGTTACTTTGCTGAGTAACGAATTACTTTTTCAATGTAGTAACTGAGTTACTAACGCAATTACTTTTTGGGAGAAGTAATTTGTAACTGTAACTAATTACTTTTTTAAAGTAAGGTGACCAACACTGGCGGTAGCATACAGGGGAGTGCAGGATGAAGCAAGATGGCGGCGACGGCATCGAATGTGACGAGCGTACGCTCGTCGTAGTCAATGACGTCACCACGTTCTTGCCATTCAAAAGAACGGCGGTTCTTTTGAATGGCCGTGTGTGCACTCGGCGAGCAAGGAAAGCTTGCCAGGAATCTCGTCAGGAAAACCGTTTTTTTTTTACGGACGAGATTCCCGCCCCGTGTGTACAGGGCTTCAGGGTTTAATCATGTTTGAGAGCTGGTTCCCAATTTTTCTGACAACAAAAGTTCTTGTCGGGAAATTCCGATCGCGTGTATCCAATTCCGACGCACAAAAATTCTGCGCATGCTCAGAATCAACTCGACGCATGCTCGGAATCATTGTACTTCATTTTTCTCGGCTTGTCGTAGTGCTGTACGTCACCGCGCTCTTGACGATTGGAATTTCCGAGTAACATTTGTGCGACCGTGTGTATGCAAGACAAGTTTGAGCCAACGTCCGTCGGGGGAAAAAAAGAAAACACGGTTTTGTTGTCGGAAATTCCGATCGTGTGTGCGCGGCATTAGTCTGTTAACCTGCTGTATGTTTTCACTGGCAGGTTGTACGCTTGCAGAGCACATGAAGCACAAGTTCTAGTTGACACTTTTCCAATTTTCAGCAAATTTGCGTGGCAAGTACCATCAGGAGATGCTTTGGGGACAGTGGAAGATGGAGAGGATCAGAGAAGACAGGATCAAACAGCCTTTTTACACAATGCAGGGTATTAGCCCCTTAGGTTCCACAGTGAGTATAACAAGCATGCTTTACTGCATATACACACTGATTTTACTGTTGTGGGTTTAGTGACACTTTAACCACTTGCCTCCCGCCCTATTGCAAAATGACGTCGGCAAAGTGGTTTCAATATCCTTACTGGGCGTCATATGACGTCCTCAGGATATTGAGCCGCTGCGCGCCCCCGGGGGCGCGCATCACGGCGATCGTTGTTGCGGAATGTCAGTCTGACACCCTGAAACACCGATCTAGGTAGAGAGTCTCTGACAGAGATTCTTTACCACGTGATCAGCCGTGTCCAATCACGGCTGATCACGATGTAAACAGGAAAAGCCGGTGATCGGCTTTTCCTCACTCGCGTCAGTCAGACGCGAGTAGAGGAGAGCCGATCGGCTGCTCCTCTGACAGGGGGGGGTTGTGCTGATCGATTATCAGCGCAGCCCCCCTGAGGATGCACACACTGGACCACCAGGGATGCCACCAGACCACCAGGGATGCCCACCACCAGGTATGCCACCCTAGACCACCAGGGATGCTAATCAGTGCCCCTAATGGATGCCAATCAGTGCCCACAATGGATGCCAATCAGTGCCCACAATGGGCATCACTGATTGGCAGGCATAGGTGTGCGCAGCCTGTTACATTAGGGTGTGCACCTGAAATCTCAAAAACACGGTACCGATCTCTCACTGTGTTCATTTAGAAAGGCAAGGGACCGGTAAATGACATTACCCCTTCCCCCACTTATCCTGAAATATCATCTATGCAGTAGCCAATGGGAGAGGAGGGAAGCCAGCCATGTTGTGGGAGGGAACACCGGGCAGCAGGGGGAATCTGCACTGCAGGGAGTGATTAGGGTGTGCCTGTGCACACCTGGCACACCCTGTGCGCACACCTATGTTGGCAGGCATTATTGTTTGGCACTGATTGGCATCCATTACTACAACACATTACAGTGCCGCCTCATTGGTGCCCATCAGTGCCGCCTTATCAGTGCCCGTCAGTGCAGCCCCATCAGTGCCCATCAGTGAAGGAGAAAACTTACTTATTTACAAAGTTTTGTAACTGAAACAAAAAAAAAAGGTTTGTTTTTTTTCTTCGAAATTTTCGGTCTTTTTTTTATTTTTTTAGCAGAAAATAAAAATCGCAGAGGTGATCAGAAAGCTGAAAATTGGTCTGGGCAGGAAGGTGTATAAGTGCCCAGTATGGAAGTGGTTAATAAAGAAGAAAGGAAGATACTCATCCTCCGGGGAAAAAAAAAAGAAGATATTGCATCCCTTCCCGAGGAGGAGAATCCATTCCATTGATAACGCAATACTCAACAATAAGTGTGTAAAATATTAAACAATGTATCTTACACTCTGACACAATTTACTTTAAAATATAACGCGGAAACTGCGGAGATAAGTTGGCTGCTGACTAGCCTGGAGAAAAATAAAAATGATTTATTAATAATAAAAAATGTACGAGCGTCTGTTCAGAGACCGTAAACAACAACGGAGGAGGAGCCGGCTCTCAGACCTTTTTCCGTATCGGTATATTTTACTAATCCATGCATTTCTTTAACCGCTTAAGGACCAGCGCACGCAGATTTACGTCGACAGAATGTCACGGACAGGCAGATGGGCGTATATATACGTCCCCCTTTAATTTGCCGCCGTGTGTCGGGAGCTCTGTGACCGTGCCCGTGGGACCCGCGGACATCGATGTACCGCCGGTGTCCCTCGATCGGGTTTACAGAGCTGAAGAACGGGGAGATGTCAGTGTAAACACAACATCTCCCCGTTCTTCCTAGTGACACTGTCACTGATCGTCTGTTCCCTGTCATCGGGAACAGCGATCAGTGACATGTCACGGCAAGCCACGCCCCCTAACAGTTAGAAGCACCCCCTAGGTCACACTTAACCCCTTCAGCGCCCCCTACAGGTTAACCCCTTCGCTGCCAGTGTCATTTTTACAGAAATTAGTGCATTTTTTATAGCACTGATCGCTGTAAAAATGACAATGGTCCCAAAATGGTGTCAAAAGTGACCGATGTGTCCGCCATAATGTCGCAGTCACGATAAAAATCGCAGATCGCCGCCATTACTAGTAAAAACAAAAATGATTAAAAAAAATGCCCTAAAACTATTCTCTATTTTGTAGACGCTATAACTTTTTCGCAAACCAATCAATAAACGCTTATTGCGTTTTTTTTTTTTTTTTTTTTACCAAAAATATGTAGTTTTGCATTTATGTCATTTCTCCACATTAAACCCAATTTGCCATGTATTTGCCCACTCCGTTATTTTGTTCAGGTCTTTCTGTAAAATGTCTGTATCCTGATGTGAAGTTATTGCCCTGCTTAATTTAGGATGTAGGAGAGCTATATGGAGCGCCAAGAACGCGGTGACGTGCAACACGTACGACGACCTGAGAAAAATGAAGTTCAATGATTCCGAGCATGCGTCGAATTGATTCCGAGCATGCGTAGGATTTTTGTGCGTCGGAATTGGCTACGCACGATCGGAATTTCCGACAACAAGTTGTCGGAAAAATTGGAGAACCAGCTCTCAAACATTTGTTGTCGGAAATTCCGACCGTGTGTACGCGGCATTAGGCTCAAACTCGCACATAATGTCATTAATCCCCCCAAGAAGTTATTTACCTTCTTAGATCAAACTGTTTTTTTCCAGCTGTGGAAAATGTGTGATGCGTAAGACCTCTAGACATAGAAAAAGGAAAACTACCCATTTTAGTTCATACTCTGAAGGCAGGTCCTTCGAAATTAAGAAATTCATCACGTGTGGGACCACACATGTCACATATCTTTTGTCCTGCCCCTGTGGTCTCCAGTACGTGGGGAGGACCACAAGACAATCGGGGATAAGACTCAGGAAACATGTTAATAGAATTAAAAAGGGTTATTATTATTATTATTATTATTGTTATACAGGATTTATATAGCGCCAACAGTTTGCACAGCGCTTTACAAAATCAGGGAAGACAGTACAGTCACAATACAATTCAATACAGAGGGATCAGGGGGCCCTGCTCATTAGAGCTTACATGGTTATAAGCATCATGGTCTGTCCAACCATTTCAGGTTGTTCCACAACAGGGACCCAAGGGGTCTTACATTCTGTGGGATAGATAGGGTGGAGGAACACTGGAGAGGATCCAATCTTAAGAGAACCATCTCACAGAATGAGACCCAATGGATCTATAGGCTCTGTACGTTGAGTCCTCACGGCCTTAACATTGAGCTAGAGCTCAGTTGTTTTTTGTCCAACTGGTAACATCATTTAAAATGTTTTTTATCATTTTATTTTATTTATTTTTTTCTTTTAATTTAAATTTTTATTGTCATTATTATTTTTTCTTTTCTTTTTTCTTTTATTTCTTAATTTTTTCTTATTTGTATTTATTTTATTTCTTTAAAAGTTCCTATCTAATTGTTCATATATATATATATATATATATATATATATATATATATATATATATATATTTAATTCTAAATGGTATTGGAAATCTTTTATATATATGTTTATAGTATTATGTATTGTATCGTTAAAGGGGAGTTCCAGCCTTTTTTTATGTTCTTTAAAAGTCAGCAGCTACAAAAAGTGTAGCTGCTGGCTTTTAATAAACAAACACTTACCTGTTCCACTGTCCAGCGACGCGACGCCCGGAGCTCCGCTCCTCTTCCCCCCCCCTTCTCCGCCGGCGCCTCCATTCATAGTGTGGGCACCCGGCCATGACAGCTTTCGGCTTCACGGCCGGGCACTCACTGTGCATGCGCGAACGGCGCAGCGTTCGCTGAGTGGACAGGCAATCGCCTGGGACCTGTCACGTCCCAGGTAGGGTGCCCACGTGTCCCGGATTGCCCGGGACTGTCCCGCAATTGACATGTCTGTCCTGGGTCCCGGGCACCTTCATTCCGGGACAATACAATGTCCCGGAATTAAATAGAGGACACAGCCACCCCCTACTAACTAATAACTACATTTCCGGATAGGGTTGCTAGGGTCAGCGCTGCCTGGCATCTTGCAACCAGTGACAATTTACTTGCAGACAGTGAGACTGGGAGCGAGGCCTGCGCCTAGTGCAGCACTGCTGTCCCCACCCACCTCGGCTCCTTCTTCGGCACCAAGCGGCAAGCAGCAGGGACTGGTGTGATCTTCACTCTCCAGATAGTGACGCCGCTCCTTTCCTTCTACACTCGTGGCTCATGCAGAGGGAGTGACAGCAGCACTGAATATGGTGGCAGGCTATGGGTGGCAAGCGGCACTGCATCTGGTGGCAAGTGACACATTCACCTGACAAATAACCCGCCGCCTAATTCCCCATCAACCCTGAGACTACATTGCCCCCCCTCATCTTTTTTTGGGGAAGGTGAGAGAAGGGGGTGTGTCCCTGAATAGCAGTTTGAAAATGTGGTCACCCTAGTCCCAGGTGATCGCCTACAGGGAGGGGCCGCCGAAAGGCGATATGACGTATCGCCTAGGCGACCCTAGGGCGGAAGGAGGAAGTGGGACAGGAAGTCCCACTCCTACTGAAGCCCCCACTCCCCCCCAAAAAAATCCCCCCCCCAAAAAAATGACATGCCAAATGTGGCATGTAAGGGGGCGAGGAGTGGATTAAGCGGAAGATCCAGTTTGTTGTGGAAGTTTGGGTGGAACTCCGCTTTAAAGCCAAACAGACTTGGTTGTGTGTTTGGGCTATTGGTATTAAAGTTTTCTACTTGGCAACAGGAAATGATGTAAGAGAAGGAAGTTGGTGTGTTTTTTCACACTGACCATAATTGGTCGCTTTTGTCCTCCCCAGAGGGAGGAGTTTCTTCTCTCGGGTATAAATAGATTCAAATAGAACCGGAAGTGATGTCCTTTGATGACGCCCTGGAGGAGGGGCGAAACCGCGTTGACGTAACTTCCGGTTCGTGGCAGCCAGTGACGTAATTTCCACCTCCGTGGAACGCACGCTATACAGCGGCGATCTCGGATGTTTTTTTTTTTAAGCCTGTCTTTGCCAAGAATCCTGTAAGTGGCGCCTTAAATGCGCTTGATAATTCATGTTTTGTGGTGTTTCACTATGAGTTTTCTCTCTGTTTTTTTATCTATGGAGTGTGGTACATCCTTCCTGCCGTAAAGTATTTTCTTGGAAAGAGCTTGTATGAGGAACTATTCTACACATCCCCGGATCATTAGATCGCTGCTTTATTTGATCCCAGACTGCGAAGCTGAGGATCCATTATTTTTGGTGAGTGGGGTCACCGTATGGGGAATCACTTTACTTTTGTGGAAACAAGATTTTTCACTGTTCAATGAATGAAGCACTTTATAAATTTTGTGATTAATATATTGTTTTCTTACTTTATGTCACAAACATATTGATGTATTGTGCACCTAGCACTAGGATGTGTATTGTTTGATATAGCCTGCTAGCGCTGCTCCATATTCTTTAATACTGTCTGGACAGACTGGGTCTAAGGAGGAGTGTCCATGCATAAAGCAGCATTTGAAATTCAAAACTGAACAATATATCACCTTCCCACCCGGCCTATAGCAGAATGATGGCTGGGCAGTGGCTTTAAGATCTTGACTGGACGTCATATGACGTCCTTCATGTGCGCCACCTGTGCGCGCCCCCAGGGGGATGCAACGCGGCGGTGGCTGATGATCTGTGTCTCTTGAACACAACCAGGGGAGGGCTGGCGGCCTTAGGCCTGGGGGGCAAGTCCAGTCAAGTGGCCCATTGAACTGCCGAATCAGCTCACCATCCATGGCCCACCTGGTTTTTCAATGCAGCCTCACCAGTGCCCATCAGATCTGCCAACTCCAGTGCTCATCAATGCAGCCTGATCACTGGGACAGGTTACATGGGGTGTATGGGGGGGAGATGGGGGGTCAGCTAGGGGTGTCAGGGTCTCTCACCTCAGCGATCTCAGCTCAGCAGGTCCTTGCACGCCACGGTTTCTTGGGGGGGTAACGCTCCTGATCCTGGGGTCAAGTTGCAGCCAGCGCCCAGCCCTGCAGCCCTGCGTCCCTGCGTCCCGACTCCCTGGCACGCCCTGCCTCTGCCTGCTTCCAAGAATTCTGGTCCCAGGGAGTTGTAGTTTCCTCTGCGCTGCTGTGTTTTCCACCCACCAGAAGCTTGAGTGCGGACTACAACTCCCGGAATGCAACAGCTAGTGGTCGGCCGCCAAGGCCATGCCCCCGGCCCGACTTCCTAGACCAGAATAAAAAAGAAAATGGTAGCAGGCAGCGGCTGCCGGCCATTTTGAACATAAGTTAGGGCGGCTTGAGCCCCAGGCATCCGCCATAGTACCTCACCCCAGGCTAAAGGTGCCTGAGATGGACTCCATCTCCCGCTCCGGCCAGGTCAAAGGCACCTGGGCCCGGAACTCCGGAACGCCAGCACCCAGGCTGAAGGTGCCTGGGTGCGGCCGCGTCCTCCGACTCCAAACTCTAAACCTCGTGGTAAGGGCGTCCGTCCCTTTTATCTCCTCTCCCTTTGCGTCACAGCGGGTTCCCCGCCCCGCTGTACAAGCGCCAGGAGAGGACAAAAAGGCACAGTCTTGCGATATGGGTTCAACCCCGGCCCAGGGCGACAATGCCACCTGTAGGCCACAGGGAACCTCACACCACCAGAGTCCTCCAAGACTGCAAATAATCCCCAATTCTCCAACAATCAGGGTGCATTGGGTCATACTATCACCCATGCACTTCCCCCTATATTTTAGACCCCCGCTACATACCTTAAGTGGTTAAATAACACCAAAAGAATGCTCTTTCTGTTTGAAAAAAATGATACAAATGCCATATGGGTAGAGTGTTGCGAGACCGCGCAATTGTCATTCAAAGTGTGACAGCGCTGAAAGCTGAAATTTGGCCGGGGCAGGAAGGGGGTATTGAAGGGGTTAAATACAAATAAATGACAAAGATGAACTGTAATCAATTGAAACATTGGACAGAATAAACTCCTCACGTTTGGTTACATAGTCCCGCTCAAGACCAATGAGTGCCTCTGCTACTGGCTTACTTTTATTTAGAAGAAAAGGTTTCCTATAGCAGGCCCCCCCCCCCCCCCACTGGGGTTTCAGCATCATCCGGTATTCAAAGTAATTCTACAGCCCCCTGGCTACAAAGCAACCCACCTCAGGCTCTCAGCCCAACAGAATGCAGACTCCGAGTCCAGAACACAGCCGTGTTCACATGCTGTTCCTGCAGCAACTGTGCCTTTAGTTGTCGGTCCTGTCAGCGGATAAAGCCACTCATCCCTAGTCTGTCTGTCTGTCTGTGTACTAGCTGTCCCCTTGCAGCACAATGTTCTCCTCTGGAGGATGGAGTCTCGAGCGATAGTCACTGTACTCCACCATAAAAGGGCATGTTGGTAAACCATGGACCCGGGCCTAGGGTTGCCACCTGTCCAGGATTCACCCGGACAGTTCGGGTTTGGGATCTTGTGTCCGGGTTTAAGTCTGCCTGAAACCCGGACACATTATTTAGACATTATTTAGCTGTGGTTCCCCAAGTAACTGAGATAGTCACACAACTGTTGCCATTCGGGAGCTGAAGGCAGGTTTGGCATCACTGGTGGGGGGGCCATAATGTCAGCAAGAGCAGTTTGGCCACACCCACTATTCGCCGCAGCGCTCTGCATCACCACTCTGTTTGGGGCACCCAGAGGTGTCCCGGGTCTTTTATAATCCTATAGTGTATACTACGGGGAAAAAAATGTGCCCTGTGCCGCTAAAGTGTTCGGGTTTGGCTTGAAGAAAAGGTGGCAACCCTACCCGGGCCTGAGGCTTTATTCCACCCCTTGCTCAACAAAGCCTCCGGCTCCAGGACCCATACCAGGATTTACTAGTTCTGGACAATGCGACGCTGTACCCAAACAAAATTTACATCCTTTTTCCCCATAAATAGATCTTTCTTTTGGTGGTACAGTGGAACCTCGGATTACGAGCATAATCCGTTCCAGGAGAATGCTTGTATTCCAAAGCACTCGCATATCAAAGCGAGTTTCCCCACTGAAGTCAATGGAAACGAAAATAATTAGTTCCGCATTGACTTCAATGGCGTGCAATACCGCATGTGGCCAGAGTTGGGGGGCGCCGGAGAGCCTCGGAAACACACGGAAAGGCCCGAGGACAGCTCGGCTGACCTCGGTAAACCTCGGAAAGGCTCGGGGACAGAGTATTTCCGAGTCTTTCTGATTGGCTCCGATCGGTGCCGTTCGGCTCCGGCGCCCCCACCCCCCCACCTCAGGCCAATCCACCTTGTGGTGAGTACCAACCCGAAAGGGGTACATGATAGGTGGTGATAAGGATTAGAAGTGGAGAGCACATCTGAATGTAGAAGACACCCGTGGATTTATCTGGTCCCTGACACATCTTGTTATGCCCCAATATTCACTCTTATGAACTATTTATAAGAAAGAGCGGTCACATTCCAGGGCTGACTACTAAGCGCTGCTGTATTAAACTGACAAAGACCTACCCAGGGGCTTGTGATCGTTTTACTTTTTTTGTTTTATGGTACTGGTAGTGGATGGGAGATTCAGAATTGGACAAAATAAGAATGTTCCTTAATATCGTTTTATTATTGTCATAATAATTACGATTATTCCTTATGATGAAGTTAAAAACCCAGGAAGTCATCACAGCACAGGGATGGTGGGAGCCCCTCATAATGAGCACAGCACAGGGATGATGGGAGCCCCTCATACTGAGCACAGCACAGGGATGATGGGAGCCCCTCATAGTGAGCACAGCACAGGGATGGTGGGAGCCCCTCATAATGAGCACAGCACAGGGATGGTGGGAGTAGTGATGAGCCGAACACCCCCGGGTTCGGTTCGCACCAGAACCCGCGAACGGACCGAAAGTTCGTACGAACATTAGAACCCTATTAAATACAATGGATGCGAACGTTCGAATTCTAAAGTGCTAATTATAACAACTATTATGCATGTTATTGTCCTAAAAAGGGTTTGGGAACCCGGGTTCTGCACCAGGGGACATGTATCAATGCAAAAAGAAGTTTTAAAAACGGTCGTTTTTCGGGAGCAGTCATTTTAATGATGCATAAAGTGAAAAAAAAAAAGTCAAATATTCCTTTAAATATCGTACCTGGGGGGTGTCTAAAGTATGCCTGTGAAGTGCCACGTGTTTCCCGTGTTTAGAACTGTCCCTGCACAAAATGACACTTCTAAAGGAAAAAAAAGCCATTTAAAACTGCTTGCGGCTTTAATGTAATGTCTGGTCCCGGTAATATGGATGAAAATCTTTAAGAAAAATGGCATAGCTACCCCATGACCCCCCCCCCCCCCCCTACCCCAGCCCATTACCAGCCCCTTTGGGTCTTGTATGGATATTAAGGGGAACCCCGCACATAAAATAAAAAAGGCCCTATATACTCTGAACAGCCCTATACAGGCGGTGCATACAAGACAGGGACTGTAGGTTTGTTCTTATGTAGAATGTGTTTGTAATTTTGAACAGGTACATTGTTGAAGTGTAGCTCCAGCCCAAAAATCTATTTTTAAACTTTTTGGAAAACATAGGTAAGGGTTATCACCCCTGTAACATTTGTTTTGCTGTCTGTGCCCCTGTTCAGAACATTTCACCTCACTTTCCGTCCCAATGACAACTGTTTTTGAAATGTGGTGTTTTTCTTGAAACAAGGATTGGTGATAAAGCATCAGTACAGAGGAGACACCTTTCTCCCATATTAATTCTTACAGGAGAGAATTTTCCTTCCTAGGGGTAGATTTCCTCTCACTTCCTGTTGTCTTCTTGCGTTTGCAAGTAGGAGTCGTTTGTAAGTTGGATGTTTGAAAGTAGGGACCTGCCGTATATACTCTGCAGAAATAGGCCCCTTAGTTGTTGGTGTTGGCACAACACTGTAAGCACTCACAGTTACTCTTGGTTGGTGCTGGAACGCCCTGCTGTCAACTATTATATCAGGAATTGTAATTACATATAATTGTTGAACAGTGGTAGTAAAAATTGGGCCTTTGATGGTGGTGCTGGTGCCACAACACTGTAAGCCCTCAGAGTTACTCTTGGTGGGTGCAGCAATGGGCCCTGCTGTGAATTATTAGATCAAGAATTGTAATTGCATGCCCCTGTTGAACAGGGGCTGAAAAATTGGGCCTTTGGTGGTGGTGGTGGTGTTGACACAACACTGTAAGCCCTCAGAGTTACTCTTGGTGGGTGCAGGAATGGGCCCTGCTGTGAATTATTAGATCAAGAATTGTAATTACATGCCCCTGTTGAACAGGGGCTGAAAAATTGGGCCTTAGGCACTGGTGGCACAACACTACAACCCCTCACAGATACTGTACTTGGAGCACAGCAATGAGCCCTGTTGCAAAGTATTGCTTCAAAAATTGTAATGACACGCCCCTGTTAAACAGGGGCTGAAAAATTGGGCCTTAGGCACTGGTGCCACAACACTCCAACCCCTCACAGATACTGTACTTGGAGCACAGCAATGAGCCCTATGGCAAATTATTGCTAAAAAAATTGTAATTACACGCCCCTGTAAAACAGGGGCTGAAAAATTGGGCCTTAGCCACTGGTGGCGGCACCCATAAACAAAAATAATCTTCCAAGCTATCATCATCAATCGTATCATTGAGGACTCGGAGGAGGAGGATAGCCAGTCAACATAACAGCACAGACACTCAGCATCAGCATCAGTCTTGAAGGGATGTGACATGTTAAAATCAATTAGTCTGTTATATCAGCATCAGGTGTGTGGTAGCTGGTGGTGATCCAAGACTGGTTCATCTTGATGAAAGTCAGTCGATCAACCGAGTCGGTGGACAGGCGCACCCTGTGATCCGTGACAAATCCTCCAGCAGCACTGAATGTGCGTTCCGAAAGAACGCTGGATGCAGGACAGGCCAGTAGCTCAATTGCATACTGTGCAAGCTCTGGCCAGTGATCCATCCTCAAGACCCAGTAAGCCAGAGGATTTTCGGTGGGGAAGGTGTCCAAGTCTGACCTTGCCCCTAGATATTCCTGCACCATGTTTATCAGACGCTGGCGATGGTTGCTGGAACCAATCATACTTTGGGGCTGCGGACTAAAGAATTGTCTGAACGCATCGGTCAGACGGCCACCTTCCCCACCGCTCCTTCTTTGACTGGCCGAAGCCTCAGCAACTCGTTGTCCTGGACCAGGAGTTTGTAACCTCCCAGTCTCTGGGAACGCGTTGCACAGACCTTTCTGCAAGGCCTCCCGGAGTTGTCTCATCCTCTGCTCCCTCTGCGACGGTAACATAAGGTCCGCAACCTTACCCTTGTACCGTGGATCAAGGAGAGTGGCCAGCCAGTAATGGTCCCTCTCCTTGATCCGAAGAATACGAGGATCCTTCCGCAGACTTTGCAGGATCAGGGAGGCCATGCAGCGTAGGTTTGCTGAGGCATTCGCTCCGGAGTCCTCTGGGTCACTAAGGACGACATGATCCGCAGCCACCTCCTCCCAGCCACGTACAAGTCCACTGGTT
The DNA here is from genome assembly GCA_029206835.1 of Rana muscosa. NCBI lineage: Eukaryota > Metazoa > Chordata > Amphibia > Anura > Ranidae > Rana > Rana muscosa. The sequence goes on along the minus strand of CM055119.1, from coordinate 204,523,072 downwards.
TCTTGGGACTGTAAATCATCCCTAAAAGACTGCTGCTGATGATGCTGAGTGCCAGCCTCCACCTCCATGCTGACACAATCCTCCTCCTCCTCCTCCTCTTCCTGTGCGATGGGTGGGACAGAAGGAACACTGTCTGGGTAAAGGGGGCCTTGAGAGGCAAGGAAGTCCTCCTCTTCCTGCCTCTGTTCTGCCTCAAGTGCCCTGTCCATTATTCCACGCAGCGTGTGCTCCAACAGGTGGACAAGAGGTACAGTGTCACTGATGCATGCACTGTCACTGCTCACCATCCTCGTGGCCTCCTCAAATGGTGCCAGGACAGTGCATGCATCCCTGATCATGCCCCACTGGCGTGGAGAAAAAAAACCAAGCTCCCCTGACCCTGTCCTGGTGCCGTAGTCGCACAGGTACTCATTGATGGCCCTCTGCTGTGTGTGCAGCCGCTGCAGCATGGCCAACGTTGAGTTCCACCTGGTGGGCATGTCACATATAAGGCGGTTCTTGGGCAGGTTCAACTCCTTTTGCAGCTCAGCCAGGCGAGCACTGGCATTATAAGATCTGCGGAAATGCACACAGACTTTCCTGGCCTGCCTCAGGACATCCTGTAAGCCCGGGTACCTGCCCAAGAACCGCTGCACCACCAGGTTAAGGACGTGAGCCACACAGGGCACATGGGTCAGTTGTCCCTGTCGGAGGGCGGAGAGGAGGTTGGTGCCATTGTCGCAAACCACCATTCCTGGCTTAAGCTGGCGTGGCGTCAACCACCTCTCGGCCTGGCCCTGCAGAGCAGACAGGACCTCTGCCCCAGTGTGGCTTCTGTCCCCCAAACACACCAGCGCAAGCACGGCATGGCATCTTTTTGCCTGCGTACTTGCGTAGCCCCGTGAACGGCTACGGAGCACCGCTGGTTCATAGGACAAACCACAGGAAGAGGCCATGGAGGAAGAAGAAGAGGAGGGGGTGGAGGAGAGAGGTGTGTCACAACCAGTAGTAGCATTTTGGAGGCGTGGCGGTGGGACAACCTCCAACACTACTGCACCTTGTCCTGCATCCTTCCCAGCTGCCAAAAGAGTGACCCAATGGGCCGTGAAAGAAAGGTAACGTCCCTGTCCATGCCTGCTGGACCATGAGTCAGCGGTAATATGCACCTTACCGCTGACCGCCCTGTCCAGCGAGGCCAAGACATTGCCTTCCACATGCCGGTAGAGAGCCGGAATAGCCTTCCGTGAGAAAAAGTGGCGTTTGGGAACCTGCCACTGAGGAACCGCACATTGCACAAACTCACGGAAGGGGGCCGAGTCTACCAACTGAAAAGGCAGCAGTTGAAGCGCTAGCAATTTAGCCAAGCTAGCATTCAACCGCTGGGCATGTGGATGGCTGGGAGTGAACTTCTTTCGACGGTCCAGCAGCTGGGGCAGGGAAATTTGCCTGCTAGAATCGGACGTCGGTGTACTGCTAGCAGAGTGGCCGCAAGTACTTGGCTGTGACACACCTAATTCTACACCTTCATTCCTCTCAGTGCATGTTTCAGAGAGGACTGAAGTTATAGTGGGGTTGGAGATCCCAGCTGATGCGGTGCAAGGAGAGGTCTGCTTTGTTCTTTGGTGTGGGTCTTTGAGGTAGGCTTGCCAACGAGCTGCATGGCAGGTCAACATATGTCTGGTCAGGCATGTGGTACCCAAGCGGCTGATGTTTTGGCCACGCGATATACGCTTGAGACATATGTTGCAAACAGCAGCTGTGCGATCTGATGCACTAGCCTCAAAAAAGGCCCACACCAAGGAACTTTTTGAATGACGGGCAGAGGCAGCGCCCTGCACAGGCGGAGCTCTGCGGTGTGATTCCGTCGGTGTACTGCCCTTACGCTGGCCACCCAAGGGCATCCTGTCTCGTTGGAGATGTGCCTCCTCCTCATCCTCCTCCTCCTCTCTCCTATTAGGCACCCACGTGGAGTCAGTGACCTCATCATCCCCTCCCTCCTCATCACTGGAGCCAATCTGGCAGTATGCTGCAGCTGCTGGAACATGACTGCCAGATTGGTGTCCTTCTTGAGCATCCCCTCTGTCTGCTCTCACCCTACTGCCTTCCTGTAGCTGGGTTTCATCATCAGACCCTTCGAAACGCTGGGCATCCTCCTGGAGCATGTACCCAACACTGTGCTCAAACAGTTCGGGGGACTCCTCAGGAGGAGGACATGGTGGGTCTAGGGAAGGAGTGACTGATGATGAGTCTGACATTGATACCAGGGAAGAGGACGCTTTGGCAGCTGCTTTGCCAGTACCCTGAGCCTGGGTGAGAGAGGATGAGGAGGAGGAGGAGGGCTTGGTCATCCACTCTACCAAGTCTTCGGCATGATGTGGCTCAACATGTCCAGCTGCGGAAAAGAAGGACAAGCGTGTCCCATGGCCATGTGCTGATGACAATGCACCGCGTCCACGACCAGCACTGTTGCCCCCAGACACAGAGCCTGCTTGCCCTCTTTTATTGCCTCCTGACTGTCTGCCTCTCCTTGTTTGCCTTCCAGACATTCTAATAGATGGCCTGCAGGGAGATGGGAAAAAAGCAATAAGGGCTACCTTCAGGTGTCCTTCTCTGTCCCTTGAAACAAGGACTTGCACAGTGAAAGAAACTGACACTCTCCCTACCTACAGTTTTCTGTCCCTAGAAAAAATGTTTTTTTAAGCACAATATAGCACAAGGAGAATTCACTCACTGTCCTTCCAGGTCCCTAGAAACAAGGACTTGCACAGTGAAAGAAACTGACACTCTCCCTACCTACAGTTTTCTGTCCCTAGAAAAAATGTTTTTTTTTAAGCACAATATAGCACAAGGAGAATTCACTCACTGTCCTTCCAGGTCCCTGGAAACAAGGACTTGCACAGTGAAAGAAACTGACACTCTCCCTACCTACAGTTTTCTGTCCCTAGAAAAAATGTTTTTTTTTAAGCACAATATAGCACAAGGAGAATTCACTCACTGTCCTTCCAGGTCCCTAGAAACAAGGACTTGCACAGTGAAAGAAACTGACACTCTCCCTACCTACAGTTTTCTGTCCCTAGAAAAAATGTTTTTTTTAAGCACACTATAGCACAAGGAGAATTCACTCACTGTCCTTCCCAGTCCCTAGAAACAAGGACTTGCACAGTGAAAGAAACTGACACTCTCCCTACCTACAGTTTTCTGTCCCTAGAAAAAATGTTTTTTTTAAGCACAATATAGCACAAGGAGAATTCACTCACTGTCCTTCCAGGTCCCTAGAAACAAGGACTTGCACAGTGAAAGAAACTGACACTCTCCCTACCTACAGTTTTCTGTCCCTAGAAAAAATGTTTTTTTTAAGCACACTATAGCACAAGGAGAATTCACTCACTGTCCTTCCCAGTCCCTAGAAACAAGGACTTGCACAGTGAAAGAAACTGACACTCTCCCTACCTACAGTTTTCTGTCCCTAGAAAAAATGTTTTTTTTAAGCACAATATAGCACAAGGAGAATTCACTCACTGTCCTTCCAGGTCCCTAGAAACAAGGACTTGCACAGTGAAAGAAACTGACACTCTCCCTACCTACAGTTTTCTGTCCCTAGAAAAAATGTTTTTTTTAAGCACAATATAGCACAAGGAGAATTCACTCACTGTCCTTCCAGGTCCCTAGAAACAAGGACTTGCACAGTGAAAGAAACTGACACTCTCCCTACCTACAGTTTTCTGTCCCTAGAAAAAATGTTTTTTTTAAGCACAATATAGCACAAGGAGAATTCACTCACTGTCCTTCCAGGTCCCTGGAAACAAGGACTTGCACAGTGAAAGAAACTGACACTCTCCCTACCTACAGTTTTCTGTCCCTGGAAAAAATGTTTTTTTTAAGCACACTATAGCACAAGGAGAATTCACTCACTGTCCTTCCAGGTCCCTGGAAACAAGGACTTGCACAGTGAAAGAAACTGACACTCTCCCTACCTACAGTTTTCTGTCCCTAGAAAAAATGTTTTTTTTAAGCACAATATAGCACAAGGAGAATTCACTCACTGTCCTTCCAGGTCCCTAGAAACAAGGACTTGCACAGTGAAAGAAACTGACACTCTCCCTACCTACAGTTTTCTGTCCCTAGAAAAAATGTTTTTTTTAAGCACACTATAGCACAAGGAGAATTCACTCACTGTCCTTCCCAGTCCCTAGAAACAAGGACTTGCACAGTGAAAGAAACTGACACTCTCCCTACCTACAGTTTTCTGTCCCTAGAAAAAATGTTTTTTTTAAGCACAATATAGCACAAGGAGAATTCACTCACTGTCCTTCCAGGTCCCTGGAAACAAGGACTTGCACAGTGAAAGAAACTGACACTCTCCCTACCTACAGTTTTCTGTCCCTAGAAAAAATGTTTTTTTTAAGCACAATATAGCACAAGGAGAATTCACTCACTGTCCTTCCAGGTCCCTAGAAACAAGGACTTACACAGTGAAAGAAACTGACACTCTCCCTACCTACAGTTTTCTGTCCCTAGAAAAAATGTTTTTTTTAAGCACAATATAGCACAAGGAGAATTCACTCACTGTCCTTCCAGGTCCCTGGAAACAAGGACTTGCACAGTGAAAGAAACTGACACTCTCCCTACCTACAGTTTTCTGTCCCTAGAAAAAATGTTTTTTTTAAGCACAATATAGCACAAGGAGAATTCACTCACTGTCCTTCCAGGTCCCTAGAAACAAGGACTTACACAGTGAAAGAAACTGACACTCTCCCTACCTACAGTTTTCTGTCCCTAGAAAAAATGTTTTTTTTAAGCACAATATAGCACAAGGAGAATTCACTCACTGTCCTTCCAGGTCCCTAGAAACAAGGACTTGCACAGTGAAAGAAACTGACACTCTCCCTACCTACAGTTTTCTGTCCCTAGAAAAAATGTTTTTTTTAAGCACAATATAGCACAAGGAGAATTCACTCACTGTCCTTCCAGGTCCCTAGAAACAAGGACTTGCACAGTGAAAGAAACTGACACTCTCCCTACCTACAGTTTTCTGTCCCTAGAAAAAATGTTTTTTTTAAGCACAATATAGCACAAGGAGAATTCACTCACTGTCCTTCCAGGTCCCTAGAAACAAGGACTTGCACAGTGAAAGAAACTGACACTCTCCCTACCTACAGTTTTCTGTCCCTAGAAAAAATGTTTTTTTTAAGCACAATATAGCACAAGGAGAATTCACTCACTGTCCTTCCAGGTCCCTGGAAACAAGGACTTGCACAGTGAAGGAAACTGACACTCTCCCTACCTACAGTTTTCTGTCCCTAGAAAAAATGTTTTTTTTAAGCACAATATAGCACAAGGAGAATTCACTCACTGTCCTTCCAGGTCCCTAGAAACAAGGACTTACACAGTGAAAGAAACTGACACTCTCCCTACCTACAGTTTTCTGTCCCTAGAAAAAATGTTTTTTTTAAGCACACTATAGCACAAGCACAAAACACACTGACACTCTCCCTACCTATCCTTCTCTTTCCCTACACTAAAGGAATCCAGGTTAAGCAAGAAAGAAATAAAAGTCACTGTCCCTGCCTATGCTGCTCTATCCCTGCTCCGGAACACACTACACTAGGCCGCCGTGCTGGCGGCCTTTTATAGTGTGGGGCGTGTACTAAACACCCTCAGCAATAATTGGCCACAGGCATCCTGCCTGTGGCCAATCATTGCTCTCCTCGCTGCCGGCGCTGTGATTGGCCAAGCATGCGGGGTCACAGTGCATGCTTGGCCAATCACAGCGCCTGGATGACACTGCGATGGCGTAGTGCATTGTGGGCCGTTCGCGTCACTCGAATTTGGCGCGAACGGCCCAAATCGTTCGATCTTCGTCGAACGATCGAACAGCCGATGTTCGAGTCGAACGTATGTTCGATTCGAACACGAAGCTCATCCCTAGGTGGGAGCCCCTCATAATGAGCACAGCACAGGGATGATGGGAGCCCCTCATAGTGAGCACAGCACAGGGATGATGGGAGCCCCTCATAATGAGCAAAGCACAGGGATGGTGGGAGCCCCTCATAATGAGCACAGCACAGGGATGGTGGGTGCCCCTCATAATGAGCACAGCACAGGGATGGTGGGAGCCCCTCATAATGAGCACAGCACAGGGATGGGGGGAGCCCCTCATAATGAGCACAGCACAGGGATGATGGGAGCCCCTCATAATGAGCACAGCACAGGGATGGTGGGAGCCCCTCATAATGAGCACAGCACAGGGATGGTGGGAGCCCCTCATAATGAGCACAGCACAGGGATGGGGGGAGCCCCTCATAATGAGCACAGCACAGGGATGATGGGAGCCCCTCATAATGAGCACAGCACAGGGATGGGGGGAGCCCCTCATAATGAGCACAGCACAGGGATGGTGGGAGCCCCTCATAATGAGCACAGCACAGGGATGGTGGGAGCCCCTCATAATGAGCACAGCACAGGGATGGGGGGAGCCCCTCATAATGAGCACAGCACAGGGATGATGGGAGCCCCTCATAATGAGCACAGCACAGGGATGGGGGGAGCCCCTCATAATGAGCACAGCACAGGGATGATGGGAGCCCCTCATAATGAGCACAGCACAGGGATGGGGGGAGCCCCTCATAATGAGCACAGCACAGGGATGGGGGGAGCCCCTCATAATGAGCACAGCACAGGGATGGTGGGTGCCCCTCATAATGAGCACAGCACAGGGATGGTGGGAGCCCCTCATAATGAGCACAGCACAGGGATGGGGGGAGCCCCTCATAATGAGCACAGCACAGGGATGATGGGAGCCCCTCATAATGAGCACAGCACAGGGATGGTGGGAGCCCCTCATAATGAGCACAGCACAGGGATGGTGGGAGCCCCTCATAATGAGCACAGCACAGGGATGATGGGAGCCCCTCATAGTGAGCACAGCACAGGGATGATGGGAGCCCCTCATAATGAGCACAGCACAGGGATGGTGGGAGCCCCTCATAATGAGCACAGCACAGGGATGGTAGGAGCCCCTCATAATGAGCACAGCACAGGGATGGGGGGAGCCCCTCATAATGAGCACAGCACAGGGATGATGGGAGCCCCTCATAATGAGCACAGCACAGGGATGGGGGGAGCCCCTCATAATGAGCACAGCACAGGGATGGGGTGAGCCCCTCATAATGAGCACAGCACAGGGATGGGGGGAGCCCCTCATAATGAGCACAGCACAGGGATGATGGGAGCCCCTCATAATGAGCACAGCACAGGGATGGTGGGAGCCCCTCATAATGAGCACAGCACAGGGATGATGGGAGCCCCTCATAGTGAGCACAGCACAGGGATGATGGGAGCCCCTCATAATGAGCACAGCACAGGGATGGTGGGAGCCCCTCATAATGAGCACAGCACAGGGATGGTGGGAGCCCCTCATAATGAGCACAGCACAGGGATGGGGGGAGCCCCTCATAATGAGCACAGCACAGGGATGATGGGAGCCCCTCATAATGAGCACAGCACAGGGATGGGGGGAGCCCCTCATAATGAGCACAGCACAGGGATGGGGGGAGCCCCTCATAATGAGCACAGCACAGGGATGGGGGGAGCCCCTCATAATGAGCACAGCACAGGGATGGGGGGAGCCCCTCATAATGAGCACAGCACAGGGATGGGGGGAGCCCCTCATAATGAGCACAGCACAGGGATGATGGGAGCCCCTCATAATGAGCACAGCACAGGGATGGGGGGAGCCCCTCATAATGAGCACAGCACAGGGATGGGGGGAGCCCCTCATAATGAGCACAGCACAGGGATGATGGGAGCCCCTCATAATGAGCACAGCACAGGGATGGTGGGAGCCCCTCATAATGAGCACAGCACAGGGATGGTGGGTGCCCCTCATAATGAGCACAGCACAGGGATGGTGGGAGCCCCTCATAATGAGCACAGCACAGGGATGGGGGGAGCCCCTCATAATGAGCACAGCACAGGGATGATGGGAGCCCCTCATAATGAGCACAGCACAGGGATGGTGGGAGCCCCTCATAATGAGCACAGCACAGGGATGGTGGGAGCCCCTCATAATGAGCACAGCACAGGGATGGGGGGAGCCCCTCATAATGAGCACAGCACAGGGATGATGGGAGCCCCTCATAATGAGCACAGCACAGGGATGGGGGGAGCCCCTCATAATGAGCACAGCACAGGGATGGTGGGAGCCCCTCATAATGAGCACAGCACAGGGATGGTGGGAGCCCCTCATAATGAGCACAGCACAGGGATGGGGGGAGCCCCTCATAATGAGCACAGCACAGGGATGATGGGAGCCCCTCATAATGAGCACAGCACAGGGATGGGGGGAGCCCCTCATAATGAGCACAGCACAGGGATGATGGGAGCCCCTCATAATGAGCACAGCACAGGGATGGTGGGAGCCCCTCATAATGAGCACAGCACAGGGATGGGGGGAGCCCCTCATAATGAGCACAGCACAGGGATGGGGGGAGCCCCTCATAATGAGCACAGCACAGGGATGGGGGGAGCCCCTCATAATGAGCACAGCACAGGGATGATGGGAGCCCCTCATAATGAGCACAGCACAGGGATGGGGGGAGCCCCTCATAGTGAGCACAGCACAGGGATGGGGGGAGCCTCTCATAATGAGCACAGCACAGGGATGGGGGGAGCCCCTCATAATGAGCACAGCACAGGGATGGGGGGAGCCCCTCATAATGAGCACAGCACAGGGATGGGGGGAGCCCCTCATAATGAGCACAGCACAGGGATGATGGGAGCCCCTCATAATGAGCACAGCACAGGGATGGGGGGAGCCCCTCATAATGAGCACAGCACAGGGATGGTGGGTGCCCCTCATAATGAGCACAGCACAGGGATGGTGGGTGCCCCTCATAATGAGCACAGCACAGGGATGGGGGGAGCCCCTCATAATGAGCACAGCACAGGGATGGTGGGTGCCCCTCATAATGAGCACAGCACAGGGATGGTGGGTGCCCCTCATAATGAGTACAGCACAGGGATGGGGGGAGCCCCTCATAATGAGCACAGCACAGGGATGGTGGGAGCCCCTCATAATGAGCACAGCACAGGGATGGTGGGTGCCCCTCATAATGAGCACAGCACAGGGATGGGGGGAGCCCCTCATAATGAGCACAGCACAGGGATGGTGGGTGCCCCTCATAATGAGCACAGCACAGGGATGGGGGGAGCCCCTCATAATGAGCACAGCACAGGGATGGTGGGTGCCCCTCATAATGAGCACAGCACAGGGATGGTGGGAGCCCCTCATAATGAGCACAGCACAGGGATGGGGGGAGCCCCTCATAATGAGCACAGCACAGGGATGATGGGAGCCCCTCATAATGAGCACAGCACAGGGATGGGGGGAGCCCCTCATAATGAGCACAGCACAGGGATGATGGGAGCCCCTCATAATGAGCACAGCACAGGGATGGGGGGAGCCCCTCATAATGAGCACAGCACAGGGATGGGGGGAGCCCCTCATAATGAGCACAGCACAGGGATGGTGGGTGCCCCTCATAATGAGCACAGCACAGGGATGGTGGGAGCCCCTCATAATGAGCACAGCACAGGGATGGGGGGAGCCCCTCATAATGAGCACAGCACAGGGATGATGGGAGCCCCTCATAATGAGCACAGCACAGGGATGGTGGGAGCCCCTCATAATGAGCACAGCACAGGGATGGTGGGAGCCCCTCATAATGAGCACAGCACATTGATGATGGGAGCCCCTCATAGTGAGCACAGCACAGGGATGATGGGAGCCCCTCATAATGAGCACAGCACAGGGATGGTGGGAGCCCCTCATAATGAGCACAGCACAGGGATGGTGGGAGCCCCTCATAATGAGCACAGCACAGGGATGATGGGAGCCCCTCATAATGAGCACAGCACAGGGATGGGGGGAGCCCCTCATAATGAGCACAGCACAGGGATGGGGGGAGCCCCTCATAATGAGCACAGCACAGGGATGATGGGAGCCCCTCATAATGAGCACAGCACAGGGATGGTGGGAGCCCCTCATAATGAGCACAGCACAGGGATGGTGGGAGCCCCTCATAATGAGCACAGCACAGGGATGGGGGGAGCCCCTCATAATGAGCACAGCACAGGGATGATGGGAGCCCCTCATAATGAGCACAGCACAGGGATGGGGGGAGCCCCTCATAATGAGCACAGCACAGGGATGGGGGGAGCCCCTCATAATGAGCACAGCACAGGGATGGGGGGAGCCCCTCATAATGAGCACAGCACAGGGATGGGGGGAGCCCCTCATAATGAGCACAGCACAGGGATGGGGGGAGCCCCTCATAATGAGCACAGCACAGGGATGGGGGGAGCCCCTCATAATGAGCACAACACAGGGATGGGGGGAGCCCCTCATAATGAGCACATCACAGGGATGGTGGGAGCCCCTCATAATGAGCACAGCACAGGGATGGTGGGAGCCCCTCATAATGAGCACAGCACAGGGATGGGGGGAGCCCCTCATAATGAGCACAACACAGGGATGGGGGGAGCCCCTCATAGTGAGCACAGCACAGGGATGATGGGAGCCCCTCATAGTGAGCACAGCACAGGGATGGAGGGAGCTCCTCATAATGAGCACAGCACAGGGATGGTGGGAGCCCCTCATAATGAGCACAGCATAGGGATGGGGGGAGCCCCTCATAATGAGCACATCACAGGGATGGTGGGAGCCCCTCATAATGAGCACAGCACAGGGATGGTGGGAGCCCCTCATAATGAGCACAGCACAGGGATGGTGGGAGCCCCTCATAATGAGCACAGCACAGGGATGGTGGGAGCCCCTCATAGTGAGCACAGCACAGGGATGGGGGGAGCCCCTCATAATGAGCACAGCACAGGGATGGGGGGAGCCCCTCATAATGAGCACAGCACAGGGATGATGGGAGCCCCTCATAATGAGCACAGCACAGGGATGGGGGGAGCCCCTCATAATGAGCACAGCACAGGGATGATGGGAGCCCCTCATAATGAGCACAGCACAGGGATGGGGGGAGCCCCTCATAGTGAGCACAGCACAGGGATGGGGGGAGCCTCTCATAATGAGCACAGCACAGGGATGGGGGGAGCCCCTCATAATGAGCACAGCACAGGGATGGGGGGAGCCCCTCATAATGAGCACAGCACAGGGATGGGGGGAGCCCCTCATAATGAGCACAGCACAGGGATGATGGGAGCCCCTCATAATGAGCACAGCACAGGGATGGGGGGAGCCCCTCATAATGAGCACAGCACAGGGATGGTGGGTGCCCCTCATAATGAGCACAGCACAGGGATGGTGGGTGCCCCTCATAATGAGCACAGCACAGGGATGGGGGGAGCCCCTCATAATGAGCACAGCACAGGGATGGTGGGTGCCCCTCATAATGAGCACAGCACAGGGATGGTGGGTGCCCCTCATAATGAGTACAGCACAGGGATGGGGGGAGCCCCTCATAATGAGCACAGCACAGGGATGGTGGGAGCCCCTCATAATGAGCACAGCACAGGGATGGTGGGTGCCCCTCATAATGAGCACAGCACAGGGATGGGGGGAGCCCCTCATAATGAGCACAGCACAGGGATGGTGGGTGCCCCTCATAATGAGCACAGCACAGGGATGGTGGGTGCCCCTCATAATGAGTACAGCACAGGGATGGGGGGAGCCCCTCATAATGAGCACAGCACAGGGATGGTGGGTGCCCCTCATAATGAGCACAGCACAGGGATGGTGGGTGCCCCTCATAATGAGCACAGCACAGGGATGGGGGGAGCCCCTCATAATGAGCACAGCACAGGGATGGTGGGTGCCCCTCATAATGAGCACAGCACAGGGATGGTGGGTGCCCCTCATAATGAGTACAGCACAGGGATGGGGGGAGCCCCTCATAATGAGCACAGCACAGGGATGGTGGGAGCCCCTCATAATGAGCACAGCACAGGGATGGTGGGTGCCCCTCATAATGAGCACAGCACAGGGATGGGGGGAGCCCCTCATAATGAGCACAGCACAGGGATGGTGGGTGCCCCTCATAATGAGCACAGCACAGGGATGGGGGGAGCCCCTCATAATGAGCACAGCACAGGGATGGTGGGTGCCCCTCATAATGAGCACAGCACAGGGATGATGGGAGCCCCTCATAATGAGCACAGCACAGGGATGGGGGGAGCCCCTCATAATGAGCACAGCACAGGGATGATGGGAGCCCCTCATAATGAGCACAGCACAGGGATGGGGGGAGCCCCTCATAATGAGCACAGCACAGGGATGATGGGAGCCCCTCATAATGAGCACAGCACAGGGATGGGGGGAGCCCCTCATAATGAGCACAGCACAGGGATGGGGGGAGCCCCTCATAATGAGCACAGCACAGGGATGGTGGGTGCCCCTCATAATGAGCACAGCACAGGGATGGTGGGAGCCCCTCATAATGAGCACAGCACAGGGATGGGGGGAGCCCCTCATAATGAGCACAGCACAGGGATGATGGGAGCCCCTCATAATGAGCACAGCACAGGGATGGTGGGAGCCCCTCATAATGAGCACAGCACAGGGATGGTGGGAGCCCCTCATAATGAGCACAGCACATTGATGATGGGAGCCCCTCATAGTGAGCACAGCACAGGGATGATGGGAGCCCCTCATAATGAGCACAGCACAGGGATGGTGGGAGCCCCTCATAATGAGCACAGCACAGGGATGGTGGGAGCCCCTCATAATGAGCACAGCACAGGGATGATGGGAGCCCCTCATAATGAGCACAGCACAGGGATGGGGGGAGCCCCTCATAATGAGCACAGCACAGGGATGGGGGGAGCCCCTCATAATGAGCACAGCACAGGGATGATGGGAGCCCCTCATAATGAGCACAGCACAGGGATGGTGGGAGCCCCTCATAATGAGCACAGCACAGGGATGGGGGGAGCCCCTCATAATGAGCACAGCACAGGGATGGTGGGTGCCCCTCATAATGAGCACAGCACAGGGATGATGGGAGCCCCTCATAGTGAGCACAGCACAGGGATGATGGGAGCCCCTCATAATGAGCACAGCACAGGGATGGTGGGAGCCCCTCATAATGAGCACAGCACAGGGATGGTGGGAGCCCCTCATAATGAGCACAGCACAGGGATGGGGGGAGCCCCTCATAATGAGCACAGCACAGGGATGATGGGAGCCCCTCATAATGAGCACAGCACAGGGATGGGGGGAGCCCCTCATAATGAGCACAGCACAGGGATGGGGGGAGCCCCTCATAATGAGCACAGCACAGGGATGATGGGAGCCCCTCATAATGAGCACAGCACAGGGATGGGGGGAGCCCCTCATAATGAGCACAGCACAGGGATGGGGGGAGCCCCTCATAATGAGCACAGCACAGGGATGGGGGGAGCCCCTCATAATGAGCACAGCACAGGGATGGGGGGAGCCCCTCATAATGAGCACAACACAGGGATGGGGGGAGCCCCTCATAATGAGCACATCACAGGGATGGTGGGAGCCCCTCATAATGAGCACAGCACAGGGATGGTGGGAGCCCCTCATAATGAGCACAGCACAGGGATGGGGGGAGCCCCTCATAATGAGCACAACACAGGGATGGGGGGAGCCCCTCATAGTGAGCACAGCACAGGGATGATGGGAGCCCCTCATAGTGAGCACAGCACAGGGATGGAGGGAGCTCCTCATAATGAGCACAGCACAGGGATGGTGGGAGCCCCTCATAATGAGCACAGCATAGGGATGGGGGGAGCCCCTCATAATGAGCACATCACAGGGATGGTGGGAGCCCCTCATAATGAGCACAGCACAGGGATGGTGGGAGCCCCTCATAATGAGCACAGCACAGGGATGGTGGGAGCCCCTCATAATGAGCACAGCACAGGGATGGTGGGAGCCCCTCATAGTGAGCACAGCACAGGGATGGGGGGAGCCCCTCATAATGAGCACAGCACAGGGATGGGGGGAGCCCCTCATAATGAGCACAGCACAGGGATGATGGGAGCCCCTCATAATGAGCACAGCACAGGGATGGGGGGAGCCCCTCATAATGAGCACAGCACAGGGATGATGGGAGCCCCTCATAATGAGCACAGCACAGGGATGGGGGGAGCCCCTCATAGTGAGCACAGCACAGGGATGGGGGGAGCCTCTCATAATGAGCACAGCACAGGGATGGGGGGAGCCCCTCATAATGAGCACAGCACAGGGATGGGGGGAGCCCCTCATAATGAGCACAGCACAGGGATGGGGGGAGCCCCTCATAATGAGCACAGCACAGGGATGATGGGAGCCCCTCATAATGAGCACAGCACAGGGATGGGGGGAGCCCCTCATAATGAGCACAGCACAGGGATGGTGGGTGCCCCTCATAATGAGCACAGCACAGGGATGGTGGGTGCCCCTCATAATGAGCACAGCACAGGGATGGGGGGAGCCCCTCATAATGAGCACAGCACAGGGATGGTGGGTGCCCCTCATAATGAGCACAGCACAGGGATGGTGGGTGCCCCTCATAATGAGTACAGCACAGGGATGGGGGGAGCCCCTCATAATGAGCACAGCACAGGGATGGTGGGAGCCCCTCATAATGAGCACAGCACAGGGATGGTGGGTGCCCCTCATAATGAGCACAGCACAGGGATGGGGGGAGCCCCTCATAATGAGCACAGCACAGGGATGGTGGGTGCCCCTCATAATGAGCACAGCACAGGGATGGTGGGTGCCCCTCATAATGAGTACAGCACAGGGATGGGGGGAGCCCCTCATAATGAGCACAGCACAGGGATGGTGGGAGCCCCTCATAATGAGCACAGCACAGGGATGGTGGGTGCCCCTCATAATGAGCACAGCACAGGGATGGGGGGAGCCCCTCATAATGAGCACAGCACAGGGATGGTGGGTGCCCCTCATAATGAGCACAGCACAGGGATGGTGGGTGCCCCTCATAATGAGCACAGCACAGGGATGGGGGGAGCCCCTCATTAGACTTGTGCACAACGGAAAGATTTGTTCCGTTTCGGTTCGTTTCTTTCCGGTCCTGTTGATTCGTAATCATTCGTAATTTTGCTAGACGGGATTTTTCGTGTTCGGACTAATTCGTATTTTTGCAAGCGACATTTTTCGTTGAATTTTTAGTTGATTTATAATTCGTACTTTCGGTAGAGTACGTTGTTTTTCGTTGATTCTGGACACAACTCCTACTTTCGTAACTTTTTTTGGGCTCGTTGATTCGTAATTTTCCGTGTCTCTCTCACAACGACGCTGCCTATTATGCCTAATGTGCTTCGAATGGATTTGTACTTTTCTAAATACATTGCGGTTATTTGTAACGATTCAAAATCTCGTATTTTACTTTCGTTTTTTACATGCGGCTATAGGCTCCGCCCCTGTACACCATTTTGAGAGGGTTCAGCACGGTGAGGGAGAAGCAGAGAGCAGAGCAGAGCAGAGTGTTATTGTGCTTCGAATGGATTCGAAATCTCGTATTTTACTTTCGTTTTTTCTATGCGGCTATAGCCTCCGCCCCTGTACACCATTTTGAGAGGGAGTTCAGCACGGTGAGGGAGAAGCAGAGAGCAGAGCAGAGCAGAGTGTTATTGTGCTTCAAATGGATTCGTACATTCGTAACTTTTTTCATAACGAATTATGCCGAAGACCTTCGGGCATTCGCTATTTTGCGGTATAATTTATTTCGGATTCGGTTTTATTCGTAATTGCTCTGTTCGGAAATTCGAATGCTTCTGAATGTCCGAAAGTTGCTAAATTCGGACGAATTTCGATTCGTTACGAAACGAATTGCACAAGCCTACCCCTCATAATGAGCACAGCACAGGGATGATGGGAGCCCCTCATAATGAGCACAGCACAGGGATGGGGGGAGCCCCTCATAGTGAGCACAGCACAGGGATGATGGGAGCCCCTCATAGTGAGCACAGGGATGGTGGGAGCCCCTCATAATGAGCACAGCACAGGGATGATGGGAGCCCCTCATAATGAGCACAGCACAGGGATGATGGGAGCCCCTCATAATGAGCACAGCACAGGGATGGTGGAAGCCCCTCATGATGAGCACAGCACAGGGATGGTGGGAGCCCCTCACAATGAGCACAGCACAGGGATGGCTGGAGCCCCTCATAATGAGCACAGCACAGGGATGATGGGAGCCCCTCATAATGAGCACAGCACAGGGATGGTGGGAGCCCCTCATAATGAGCACAGCACAGGGATGGTGGGAGCCCCTCATAATGAGCACAGCACAGGGATGGTGGGAGCCCCTCATAATGAGCACAGCACAGGGATGATGGGAGCCCCTCATAATGAGCATAGCACAGGGATGGGGGGAGCCCCTCATAATGAGCACAGCACAGGGATGATGGGAGCCCCTCATAATGAGCACAGCACAGGGATGATGGGAGCCCCTCATAATGAGCACAGCACAGGGATGATGGGAGCCCCTCATAATGAGCACAGCACAGGGATGATGGGAGCCCCTCATAATGAGCACAGCACAGGGATGGTGGGTGCCCCTCATAATGAGCACAGCACAGGGATGGTGGGAGCCCCTCATAATGAGCACAGCACAGGGATGGTGGGAGCCCCTCATAATGAGCACAGCACAGGGATGGTGGGAGCCCCTCATAATGAGCACAGCACAGGGATGGTGGGAGCCCCTCATAATGAGCACAGCACAGGGATGGTGGGTGCCCCTCATAATGAGCACAGCACAGGGATGGTGGGAGCCCCTCATAATGAGCACAGCACAGGGATGGTGGGAGCCCCTCATAATGAGCACAGCACAGGGATGATGGGAGCCCCTCATAATGAGTCAGACGACTGCCATATTGTGAAAGGTATTTTTTGCTTTTTTAATTCATCATAACGAATGTTGGTAATCGTTACGAAAAGTTAACAAATCAAACGAAAATTCGTATTTCGTACGAAACAAATCCAAATTGAATTTCAGACACGAATTATGAAATACGAATTTCCCGTCTAATACAAAACAAAACAAATTTATTGGCGGCGCCCATGTCTAATCTCCAACCAATGTTCAGATTTGCAGCAACAAGCCGCCATCACTCGTTCTCCGAAGGTTTGGCGCTGCACATAATTAATCTTTTAGCTTCTGCATTAGATGAGTAAATTACAATTCCCGGACGAGCCGCCTTCCAATCGCGCTCCATATGGCTCTCCCTACATTAAGGTAATTCCGCTTCGCACAGAAAAGCTTTCCGGAGCCTTCCAGGAATCTCCTTATTGGATGAGCCGAGTCCGTTTTCCCAAAGTTTTGCAAAATGCAAAAAGCTCGGGGAGTTTACAAAGACATTTGAACATCTTCCAGCTTGCTAAGCGCTGACAATTGTTCTCGGTTCTCCACTCTTTCCAGTCATTTTTCTGGGTGGTTTTGTCAGTATAAAAGGAGAGGCACAGAGGGAAGTGTACAAAGAGAAGGGCGTGGTGACAGCCACACAAACAAATACACTATATTGTCAAAAGTATTGGGACACCCGCCTTTACATGCACATGAAATTTAATGGCATCCCAGTCTTAGTCCGTAGGGTTCAATATTGAGTTGGCCCCGCCCTTTGCAGCTATAACAGCTTCAACTCTTCTGGGAAGGCCGTCCACAAGGTTTAGGAGGGTGTCTATGGGGATGTTTGACCATTCTTCCAGAAGAACATTTGTGAGGTCAGGCACTGAGGTTGGACGAGAAGGCCTGGCTCACAGTCTCCGCTCTAATTCATCCCAAAGGTGTTCTACCGGGTTCAGGTCAGGACTCTGTGCAGGCCAGTCAAGTTCCTCCACCCCAAACTCGCTCATCCATGTCTTTATGGACCTTGCTTTGTGTACTGGTGTGCAGTCATGTTGGAACAGGAAGGGACCATCCCCCAAACTGTTCCCACAAAGTTGGGAGCATGAAATTGTCAAAAATGTCTCGGTATGCTGACGCCTTAAGAATTCCCTTCACTGGAACTAAGGGGCCAAACCCAACCCCTGAAAAACAACCCCCCACACCATAACCCCCCCTCCACCAAATGATTTGTACCAGTGCACAAAGCAAGGTCCATGGATGAGAAAGTTTGGGGTGGAGGAACTTGACTGGCCTGCACAGAGTCCTGACCTCAACCCAATAGAACACCTTTGGGATGAATTAGAGTGGAAACTGCGAGCCAGGCCTTCTCATTCAACCTCAGTGCCTGACCTCACAAATGCACTTCTGGAAGAATGGTCAAACACTCCCATAGACACCCTCCTAAACCTTGTGGACGGCCTTCCCAGAAGATTTGAAGCTGTTATAGCTGCAAAGGGCGGGGCCAACTCAATATTGAACCCTACGGACTAAGACTGGGATGAGATTAAAGTTCATGTGCGTGTAAAGGCAGGTGTCCCAAAACTTTTGACAATATAGCGTATGGAGGATCAATAAAAAAGATATATGGTTCAAATATATCCCTGAAGGGCATCATCCCGATTCATACCAGTTTAACCACTTAAAGCTGTTGTAAACCGCTGCAAGTTTTTTTTTTTTTCTTACCTGCAAGGCAAAGGCATAATGTGCTAGTATGCATCACATATGCATCACATACTAGCACATTATGTGAAACTCACCTCAAAACGAAGCTCTACCAGCACCGAGATGTCATCGCTGGAGACGGCTTCCATCTTCACCCGTCCTGCTTCCGGGTTCGCGGCTCCGGCTCTGTGACTTGAATTGCAACTCCATTTTTAACATTTGTATTGTGTGATTTTTCTGGATTTTGGTTGATCTTCTGTCTCTATCATATAAAATACACCGATGATAAAAATTATAGACCCTTCATTTCTATGTAAGTGGGCAAACTTTACAAAATCCGCAGGGGATCAAATAATTATTTGACCCCGCTGTATGTCCAGGTGCGGGGGGGGGGCGGGCCGCACCCGGGTGACACCCACCAGAGGGGTGACACCCGTGGGTAGCGCAGCGGCCACACTGACATCGCCCGCCCGCTGCCCTGTGCCTTAGGCTCACGCTGCGGCTGTGTCCCTCAGCGGAGCGGAAGGAAGCCACCGCCCCCTCTGCCTCCTCTCTGTTTACATCCACAGAGGAGGAGGAGGAGCCCGCGCTCGAGAGACACACCGCTGTGTGTATCTGCCGCTCTGTTCTGAGGTCTGAAAGGTAAGGGGGGCATCTTTACTGATGGGGGGAGGGGGTGTCTGTACTGCTGGGGTCTGCACAAGAGGGAGTTTGCACCAGGGGGGGGGCTGTAACTGAGGGGGGTGTCTGTACTGAGGGGGGTGTCTGTACTGAGGGGGGTGTCTGGTACTGAGGGGGGTGTCTGTACTGAGGGGGGTGTCTGTACTGAGGGGGGTCTGGTACTGAGGGGGGTGTCTGTACTGAGGGGGGTATCTGTACTGAGGGGGTGTCTGTACTGAGGGGGTCTGGTACTGAGGGGGGGTGTCTGTACTGAGGGGGGTGTCTGTACTGGGGGGGGTCTGGTACTGAGGGGGGTGTCTGTACTGAGGGGGGGGTCTGGTACTGAGGGGGGGGTCTGGTACTGAGGGGGGGTCTGTAACTGAGGGGGGATCTGTAACTGAGGGGGATCTGTAACTGAGGGGGTGTCTGTTACTGAGGGGGGTCTGTTACTGAGGGAGGTGTCTGTACTGAGGGGGGTGTCTGTACTGAGGGGGGATTGGTACTGAGGGGGGTGTCTGTACTGAGGGGGGGGGGGTCTGGTACTGAGGGGGGTGTCTGTACTGAGGGGGGGTCTGGTACTGAGGGGGGGGGTCTGTAACTGAGGGGGGTGTCTGTACTGAGGGGGGTGTCTGTACGAGGGGGGTCTGTAACTGAGGGGGTGTCTGTAACTGAGGGGGTCTGCACTGAGGTGGGGGTGTCTGTACTGATGGAGCGGTCTCCACTGAGGTGGGGGTGTCTGTACTTATGGAGCAGTCTGCACTGAGGTGGGGGTGTCTGTACTGAGGGGGAGGTTCATACTGAGGGAGGCGGGTCTATATTGATGGCGGGGAGTCTGTACTTAGTAGAGCGGGTTTGTACTGAGGGAGGGGATCTATACTGTGGGAGGGGGTCTGTAGTTAGTGGAGGGGGGTCTGTACTGAGGGGGGACTATAGTTGTTGGGGGGTGACACCATTTTTTTTTGCACCGGGTGACACCAACCCTAGTGACGCCACTGTGTCCAGGAACTTTTAATTTGAGTCCAGTAGATGCCTTTTTGCTACCATGTCCAGGCCCTGATGAAGGGGGATTGGTGGCCTGAAACATGTTGGCTGTCTTTGGCCATCCTGTTGTCACACATGGATTTTGTACTCTCGAAACAGACGTTTGACAATCAGTTGGGTAACAGTGTTGTGCTAACAAAGTCATGCTAATAGGAGGAGAAAGCAGAGTGACAAACAGATGAGGTCAACAGTCTGCTGCTTCTCCTTTCCCTGTCCAATCACAGGCCGGGGAAAGCGAGGGGACCAGCATTACTCAACTGCAGCAGAGAAGAATCAGGTCCCCCGCCCTGCCAGATGGGACTGTGCTGCGTGGCAAAGCTGTGTAAATCTCAGGAGTGGATGGACTTATATAGAAATCCAGGTAAAACAAGCCTCCAGCATGGATTTCATCTGTGTGTTTAGTTTTTAGTCTGGAGTTCCGCTTTACGTGTACGCAGGGGGCCACCATCAGGAATTTTGGGGCCCCTTACACAGCTTCAGGCATGGGCCCCCTGGAGCAGAGGAGAACCGGGGGGGGGGTGGTGCTGCCGCCGCAAGTTCGGAAGCGGGGGAGGAGGCTGCCGCGAATTGAGAAGCGGGGGGTTGCTGCCGCCACGAATTGTTGTTGAGGTCGGGGGGGCTTTGGGTGCTGACGAAAAAACAAGAGAACAAAAAAAAGGGGGGGTTGCCATCCGGGGGCCCTGGGGACATCCGGGCCTCTGGGGTCCTCTGGGCCCCTTACAAAACGGAACTGTTTCAGGCCTTTAAAAAAAAAGGGGGGTTGCCATCCGGGGCCCTGGGGACCTCTGGGCCCCTTACAAAAAAAATAAAAAATAATAAAAAAAAAAATATATATAATACATTTTTTTTTTTAAAAAGGGGGGGGTTGCCATCCGGACCCCTGGGGACCTCCGGACCCCTTACAGGTGTACTGCCTGTACCCCCCTGATGGCGGCCCTGCATGTACGACTTCTGCAACTACTATTTCTATGTCACCTCTACAGCTCTCTTTGCCTTTAGCAGCTGCTGTTCCCACCAGGCTTTATGTGCCGCGGAATAAAACTGGAATATTAATAAAGTCCGTGTGGCAAACAGTCCGGCGTGCCGATCTCATAATATACCATAATAATCATTCACAAGCTCCACAAGATGTGCACAGTCCCAATCTGAAAGATGTAACTGAGATCCCTGGTGCTCAACCTGCAACACGAAGGCCGCATGTGGCCCTTCGGCACATATTGTGTGGCCCACGGGCCCCTACAGACACTAATCTCATGTCTCTAACAGACCATCTCATGTATCATGTCTGCAGTCTCTGACCATCTCTCGTATCATGTCCACAGTTTCTTACCATCTCTTGTATCATGTCTGCAGTCTCTGACCATCTCTTATATCATGTCAACAGCCTCTGACCATCTCTTGTATCATGTCTGCAGTCTCTGACCATCTCTTATATCATGTCTGCAGTCTCTGACCATCTCTTGTATCATGTCAACAGTCTCTGACCATCTCTTGTATCATGTCAACAGCCTCTGACCATTTCTTGTATCATGTCTGCAGTCTCTGACCATCTCCTGTATCATGTCTGCAGTCTCTGACCATCTCTTGTATCATGTCTGCAGTCTCTGACCATCTCTTGTATCATGTCTGCAGTATCTGACCATCTCTTGTATCATGTCTGCAGTCTCTGACCATCTCTTATATCATGTCAACAGCCTCTGACCATCTCTTGTATCATGTCTGCAGTCTCTGACCATCTCTTGTATCATGTCTGCAGTCTCTGACCATCTCTTGTATCATGTCTGCAGTATCTGACCATCTCTTGTATCATGTCTGCAGTCTCTGACCATCTCTTATATCATGTCAACAGCCTCTGACCATCTCTTGTATCATGTCTGCAGTCTCTGACCATCTCTTGTATCATGTCTGCAGTCTCTGACCATCTCTTGTATCATGTCAACAGTCTCTGACTATCTCTTGTATCATGTCAACAGCCTCTGACCATCTCTTGTATCATGTCTGCAGTCTCTGACCATCTCCTGTATCATGTCTGCAGTCTCTGACCATCTCTTGTATCATGTCTGCAGTCTCTGACCATCTCTTGTATCATGTCTGCAGTCTCTGACCATCTCTTGTATCATGTCTGTAGTCTCTGACCATCTCTTGTATCATGTCTGCAGTCTCTGACCATCTCTTGTATCATGTCAACAGCCTCTGACCATCTCTTGTATCATGTCTGCAGTCTCTGACCATCTCCTGTATCATGTCTGCAGTCTCTGACCATCTCTTGTATCATGTCTGCAGTCTCTGACCATCACTTGTATCATGTCTGCAGTCTCTGACCATCTCTTGTATCATGTCTGTAGTCTCTGACCATCTCTTGTATCATGTCTGCAGTCTCTGACCATCTCTTGTATCATGTCTGCAGTCTCTGACCATCTCTTGTATCATGTCTGCAGTCTCTGACCATCTCTTGTATCATGTCTGTAGTCTCTGACCATCTCTTGTATCATGTCTGTAGTCTCTGACCATCTCTTGTATCATGTCTGCAGTCTCTGACCATCTCTTGTATCATGTCTGCAGTCTCTGACCATCTCCTATATCATGTCTGCAGTCTCTGACCATCTCCTGTATCATGTCTTAGATGTCTTCACATACAATGTGTAATGTTTATTTTTAAAAGCAATATCATTCTGAAAAGCCATCAGACGGCAATTACATGTACAAGAGCCTGTTAGGCTCTACCTAGAGACCTGTGAACACGTAACCGCTAGTCTGAGACTCACACCAACTTCATTTAGCTACATGCTAAAGATAATAGAAAATAAAGAAACACAGATAGATAGATAGATAGATAGATAGACAGACAGAGAGATGGAGAGATGGAGAAATGGAGAGATAAATAGATAGACAGAGAGAGAGAAAGATAGAAAGATAGACAGACAGACAGACAATTAGAGAGTGAGAGATAGAAAGATAGACAGACAGACAGTTAGAGAGAGAGAGACAGACAGACAGTTAGAGAGAGAGAGATAGAAAGATAGACAGACAGTTAGAGAGAGAGAGAGAGATAGAAAGACAGACAGTTAGAGAGAGATAGAAAGATAGACAGACAGTTAGATAGAGAGAGAGAGAGAGATAGAAAGATAGACAGACAGACAGACAGTTAGTGAGACAGACAGACAGTTAGATAGAGAGACAGAGATAGAAAGATAGACAGACAGACAGACAGTTAGAGAGAGATAGAAAGATAGA
The DNA here is from genome assembly GCA_029206835.1 of Rana muscosa. Lineage (NCBI taxonomy): Eukaryota > Metazoa > Chordata > Amphibia > Anura > Ranidae > Rana > Rana muscosa. The sequence continues at coordinate 204,499,610 of CM055119.1, read as the reverse complement.
CAGACAGACAGACAGACAGTTAGATAGAGAGAGAGATAGAAAGATAGACAGACATACAGACAGTTAGAGAGAGACAGACAGACAGAAAGTTAGATAGAGAGACAGACAGTTAGATAGAGAGAGACAGACAGACAGACAGTTAGAGAGAGAGAGAGAGAGAAAGATAGACAGACAGAGAAAGATAGACAGACAGACAGACAGACAGTTAGATAGAGAGAGAGATAGAAAGATAGACAGACAGACAGACAGTTAGAGAGAGAGAGAAAGACAGACAGATAGAGAGAGAGAGATAGAAAGATAGGCAGACAGACAGACAGTTAGAGAGAGAGAGAGAAAGATAGACAGACAGACAGTTAGAGAGAGAGAGAGAAAGATAGACAGACAGACAGTTAGAGAGAGAAAGATAGAAAGATAGACAGACAGACAGTTAGAGAGAGAGAAATAGAAAGACAGACAGACAGAGAGAGAGATAGAAAGATAGACAGACAGACAGACAGTTAGAGAGAGAGAGATAGAAAGATAGACAGACAGACAGACAGTTAAATAGAGAGAGAGAGATAGAAAGATAGACAGACAGACAGACAGTTAGAGAGAGACAGACAGAAAGTTAGACAGACAGACAGACAGACAGTTAGAGAGAGAGAGAGATAGACAGACAGACAGACAGTTAGAGAGAGAGAGATAGAAAGATAGACAGACAGACAGTTAGAGAGAGAGAGATAGAAAGATAGACAGACAGATAGAGAGATAGAAAGAAAGATAGTCAGACAGACAGACAGTTAGATAGAGAGATAGAGAGATAAAAAGATAGATAGATAGTGAGAGAGAGAGATAGAAAGATAGACAGACAGTTAGATAGAGAGAGAGATAGAGAGAGAGATATAGAAAGATAGATAGATAGATAGACAGTTAGATAGAGAGAGATAGAAAGATAGATAGACAGACAGACAGTTAGAGAGAGAGAGATAGATAGACAGACAGTTAGATAGAGAGAGAGAGATAGACAGACAGTTAGAGAGAGATAGAGAGAGAGATAGACAGACAGTTAGATAGAGAGAGAGAGATAGAGAGAGAGATAGAAAGATAGATAGACAGACAGTTAGAGAGATAGAAAGACAGACAGACAGACAGTTAGAGAGAGAGAGATAGAAAGACAGACAGACAGTTAGATAGAAAGATAGACAGACAGACAGTTAGATAGAGAGAGATAGAAAGACAGACAGACAGTCAGATAGAGAGCGAGATAGAAAGACAGACAGACAGAGAGAGAAAGATAGACAGACAGACAGTTAGATAGAGAGAGAGATAGAAAGATAGACAGACAGACAGTTAGATAGAGAGATAGAAAGATAGACAGACAGACAGACAGTTAGATAGAGAGAGAGAAAGATAGACAGACAGACAGACAGTTAGAGAGAGAGAGAGAGATAGAAAGACAGGCAGACAGAGAGAGAGAGAGATATAGAAAGATAGACAGACAGACAGTTAGAGAGAGAGAGATAGAAAGACAGACAGACAGTTAGAGAGAGAGAGAGAGAGAGATAGAAAGATAGACAGACAGACAGTTAGATAGAGAGATAGAAAGATAGACAGACAGACAGTTAGATAGAGAGAGAGATAGAAAGATAGACAGATAGACAGTTAGATAGAGAGATAGAAAGACAGACAGAGAGAGAGAAAGAGAGAAAGAGAGACAGACAGACAGTTAGATATAGAGAGAGAGATAGAAAGATGGACAGACAGACAGACAGTTAGAGAGAGAGAGAAAGATAGACAGACAGACAGACAGTTAGAGAGAGAGAGAGAGAGAGATAGAAAGATAGACAGACAGACAGTTAGAGAGAGAGAGATAGAAAGATAGACAGACAGTTAGAGAGAGATAGAAAGATAGACAGACAGACAGACAGTTAGAGAGATAGAGAGAGAGAGATAGAAAGATAGACAGACAGACAGACAGTTAGAGAGATAGAGAGATAGATAGATAGAGAGATAGATAGTGTGTGAGAGAGAGAGAGAGAGAGAGAAAGATAGATAGATAGATAGATAGACAGTTAGATAGAGAGAGATAGATAGAAAGATAGATAGATAGACAGTTAGATAGAGAGATAGATAGATAGACAGTTAGAGAGATAGATAGATAGACAGACAGACAGTTAGAGAGAGAGATAGATAGAGAGAGAGATAGTGATAGACAGACAGACAGACAGTTAGATAGAGAGTGAGATAGAGAGATAGATAGATAGACAGTTAGAGAGAGAGAGAGAGACAGACAGACAGACAGTTAGAGAGAGAGAGAGATAGAAAGATAGATAGACAGACAGTTAGATAGAGAGAGAGATAGAAAGATAGATAGACAGACAGTTAGATATAGAAGAGAGATAGAGAGATAGATACAGACAGAGAGAGAGAGATAGACAGACAGTTAGAGAGAGATAGAGAGAGAGAGAAAGATAGTTAGACAGACAGTTAGATAGAGAGAGAGATAGAGAGAGAGAGATAGAGAGAGATAGAAAGAAAGATAGATAGATAGACAGTTAGAGAGAGAGAGAGATAGAAAGATAGATAGATAGATAGACAGTTAGAGAGAGAGAGAGAGATAGACAGACAGACAGACAGTTAGAGAGAGAGAGATAGAAAGATAGATAGACAGACAGTTAGATAGAGCGAGAGATAGAAAGATAGATAGACAGACAGTTAGATAGAGAAGAGAGATAGAGAGATAGATAGACAGACAGAGAGAGAGAGAGAGATAGACAGACAGTTAGAGAGAGAGAGAGAGAGAGAGATAGAAAGATAGATAGACAGACAGTTAGATAGAGAGAGAGAGAGAGATAGAAAGATAGATAGACAGACAGTTAGAGAGAGAGAGAGAGAGAGAGATAGACAGACAGTTAGATAGAGAGAGAGATGAAGAGATAGATAGATGGGTGGGAGAGATGGATAGATAGATATGTAGCGGTCTCACTCCCTTCACTTGTGTATCGGTTGTCCGATAGCTCTTGTCTAGGGGTATCTTAACTGCGAGAGTGAGATGCGCCACGGCCCATGTCCTCCCCATGCCTCAGGGGAGGTGAAGGCCAGTACCTGTTGTTTTCCTCGGGCCTGTGTGTTTCTTTAAGAGCCAAGTCTGTTGTGCTGATACCTCCCTTTGCTCCCATCAACCAGAGTACCACACACCGATAAGGGTGCAACACTTGTTTATTATAGCACACGAATAAACAGTTCTTTGTCAGCCGACTGGTTGGGACCCAATAAACAGTTCAACACGGTGGGATGAGTAGGTCGAGGCACAGTCCTAACAATCAAACTAAACCACTGTGGTTTCACCAGCGGTTGCTAAAAGCCCATCGGCTTGAGAGAACTTAAATCTTCAGAGTCTCTGCCAGCGACTCTAGAGAACAGGAACTGGAGTACCTTCGCTGCCTTGCGGCCCCTGTCAGGGGGAAAGCGTCCCTCCAAGGGAGTTACCAGAGGCCCCTCTGTCACCGGGTTGATGCTGCTCCGTGCTCTTCAGAAAGGTAACCTCTCCGGCCTCCTCACCTCAGACACGGGCCCCATCCACCTCAGGGACCCTCGGACCTATCCACCCTTGCGGAGCCCAGTCGAAGTCACTGGACCCCAGGCCTCCGGTGTAGTACCTCACCCCAGGCTTAAGGTGCCTGAGATGGACTCCAACACAGTTCCGGCCAGGCCATGGGCACCTGGGCCAGAACTCCGGACCGCCAGCACCCAGGCCGAAGGTGCCTGGGCGCGGGATGGAAAAGAAAGACCTCGTGGCGAGGGTGTCTACCCCTTTTATGCCCTACCCCCAGCAGGCACAGCAGGTATCCCCGCCCCGCTGTACCACTGCCAGAGCAGGACAAAAAGGTGCATCACTGTGACGGTAACTCAAACTCGACCTGGGACAACAGCGCCCCCAAAGTCCTCCACGACTTAAATGGTTCAAATCTTCTCACAATTAGTGCAACCTGGATCATACTACCACCCAGGTGCTCCCCCTAGATTTAGACCCCCGCTACACTCTCCCCCTAGTGATTTGACGCTGGTCCCCAGCGTCTGGCGCAAACCCATGTCTCCCAAGGAGTGGTAACATGAGCTCGACCCCAGAGGCCATCCCTCAATCTCAAACCCCAATTTTTGTGCCAAGACCTACTCGAGGGAAGGGAATATAAAATGATAAACCTCTCAATAAAACAGTCTGAACATGTACACATATAAACAATCCCTCCCATCACTGTCTAAGAACCATCCCATACTCAGCAGCCTTGACAGACGAATCTCCTGTAGAAGGGAAACAAAACACAACATCCTAACACATGTGTGTCGACTTGGAATGAATGGGTCTATCAGCCGAGAGGCCCATTCGCTCCGAATAGTAAGGTGGTGCAAGTGTAAAAAAACAAACAGCCGTTGCGCAGCACTGCCACCTGGTGACAGTGCCGCGGTAATGACACTTGGTCGAATCTTCCAGACAACTTTCCTTCTTCTGGCTGTGTCCCTATTCTGATTCTACCCCAAAGTTTTTGTCTTTGATGCATGGAAAAAAAAGGGAGAACAAACAAAACAGCTCCCATTTCTCCAAAGAGTAGAAAAGCCCAAATAAAAAACTAGGGCACAGTCCTTGTGTTCAAGGGAGTTCCACAGCAAACAAAAGTGTAACAGCACACAGGAGTCTTTCCTCTCCTACAAGTAAAACTTTGGAATGCGGCAAGAACAAGGGCTTCTGGATGCCGAGGTACTTTAACTACCTCCTGAGATTTAGGCCTTGGCGGCCGCAGTGATGCACGCTGTGTTCCCGCTACCGGAACGGATGATGCTGCGGGTGATGGAGAAACAAGCAGAGGACTGGGCTTTCTCGCAAGCTCCGGGGCTTCTACCCGGGGTGTACTTTCTCCTGTGTACATAGGTGGATCCTGTGGCGCACGTAGCAATGGCATTTTGTCCCAGCCCTTGCGGTGAAATAGTTCATCAATCTCACCATCATCTCCACAGTCCGACAGCGACTCTAGGTCGGAGGTGTCGTACATCTCTGCGGGTAGGTAATTCCCAGTAGACACAGAACCACCCTCCCTGGCGGACTCCACCGACTGTGGACTCCCGACACCTCCAACCAACACCACAGTCCCAACCCCTGGCTCACCTGGGCCTTTGGAAGAACAGGGATGTCCAGGACTCTTCCAACCGGATCCATCCAGGCCAGGCAAGCAGCGGGGCGAAGCTCGACCACGACCACAGGATGCCTGTACCAGGCCGACTTTCCTCTTCGGAGGTGGGAGCAGGGAGCTTGTGGCGACCAAAGCAGCATCCTTGGATTTTTCTCTCTCTGTCTCTGGTTGGGCAGTCACATCGCCCTGGTCAGTGCGTACGGGAACCTCCGCAAAGGCCTGGATCTCCCCTTTCCGGAGTAGCGGTACCTGTGAGGCAGTTGAGGCGAAGGGCCCGGGGCCTTACTGTGGATGGCTCCACCTCGAATAAGAACTCTTTGCATGCCTCGTAACGCCCGAATGGCTTCATTTGGACCACCAGTCCCGAACATCCGGGACAGATCACGCCGAGGGCCTCCGTGTCTCTGCAGATGTACAGAGCCAACTGTCCTCGGGGCCTAAGTCTTATCCCCGTGTCTGTAAGGGGAGCAGCAAAAGCAGTCATCTTCGTGGGGTAGGGAACCGGAATCCACGGGGAACTTGAGGTCATCCCGACTATCTGCTGCTCCATCACGCACTGACCTCGTGCCGGAGTCTCCACGTGTATCTCCCCACATGGCCAGACTCCTCCCATCATCTGCACGTTTTCGCGGGCTTCCAGCAGCCTTCGCCCACGAACTGCGCAGTTATGGGGTGCCTCATGGCGCAGTGCAGTAAAAGCCCCCACATGTAGTTAGTCACACGGCTGGACTTTTCCCTCTTCTCGCTCTTCTGCATGGGCCTTTCCCGTCTTAGTGTCATGTCCACGACTTTGAGCAGGGATGCACTTTGGCCAGTAATATGGCCGACTCACTCGGAACTCCTCCGGGCAGCAAAGTTCAAACACAGACATTCTTAGTTCCATACTCAAAGCACACACGATCCCGGACTTATGAGCTCCCATGTGTAGCGGTCTCACTCCCTTCACTTGTGTATCGGTTGTCCGATAGCTCTTGTCTAGGGGTATCTTAACTGCGAGAGTGAGATGCCCCATGGCCCATGTCCTCCCCATGCCTCAGGGGAGGTGAAGGCCAGTACCTGTTGTTTTTTTCCTCGGCCTGTGTGTTTCTTTAAGAGCCAAGTCTGTTGTGCTGATACCTCCCTTTGCTCCCATCAACCCGAGTACCACACACCGATAAAGGTCCAACACTTGTTTATTATAGCACACGATTAAACAGTTCTTTGTCAGCCGACTGGTTGGGACCCAATAAACAGTTCAACACGGTGGGATGAGTAGGTCGAGGCACAGTCCTAACAATCAAACTAAACCACTGTGGTTTCACCAACGGTTGCTAAAGCCCATCGGCTTGAGAGAACTTAAATCTTCAGAGTCTCTGCCAGCGACTCTAGAGAACAGGAACTGGAGTACCTTCGCTGCGTTGCGGCCCCTGTCAGGGGGAAAGCGTCCCTCCAAGGGAGTTACAGAGGCCCCTCTGTCACCGGGTTGATGCTGCTCTGTGCTCTTCAGAAAGGTAACCTCTCCGGCCTCCTCGCCTCAGATACGGGCCCCATCCACCTCAGGGACCCTCGGACCTATCCACCCTTGCGGAGCCCAGTCAAAGTCACTGGACCCCAGGCTTCCGGTGTAGTACCTCACCCCAGGCTTAAGGTGCCTGAGATGGACTCCAAAACGGTTCCGGCCAGGCCATGGGCACCTGGGCCGGAACTCTGGACCGCCAGCACCCAGGCCGAAGGTGCCTGGGCGCGGGATGGAAAAGAAAGACCTCGTGGCGAGGGTGTCTACCCCTTTTATGCCCTACCCCCAGCAGGCACAGCAGGTCTCCCCACCCGGTGTACCACTGCCAGAGCAGGACAAAAAGGCGCAGCACTGTGACGGTAACTCAAACTCGACCTGGGACAACAGCGCCCCCAAAGTCCTCCACGACTTAAATGGTTCAAATCTTCTCACAATTAGTGCAACCTTGATCATACTACCACCCAGGTGCTCCCCCTAGATTTAGACCCCCGCTACAGATAGATAGAGATAGATTTCTATATAAACAATCTCATCGTCAGACTGACTTCTCCCCACATTCCCAATGAAGATGACGCTTGCAATTGTTTAGCTGAAGTTTAATTTGCCGTGCCCAGAGCCATGACTAATTAAACCAAAGTACTTTTTCAGGATAAAATATGTTGACTTAACTGATGAACACAGCGAAGGAAGAACAGAGGGTAATTACTAATCTGAAGAATCCCTTGTTTGGCATTTAAACAAAGAAAAAGATTCAACTCATTTCGATCTTTCCTCTGGGAACTGTTTGCCTTGGCGGAGAAGGCGGTGGGAATGGTGAGATCATCTGAGCTTCCCCCCCTCCCCTCCCCCCCACTGAATTGTGATCTTCTAATTATCAGCTAATATTTATAAAGATATGGTTTATTTTCTGATTAGAATGCAGAACGCCGGCTCATCCATGACGATCTCCATGTTCTGTGGGATGGATTCAGTCGCTGCTTCTCAATGGAGAATACAGAAATCCAACCGAGCAAATCTAAACCTTCTAAACCAAGGAAAGGGAACAGCGCGTTTTAGGTCCTGATACCAAGCCACACCCCTTTAACCACTTGTCTACCAAGGAACTTTTATAAATGGCATGGTAGACAATACAGTTGGGCCAAACACCCCCCCTGGTTAGGTGTCCCATCCTTCCCGGAGCGCTCGCGGCGTCGGTCCCCCTGCAGCGCTCCGGTCATCCCCCCTGGCCGTGGGCGCTGCTCTGTTACCGGCGGGGATGCGATCCACGCGGCGGCACATCTCCGCCTGCGGATCGCATCCCATCCTACTCACCATCCCCCTCCTGTTTCTTCCCGGCGCGCGCGGCCCCGCTGCGCTCTAGGGCACGTGCGCGCCGGCCTTCTGAGATTTAAAGGGCCAGCGCACCATTGATTGGTGCCTGGTCCAATTACTGTGTGCACACCCAAATCTGATATAAACCCACTTCCCCTTCCTGTCCTTGCCGGATCTTGTTGTCTTAGTACCCTGTGGAAGCGTTTTGTGAGTTGCCTTGCCTGTGTATCTGACCTGCTGCTATTGTCTCAGACTACGAACCATTGCCGCCTGCCCTGACCCTCTGCTACGTCTGACCTTGCCTCTGCCTAGTCCTTTTGTACGGCGCCTATCTCAGCCGCCAGAGAGGTGGAGTCGCTACTGGAGGACACGACCTGGTTGCTACCGCCGCAGCAAGTCCATCCCGCTTTGCGGCGGGCTCTGGTGAAAACCGGTAGTTGCTTAGAACCGGTCCCTCAGTACGACCCGTGCCATCCCCTCTCTGGTACAGAGGATCCACCTCCTGTATCCCCACTAGCCGTCAGTCCGGCTCGTGACAGTAGATCCGGCCATGGATCCCGCTGACGTGCCGCTGCCTAGTCTCGCTGATCTCACTACCGTGGTTGCCCAGCAGTCGCAATTGATTGCCCAACAAGGACAGCAGCTGTCGCAGTTGACCGCCATGATCCAGCAGCGTCTGCCGCCACAAGCTCCAGCATCTTCCCCTCTCCGAGCTGCCGCTACTACCTCGAAGATCCGCTTGTCTCTTCCGGAGAAATTTGACGGGGATCCTAGGATGTGCCAGGGATTCTTGTCCCAATGTTCCCTGCATCTTGAGATGATGTCAGACCAGTTTTCCACAGAACGGTCTAAGGTGGCATTCGTGGTCTGTCTGTTGTCTGGGAAGGCCTTGGCCTGGGCCACGCCACTCTGGGACCGCAATGACCCTGCTACAGCCACCGTTCAGTCCTTCCTTGCTGAGGTTCGTAGCGTTTTTGAGGAACCAGCCCGAGCCTCATCCGCTGAAACCGCCCTGCTTAACCTTGTCCAAGGAAACTCCTCTGTGGGCGAATATGCCATACAGTTTCGCACACTGGCCTCAGAGCTAGCCTGGAATAATGAGGCTCTCTGCGCGACCTTCAAGAAAGGTTTATCCAGCCACATCAAGGATTGTCTGGCCGCACGAGAGATACCCTCCTCCCTGACGGAGCTCATCCACTTAGCTACCCGCATTGACATACGCTACGTTGAAAGACGCCAAGAGCTTCGCCAGGAGAAAGATCTTGTTCGCACCAGGCGTTATCCGCGCCTGGCTCCTCTCTTCCTGAATCCAACGCATCCTGATATTATGCCTTCCGTCGAGGAGGCCATGCAGGTGGACCGATCTCGCCTGACCCTACAAGAGAGGACTCGCCGTAGGAATGAGAACTTATGCCTTTATTGTGCGAGCTCTGAACATTTCCTAAAGGACTGCCCTATTCGTCCTCTACGTCAGGGAAACGCCCGCACCTAGTGAACATGGGAGAGGCGTTACTAGGTGTGAATTCTTCCTCTCCACGTCTGACTATTCCTGTGCGGATTTCCCCTTCTGCTGGCTCCCCCTTCTCTGCGGTGGCGTTCCTGGACTCTGGTTCTGCAGGAAACTTTATTGAAGCCTCTTTCATCAACAGGTTCAACGTTCCTGTTATCCGTCTCATCAAACCCTTCTTCATTTCCTCTGTAAATGGAGAGAATCTGGATTGTACCGTGCGTTACCGCACCGAACCCCTGCTCATGTCCGTTGGTGTTCTTCACCAAGAAAAAATGTAATTCTTTGTTTTGCCGAACTGTACTTCTGACATCCTTCTGGGCCTACCCTGGCTCCAGCGCCATTCTCCTACCCTCGACTGGACCACTGGGGACATCAAATCCTGGGGCTACTCCTGCCACAAGCATTGTCTTAAGTCTGTACCCACCAGTCAAGTTCCCATCGCTACTCCTTTGCCCGGCCTTCCCAAGGCCTATCAGGACTTTTCTGATGTCTTTTGCAAAAAACAGGCAGAGGTCTTACCACCACATAGACCCTACGACTGCCCCATTGACTTGCTCCCAGGTACTACACCACCCCGTGGCAGAATTTACCCTCTCTCCTCTCCTGAAACCAAGGCCATGACTGATTACATACAGGAGAACCTCAAGAGAGGTTTTATTAGGAAATCATCTTCTCCAGCCGGAGCGGGGTTCTTCTTCGTTGCCAAGAAGGACGGATCACTACGCCCTTGCATAGACTATCGTGGTCTCAATAAAATCACTATTAAAAATCGCTACCCTCTGCCTCTCATCTCGGAGCTCTTTGACCGTCTGCGCGGAGCAAAAGTTTTTTCGAAATTGGACCTCAGGGGCGCTTATAACCTCATCAGAATCCGTGAAGGAGATGAATGGAAAACCGCATTTAACACAAGAGATGGTCACTTTGAATATCTCGTCATGCCATTTGGACTTTGCAACGCTCCTGCAGTCTTTCAGGATTTTGTCAATGAAATCTTTCGGGACGTACTGTATACCTGTGTGGTTGTCTATCTTGACGACATCCTAATCTTCTCTACCAACCTTGAGGAACATCGGCTCCATGTCCGTCAAGTGCTCCAGCGCCTCCGCGTAAATCATCTTTACGCTAAATTTGAAAAATGCCTTTTTGAGCGCAGCAGCCTTCCTTTCCTAGGTTATCTGGTCTCAGGACAAGGCCTTCAAATGGACCCTGACAAGCTCTCCGCAGTCTTGGATTGGCCACGCCCCTCTGGACTCCGTGCTATCCAACGCTTCCTTGGATTCGCCAACTACTATCGTCAGTTCATACCCCACTTCTCCACCATCATTGCTCCTATAGGGGCACTGACTAAGAAAAACGCGAATCCAAGGTCCTGGCCGCCTCAAGCGGAAGAAGCCTTTACTCGCCTTAAGACCGCCTTCTCCTCTGCACCTGTCCTGTCTCGACCAGACCCCATAAAGCCGTTCTTCCTTGAAGTTGACGCCTCCTCGGTAGGAGCCGGAGCTGTTCTTCTTCAAAAAAACGCTAAAGGAGGAAACGTCACGTGTGGTTTTTTCTCTAAAACCTTCTCCCCTCCTGAAAAAAACTATTCCATAGGTGACCGTGAACTGTTGGCCATCAAGCTGGCATTAGAAGAGTGGAGACATCTCCTGGAAGGATCCCTTCACCCTATCTCCATCTACACTGACCATAAAAATGTGTCCTACCTTCAGTCCGCTCAGTGCTTAAATCCTCGCCAGGCCAGGTGGTCATTGTTCTTTGCCCGGTTCAATTTCCAGATCCATTTTCGTCCCGCAGACAAGAATGTCAGGGCTGATGCCTTGTCCCGTTCCTCCGATGCCTCTGAAACCGGGACTCCCCCTCAACAGATCGTACCCCCTGAGTGTCTGATTTCCTCTGCTCCTGCTTCTCTGGTGCCAGTTCCTCCAGGAAAAACTTTCGTTCCTCCATGCCTTCGTCTCCAGATACTCAGGTGGGGCCATTCCTCCCATCTAGCTGGTCACGCTGGGATCAAAAAATCCATACAATTGATGGCCAGACACTATTGGTGGCCTACCCAGGAAAAAGATATGACTGACTTTGTACGGGCCTGCACTATCTGTGCACGTGACAAGACTCCACGCCAGAAGCCTGCAGGTCTTCTCCTTACTCTACCTGTGCCTGAACAACCATGGTCCCACATTGCCATGGATTTCATCACGGACCTTCCTTTGTCTCATAGTAACACTGTCATCTGGGTGGTCGTTGACCGCTTTTCGAAAATGGCTCATTTTGTCCCGCTTCCTGGTCTGCCTACTGCACCTCAGTTGGCGAAGCATTTTTTTCTTCAAATTTTCCGTCTCCATGGGCTACCCTCACATATCGTCTCTGATAGAGGCGTTCAATTCATCTCAAAATTTTGGAGAGCTCTCTGTACTCAACTAAAGATTAAGTTGAATTTTTCTTCCGCTTATCACCCGCAATCCAATGGACAGGTGGAGAGAGTTAACCAGGTCCTTGGGGACTACTTACGACATTTTGTCTCCGCCCGTCAAGACGATTGGGTCGACCTATTGCCCTGGGCAGAATTCTCATACAATTTCAAGAACTCTGAATCGTCCTCCAAATCACCTTTCTTTGTGGTCTACGGCCGTCACCCATTGCCCCCCCTCCCCATCCCCACTTCTTCTGGAGTTCCTGCCGTGGATGAATTAACTCAAGACTTCACCTCTATCTGGAAAGAGACTCAAAAGTCGCTATCACTGGCCTCTGCCCGCATGAAGAGACATGCAGATAAAAAAAGAAGAATTCCTCCTGTCTATGTCCCGGGTGACAAAGTGTGGCTCTCTTCCAAATATGTTCGGTTTCGGGTACCTAGCTACAAGCTGGGCCCTCGTTACCTCGGACCTTTTAAAATCAAAAACCAAATCAATTCTGTCTCTTACAAACTCCATCTTCCTCCTTCTCTTCGTATCCCCAATTCTTTTCATGTGTCTCTTCTCAAACCCCTCATTCTTAACCGATTTTCCCCCAAGGTCACTGCTCCTGCTCCTGTCTCTGGTTCTTCCGATGTCTTCTCGGTGAAAGAAATCCTCGCCTCCAAGGTCATCCGAGGTAAAATATTTTATTTAATTGATTGGGAGAACTGTGGTCCTGAAGAGAGATCCTGGGAGCCTGAGACCAACATTTTAGACAAGGAGCTCATCCGTAGATTCTTGGGTTCCAAGAAAAGGGGGAGACCTAAGGGGGGGTACTGTAACGCCGAGCGCTTCGGGTGTCCCATCCTTCCCGGAGCGCTCGCGGCGTCGGTCCCCCTGCAGCGCTCCGGTCAGCCCCCCTGGCCGTGGGCGCTGCTCTGTTACCGGCGGGGATGCGATCCACGCGGCGGCACATCTCCGTCCGCGGATCGCATCCCATCCTACTCACCATCCCCCTCCTGCTCCTTCCCGGCGCACGCGGCCCCGCTGCGCTCTAGGGCGCGCGCGCGCCGGCCTTCTGAGATTTAAAGGGCCAGCGCACCATTGATTGGTGCCTGGTCCAATTACTGTGTGCACACCCAAATCTGATATAAACCCACTTCCCCTTCCTGTCCTTGCCGGATCTTGTTGTCTTAGTACCCTGTGGAAGTGTTTTGTGAGTTGCCTTGCCTGTGTATCTGACCTGCTGCCATTGTCTCAGACTACGAACCATTGCCGCCTGCCCTGACCCTCTGCTACGTCTGATCGTGCCTCTGCCTAGTCCTTTTGTACCGCACCTATCTCAGCCGCCAGAGAGGTGGAGTCGCTACTGGAGGACACGACCTGGTTGCTACCGCCGCAGCAAGTCCATCCCGCTTTGCGGCGGGCTCTGGTGAAAACCGGTAGCTGCTTAGAACCGGTCCCTCAGTACGACCCGTGCCATCCCCTCTCTGGTACAGAGGATCCACCTCCTGTATTCCCACTAGCCGTCAGTCCGGCTCGTGACAGACCTGAACTTGAAAAATCAAAAGTGCCCATTTTGAAGGCTTATATGGAAGTTACTGGCCATAAAAAGGGTATGGAGGCCCAGGTACTGCCCTGGTGGACATGTATCAATGAAACATTTTTTTTTTAAAAGATCGTTTTTAAGGGTGCAGTGATTTTAGTGATGCTAAAAAAAAAAAATTCCTTTACATATAGTGCCGGGGGGGGGGGGGGGGTCCGTTCGTGCAATGGTGTGCAGTCATGTTGGAACAGGAAGGCGCCGTCCCCAAACTGTTCCCACAAAGTTGGGAGCATGAAATTGGCCAAAATGTCTTGGTATGCTGACGCCTTAAGAGTTCCCTTCACTGGAACTAAGGGGCCAAACCCAACCCCTGAAAAACATCCCCCACACCATAATCCCCCCTCCACCAAATGATTTGGACCAGTGCACAAAGCAAGGTCCATAAAGACATGGATGAGTGAGTTTGGGGTGGAGTAATGTGACTGGCCTGCGCAGAGTCCTGACCTCAACCCGATAGAACACCTTTGGGATGAATTAGAGCGGTGACTGCGAGCCAGGCCTTCTCGTCCAACATCAGTGTCTGACCTCACAAATGCGCTCCTGGAAGAATGGTCAAACATTCCCATAGACACCCTCCTAAACCTTGTGGACAGCCTTCCCAGAAGAGGTGAAGCTGTTATAGCAGCAAAGGGAGGGGCCAACTCAATATTGAACCCTCCGGACTAAGACTGGGGTGCCATTAAAGTTCATGTGCGTGTAAAGGCAGGCGTCCTAATCGGGGGCGGCCAGTCCATTAAGGGCGCACGGGCGCCACCTCCCCTATCCATGCGTCTGGCCCCTATGCAGGACGCATGAATTCTACCGGGGGGGGGGGGGTGTTTTTTGAAGCACCTAATTAGAGCCAGAGGCTCTAATAGGCTTTAAAATAGGGTGGGCTCAGGGCGCAGAGGATGCGAACGAGCCCACCCAGGTGTGTTATAATAGCGAATGAATATTCGCGATTCGTAACACTGAACCTCCTCCCTGGCCAACCAGGAAGTGGTTCTTGAGACCGGTCACCCGATTGGAGAAAGGACAGGTGATCCTATTGGAAGCCTAGGAGGTGGGGAGGAGACGCACGGCGGAAGCCGCTGTGATGAAGAAGAGGATGCAGAAGCCGCTGCCAGATGCCCGCGACCTAATTTGGGGTAAGTGCCGGACCGACCAGCAGACAGCGGGTGGCCAACCAGGAAGTGGTTCTTGAGACCGGTCACCCGATTGGAGAAAGGACAGGTGATCCTATTGGAAGCCTAGGAGGTGGGGAGGAGACGCACGGCGGAAGCCGCTGTGATGAAGAAGAGGATGCAGAAGCCGCTGCCAGATGCCCGCGACCTAATTTGGGGTAAGTGCCGGACCGACCAGCAGACAGCGGGCGGTGGAGGAGACACGCGGCGGAAGCTGCCATGATGGAGAAGAGGATGCAAGAGATGCTGCCAGCTGCCCGATGCCCACGACCTAAATAAGGGGTATCTATATATATTTTTTTTTTTTACTGGCAAATTGCAACTGATTCTCCATTTGATACAGAAGATTTCAGTCTGGCAGCAGCTTAATTCTAGGACCCCCCGTGATATGGGCGACACTCTCATGTAACAGGTTACAAATTTCCCCTCTTGGCATTAGCGGAGGAGGGGCAGTTCTAACTAATCCTCTAAATGGGCTCTTCTCAGTCACGTGACTATCAGTCCTTAACTCCCATAAATGATTATGATGTAAAGAATTTGCTAATTGTCATCTCATTTTGTATAATTCCTCGGCGTTGCGTGCCGCGGGAAGCCCGAGGTTCTCACAAGGCCAGGTAACGTTTAATTTCGGTTCATATATCCTGCGCACATTCTCCCTCGCTGACATTTTTATTACTACATCTCGCTAATTTAAATCAGCAATCAACAGAAATGATAGCTCCACGTGAAACAACTTCTTAATTAAAACCACCAGCAGCTCAATCATCGCCGGCAAAGATAAAAGAAGGCAAAGTGCGCGGTTCCTGGGGCGCGGCTACCCGGCAAAACCTCGGCGGAAAAAAATAATTCCAGGGAAAAACGCTCGCTAGTTTGTGCTGTCGGTGGTCAGTATCTTTACAAGTCTGTGTGAATAAATTCTTATGTTATAATATACAGAACGATACAATTTGTCAGAAAAAGCTCCACCTTTTATCATTAAATTGCCTCCTTGAGCTCCTGCTCTGCTGATGCTCCACTCAGTAGTACCCCCAGCTCTGCTGATCCCCCCCTCAGTAGTAACCCCAGCTCTGCTTATCCCCCACTCAGTAGTAACCCCCAGAGCTCTGCTTATCCCCTCTCAGTAGTAACCCCAGCTCTGCTGATCCCCCCCTCAGTAGTAACCCCCAGAGCTCTGCTTATCCCCTCTCAGTAGTACCCCCAGCTCTGCTGATCCCCCCCTCAGTAGTAACCCCCAGAGCTCTGCTTATCCCCCAGTCAGTAGTAACCCCCAGAGCTCTTCCGATCCCCCCTCAGTAGTAACCCCCAGAGCTCTGCTTATCCCCTCTCAGTAGTACCCCCAGCTCTGCTGATCCCCCCCTCAGTAGTAACCCCAGCTCTGCTGATCCCCCCCTCAGTAGTAACCCCAGCTCTGCTTATCCCCCACTCAGTAGTAACCCTCAGAGCTCTGCTTATCCCCTCTCAGTAGTAACCCCAGCTCTGCTGATCCCCCCTCAGTAGTAACCCCCAGAGCTCTGCTTATCCCCTCTCAGTAGTACCCCCAGCTCTGCTGATCCCCCCCCTCAGTAGTAACCCCCAGAGCTCTGCTTATCCCCCACTCAGTAGTAACCCCCAGAGCTCTTCTGATCCCCCCTCAGTAGTAACCCCCAGAGCTCTGCTTATCCCCTCTCAGTAGTACCCCCAGCTCTGCTGATCCCCCCCTCAGTAGTAACCCCAGCTCTGCTTATCCCCCACTCAGTAGTAACCCCCAGAGCTCTGCTTATCCCCCACTCAGTAGTAACCCCCAGAGCTCTGCTTATCCCCTCTCAGTAGTAACCCCAGCTCTGCTGATCCCCCACTCAGTAGTAACCCCCAGAGCTCTGCTTATCCCCTCTCAGTAGTAACCCCAGCTCTGCTGACCCCCCCCCCCTCAGTAGTAACCCCAGCTTTGCTTATCCCCCACTCAGTAGTAACCCCCAGAGCTCTGCTTATCCCCCGCTCAGTAGTAACCCCAGCTCTGCTGATCCCCCCTCAGTAGTAACCCCAGCTCTGCTTATCCCCCGCTCAGTAGTAACCCCAGCTCTGCTGATCCCCCCCTCAGTAGTAACCCCAGCTTTGCTTATCCCCCACTCAGTAGTAACCCCAGCTCTGCTTATCCCCCACTCAGTAGTAACCCCAGCTCTGCTTATCCCCCACTCAGTAGTAACCCCCAGAGCTCTGCTTATCCCCCACTCAGTAGTAACCCCTGCTCTGCTGATCCCCCCCCTCAGTAGTAACCCCAGCTCTGCTTAACCCCCCACTCAGTAGTAACCCCAGCTCTGCTTATCCCCACTCAGTAGTAACCCCAGCTCTGCTTATCCCCCACTCAGTAGTTACCCCAGCTCTGCTAATCCCTTCTCAGTAGTAACCCCAGCTCTGCTGATCCCCCCTCAGTAGTAAACCCTTAGGGCTCTGCTGATCCCCCCTCAGTAGTAACCCCAGCTCTGCTTATCCCCCCTTAGTAGTAACCCCAGCTCTGATGATCCCCCCCTCAGTAGTAACCCCAGCTCTGCTGATCCCCCACTCAGCAGTAACCCCAGCTCTGCTGATCACCCCTCAGTAGTAACCCCAGCTCTGCTGGTCCCCCCCTCAGTAGTAACCCCAGCTCTGCTGATCCCCCCCTCAGTAGTAACCCCAGCTCTGCTTATCCCTCCCTCAGTAGTAACCCCAGCTCTGCTTATCCCTCCCTCAGTAGTAACCCCAGCTCTGCTGATTCCCCCCCTCAGTAGTAACCCCAGCTCTGCTTATCCCTCCCTCAGTAGTAACCCCAGCTCTGCTTATCCCTCCCTCAGTAGTACCCTCAGTAGTAACCCCAGCTCTGCTGATTCCCCCCCCTCAGTAGTAACCCCAGCTCTGCTTATCCCCCCTCAGTAGTAACCCAAGCTCTGCTGATTCCCCCCCCTCAGTAGTAACCCCAGCTCTGCTTATCCCCCCTCAGTAGTAACCCCAGCTCTGCTGATCCCCCCCCTCAGTAGTAACCCCAGCTCTGCTGATCTTCTGGTTTTCTGATCCTCCTCTCTCTCTGGTCCCCGCTCACCTCCTGCTATATTGCTCCAATGCTGCGCACCATGTGTGATATCTGCTAGTTTCTCCTCATTCTCCAGTCCCGTACACATTTCACTATAATGTTCCTATATTGCACACCATGTGTGCTGTCTGCTAGTTACTCCACTCCAGTCCGGACCCCACTCACCTTCCTGCTGCTCCACACCAGATGTGACACCTGTACCAGACACTCCCAGAATATATACCTATGAACTGGAAGTGATTGCTGATGACATATCTTCCAACTGTCCCTGATTTACAACAAATTCCCTCCATCCTCCTCATTTTGGTCTGGTCTATAGAGTTGTATATAAAATGAACTTTTTATCTTTCCAAAAGTGTTTCCCAGAAACCTTTCATCCAAATTCTAAATTGCTGCATTTCTAAATTTCAAATATAAAGGAATAGTAGTGATAAAAAAAAGCCCTTGTGGGTTTAACTAATCTTTTTTTGTATAATTCCCCTTTAACCGCTTAAGGACCGCGCACTGTACATATACGTCGGCAGAATGGCACGGACAGGCATAATCACGTACCTGTACCTGGCCCTTTAAATGCCTGCCGTCATTGGTGTGCGCAGCCTGTTGCATTAGGGTGTGCCCCCCAGAGCACAAACACGCATTCGTATATATCAGCAGAGCAGAGGATGGTGTCAGTAGTTTTTTATTTTTATTATTTTTTAAATTATTTTTTACAATATCATTTTTTATTAATTTTTTTTAACATTTTTTTAGGAGCCCCATTATGGTGAAATATCAAGGGTCTAAACAGACCCCTGATGTCTCACTTTTAAAACAGAGAAAGAAACTGAGGACAGAGACAATCCCTTTCTCTGCAGCCTGCAGTAAACATAGTTTACTATGCTTCAGTTAAAGCGGAGCACCACCCTAAAGTGGAACTTCCGCTCATCGGATTCCTCCCCCCAGAACACAGCGGGGAACAGTGAGGACGGCGCAGCGCGACTCGCGCATGCACAGTAGGGAACCGGGCAGTGAAGCCGCAACGCTTCACTTCCTGATTCCCTCACCGATGGGGGCAGCCGAGAGATGAGCGATCGCTCGTCTTCTGCTGCTGATGACGCTGGACTCCAGGACAGGTAAGTGTCCATTTATTAAAAGTCAGCAGCTGCAGTATTTGTAGCTGCTGGCTTTTAATATTTTTTTTTTACGGGGAGCTCCGCTTTAAGAATGAAGACAGGAGCGATTAGTACAGATCACTCACTGTGTTCATTCAGAAAAGAAAGGCCGGTTTATTAAATATTTCCTGAGAGGAGAGGAGGGAAGCTGGCAGCACTGCAGGGGGGAGATGGGAAGCGGTGGGACTCAGCACCGCACAGGGTGATTAGGGTGTGCCCAGACACACCCAGCACACCCTGTGCACACGCCTATGCCTGCCATGTGGTCGCGCACACATCACTCATCCATGTCTTTATGGACCTTGCTTTGTGCACTGGTGCGCAGTCATGTTGGAACAGGAAGGGGCCGTCCCCCAAACTGTTCCCACAAAGTTGAAAGCATGAAATTGTCCAAAATATTTTGGTATGCTGACACTTTAAGAATTCCCTTCACTGGAACTAAGGGGCCAAACCCAACCCCTGAAAAACAACCCCCCACACCGTAATCCCCCCCTCCCCCCACACCATAATCCCCCCTCCACCAAATGATTTGGACTAGTGCACAAAGCAAGCTCCATAAAGACATGGATGAGCGAGTTTGGAGTGGAGGAACTTCACTGGCCTGCACAGAGTCCTGACCTCAACCCAATAGAACACCTTTGGGATGAATTAGAGCGGAGACTGCGAGCCAGGCCTTCTCGTCCAACATCAGTGTCTGACCTCACAAATGCACTTCTGGAAGAATGGTGAAACATCCCCATAGACACACTCCTAAACCTTGTGGACGGCCTTCCCAGAAGGGGAAACGCAATATTAAACCCTCCGGACTAAGACTGGGACGCCATTAAAGTTCATGTGCGTATAAAGGCAGGCGTCCCAATACTTTTGGTAACATAGTGTAATGCCGCGTACACACAGTCGGACATTCCGACAAGAAAAGTCCGATGTGAGCTTTTGGTCGGAAATTCTGACCGTGTGTAGGCTCCATCGAACTTTTTCTGTCGGAATTTCTGCCAACAAATGATTGAGAGACAAAAATTGCGGCTCCAGGCAGGTGTAGCTTTGGTTGTAATCTTTCCCTCAGAGGCCGGGGGTGCTGGCAATGCACATAGCAATTAAGAACAAAAGATGATTAGGACAGCCGCACTCCAATCCAACGTAGCTTTATTGTAAAAAGTGGAAACAGGCACTACAAGTCACAGCAATGAACCTAGGATAGCTAACGCGTTTCACACTACACTAAGGCCTCGTACACGCGGCCGGTTTTCTCGTCAAGAAACGACAAGAAAACTGCCGGCAGAGCTTTCTTGCCGAGTTTACCGGCCGTGTGTACGAGGCTTTCAGGTTTCTCGTCAAGAAAACTGGCCAGAATCTCAACGAGAAAAATAGAGAAGCTGCTCTCTATTTTCTCATCGGGATTAGGGATGAGCTTCGTGTTCGAGTCGAACATACGTTCGACTCGAACATCGGCTGTTCGATCGTTCGACGAAGATCGAACGTTTTGGGACGTTCGCGCCAAATTCGAGTGACGCGAACGGCCCACAATGCACTACGCCATCGCAGTGTCATCCAGGCGCTGTGATTGGCCAAGCATGCACTGTGACCCCGCATGCTTGGCCAATCACAGCGCCGGCAGCGAGGAGAGCAATGATTGGCCACAGGCAGGATGCCTGTGGCCAATTATTGCTGAGGGTGTTTAGTACACGCCCCACACTATAAAAGGCCGCCAGCACGGCGGCCTAGTGTAGTGTGTTCCGGAGCAGGGAAAGACAAGCATAGGCAGGGACAGTGACATTTATTTTTTTCTTGCTTAACCTGGATTCCTTTAGTTTAGGGAAAGAGAAGGATAGGTAGGGAGAGTGTCAGTGTGTTTTACTGTGCGAATCCTTGTTTCTACGGACAAAGAAGGAAAGTGAGGGGATTTCTCCTTGTGCTATAGTGTGCTTTAAAAAAACATTTTTTCTAGGGACAGAAAACTGTAGGTAGGGAGAGTGTCAGTTTCTTTCACTGTGCCAGTCCTTGTTTCTAGGGACAAAGAAGGAAAGTGAGGGGAATTCTCCTTGTGCTATAGTGTGCTTTAAAAAAACATTTTTTCTAGGGACAGAAAACTGTAGGTAGGGAGAGTGTCAGTTTCTTTCACTGTGCCAGTCCTTGTTTCTAGGGACAAAGAAGGAAAGTGAGGGGAATTCTCCTTGTGCTATAGTGTGCTTTAAAAAAACATTTTTTCTAGGGACAGAAAACTGTAGGTAGGGAGAGTGTCAGTTTCTTTCACTGGCCAGTCCTTGTTTCTAGGGACAAAGAAGGAAAGTGAGGGGAATTCTCCTTGTGCTATAGTGTGCTTTAAAAAAACATTTTTTCTAGGGACAGAAAACTGTAGGTAGGGAGAGTGTCAGTTTCTTTCACCGTGCCAGTCCTTGTTTCTAGGGACAAAGAAGGAAAGTGAGGGGATTTCTCCTTGTGCTATAGTGTGCTTTAAAAAAACATTTTTTCTAGGGACAGAAAACTGTAGGTAGGGAGAGTGTCAGTTTCTTTCACTGTGCCAGTCCTTGTTTCTAGGGACAAAGAAGGAAAGTGAGGGGAATTCTCCTTGTGCTATAGTGTGCTTTAAAAAAACATTTTTTCTAGGGACAGAAAACTGTAGGTAGGGAGAGTGTCAGTTTCTTTCACTGTGCCAGTCCTTGTTTCTAGGGACAAAGAAGGAAAGTGAGGGGATTTCTCCTTGTGCTATAGTGTGCTTTAAAAAAACATTTTTTCTAGGGACAGAAAACTGTAGGTAGGGAGAGTGTCAGTTTCTTTCACTGTGCCAGTCCTTGTTTCTAGGGACAAAGAAGGAAAGTGAGGGGAATTCTCCTTGTGCTATAGTGTGCTTTAAAAAAACATTTTTTCTAGGGACAGAAAACTGTAGGTAGGGAGAGTGTCAGTTTCTTTCACTGTGCCAGTCCTTGTTTCTAGGGACAAAGAAGGAAAGTGAGGGGATTTCTCCTTGTGCTATAGTGTGCTTTAAAAAAACATTTTTTCTAGGTACAGAAAACTGTAGGTAGGGAGAGTGTCAGTTTCTTTCACTGTGCCAGTCCTTGTTTCTAGGGACAAAGAAGGAAAGTGAGGGGAATTCTACTTGTGCTATAGTGTGCTTTAAAAAAACATTTTTTCTAGGGACAGAAAACTGTAGGTAGGGAGAGTGTCAGTTTCTTTCACTGTGCCAGTCCTTGTTTCTAGGGACAAAGAAGGAAAGTGAGGGGATTTCTCCTTGTGCTATAGTGTGCTTTAAAAAAACATTTTTTCTAGGGACAGAAAACTGTAGGTAGGGAGAGTGTCAGTTTCTTTCACTGTGCCAGTCCTTGTTTCTAGGGACAAAGAAGGAAAGTGAGGGGAATTCTCCTTGTGCTATAGTGTGCTTTAAAAAAACATTTTTTCTAGGGACAGAAAACTGTAGGTAGGGAGAGTGTCAGTTTCTTTCACTGTGCCAGTCCTTGTTTCTAGGGACAAAGAAGGAAAGTGAGGGGAATTCTCCTTGTGCTATAGTGTGCTTTAAAAAAACATTTTTTCTAGGGACAGAAAACTGTAGGTAGGGAGAGTGTCAGTTTCTTTCACTGTGCCAGTCCTTGTTTCTAGGGACAAAGAAGGAAAGTGAGGGGAATTCTCCTTGTGCTATAGTGTGCTTTAAAAAAACATTTTTTCTAGGGACAGAAAACTGTAGGTAGGGAGAGTGTCAGTTTCTTTCACTGTGCCAGTCCTTGTTTCTAGGGACAAAGAAGGAAAGTGAGGGGATTTCTCCTTGTGCTATAGTGTGCTTTAAAAAAACATTTTTTCTAGGGACAGAAAACTGTAGGTAGGGAGAGTGTCAGTTTCTTTCACTGTGCCAGTCCTTGTTTCTAGGGACAAAGAAGGAAAGTGAGGGGAATTCTCCTTGTGCTATAGTGTGCTTTAAAAAAAACATTTTTTCTAGGGACAGAAAACTGTAGGTAGGGAGAGTGTCAGTTTCTTTCACTGTGCCAGTCCTTGTTTCTAGGGACAAAGAAGGAAAGTGAGGGGAATTCTACTTGTGCTATAGTGTGCTTTAAAAAAACATTTTTTCTAGGGACAGAAAACTGTAGGTAGGGAGAGTGTCAGTTTCTTTCACTGTGCCAGTCCTTGTTTCTAGGGACAAAGAAGGAAAGTGAGGGGAATTCTCCTTGTGCTATAGTGTGCCAAAGCATTCCTCATCAACCATCTTTGAAATCCTTGTTTTTTGGACAGTCAGGGAAATTGTCGTTGTGCTATTCTGTGCAAAAGCAATAATCCTCAACCATATTTAGAAATCCTTAAGTAAAGGGACAGGGAAGGACACCTGAAGGTAGCCCTTATTGCTTTTTTCCCATCTCCCTGCAGGCCATCTATTAGAATGTCTGGAAGGCAAACAAGGAGAGGCAGACAGTCAGGAGGCAATAAAAGAGGGCAAGCAGGCTCTGTGTCTGGGGGCAACAGTGCTGGTCGTGGACGCGGTGCATTGTCATCAGCACATGGCCATGGGACACGCTTGTCCTTCTTTTCGGCAGCTGGACATGTTGAGCCACATCATGCCGAAGACTTGGTAGAGTGGATGACCAAGCCCTCCTCCTCCTCCTCATCCTCTCTCACCCAGGCTCAGGGTACTGGCAAAGCAGCTGCCAAAGCGTCCTCTTCCCTGGTATCAATGTCAGACTCATCATCAGTCACTCCTTCCCTAGACCCACCATGTCCTCCTCCTGAGGAGTCCCCCGAACTGTTTGAGCACAGTGTTGGGTACATGCTCCAGGAGGATGCCCAGCGTTTCGAAGGGTCTGATGATGAAACCCAGCTACAGGAAGGCAGTAGCGTGAGAGCAGACAGAGGGGATGCTCAAGAAGGACACCAATCTGGCAGTCATGTTCCAGCAGCTGCAGCATACTGCCAGATTGGCTCCAGTGATGAGGAGGGAGGGGATGATGAGGTCACTGACTCCACGTGGGTGCCTAATAGGAGAGAGGAGGAGGAGGAGGATGAGGAGGAGGCACATCTCCAACGAGGCAGGATGCCCCTTGGTGGCCAGCGTAAGGGCAGTACACCGACGGAATCACACCGCAGAGCTCCGCCTGTGCAGGGCGCTGCCTCTGCCCGTCATTCAAAAAGTTCTTTGGTGTGGGCCTTTTTTGAGGCTAGTGCATCAGATCGCACAGCTGCTGTTTGCAACATATGTCTCAAGCGTATATCGCGTGGCCAAAACATCAGCCGCTTGGGTACCACATGCCTGACCAGACATATGTTGACCTGCCATGCAGCTCGTTGGCAAGCCTACCTCAAAGACCCACACCAAAGAACAAAGCGGACCTCTCCTTGCACCGCATCAGCTGGGATCTCCAACCCCACTATAACTTCAGTCCTCTCTGAAACATGCACTGAGAGGAATGAAGGTGTAGAATTAGGTGTGTCACAGCCAAGTACTTGCGGCCACTCTGCTAGCAGTACACCGACGTCCGATTCTAGCAGGCAAATTTCCCTGCCCCAGCTGCTGGACCGTCGAAAGAAGTTCACTCCCAGCCATCCACATGCCCAGCGGTTGAATGCTAGCTTGGCTAAATTGCTAGCGCTTCAACTGCTGCCTTTTCAGTTGGTAGACTCGGCCCCCTTCCGTGAGTTTGTGCAATGTGCGGTTCCTCAGTGGCAGGTTCCCAAACGCCACTTTTTCTCACGGAAGGCTATTCCGGCTCTCTGCATGTGGAAGGCAATGTCTTGGCCTCGCTGGACAGGGCGGTCAGCGGTAAGGTGCATATTACCGCTGACTCATGGTCCAGCAGGCATGGACAGGGACGTTACCTTTCTTTCACGACCCATTGGGTCACTCTTTTGGCAGCTGGGAAGGATGCAGGACAAGGTGCAGTAGTGTTGGAGGTTGTTCCACCGCCACGCCTCCAAAATGCTACTACTGGTTGTGACACACCTCTCTCCTCCACCCCCTCCTCTTCTTCTTCCTCCATGGCCTCTTCCTGTGGTTTGTCCTATGAACCAGCGGTGCTCCGTAGCCGTTCACGGGGCTATGCAAGTACGCAGGCAAAAAGATGCCATGCCGTGCTTGCGCTGGTGTGTTTGGGGGACAGAAGCCACACTGGGGCAGAGGTCCTGTCTGCTCTGCAGGGCCAGGCCGAGAGGTGGTTGACGCCACGCCAGCTTAAGCCAGGAATGGTGGTTTGCGACAATGGCACCAACCTCCTCTCCGCCCTCTGACAGGGACAACTGACCCATGTGCCCTGTGTGGCTCACGTCCTTAACCTGGTGGTGCAGCGGTTCTTGGGCAGGTACCCGGGCTTACAGGATGTCCTGAGGCAGGCCAGGAAAGTCTGTGTGCATTTCCGCAGATCTTATAATGCCAGTGCTCGCCTGGCTGAGCTGCAAAAGGAGTTGAACCTGCCCAAGAACCGCCTTATATGTGACATGCCCACCAGGTGGAACTCAACGTTGGCCATGCTGCAGCGGCTGCACACGCAGCAGAGGGCCATCAATGAGTACCTGTGCGACTACGGCACCAGGACAGGGTCAGGGGAGCTTGGTTTTTTTTCTCCACGCCAGTGGGGCATGATCAGGGATGCATGCACTGTCCTGGCACCATTTGAGGAGGCCACGAGGATGGTGAGCAGTGACAGTGCATGCATCAGTGACACTGTACCTCTTGTCCACCTGTTGGAGCACACGCTGCGTGGAATAATGGACAGGGCACTTGAGGCAGAACAGAGGCAGGAAGAGGAGGACTTCCTTGCCTCTCAAGGCCCCCTTTACCCAGACAGTGTTCCTTCTGTCCCACCCATCGCACAGGAAGAGGAAGAGGAGGAGGAGGAGGAGGAGGAGGAGAAGGAGGATTGTGTCAGCATGGAGGTGGAGGCTGGCACTCAGCATCATCAGCAGCAGTCTTTTAGGGATGATTTACAGTCCCAAGAAACCAGTGGACTTGTACGTGGCTGGGAGGAGGTGGCTGCGGATCATGTCGTCCTTAGTGACCCAGAGGACTCCGGAGCGAATGCCTCAGCAAACCTACGCTGCATGGCCTCCCTGATCCTGCAAAGTCTGCGGAAGGATCCTCGTATTCTTCGGATCAAGGAGAGGGACCATTACTGGCTGGCCACTCTCCTTGATCCACGGTACAAGGGTAAGGTTGCGGACCTTATGTTACCTTCGCAGAGGGAGCAGAGGATGAGACAACTCTGGGAGGCCTTGCAGAAAGGTCTGTGCAACGCGTTCCCAGAGACTGGGAGGTTACAAACTCCTGGTCCTGGACAACGAGTTGCTGAGGCTTCGGCCAGTCAAAGAAGGAGCGGTGGGGAAGGTGGCCGTCTGACCGATGCGTTCAGACAATTCTTTAGTCCGCAGCCCCAAAGTATGATCGGTTCCAGCAACCATCGCCAGCGTCTGATAAACATGGTGCAGGAATATCTAGGGGCAAGGTCAGACTTGGACACCTTCCCCACCGAAAATCCTCTGGCTTACTGGGTCTTGAGGATGGATCACTGGCCAGAGCTTGCACAGTATGCAATTGAGCTACTGGCCTGTCCTGCATCCAGCGTTCTTTCGGAACGCACATTCAGTGCTGCTGGAGGATTTGTCACGGATCACATGGTGCGCCTGTCCACCGACTCGGTTGATCGACTGACTTTCATCAAGATGAACCAGTCTTGGATCACCACCAGCTACCACACACCTGATGCTGATATAACAGACTAATTGATTTTAACATGTCACATCCCTTCAAGACTGATGCTGATGCTGAGTGCCTGTGCTGTTATGTTGACTGGCTATCCTCCTTTTTTTTAGCAATAATTTGCCATAGGGCTCATTGCTGTGCTCCAAGTACAGTATCTGTGAGGGGTTGGAGTGTTGTGGCACCAGTGCCTAAGGCCCAATTTTTCAGCCCCTGTTTAACAGGGGCGTGTCATTACAATTTTTGAAGCAATACTTTGCAACAGGGCTCATTGCTGTGCTCCAAGTAACGTATCTGTGAGGGGTTGTAGTGTTGTGCCCAATTTTTCAGCCCCTGTTCAACAGGGGCATGCAATTACAATTCTTGATCTAATAATTCACAGCAGGGCCCATTGCTGCACCCACCAAGAGTAACTCTGAGGGCTTACAGTGTTGTGGCAACGCCACCACCACCACCACCACCACGAAAGGCCCAATTTTTCAGCCCCTGTTCAAAAGGGGCATGTAATTACAATTCTTGATCTAATAATTCACAGCAGGGCCCATTGCTGCACCCACCAAGAGTAACTGTCAGGGCTTACAGTGTTGTGGCACCAGCACCACCATCAAAGGCCCAATTTTTACTACCACTGTTCAACAATTATATGTAATTAAAATTCCTGATATAATAGTTGACAGCAGGGCGTTCCAGCACCAACCAAGAGTAACTGTGAGTGCTTACAGTGTTGTGCCAACACCAACAACTAAGGGGCCTATTTCTGCAGAGTATATACGGCAGGTCCCTACTTTCAAACATCCAACTTACAAACGACTCCTACTTGCAAACGCAAGAAGACAACAGGAAGTGAGAGGAAATCTACCCCTAGGAAGGAAAATTCTCTCCTGTAAGAATAAATATGGGAGAAAGGTGTCTCCTCTGTACTGATGCTTTATCACCAATCCTTGTTTCAAGAAAAACACCACATTTCAAAAACAGTTGTCATTGGGACGGAAAGTGAGGTGAAATGTTCTGAACAGGGGCACAGACAGCAAAACAAATGTTACAGGGGTGATAACCCTTACCTATGTTTTCCAAAAAGTTTAAAAATAGATTTTTGGGCTGGAGCTACACTTCAACAATGTACCTGTTCAAAATTACAAACAGATTCTACATAAGAACAAACCTACAGTCCCTGTCTTGTATGCACCGCCTGTATACGGCTGTTCAGAGTATATAGGGCCTTTTTTATTTTATGTGCGGGGTTCCCCTTAATATCCATACAAGACCCAAAGGGGCTGGTAATGGGCTGGGGTGGGGGGGGGGGGGGGTCATGGGGTAGCTATGCCATTTTCTTAAAGATTTTCATCCATATTACCGGGACCAGACATTACATTAAAGCCGCAAGCAGTTTTAAATGGCTTTTTTTTCCTTTAGAAGTGTCATTTTGTGCAGGGACAGTTCTAAACACGGGAAACACGTGGCACTTCACAGGCATACTTTAGACACCCCCCAGGTACGATATTTAAAGGAATATTTGACTTTTTTTTTTTCACTTTATGCATCATTAAAATGACTGCTCCCGAAAAACGACCGTTTTTAAAACTTCTTTTTGCATTGATACATGTCCCCTGGTGCAGAACCCAGGTTCCCAAACCCTTTTTAGGACAATAACATGCATAATAGTTGTTATAATTAGCACTTTAGAATTCGAACGTTCGCATCCATTGTATTTAATAGGGTTCTAATGTTCGTACGAACTTTCGGTCCGTTCGCGGGTTCTGGTGCGAACCGAACCCGGGGGTGTTCGGCTCATCACTAGTCGGGATTCTTGTCGGCCTGTTTCCCGATGAGAAACCTGAGAGTGTGTGTACTTACCCAGGCCTGCCATCAGGGGGGTACAGGCAGTACACCTGTAAGGGGCCCGGAGGTCCCCAGGGGCCCTTTTTTTTTGTAAGGGGCCCAGAGTTCCCCAGATTTTTTTATACTTTTTTTTTTTTTTTATAATTTTTTCATTTTTAATTTTTTTTTGTAAGGGGCCCAGAGGTCCCCAGAGGCCCCGCCCCGCCCCCCCGACCTCAAGAATTCACGGCGGCCGGATCCCCCCGCTTCTCAATTTGTGTCACCCCCCCGCTTCTCAATTTGTGTCACCCCCCCGCTTCTCAATTTGTGTCACCCCCCCACCCCGTTTGTCAATTTGCGGCGGCAGCACCCCCCCCGCCCCCGGTTCTCCTCTGCTCCAGGGGGCCCATGCCTGAAGCTGTGTAAGGGGCCCCAAAATTCCTGATGGCGGCCCTGTACTTACCTGTCGCCGTGGAAACCCGCGCATGCTCAAAATGACTTTGACGCAAGCGCGGTAGCTTCCTAGGCATAGGTAGGGTGTAGCAAGATGGCGGAGACGGCGGCATCGAATGTGACGAGCGCACGCTCGTCGTAGTCAATGACGTCACCGCGTTCGTTCCGTTCAAAAGAACGACGGTTCTTTAGAATGGAGCGTGTGTACACTCGGCCGGGACAAGATTCTTGTCAAGAATCTCTTTAGGAAAAACAACGGGTTTTTTCCTGACGAGATTCTCGGTCGTGTGTACGAGGCTTTAGTGTTTACTCATAAGAGTAAAAAGATTGAGAGCAGGTTCTCTATTTTTCCGACGGAAAAAGTTCCTATCGGAAATTCCGATCGTCTGTAGCAATTCCGAGACGCAAAATCCCTACGCATGCTCGGAAACAACTTGACGCATGCTCGGAAGCATTGAACTTCATTTTCTCGGCTCGTCGTAGTGTTGTACGTCACCGCATTCTTGACGGTCGAAAGTTCAGAGAACTTTTGTGTGTATGCAAGCCAAGCTTGAGCGGAATTCCGTTGGAAAACCATCCAAGGTTTCTCCGACGGAAATTCCAATCGTGTGTACGCGGCATAAGTGGGGGAATTCCAAAATCTGAGTATCCCCCAGAACAGGACTAGAGGGGAAATTTTTCAAGAAGTCCACTTGTTCCGGTCTGAAAGAGGAAATTTCTCTCACATTAGAAAGATATCCTCTCACTTCTTGTTGAAGATACGGGAAAGGAAGTGAAATTAAATCCCCTTTTTTTTTTTAGACAGAGGTTTGAACCCGCCCCTTCTCTATCTATTAGATCGACTTTAAAGCCTCGTGCACACGGCCGGTTTTCTCGTCAAAAAACGACAAGAAAAATGCCGGCAGAGCTTTCTTGCCGAGAAAACCGTGCGTGTGTACGAGGCTTTCAGGTTTCTCGTCAAGAAAATTGCCCAGAATCTGGACGAGAAAAATGGAGAACCTGCTCTCTATTTTCTCGTCGGGATTCTTGTCGGCCTGTTTCTCGACGAGAAACCCGAGAGTGTGTGTACTTACCCAGGGCCGCCATCAGGGGGGTACAGGCACTACACCTGTAAGGGGCCCAGAGGTCCCCAGATTTTTTTATACATTTTTTTTTTTTTTATAATTTTTTTTTTGTAAGGGGCCCAGAGGTCCCCAGAGGCCCGAAGGTCCCCAGAGGTCCCCCTCCGACCTCAACAATTCACGGAGGCAGGATACCCCACTTTTCAATTTGTGGCACCCCCCCGCTTCTCAATTCGCGGAAGCCCCCCACCTCGCTTCTCAATTTGCGGCGGCAGCAACCCCTCCCTGGCTCTCCTCTGCTCCAGGAGGCCCATGCCTGAAGCTGCGTAAGGGGCCCCAAAATTCCTGATGGCGGCCCTGTACTTACCTGTCGCCGTGGAAACCCGCGCATGCTCGAAATGACTTTGGCGCATGCACGGTAGCTTCCTAGGCATAGGGTAGGGTGTAGCAAGATGGCGGCGACCTCATAGAATGTGACAAACGCACGCTCGTCGTAGTCGATGACGTCACCCCGTTCGTGCCATTCAAAAGAACGGCGGTTCTTTTGAAACGTACGTGTGTACACTCGGCCGGGGCAAGATTCTTGTCAAGAATCTCGTCAGGAAAAACGACCGTTTTTTTCCTGACGAGATTCTCTTTTTCTAGTTGAGGAACGTTTCCCGTGTGGCAAGTGCCTAACAGAATTGTTTCTCATAATGATAAATAGTAATGGAATTGGTAATAATAGTACAATATCATTATCACACACGTGTTATAATTAGGACGGGGTCTGTGGGGGAGGCTCTCTGATTATTTTTACACAACAAAATAACAGAAATAATAATGATAATGATAAGTTTATTTGAGGTAATTTACCCCCCGCTTGAGATTATAATAATATAAAGATTCACGGAGGAGATAAGTGATGATAGAAAGATTACAGAACAGTAAGATACGGTAAATCTTCTCTTTAAAGGATCTCCCCGATGTAACAATCTGACAAATCATTCAAATATGTAAATGTCACCTCAACATACTGACATAAAAACCGACACACACAGAGGTTGGACTTGATGGACTTGTGTCTTTTTTTCAACCTCACCTACTATGTAACTATATAACTATGTAACTATGTAACATTTATAATCCTGATCAAGCTTACCAAAGGGCGTTTTCAGTCTGAAGGAACATAAGCTGGTGGCATTCCATTAAAATGCAATCCCAGCAAGCAAACGAGGAGTCCACACCTGGGACCTCCTCAACTGACGCGTTTCACCCACAGTGATGGGCTTAACCACTTGCCGACCGTGCTATCACGGAAGGACGTCTACAGCACAGACCTCCTCCCAGAACACCGCCCCCCTGCGCACCTCCTGTGGCACGCATCAGGTGTGCTCTGTGACCAATGTGTCCTTTGGCCACAGCTGATCACTAATCGGGGTAAAGAACCAATCACAGCGGCCCTTTACCATGTGAACAGCTGTGTCCAATCACAGCTGATCACATGTAAACAGACTTGCCAGTTTTTGGCAGTCCTTTCCTATGTCTGTGGGAGGAAAGGAAAGCTGTTAACCAGCAAGGCTGTCAGAACATCGTTCACACTGATAATCAGTGCAGCCCTATCAGTGCCACCTATCAGTGCCAACTAGTGCCACCTTTCAGTGCTGCCGCATCAGTGCAGCCTATCAGTGTCCCCTATCAGTGCCTATTAGTGCAGCCTTATCTGTGCCAACTATCAGTGCCAACTATCAGTGCAGCCTATCAGTGTCACCTATCAGTGCCAATCAGGGCAGCCTCACCAGTGCCCATGAGTGCAGTCTCATCAGTGCCAACTATCAGTGCCAATCAGTGCCACCTACCAGTGCCCATGCATTCCACCTATCAGTGCCACCTATCAGTGCCCATGAGTTCTCCAAATCAGTGGCAATCAGTGCCGTCTATCAGTGCAGCCTCATCAGTGCCAACTATCAGTGCCAATCAGTGCCGCCTATCAGTGCCACCTATCAGTGCCCATGAGTTTTACCTATCAATGTCAATCAGAGCTGCCTTTCAGTGCTGCCTCATCAGTGCCAATCAGGGCAGCCTCACCAGTGCCCATCAGTGCAGCCTCTTCAGTGCAGCCTATCAGTGCCACCTATCAGTGCCCATGAGTTCCCCCTATCAGTGTCAATCAGGGTTGCCTTTCAGTGCTGCCTCATCAGTGCAGCCTATCAGTGCAGCCTTACCAGTGCCAACTATCAGTGCCGCCTATCAGTGTCAATCAGGGCAGCCTCACCAGTGCCCATCAGTGCAACCTCATCAGTGCAGCCTATCAGTGCTGCCTATCAGTGCCAATCAGTGCCCATGCTTTCCACCTATCAGTGCTGCCTATCAGTGCCCATGAGTTCCCCCTATCAGTGTCAATCAGTGTTGTCTTTCAGTGGAGCCTCATCAGTGCAGCCTCATCAGTGCCAACTATCAGTGCTCATCAGTGCCGCAGTGGCATGATCCCATAACTGCTGTGTCCAGTGGACTGCTGTGAGCGGCCAGGATATCATGTGATCACTATGATTGATCTGGGGCCCTGAAGCTCTAAGGCCCTGTTCACACCTGAGCCATTTACTTCTTGAAGCTTGTAGCTCTAAAACGCTCAACAACCCAAATCCCATTCATTCCAATGGCCCCTGTTCACATCTGAGCATTCTGTCGCCTGAAGCAAAATGCCTGTCACTGAAAAAAGCACATGGGCTTCTTTTTGGCAGATTACAAGTGTTTTTGGCCCCATAGACAATAGAAACGCCCTGACTAGAGCATTTTTGAGTGTCTGGATCTCATTTTCAGCTCTCCGCCCCTAATTTCCTCTCCCTCTCCTCCCCCTAGTGCTTTCTATTGGATAAACAAAAAAGGCTGAAGCTGTAAAACGCTTGTAATACGCTTCTAACGCGTTTTAAAAATGCTCATAAAAATCTGCAAAGACACTTTAACCACCTTAATACCGGGCAATTTTACCCCCTTCCTGCCCAGGCCAATTTTCAGCTTTCAGCGCTGTTACACTTTGAATGACAATCACGCGGTCATGTAACACTGTACCCAAATTTTATTTTTATAATTTTTTTTACACAAATAGAGCTTTTGAAAAAAAAAACGTTTTTCTTAGTTTCTGTCAGAAAGTTTTGTAAATGAAAGTAATTTTTCCCCTTCACTGATGGGCACTGATAGGTGGCACTGATATGCAGCACTAATGGGCACTGATAGACGGCACTGATGGGCACTGAAAGGCAGCACTGACTGGCATCACTGATGTGAACAATTTGGCATCACTGATGAGCACTGATATGTGACACATATTCGGCACTGATGGGCACTGATAGACAGTACTGATGAGCACTGCAGTACTGATGGGCGCTGATAGGTGACACTGATATGCGGCACTGATGAGCACTGATAGGTGGCACTGATGGGCAACACAGATGGGCAGCACTGATGGGCACTGATAGACGGCACAGATGGGCAGCATTGATGGGCGCTGATAGACAGCACTGATGGACGGCACTGAAAGGCAGCACTGACTGGCATCACCGATGGGCACAAGTTGGCATCACTGATGAGCACTGATAGGTGACACTGATGAGCACTGATAGGCGACACTGATGGGCAGCATTGATAAACGGCACCAATGGGCAGCACTGATAGACAGCACTGATGGAGGGCACTGATGGGCAGCACTGACTGGCATCACTGATGGGCACAATTTGGCATCACTGATGAGCACTATTGGTGACATTGATATGCGGCACTGATGGGCAGCACTGATGAGCAGGCACCGATGGGCACTGAAAGCACTGACTAGCATCACTGATGGGCCCAATTGTCATCACTGATGGGCACTGACTGGCATCACTGATGGTCACTGTTGGGGCTGCACTGATGATCAGTGCCCTGATTACAGTACAGTCTCCCCCCCGCTGATCGTCTCTCCTCCCTTCACACTCTGTCAGTGTCAGGCGAGGAGAGCCAATTACCGGCACTTCTGTGTTTACATTAGTCCAATCACAGCCGACCACACAGGTAAAGAGCGGCGTCATCGGCTCTTTACCGAGATCAGGGGTCGTACCGTGTCCCAATCGCGTGCCCCCATGGGCGATGTGACTGGGGCGACGTAATATGACGTTGTCCCAGAACGAGAGGTGATCCCGCCCACCATCATTTTACTATACAGTGGGTGGGCGGATGGCGGTTAAAAAAACGCCCCTAAAAGCTCTACAAAAATTGCTCTGCTCAGGTGTAAATGAAGCCTAACAAAACCAAAAACATCCCAGATAATGGGAACCCAAAAAGAAAAGAAAGATCATTAGAGTATTAGCACAACTGGTAGAACTTCCCAGTGACGGCGGATCATTTTATATTTTATTAATGCAGGTGCTTCCATTTTATGTCTCCATCTGTATTTAATTCACCGCTTCGCCAAACCTCGGTGAACTTCATTTTCTATTCGGTTCATTTTAAGCGCGGAAGGCGGTAAAAGCCCCGAATACAATACGTTTAAATTTCAAACATCGAGTCAACAATAATAAATGCTTTCATAGTAACTCCGTAGATGCGTGTTAAGCCGGGCGGTTTTCACGAGCTCCATGTGGGCGTCCGTCTTCACACCGGGGTGACGCACCCGCTCAGATAATGCATTCCATTTGCATTCATGTTTTTTTTTTTTTTTTTTTTTTTTTTTATACTTTACCAGCGCACTTTGACTTTTAAAACAAAAAAAAAAAAAATAGGAATCTAAAATGTTACAAAACAAGAATTCAAATTTCAGACCGCGTATAATAATATTCCATATTTATTGTTCTGTGTTGTGCATTTTAAATAGGGATGAGCTCAGGTGTGTTCGCATTGAACACGTGCAGAGCCCACCAAGGAAGTCGTCACCGTCGGAACCGCGCTGCGCTAATCACAGGCAGGGAGACATTTCCCGATCTCTGCAGCCGAGCATCGGGACAATATCCCCCTGCCTGTGATTTAGCGCAGCGCGGTTCCGACGGTGCCGACTTCCTTGGCGGGCTCTGCACGTGTTCAATGCGAACACGCCTGATCTCATCCCTAATTTTAAATATGTATCGTCTTTGGTCTAGAAGTATGTGATTAGAGATCTTTTTGTGATGTCAAAAGTTTTTTTTTTTTTTTTTTTTATTGCTTAAAGTGGATGTAAACCCGAATTTTTTTTTTTGCTGTCACAATGTAGAGTATAAGATTTCCTAACATTTGTGCCAGGTCCATAGGTGTGCGCAGCCTATTTCATTAGGGTGTGAACCCCAAAGCTCAAACACACTACCGATCGCTCACTATGTTTATTCAGAAAGGGAAGGGGTCAGTAAATTACATTTTTACCGGCCCCTTCCCCCATTCATCCTAAAACATCCCGCAGCATCAGCCGCTGGGAGAGGAGAGGAGGGAAACCAGCAGCGGTGCGGCAGTAAGGGGGGGGAGCTGGGGCAGTAGGGGGAATCTATGCTGCACAGGGTGATTAGGGTGTGCCTGGGCACACCTGGCACACCCTGTGCGCACGCCTATGGCCAGGTCTTGCCACAAAGAGTTAATCCAGCTCTGAGCAATCCTCTTTTATTCAGTGAGATAAAGCGGACAAACCGAGAAAAACCTTTGTCCGTTCCGCCCCCTTATTTTGAGTGACAGGTTATTTACATATCTCGTGCACTAGCTTTAGATTATTTTTTAATTCCCACCCCCCACTCCTTTTCTGAAGTCATGTGGTTACTTTTCTGGATTTTGACTGGATGTTAGTGATCATAGCAGAAGGAATACACAGGAGAAAATGCATGTTGACAAGGGGAGTGTAGAGGTGGGCGGGGAGTCTACTGACATCACGACTCCACCCACCAAGCTCCAGACAACAGACCCACCCACAGAATCTGCAGTTTTTCAGTTCTTATAAGAGACAGAGGGGAGACATTTGACAGATAAGGATACATGCAGGAGGCCTCTATATCCTTATAGATCAGCACTATGGCAGTAGTTTAGGAAGGATGAGAGGGGCTTTACATCCACTTTAAAGAAAAGTAACTTTAATGAGCAGCTGGAAGAAACAAGGAAAATGGAATCGGGGTGCTCACAAGTGCCCTCCAGCAAAAAAAAAAAAAAAAAGAAGCTGTTTACATTTGAGTTTTATATAATTCAGCGCAAAAGTTGCAAATTTGTATTAGGCAGATAAAGTAGCTAATGTATCCTAATGTAACCTTTTGTCTAATAGACATTAAGCCCTGTACACACGATAACCGATGGACTTTTCTCATCGGACAAACCGATCGTGTGTGGGCCCCATCGGTCTTTTTTCCATCGGTGTTTAAAAATAGAACATGTTTTAAATTTATCCGATGGTTAAAAAACCGATAGCAAATTACTATCGTCTGTGGGGAACTTCATCGGATAAAAAACCCGCGCATGCTCAGAATCAAGTCGACGCATGCTCAGAAGCATTGAACTTCATTTTTCTCGGCTCATCGGAGTGTTTTACGTCACGGCGTTTGGAACGGTCGGTTTTTTGACTGATGGCGTGTAGGCAAGACTGATGGAAGTCCGCTTCATCGGTTTTCCAATGGAAAAATCCATTGGTTAAAAAACCATAGGAAATCCGATCGTGTGTACAGGGCTTAACTCTTTTTTCACTCTCTGGGCGATCGATGTACATTGCAGGGATTGTAACCACCTTTTTGTTGCAGATTCCTACTTTTTGTTATTCTGAAGAACAATGGCGGCCTCCGGCTCTAATCACATGCTTCAAAAAAAAATAAAAAAACACACACACATTGGAATCCATGTGTTGCCGGATGCATTGATTCCAATGTGTTTTATGGGTCCTGGAGCCGGAGACTTTGTTGAGCAGGGGGTGGAATAAAGCCTCAGGCCCGGGTCCATGTTTTACCAACATTCTGACTGTGCGGGTGCACACAGCCCTTTTATGGTGGAGTACAGTGACTATCGCTCGAGACTCCATCCTCCAGAGGAGAACATTGTGCTGCAAGGGGACAGCTAGTACACAGACAAACTAGGGATGAGTGGCTTTATCTGCTGACTCGGGTGACCACGTGTCCCGGATTGCCTGGGACAGTCCCGCATTTTGCAGGTCTGTCCCGGGCACCTTCATTCCAGGACAATACAGTGTCCCGGAATGAAACTGACACAGCCACCCCCCCCGGGCCAATCTGATGCCCCAAAAAAAGCCGCCACATCATCGCTTTACTCACTGACAGTGCTCTGTGCCCCGAGCCCACCCTTTTTTTAAGCCAATTAGAGCCTCAGGCTCTAATCATGTGTTTAAAAAAAATAAAAAACCCCATTGCAATGCATGTGTCCGGCGTCCTGCATGTAGATTAGGGGCCAGGCGCATGGATTAGGGAGGCGGCGCCCCTGCGCCCCTAATGGAGCAGCCGCCACTGAATGATGTATATATACAGTGGACGGTCCAGAAGTGGTTTAATAACATTCAATTACT
Organism: Rana muscosa; assembly: GCA_029206835.1. Classification (NCBI taxonomy): domain Eukaryota; kingdom Metazoa; phylum Chordata; class Amphibia; order Anura; family Ranidae; genus Rana; species Rana muscosa. The sequence goes on along the minus strand of CM055119.1, from coordinate 204,462,316 downwards.
GTACAATAGGACTTGTATGGCAATTGTATACGCTATATTATTATTTCTTGCAATTCTTTTTCCAGCGAAAGTGGAGTTACCCTTTAAGTAAACTTTATGGATGCTGCAACCCCTGGTTTTGGAATCTTGCTACATATTGAGTCTGGAAGGCCGGGTTTTGGTTTTGCGCATCAACTATAATAAATGCAGGTGCTGTCTTACTATGAAAAAATGAAAGACACCGGTGCTAATACAACAATATACCAGCTAATAACTCTTCCAAAACAATCTGTGTAGCTGCTGACACCAAAAACTAGTGTTGCAAACAAAACAAAAGCGCTCAGTTATATACAGTATGTAGCAGGGTATTTAAATTTTGGGGAATGTTTGAGTGGTAGTTGTACTCAAACACCTTAATTTTTAGGACTTGCTAACTATTTTATACCGCAGGTGGAATACTAGTGTATAGCTCCCTGTGGCCTGTAGGTGGCGCTGCCATCGGAGGCTAGGGTTGAACCGCTGGTATAGTGCTGTGCCTTGGATGTCCCCTCTTGGCAGTGGTGGGGTGGGCGTGGTTGGCCTGCTGTGCATGCCGGGAGAGGATATAAAAGGGGCGGACACTGCCTGCTTAGGGTTCGTGTTCTTCCCCAGGAGTGGGGTTGCGTGTTCTGTCCTGGGGGGTCCTACTCCCGGGGAGTGTGTTGCTGTCCGGTGAATCAGTCCCAGGCACCTTTAGCCCTGGGGCTGTAACTGAAGGCCTTGGGTCCAGCACCTTTGGCTGGAGCCCACAGAGAATCGAGGAATCCCAGGGTGCTGCCTTGCGAGGAGAGCCGTTTCTAAGATGAGGAGGCCGGGGGAGGACCGTTCCGAGGGACTGGTGAGGAATCACAGTGAAGGAAGGGGCTCGGTAACTCTCTGGAGGGATGTCATCTCCCCGAAAGAGGCCTAACACCACAAGCAAAGTTCACCAAGTCTGTGGCAGAGACCCAAAGCACCAGGTATGTGGCAGAGTTTGTGCATAGACTGAGTGTAAAACTTGTTCGAGCATCACTCCGGCTGCTAGGATCCACTCTATGGGAGACTATCCGGGTGAGCTAAGCCTACTTGAAAGATAAGTAGTGAGTCATATTCTTTGTTTGTGCCTGGACCTCCTCCACACCTTCTGCTGTCCTGTTCTCCATCCACCCTTTCCTGTCTAGAGACTGTGTTTGAGCAAATAAACTCTACGTTGGAGTTGCAACTGGTGTGGACCTTGGAGTTATTGGGGGGAAATAGAGACTTGTCTTTAATAAATGTGAAGATGAGAACCATTCTCTGGAGAACCTCGCTGTGGAGACCCTGTTTATGACACCGCTCAACCTCTTCACACAAGAGGGTACGGGCACATAGCACGGTGTGCCTTTTCCTGCCAAGGAGCCAAAAGCAGGTAAAGAGTTTGTGTGCTACATATACAAATTTCCAGGAAATGTCCATAAAGGGTCCCATAGCAAAACTTACACTATATTGCCAAAAGTATTGGAACACCCCTCCAAATCATTGGATTTAGATGTTCCAATCACCTCCATGGCCACAGGTGTATAAAATCAATCACCTAGGCATGCAGACGGCCTTTCAGGACACCGGATGCATGGACTCCTATGGCGGGGGCGGGGGCAGGTGGGGTGTTTTTTTTAAGCACCTAATTAGAGCCAGAGGCTATTTTCACACCCCAGTGCCTCCCCGCCAATCAGGAGACAGGTCAGTGAGACCTGTTTTCCGATTGGCCACAGCATCAGGCGATCCTATTGGATGCCCAGCGCTTTGGCGGAAGAGGAGACGAGGGGGGGGGGGGGAGTGCTGTTAGTCCTATCTACCATATCTGTGATGATGATCTGTATACCCCTTCTGTGATATGCTGCTCTATTAACACTGGTCTGTAATGCTGATCTATATACCCTATCTGTGATGCTGATCTATATACCATATCTAATGCTGATCTATATACCCTATCTGTGAGGCTGAGCTATATACTCTGTCCTGTGAGGCTGAGCTATATACTCTGTCCTGTGAGGCTGAGCTATATACTCTGTCCTGTGAGGCTGAGCTATATACTCTGTCCTGTGATTCGGGGGCTGTATACTCTGTCCAGTGATGCTGAGCTATATACTCTGTCCAGTGATGCTGAGCTATATACTCTGTCCTGTGATGCTGAGATATACTGTATACTCTGTTCTGTGATTCTGGGGCTGTATACTCTGTCCTGTGATGCTGAGTTATACTGTATACTCTGTCCTGTGATGCTGAGCTGTATACTCCTGACACTATGGGTGGAAGCAAGTGGAATACAGGGAACGGAGTGGGTGGATATTATAAGGGGTGGGGCTTATGAGAAATGGGAGGGGTCAAAAAGGAAGGGCGGGGTCTGGCACCCCCCTCATCCTAAAACTTCACCAGCCGCCACTGGAGGAGGGAGTCCGAGAGACACACCACTGTGCAGATCCCCCGCTGTTCTGAGGTCTGCAAAGTTTATAGTTACAGTTTGTAATGTAGATGGGAAGAAGAGGGGGACAGTGACCAAGAAGGAGTGCATGTTAAAAACAATGGAGGAGTGATGGGGGGTGGGGGTTAAGAGGACATGTGCTGGTGGGGTGCTATGGGAGGGGAGATAGGGGTCCACTAGCACAAGTGGAGAGAGAGGTCTGCACTGAGGGGGGTCTATACTGATAGAGGGGGGTCTGTAATGAGGGGGGTCTATACTGATATAGGGGGGTCTGCACTGAGGGGGGTCTATACTGATAGAGGGGGGTCTGTAATGAGGGGGGTCTATACTGATAGAGGGGGTCTGCACTGAGGGGGGTCTATACTGATGAAATGGACGGAAAGGATTCCACTTGCGGGACTTTGAAGGGAAATACTCTGATATTAAATGCGTAGAGAGTTTGAGTAGAAAAAGGGGTTGTTTATTAAACAAAGGTGGGAAGGTAGACGGATGAGATCTACATGACATATAGCAATATTGACATGAAGGATGCAAACATGTGACCATGCAATATACAGTTTTGACAATCAAAAAACACCATTGAATGAAGCATAGAATGATGAAACCGACGCGTTTCGAAAAGATTTTTCTTCTTCAGGGAAAATGATTGTGTCAGCAATGGTTAGCATGTCATGTGTGATTGCTTGAGAGTCATTTTGCTGCATCGATTTAAAAACAAACAAACGGGTGACTTTGCTTCAAAGACTGCGCCCCACCATGGCTCGGCGACCAGTATACGCCCGGATATGGAGACACCCCCAAGGAAAGAAACCCCAACAGGGGGCACGGGACACTGATGGTGGAGGAGTGTATTTAAATATCGGAGTATGGACGCTGTGAGGTGGTCAGGAGAAGGCTTGTTGTGGTCCACTGGGCAGGTGCATGTGTTGAGGGGACAGTCTCTCTGTTCTGGAATCCTCGGGGGAATCCACTGCGACGGAGGATGCTGCCCTGCGATTCCTATCCTGAGGCAGGATCAGGGAGGCATTGGACAGCAGCGTCTATGTGTGAGCTCCTGTGATACTCCTGACACTATGGGTGGAAGCAAGTGGAATACAGGGGACAAAGTGGGTGGATTCTATAGGGGTAGGGCTTATGAGAAGTGGGAGGGGTCAAAAAGGAAGGGCGAGGTCTGGCACCCCCCCCATCCTAAAACTTCACCAGCCACCACTGGAGGAGGGAGTCCGAGAGACACACCACTGTGCAGATCCCCTGCTGTTCTGAGGTCTGCAAAGTTTACAGTTACAGTTTGTAATGTAGTTGGGCAGAAGAGGGAGACAGTGATCAAGAAGGAGTGCATGTTAAAAACAATGGAGGAGTGATGGGGGTGGGGTTAAGAGGACATGTGCTGGTGGGGTGCTATGGGAGGGGAGAGAGGGGTCCACTGAGGGGTCCACTGAGGGTCTATACTGATGGAAAAGGGTCTGCACTGAGGGGGGTCTATACTGATGGAGGGGGTCTGCATTGAGGGGGTCTATACTGATAGAGGGGGTCTGCACTGAGGGGGGTCTATACTGATGGAGGGGGTCTGCATTGAGGGGGGTCTATAATAATAGAGGGGGGTCTGCACTGAGAGGGTCTATAAAAATAGAGGGGTCTACACTGAGGGGGGTCTATACTGATGGAGGGGGGTCTGCACTGAGGGGGGTCCATACTGATAGAGGGGGGTCTGCATTGAGGGGGGTCTATAATGAGGGGGGTCTATAATGATAGAGGGGGTTTGTACTAAGGGAGGGGTCTATACCGAGGGAGAGGGATCTATACTGCGGGAGGGGGGTCTGTACTTAGTGGGGAGGGGTCTAACCTGAGAAAGGGGGTCTGTACTTAGTGAGGGGGGTCTGTACTGAGGGAGGGGGATCTATACTGCGGGAGTAGAGTTGCCACCACATCCCTTTACACCCGAACACATATTAATTACGCAGGTTCTGTGGCTGATTACGGTGGTAATTAAACTCACTTGGTGCCTTATCTGGATTTAATTAGCCTCAGAATCTGTGTAATTCAAAGGGGTTCGGGTTTAAAGGGATGAGGTGGCAACCCTATGCGGGAGAAGGGTCTGTAGTGTGGGAGGGGGGTCTGTACTTAGTGAGGGGGGTTTGTACTGAGGGAGGGGGATCTATACTGCGGGAGAAGGGTCTGTAGTGTGGGAGGGGGGTCTGTACTTGGTGAGGGGGGTTTGTACTGAGGGAGGGGGATCTATACTGCGGGAGAAGGGTCTGTAGTTTGGGAGGGGGGTCTGTACTTAGTGAGGGGGGTTTGTACTGAGGGAGGGGGATCTATACTGCGGGAGGGGTCTGCACTGAGGGGGGACTATAGTTGGTGGAGTGGGTTAAACCATGGGGTTTATTTACTAAAGCTGAAGAGTGTAAATACAGGCTCACTTCTGCATAGGAACCAATCAGCTTCCAGGTTTTATTGCCAAAGCTTAATTGAACAAGCTGAAGTTAGAGGCTGATTGGTTACTCTGCACAGCTGCACCAGATTCTGAGTGCTCCATTTTTAGTAAATCCACCCCCATGTTTTTCTGCACCAGGAGACAACAACCCTAGTGACACCACTGCATGTGTGTTTGAGCTTTTGGGGTGCACACCCTAATGTATTGGAATAGGTTGCGCTCACCTATGTGTGCAGGACTGAAGGACAGGCCGGAGGTCAGCTCAGTTGGGTACTTCTCCTTTAAACACTTGCAGCTCTGCAGTAAAATCTTTCCAGTTCTATTAGCGGCGGTGAGCGGAGTACATCTCATATAATGGACTCATTTAAATCCTTGTCATTCTCAATCCACGAGCGTCACCTCTTTATTTTAACCATGGAATCTGTTTATTCCGATAAATTGGCGGGATTAAGCGTTTTTTTTTGTAACATTTGTTGAATAAAAAACATTTCCGTTACTCGGAGTGCAGAGACCGCGAGTCACTTAGGATGCCATTTGTGTTGTCGACGCACCTAGAAATTACATTTCGCTAAAAGGGATTCAATTATGGATATTCCGGAGGAAACAAGGCAGAGCCCCGTCTTCAATCATGCTAATAAAAATCGTTTTTAAATATTTCTTCTCCCTCTCTGATAAAAGCCGGAATAATGGTAGGCTGTACCCGAGCGGCAGAAATGCAGATTTTAATGTAACGGACGCACGGCTGAAATCCCATTTGTTTGCGAAGATGAAAGTCGACCTTGATGAAACAGAAAATTTGTAAAAGGGTCACTTTGGGTCTGGAAACCAACCACCTTTGCCGGAAAATGATACATTGTATCCATTCTCCTGGGGAAAATTCCTGTTGAGCTCAAATTCGTAATTTCATCGCAGAAAACACCCCCCCCCCCACCATAGGTAGAAGGACAAAATGGCGCCATCATTATTACCACAAGTTAATACACTATATTGCAGTGGCAGCTGGTGCTCCAAATTTTTGGGGGGCGCAAACCAAGTGAAAAATACTGAAAACGCCCCCCCCCATCAATTGCAGCCATTGTGCCAATCATATGCAGCCACTTGTGCCCATCAAATAGAGCAACTTGTGCCCATCAAATGCCCCACTTGTGCCCATCAAATGCCCCACTTGTGCCCATCAAATGCTGCCACTTGTGCCCATCAAATGCTGCCACTTGTGCCCATCAAATGCCACCACTTGTGCCCATCAAATGCTGCCACTTGTGCCCATCAAACGCCGCCACTTGTGCCCATCATATGCCGCCACTTGTGCCCATCAAATGCTGTCACTTGTGCCCATCATATGCCACCACTTGTGCCCCATCAAATTCCGCCACTTGTGCCCATCAAATGCAGCCACTTGTGCCCATCAAATGCCACCACTTGTGCCCATCATATGCCACCACTTGTGCCCATCAAATGCCGCCACTTGTGCCCATCAAATGCCGCCACTTGTGCCCATCAAATTCCGCCACTTGTGCCCATCAAATGCCACCACTTGTGCTCATCATATGCCGCCACTGTGACCCCCGCCCACCCGCTGTCTGCCCGGTACTTACCCCATCCTAGTGGCAGGTCAGGCAGTGGGTGATGGCGGCGAGCTATTTGGCGGCTCCTGTGTCCTCCATGCTTCCCTCTCCTCTGTTCTTCCGTTCTGCTAGGCGTCCAATCGGAGCGCCTGTGCCTTCAGCCAATCAGGTAACAGGTATTAGACTCGCGCTACCTGATTGGTGGAGAGACGATTCAGTGTTAGAAATGCAAATATTCATTTGCTTTGCTAACAAACCTGGGTGGGCTGTGAGCGCAATGCTCTTTGCGCGCACAGTCCACCTTTTTTGAAGCATATTAGAGCCTGTGGCTCTAATCAGGTGCTTCAAAAAAACACACCCCCTGCTGGAATTCAGGCACCCGGTATCAGAAAAGGGGCCGGATGCCTAAATAGGGGGTGGCGGCGGCCATGGATAGATTCATATGCAATGAATCCCAAAGGTGCTCTATTGGATGAGATGTGGTGAGGTGTGGAGGCCATTGGAGGGCAGTGACCTCATTGTCCAGTGGTGAGATGATTGGAGCTTTGTGACATGGTGCATCATCCTGCTGGAAGGAGCCATCATAAGATGGGGACATTGTAGTTGTGACAGGAGGGTCACTTTGGACACAGGGTGAGCCAGGAAATAATGGACATTAAGAAATATATCTTGGGCTACCTAAAATGGGTCTGTAATATTTATCCACCATATCCCCAAGGATATCTGTAAAGGACTATTTACTGTTTCTGAACTCAACAGGTTAATTGAGAGATACTGAGGTGTTCAGCCTCAATCACCTGTCTAGTGTAATGTTAATGAATTCCAGCTTCTAGAAGACCTGTTCATTGTTTGTGGTGATGTGGATTGGGGAAATTAAGTCTGTCCTTGTGTGTATTGTAAAGTATCAGACAGTCTGGTGACTATAAAGGTCATGCATAGACATTCAAACATAAAGGGGATTATTAAAGTCTGTTGTCTCCTAACAGACGTCAAAATAATGTGTTGAGCCTTGTAATGTGTGGGTGGAGCTGGGCCATTGTTCATGTTAAACTAATGTGTATTAGATGTATATAAAAGTTACAATGTTTCTCAATAAAAGGCATTCGATCTTGGGAAGATACAGAGCGTGTGTCTCGTTCTTCCAGAAGGATTAATCTTATGGGAAGTGATCGCCTGGCTGTGGAAGATTGGTAGCGAGTGGATGTGTGTCCAGGAGAGGGGAATATTTATACGGCGTTAACCCCCCTTCGTATTTGGGGTGCCGTTACAGTAGTCATAAAGGGATGGACATGGTCAGCAACAATACTCAGGTAGGCCGTGGGGTTTAAATGATGCTCAATTGGTACTAAGGGGCCTAAAGTGAGCCAAGAAAATATCCCCCCCACACCATTACACCCCCACCACCAGCCTGAACCGGTGATACAAGGCAGGAGGGATCCATGCGCCAAATTCTGACCTCACCATGTGAATGTCGCAGCTGAAATCCAGACTCTTCAGACCCGGCAACGTTTTTCCAATCTTCTATTGTCCAATTTTGGTGATCCTGTGCCAATTGTAGCCTCATGCCTCGTACACACGATTGGTTTTCCCGGCAGGGAAACTGCCATGAAAGCTTTTGGCCGGGAATCCCGGCCGTGTGTATGCTCCATCTCAGTTTTCCCGACAGGAAAACAGCCAGGAATCCCGGCGTGAAAAATGAGAACATGTTTTCTTTTTTCCCGCCGGGATTTTTAACCCGGCAGTTTTCCTGTGGGAAACACTGCGGTGGAGCATACACACGGCCGGGATTCCCGACCAAAGCTCTTAATGGCAGTTTTCCTGTCGGGAAACCCGGTCGTGTGTAGGGGGAAAAAGTTACCGAGCAGGTTCTCGGTTTTTCCCTCGGGTTTCCCGGTGGACTTTTTACCGCCGGGAAACATGGTCGTGTATACTAGGCATCAGTTTCCTGTTCTTAGCTGACAGGAGTGGCACCCAATGTGGTCGTCTGCTGCTGTAGCCCATCTGCTTCAAGGTTGGATGTGTTGTGCGTTCAGAGATGGTATTCTGCATACGCTCAGGTGTGAATGGGTCCTAACTGTTGCCTTTGTATCATCTGGAACCAGTCTGCCCATTCTCCTCTGACCTCTGACATCAACAAGGCATTTTCCTCCACACAACTGCTGCTCACTGGACATTTTATCGTTTCCCCACCATTCTCTGTAATCCCGAGAGATGGTTGTGTGTGAAAATCCCAGAAATACTCGGACCAGCCCGTCTGCCACCAACAACCACACCACGTTCAAAGTCACTTCAATCCCCTTTCTAATGCGCGGTCTATCAATCTATCTATTAGACATGTGCAATTTGTTTCGTTCCGAACAAAATATCCGAATTAACCAAAACCCGTTTAGCTAATTTTTCCAAATATTTCTAAATTCGTAAATTCAAAAATTCTGAAAACCAGAAAATTCGAAAATCTAAAATAATAACTTAAAGCGGAGTTCCCTCGAAAAAAAATATATATTAAAAGTCAGCAGCTACAAATACTGCAGCTGTTGACTTTTAATATTAGGACACTTACCTGTCCAGGGCGCCCGCGATGTCGGCACCCGAAGCCGATCTGTCCCTCGGCTCTCGGGTGCTGCCGCCGGCATCTTCGGTAAGGGAATCAGGAAGTGAAGCCTTGCGGCTTCACTTCCTGTTTCCCTACTGCCTTGCACGAGTCGCGCTGCGCGATTCCACTGGTCCCTGCTGTCTTCTGGGACCTGTGTGTCTCCCAGAAGACAGCCGGGGTGGCGAAGGAGGCGCCGGACGTGGCGTAGGTCGCCGCGGTGATCTATACCCGGAAGTGGGAGCAAATACCTGTATTACACAGGTATCTGCTCCAGTGGCGTAGCGTGGGTTGTCAGCGCCCGGGGCAAGGCAAGTAATTTGCGCCCCCTAACCTGCAGACTTTTCGCACTCCCTGAGTCCCTTCCCCTCCTACAATAGACCAGACCTACCCGATTCCTACACTGACCACTACACTAACCTCTACACTGACCTACATGATTCCTATACTGACAACTACACAGACCTACCTGATTCCTACATCGACCACTACACTACACACTAACCTACCTGATTCCTATACTGACCACTACACAATACACTACACTACACTAACCACTTACACTATCCTACCTGATTCTTATATCGACCACTACACTACACCACACCGACCTACCTGATTCCTATACTGACCACAACACTACCCACTAACCTACCTGAGTCCTATACTGACCACTACACAATACACTACACTACACTAACCTACCTGATTCTTATATCGACCACTACACTACACCACACCGACCTACCTGATTCCTATACTGACCACAACACTACCCACTAACCTACCTGAGTCCTATACTGACCACTATACTATACTACTACATAATACACTACACTACCCACTACACTACACCCTGACCTACCTGATTCCTATACTGACCACTACACTCTACTACTACACAATACACTATCCACTGACTACTACACTACATACCATGCTAACTTACCTGATCCCTTTACTGACCACTACACAATACACTGACCTATCTCATTCCTATACTGACCCTTACACTAACCTACCTGATTCCTACAATCGACCACTACACTACACACTGACCACTACACCACACTAACCTACCAGATTCCTATACTGACCACTACACTACACACTGACCTACCTGATTCCTATACAATACACTATCCACTGACCACTACACTACACACCACCTGATTCCTATACTGACCACTACACTACTACCCAATACACTACCCACAGACCGCTACACAATACACACTGACCACTACACAATACACACACTGACCGCTACACAATACACACTGACTTATACACAATACACACTGACTTATACACAATACACACTGACTTATACACAATACACACTGACTTATTCACAATACACACTGACTTATACACAATACACACTGACTTATACACAATACACACTGACTTATACACAATACACACTGACTTATTCACAATACACACTGACTTATACACAATACACACTGACTTATACACAATACACACTGACTTATACACAATACACACTGAAGGCTACACAATACACACTGACTTATACACAATACACACACTGAAGGCTACACAATACACACACTGACCAATACACTATACGTTACAGTACACTGATTTTCTGGCTGCTCCCTCTCCCCAGACAAATACCTACTCCCCCCGGGCCAGCAGCAAAACTCACAAGGGAGTCTCTCACCTTTTTTCTTCCTGCTCTGCCTCTGCGCCGCCGGCTGTCACACTGATCCATTCCAGACTCGAAGAGGAGGAGGAGGAGGAGGAGAAGACAGCGAGCGTCCACAGCTCGCAGCGAAGGCCAGCCCCGCTCCTCCGCGATTAAGAATAGGCCAGGCCAGCCCGCTCCGCTCCCCCGCAATTAAGAATAGGCCAGGCCAGGCCAGCCCCGCTCCGCTCCCCCGCGATTGAGAATAGGCCAGGCCAGCCCCGCCCGCCGCACATGACCACTTCACCCAGTCACACGGCGCCAGGGGCCGGCCTGGAACTAAACATGGCGGCCATCACGGAAATGTAAATTAAAATTATGGAGCGAGGGTGACACATACTGGCGTGGGATTGCGCCCCCCCAAATGTTGCGCCCGGGGCCTAGGCCCCCCTCACACCCCCCACGCTACGCCACTGATCTGCTCCCTCCTCCTCCCCCCTAAAAGGTTCCAAGTGTGACACCGGAGGCGGGGAGGGTTCCGAAAAGCGGAAGTTCCATTTTTGGGTGGAACTCCGCTTTAACTATTACTAACTATTAAATTATAGGTGTTGGAATTTCCTTTCAAATTTGGCTGTTAGTGAACGTAACAAATACGAATTTATCCGAAGTTACGAATTATACGAAATTACGAATGCCGCATCTAAACGAATGGAACATAACAAATTAATAATAATAATTATTAATAATAATAATAATAAAAACTTTATTTTTTTATTATTATTATTATTATTATTATTATTTATTATTAATTCATTACATTCCATTCGTTAGGATGCAGCATTCGTTATTTCGGATAATTCATAACTTCAGATAAATTCGTATTCGTTACGTTCACTAACAGCCAAATTTGAAAGGAAATTCCAACACCTATAATTTAATAGTTATTATTATTAGTTAGTTAGTTACTCTTTTGAAGTTTCGGATTTTCTTTCTTATTTTCGAATTTACGAATTGTGATCGTAACGAATGACCCGAAAAAAGAAAAAAACAAACAAAAAACAAGTGAACGAAAACTAACTAATTTTTCAGCAGTGCACATGTCTATTATCTATCTATATATACAGTGTATATCAGTGGTCTCCAAACTGCGGCCCGAGGGCCGGACATGACCCTTCGCTTGCCTTTGGGCACTATTTCTCCCACTGATAGAAGGGACCATTCCTCTCACTGAGACCAATCGTGGGACACTATTCATCCCACCATACCTGCCAACATTTTGAGATGGGAATGAGGGACACCTACTAACAAACGTATGTAGGCATAAGACACGCCCCCTGCCACACCCCCTTAAAGGAGAATTAACCCAAAAAAAGGGTTACTGTATATACTCGAGTATAAGCCGACCCGAATATAAGCCGAGGCACCTAATTTTACCACAAAAATCTGGGAAAACGTATTGACTCGAGTATAAGCCTAGGGTGTCCATCTGCATGCCTTACTGTGTCCATCTGCATGCCTCACTGTGTCCATGACTAGACTGACGTTTAACATGGAAGTCTATAGAAGGGGTGCTCGAGTTTACAAAATCGGTGCTCCCCAGCCGTAGGGCCCCCGGACAACAAACTTTGCACACATGTAGAGGAAGAGTGGGGCTACATGTGTGCAAAGTTTCGGGTCCAGGGAACCTACGACCAGCCGGTACTGGGTCCACAAAGTCACCAGAGAAATTACCTTTTAACATGGGAGTCTATGGAAGGGGTGCCCGGATTTGAAAAATTGGTACTCTCCGGCCGTAGGTCCTCCGGCAGAAAATGGGGTGAATGTATGGACAGCCGCACTCCAAAGAACCGTTCAGGTAGCCTTTTATTTAAAAATACAAAGCACTACAGATCACAGCAGACAAAATGGGGGTACAACTGACATGTTTCGAACTGGGAACTAGTGCTTAGTCCCCACTGCACTCTTGGTTTCCGAGAGGACATTGATTGCCGGATTGTACCCACCTGGAGCGGTATCTCTTTCCCCCGTAGGTCCTCCGGACAACAAACTTTGCACACTTGTAGAGGACGAGTGGGGCTACATGTGTGCCAAGATTGGGGTCCAGGGGACCTACCGCTGGCCGGTCAGGGGTCCCCAAATTCCGGGAGATCAGGCACAAAAAGGTGACTCGAGTATAAGCCGAGGGGGGCATTTTCAGCACAAAAAAATGTGCTGAAAAACTTGGCTTATACTCGAGTATATACGGTAATTAAATCCACAAGGACTTTTTGTTACCACTACTATTCCTTTATATTGGCTTTTAAAATGTACAAATGCAGCAATTTAGAATTTGGATGAAAAGTTTAGCACTGGGAAACACCTTTTTAAAGATAAAAAGTGCATTTTATATACAACTCTATGGATCAGACCAAAATGAGGGACAAATGAGGGGGAAAGAGGGACAGAGGCTCCAAATCAGGGACAGTTGGGAGCTATGATCCCACTAATACCAATGATGGGACATTGATTACTGGCAATGGGCATTTTCTACTCCCACTGGCCACAGACCGGCCCCCCCCCCTACAGTCTGAAAGACAGTCATTTGACCCTCTGTTTAGAAAGATTGGAGACCCTTGGTGTATATACATGCACACACATATTAGGTTTTTGTATCTGGTAACAAGTTCAGCATTTTATGTCCTGATCTTCCCATCCTCTGCACCAAGACACGGACAATTCACCTTGCACCTGTTGTGGAGAATTTTATGAAGATGTATTTAATATGTATTGTCATAGTGTCACCCAGTGTTAGTACTTCCGCAACCCGCTCTAAAGAGCTGACTGGGGCGGACTGACGCTGGTTGAGATAAACTTCCTGATTTGGAGAAGGGTGTTTGCGGAGTGAGACCTCTCTGCAAACACATTATCAGTTTAGCAGATGTGTGCTCTTGTCATCTCTGTAGTGCCTGATCAGCATTTGAGGTGGTGGAGTGAGCGCACACCTGCAGATAAGCTCCCCTCATCAGGAACTGTGTTCATTGGTTATTGTATTATTATTGTATTATTATTGTATTATTATTGTATTGAATCCTTTAAGCTATATTTCTTGTGTTGTATTCTGAGTGGAGCTCCTGTGAGCTCACTTCCTGTGGAGGAGGTCACATGTTGTGACATCACTTCCGGCTGGGAGTTTAATAAAAGAACCTTTTGTGGGCGTCGACAGGCAGTTGATGCTGGGATGCCTTGATGATAAGACCAGTCTGGTGATGCTTCCTTCTTTGAATGAATGGGGTTCGAATGACGGTGAGTGAATTTTAGCTCAAGATAGCATTAATGCAATAAGATGAAGTGTGTGCTTATTTAGCACAAGGCAAGATGTCTGCGTGCTCTGCAAACAAACCAATTTTGCCACGACACACCCCATATACAGTGTTTTTTTTAATGATCTTTTCTATTGGAATACTCTGCCGCAGAGGCCCTTTTTGGCGCGTTGAATAGCCTCTTGGAGTCACACTTTCTGGGAATTAATTCTCACATGGCTCCAGAGAGGAGACCGACTCCGGTACATCCGAGTGTCTCGACTTTCAGAAAATGAATACTTTCAGTAATTCTGCCCAGAAAACTCCCCGATGGAATCTTCTCTCCCTCTCTCTTGTTCTTGATAAATAACATAAATATTCAATTTCCTGATTGAAGTTCGGAGATGGTCGGGTCTCGGGGGAGACGCTTTCTCGCTGTCAATTTCAGCGGGGGAGACAAAATGATTATTTAGAGAGAGCGAGCGGACGGAACATTTCAGATACATCGCTGCGCGAGCAAACTCATCACAGAGAGACCATTCCGAACTTGTCTTCCGTTAATAGTTTTCAAACAGTAGAAAGCCATCTCACTCTTCTTGCTGAGAAATTAAAGTGTCGGTTATGTATTGTAATACCGGACAGACGCTGGGAAAGAAACTTTTTGTTTTGCTGAACAAGCAAACTTTACACATTTGAGGGATTTTGGATTAAATTGATTGCAAATGTTTACCCGCTTATGTTCTACACCAGTGGTCTCCAAACTGCGGCCCAGATGTGGCCCTTTGCTTGTCCTTTGCTTGCCTTTACCTGGCCCTTGGGGCAGTCCCGGATTTACTCCCTTTGCCGCCCCAAGGCCGGCTCCTTCAATGCCGCCCCCCCGGGCGGTGTTCTATTGAGCTGGTTCCTCCATCAGATAGGGTCCGGGCTGGACTGCGCAGGCGCAATCGGATCCGCCGGAAATCTCCGAGGCTGAACAACTGTTAGGCAGCTGTAGACGGAGCATGCGCAATCAACACGCCGCTCGCTCCCGATGCTCGGGGCTGGTTATGCACGCCGCTCGCTCTATACAGCAAGGGGCAGATGCTTTTCTCAAAGGGGCGGATATGGTTATAAGAGGCTTGATGGCCAGTGCTTTATGATGGGCGTGATCCGAGCATTTGAAAAAAAGCATCCTCCCCTTTCAAAAAAGCACTGCCCATCATAAAGCAGTGGCCATCATGCCCCTTATAACCATATCCACCCATTTGAGAAAAACATCCGCCCCTTGCTATATAGAGCGAGCAACGTGTTGATTGCGCTTGCTCCGCCTCCGTCTACAGCTGATGACCATCTGTTCAGCCTCGATTTCCATCGGCTCCGATTACACCTGCGCAGTCCAGTCCGGACCCTATCCGATGGGGGAACCATCTGGATACAACACCTGGACGACAGGATTTTTTCACCCCCCTGTTGCCGCGGCGCCGCCCCTACACCCACTGCCACCCTGAGGCCTAGCCTCGGTGGCCTTGTCTGGAATCTGGCCCTGCCTTGGGGCACTTTTCCTCCAACTGATACGAGACACTATTCTGCCATCTGACATCAAAAATGGAGCACCATTTCTCCCACCGACACAAATAATGAGGGTACTTTTCTTCCCTAGGATACCAACAATGGGGAACTATTCCCCCACCCCCAATACCAAATGTGGAGATGTTTACTCCTACTGATGCCAGGACAATTTCTACTCCTGCTGACCACAATCCGGCCCTAATAAAGTCTGAAGGACAATAAAATGGCCCTTTGTTTAAAAAGTTTGGAGACCCTTGTCCTACACAGTGGAGGCTGGTGGTATATTTTTTTTTTGGGGGGGGGGGGGGGGTCAGCAAACAATACCATACCTCAAAACTTTTTGAGATGGAAATGAGGGACATCTATTAGCAAAAGTATGTAGGCATAGGACACACCCCTTGTCACACCCCCTTAAAGGGGAAATGAACAACAAAAAAGATTAGTTAAACCCACAAGTGCATTTATTTACTACTAGTATTCCTTTATACTGGCCTTTTAAAGGAGCACTAAAGCTTCCCTTTTTTTTGCCCAAAAATAACAAACATGTTATACTTACCTCCACTGTGCAGCTCGTTTTGCACACAGTGGCCCCGATCCTGGTCTTCTGGGGTCCCTCGGCGGCTGTCTTGGCTCCTCCCCGCAAGGACTCCACACCATAATGCGAGTGAGCTCGCATGGTGTGGAGTGATTGCGGGCGCGCTCCCGTGATACAGCGGCGGCCATAGCCGCTGACTGTATCACTCGGCCCCGCCCCCCGCGCGCCGTGTCATTGGATGTGATTGACAGCAGCGCCAGCCAATGGCTGCGCTGCTTTCAATCCATCCAGTGTAGCCAATCGGCGGCCAGGCTGAAAAACGAAGAGGATGACGGGGACGAGCGTGGGACTTTCGAGGGACCAGGTAAGTAAAACGGGGGCTCGGGGGGGGGGCGGTATTGTCGAATGTTTTTTCACCTTAATGCATAGGATGCGTTAAGGTGAAAAAACATGTAACTTTACTACTCCTTTAAGCTTTTTGCTGCAATTTAGAAATTGGATGAGAGGTTTAGCACTGGGAAACACTTTTTGAAAGATAAAAAGTGCATTTTATATACAACTATATAGATCAGACCAAAATTAGGGGAAAATGAGGAGGAAAGAGGGACTGAGGGACTTTGTTCCAAATCGAGGACAGTCCCTCGAAATCAGGGACAGTTGGGACCTATGCAATAGCCAAACCACCCCCCCCATCAGGTCACCCGCAACAACACCCCCCCATCCCCCTGGCCGTCAGTCAGTCAGTTACATGTCCCGCACTTACCCCATCTATGGGGCGATGGGCGCGGTGGCTTCCCCCTGCATCACGGTGGCCGTACATCTCCTCCTTCCACTTTTCAATGCAATATTCCCAACGCACACATTCCCATAAAGATGGCTGTATTTATAAATGGGTGGCGGTGTTGAAGCGACCATCGGCTGGAACCGTGTATAGTCAAAGAGAGTTATGTCACCAGCACACCAGGATCTCCAAAAATGGGTCCCAAAACTTTAATCAGCGATCACATATTTACAGCATAAAGCAAAGTTTCGGAGCCATGCAGGACCCCTCTTCCTCCTAGGCCAATAGGATCGCTTCTTCTTTCGGGCAATCGGGAAAACGAGTCTCATGACCCACTTCCTAATTGGCCAAGAGGAGAATCAATGTGACAATAGCGAAGCACAAATGGGAAGGAACAGTGCCACCCGCAGGCTGGAGAAGTTTATACACAAACCCCCAACCTACATGTGATCAGATCACTAGGGAATGAGCTTTGGGTTTCGTTTGAGTATAAAGCCTCGTACACATGGTCGTACTTCCATCTGACTTTTCCGTGTTTTTTTGTCCAAACGGAGTTGGTCGGGCACACCCATAGCATATACACGCTCGGACTTTTCTGCAAACTTTCCCAAAACTTTTTGCAACATCATGTGGTTTTTCTGCTCTTTTCTGCTCTTTACCGCCACCCTTTGGTCAACTTCTGCTATTGTTGGTTGATTTTAACATTAGTTGTTTTGTCCATCGGTCAAAAGTCCGATGGTTTTCTGTACACACGGTCAGACTTTGCTCCATCGGACTTTTGTTTGTTCGTTTGCAGACCCAACTTTTGTCCGATAAAAACAAGAAAAAAGCAAAAAAAGTTTGTCCGATGGAGCGCACACACGGTCGGATTGTTGGTCCAACTTGCTCAAAATGAAGTTTGTTGGCCAAAAGTCCGACCGTGTGTATGGGGCTTTAGTTCTACCCAAATCCAGTCTGTTCCTAGTTTGTCCAGCCTCCGAACGCTGCACCTTGAAGTCATTCATTTAGCGTTAATGATTTCAAAGTCCTGTTTGTAATTATACATGTTCACGGTGGCAACCATCATTTACATTACCTCCCGCTTCTTTGAAAAAAAGGCATTTTTATTTATTTTACACTGAGTTTTTTTTTTCTTACATTGTACTTAGCATTTAAAAAAATTTAATCTTTTTCTAACATTGTACTTTTTTTTCAATGGATCAAAAACTTTCAAAACGCCGGTAAGCTGAGTTTTTGAGCGTTTAGATGCATTTTTTTTTTTTACGTTTTTTGATAATAGATCGTTTTTTTTCAGCTGAAAACTGCCTCTCAGAACCCACAAGTTGTGGGGTTTTTTTTTTCTACAGCCAAAAAAATGCCCCAGCCAAAAACGTCTGAAACCGAAAACAGCCGCTGTAAAAAACATCCAAAAACGTCCGGTGTGCATGAGGCCGTAAAGTGGTTAATGGCTGAGTTTATTTTGCCCAGAGATGGACTTTAATGATTTCAAAATCTTGTTTGTAATTATATATATGTTCGTGGTGGCAGCCATACTTCACATTACCTCTGTTTCTTTGAAATAAATGCATTTTTGGTTATTTTACACAGGCTTTTTTTTTTTTTTTTACACGTTGTAATCATTCCAACATTGTAGTTATTTCCCTGTGCAGAGCAATATATTGAACAGGCTTACATTGAATAGGCCTCCTCTGGATATATCCGTCTTGCTGTTGTGGACTGCTATTATCAAACTTCTATTCTATGATCATAGGCGTGCGCAAAGGGGTGTGCCAGGTGTGCCTGGGCACACCCTAATCCTGGGGTTAGCAACCTGTCAATGGTGGGCAGGTGATAAATAACCACAATCATTCCTTGCTGACCCTCAGAACCTGGACAGGAGGGGTGGTGGGGGTAGAAGTTAGTGGAACCGATCTGTATTTTCCTCCTGCAGCAGCTGAAATAAGGCTTCTCCTCCTCTCCATTTTGTCAACATTCAGCTGCCACAGGAGGAAAACATAGGGGATCGGTACTAATTCATGCCACCCCCGCCACCCCTCCTTCCCCTGTTCCTCTTCCTTCTGTTGCACGGGTCCCCCCTTCCTCCCATTGTTTCAGGATGGAGAGCGGGGAAGAGGCAGGTAAATATGTCAAACGCATATGTGTTGGCGCTTTGGGGTGCACACCCTAATGCAATAGGCTGCGCACACCTATGTCTATGATACATTTTGTATCTGCATTAACAGGCGCCCCCTCCCCTTGTGTCATTTCTATTTTGATTTTAAGAAAGTATCCTGATGAAGTTTTCTCTAAGCCTATATCCTTGTAATACTATATTTATAATATATATATATTTATAATTGTAGCGGCCTCACCCCATCTCTTTCTTCTAGGGGTATGTCACACGACAGGGTGAGATGCGCCACGGCCCATGTCCTCCCCATAGCTGTGGGTGAGGTGAAGGCCAGTACCAGATATTTCCTCGGGCCAATGTGTGCTTCTGTAAAGGAGTAAGTCCTGCTGTGTCAACACTTCCCTTTCCTCCCTTTCCTCACACCGATCACAGTCCAACTCTTGTTTTATTGTACATCTCACAATAAACAGTGCTTCAGTAGCCAACTGGTTGCGACTTGATAACATTTTGATACGGGGGATGAGCAGGTCGAGGCACTATCCTGGTTATCAGCTAAACCACTGCAATCTCGCCAGCGGTTACTATAGCCTTAGCTAGAAAGGACTTAGAATCTGAGAGTCTCTACCAGCGACTCAAGAGAACGTAGATAGGAGTACCTTCGTTGCGGCCCCTGTCAGGGGAAGATGTCCCTCCGAGAGAGTTACCAGAGGCCCATCCGTCACTGGGTTGATGCTGCTCCATACTCTCCGGACGGGTAACCTCCCCGGCCTCCTCACCTCAGACATGGGCCCCATCCACCTCAGGGACCCTCGGACTTCTCCACCCTAGCGGGACCCAGTCGAAGTCACTGGGCCCCAGGCCTCCTGGTTTAGTACCTCACCCCAGGCTGAAGGTGCCTGGGATGGACTCCAACTCCATTCCGGTCAGGCCTAGGGCACCTGAGCCGGAATCCAGAACCGCCTGCACCCAGGCCTAAGGTGCCTGAGTGCGTGATGAGAAACCTCCAGAAGAGCAAGACCTCGTGACCAGGGCGTCTCCCCCTCTTATCCCCTCCAATGACGCCACGGCAGGTTCCCCGCCCTCGCCGTATCATCTCCGAGAAGGGACAAAAAAGACAGCTCTGTGGCGGCAAATCTACCTTGAGCCTGCGGGTACCCTGTCACCCACAGGCCAAGGAGATTATTACACCACCCAATCCTCCACGAATACAAATGGTCCAATTACTCCCACACTTTACACACCTGGACTTCCACCCAGGTGTACCCCACCTAAATTTAGAGACCCCGCTACATAATATTTCCCTCTATGGTTGCTTCATTAATGGATATTTATTTATATATTTTTCTACAGTCCTTATCAGGGACACTGTTTGATTAAAAAATGTTGGTATCTCTTTTTTCTTTTGGCTAGGTCTTTGAGCACTCACTGTGTGTGTGCACGGTTGCTCGGGGTTTGGTCTGGTTGTTGCCGCCTGGGTGGTCTCTCCCCACCCCTGAGCCTCTGTGGCTCCTCCTTTTTTCCTTCTTCACATCTAGGGATATTAGGGCCCTTGGTGGTAAGTCACCTCATTCTTTATTTGTGGACTTGCTAACAGGCAGACTTCCAAAATGAATGCTATAAATGTTATCTCTAAATTGCAATTTTTGTTCTCTATACTGTATTGATATAGTTTGCTTTTTGTATACTTGGTTGATACATACATCCCCTGACGAAGCCCCATGGGTGAAACATGTTGGGACTACGTATGATCCTTTCAGCCCACCAGTGATGCAACCACCACTTGGAACCACCCTACTGTGAATTAGACATGTGCAAAAGGAAAAAATTTGTTTCGTTTCGTTTCGTTTTAATTCGTTAATTAATTAATTTCGTTTAGTTCGATTCGTTAAATCCGTTAAATTCATTTTCGGATTTCATTCCGTTTTCGACCGAATTCGTAAAAACGCTCGGATTCGAAAATATTTCTACCGGATTCGAAAATATTTCTACCGGATTCGAAATCATTTCAACATGATTCGAAATCATTTCAACCGCATTCGAAAACAATTAGAATAGAATCGAAAATATTGGAAATAATCAAATAGAAAAACAATAGAACAGAATAGAATAAAATACAATATATATATTATATTTTATTCTATTCTATTCTATTTTTTTTCTAGTCTATTTTCTATTTCTATTCTAATCTTTTCTAATTGGAATTCGAAAAATCGGTCGCATTCGAAAATATTTCAACCAAATTCTAAAATATATCTACCGGATTCGATAATATTTCAACCAAATTCGATAATATTTCCACCGGATTTGAAATTATTTCAACCAAATAGAAAAGATTATAATAAAATAGAAAAACAGATAATAGACTAGAAAAACAATTGGACTGAATATATTATATTTTATTCTATTCTGTTCTATTTTTTTCTAGTCTATTCTTTTATATTCTATTCAAATCTTTTCTATTAAAATCAAAATCATTATATACTAAATTCGAATTTCGGAAGATGGTTATATATATAAATATATAATATCATTTTTTTTCCCACATTCGAATTTCGTATAGAATGAATTCTAATTTGAATAGAAAAGATTAGAATAGAAATAGAAAATAGACTAGAAAAACAATAGAACAGAATAGAGTATAGATACTATCTATTTAATTTTTTATTTTTTTGCAGATTACTATTTGTTTCCATAAGATCTCCTGCAGATTATTAGCATCTATTTAATTTTTTATTATTTTTTTTGCAGAGTACTAATAGTCTGCAGGAGATCTGAAAAAAAATAGATGCTAATACTGTAGTCTGCAGGAGATCTTATGGAAACAAATAGTAATCTGCAAAAAAAATAAAAAAATAAATAGATAGTATCTATACTCTATTCTGTTCTATTGTTTTTCTAGTCTATTTTCTATTTCTATTCTAATCTTTTCTATTCAAATTAGAATTCATTCTATACGAAATTAGAATGTCAGAAAATTTATATATATATATATATATATATATATATATATATATATATATATATATATATATATATAACCATCCTCCGAAATTCGAATTCAGTATATAATGATTTTGATTTTATTAGAAAAGATTTGAATAGAATATAAAAGAATAGACTAGAAAAAAAAAAAGAACAGAATAGAATAAAATATAATATATTCTGTCCTATTGTTTTTCTAGTCTATTATCTGTTTTTCTATTTTATTATAATCTTTTCTATTTGGTTGAAATAATTTCAAATCCGGTAGATATATTATCGAATTTGGTTGAAATATTATCGAATCCGGTAGATATATTTTCGAATTTGGTTGAAATATTTTCGAATGCGACCGATTTTTCTAATTCCAATTAGAAAAGATTAGAATAGAAGTAGAAAATAGACTAGAAAAAAAATAGAACAGAATAGAATAAAATATAATATATATATATTGTATTTTATTCTATTCTGTTCTATTGTTTTTCTATTTGATTATTTCCAATATTTTCTATTCTATTCTATTCTATTCTAATTGTTTTTCAAATTCGATTCGACTAGAATTCTTTTCGAATTCGATTCGAATTTCGTCCGTGGTTTTTCGATTCGAAACGTTCGGATTCGGTTGAATTCGTTAGCATTGTAATTCGTTAATTCGGATGCATCCGAACGTCCGAATAATGAAAATTCGTCCAAATTTCGATTCGGAACGAAACTAAATGCACATGCCTACTGTGAATTGACGCAGTGATACTGCTCTATTTTTACTAACTTTTGTATAAATTATTTCATAAAGTTTATTGCATACTTTTTTTACTCAAACGCTATCTGAGTCTTCCCTTGCTATGGTGATATTATTTTTTCTATTTAAGCACCGTCATAGTCCCACCTCCTTTCTTCTGCTCTCTAAATAAAATTTTGGGATGAGGTGCGTTCTTTTGGTGTCTACCCTCAGCCAGACCAAAAAAAAAAACTTTAGACCTATGGAGGAACAGTGCCACCTGCAGGCTGGATCAGCTTACAAAGAAACTTCCAATCTACATGTGATCACTGCTTTGGGTTTGACCATAAGTTCCACCCAGATCCAGGCTGTTTCCTAGCTTCCCCAACCTCCAAAAGCTGCACCTTGAAGTCGTTCATTTAGCGGCAGAGTTTATTCTGCCCAGAGATGGGCTTTAATGATTTAAAAAATCTTGTTTGGAACTATATAAATGTTCACAATGGCAGCCATAATTCACATTACTTCTGCTTCTTTAATAATGACTTGGCTTTGATTGTGGCTGAGAGTTTATCTCAGCGGTCGTTGATTAGGCTGAATGATTGCAGTGATGTACAGAGGGCCACTAATCTGCATATGAAATTCAAATGATGGAAACATGGTACACCAAGCACTTCGAGTGGAAAAAATGGACTTATAGGGGTTGTATACCCACCAAAGTGACTAATCTTAGGTTATATACAAAGATTAAACAAATTATCCTAGGTAAGTTGTACCTGTTTATCTGTGGCACTCTCTCACAGCCATTCAAAGTACAGAATTTACACAGCATTTCTGAGCTTTAGAAGGCAGGGGTCGGCATCTGATGTCACACACTACACAGCAAAGAGCAGTGAGCTGAGCGTAGTCTGAGACCTGAGTGGAAGGAAAGGACCCCCCCCCCTCCCTATCCTCCTCTAAGATGTCCCTTAGAGAAACATGCACAGCTGAGGCTGTCAATCTCCTGATGTGTGCTGGAGGGGAGCATCTCCCTGGAATCGTCTGGTGTCAGCATAGACTGTCAGAAGTGGTTCGTAAATTGCAGAGGAATGGGGAACAGACAAAAATCACACTAAGGCCGCATTCACACCTGAACATGGCGTTTTCAGGCAAAAAGTCGCGCAATTTTACCGCGATTTTGCGGCGTTTTTGCCGCGATTTTGTACAGGTCCAAGGGTCACCAATGTAAAAAGCAGAAAAACGCCCAAATCTGCCCGATTCGCGCGACAAAAAAGGGTCCGGAACTTGTTTGAGCTTCAGACGTTCGGCTTCAGGCGTTTTGGAGTGGAGATGTGAACCATCTCCATAGAGAATAATGGATTTTTTCCCCCTCTAGCGTTTTGTAGCTTCAGGCGACAAAACGCTCAGGTGTGAATGCAGCCTTAGTGCTTTGGACTGAGGCAAGTACGCACTATAAGAGGATATACTTTGTTCATTTTTTCACTTCAGAGGTTTACAACCGATTTAAACAATAATCGAAGAAAAATATTGCAACAAAATGTCAACATTTGCCGTCCCTAGAAACACACCTCCTATAAAAGCTCCTTTTATATCAAGCAACATGTAATTGGTGTGCGCCGGCGCTTTAAGAGACAGAATCGTTGCGCATGAAATAACCTTTTATTTGCATTTTGTAATGTTTCTCTGAAGAACCTGACAAACGAATAACAAGCACCGCTAATTGCTCGTTTATTGAAAATGAAAGATAATTTTCCTAACTGTCTGAGATTGATCCAACCTCGTTATCTGCTTTTATCTGTCACATAAATAGTTATCAACCTTTAACACCAACGTAAACTTTGACGTCACATCTTCTAGCGCTCATCTCACGCGATCCTGTCTCTGCTGTAATATATAAAAATAAAATCACTGCATTATTCGGGATCCAATTATACAGAGACGGTATTAAAAAAAAAAAGAGCCAAGAATAGCAACATTGTAGCCCATCCACCCACTTCTAACCCTTAACCCCTCACCTATAACCTAACCCCATAGGTGTGCACAGCCTGTTGCATTAGGGTGTGCACCCCAAATCTCTAACACATATGCGTTTGACATATTTACCGGCCCCTTCCCCACGATCCATCCTGAAACAATGGGAGGAAGCGGGAGCAAGGGAGCACATGAGGGACCCGGGCAACAGGAAGAAGAGGAACAGGGAAAGGAGGGGTGGCATATATTAGTATCGATACCCTATATTTTCCTCCTGTGGCAGCTGAATGTTGACAAAAGGCAGAGGAGGAGAAGCCTACTTTTCAGCTGCTGCAGGAAGAAAATACAGATCGGCTCCACTAAATTTAACTCCCTCCACTTCTCCTGTTCAGGTTCTGAGTGTTGGCAAGGAAGTATTGCAGTTTACCTATCACATGCCCACCATTGACAGGTTGCCCACTCCAGGATTAGGTTGTGCCCAGGCACACCTGGCACACCCCTTGCGCACACCTATGCCTAACCCTAACCCTTAACTACTACATTTAACACCTCACCTCTAACCCTAATCATTAACACTAACCTCTAATTATAAACCCCTAATTCCAACATTCACCCCTAAACCTTGCATTTAACCTCTAACCCCTAAAACAAACCCTTAACCAAACCTTTACTCCCAACCCTAACCCCTATAGCCAACCATTACCTCTAATCCTATCTTCAACCCTAACCACCACCTCTACGATCATCTGTAGCTGGATCCACCAACCCCCAACTTTAACCAATAGCCATATCCCGGCCTTAACCAAATCCTCTCTTCTGACCCTAACCCTTCTAACACGTTAACCTTCACCTCTAACCATAACCACTTGCTCCTAATTTCTAATTTTAACCTCCAACCATAACCGCTAACTTTACCCTTTAACTAAGCCACCCCCCCCGCTAACCTTAACCCCAAACCTCTAATCCTCACTGTAACCAACACTTCTAACCCTAGACTCTAATGACTTGTACACACGATCGGATTTTTCGATGAAAAAAGTCTGATGGACTTTTTTCATCGGAAGTTCCGATCGTGTGTGGGCCCCGTCGGATTTTTTTCTGTCGGTGTTTAGAAATAGAACATGTTTTATTTTTTTTTCCAATGGGGGAAAAAAAAAACTATAGGAAATTCCTATCGTCTGTGTGGAACTCCGACGGATAAAAAACCCACCCATGCTCAGAATCAAGTCGATGCATGCTCAGAAGCATTGAACTTCCTTTTCTCGGCTCGTCGTAGAGTTGTACGTCACCGCGTTTTGGACGATCGGAATTTGGACTGACAGTGTGTAGGCAAGATTGATGGAAGACAGCTTGAACGGAATTCCGACGGAAAATTCCATCGGATTTTACCCCATCTGAAAATCCGATTGTGTGTACAGGGCATTACTGGACCCACTAACCCTAAGAGACCTATCCTTTAACCAAACACTCATTTCTAAACTTAACACCTAACTTGAACCTTCAACTCTCATGCCTCGTACACACGGCCGAGATTCTCGTCGAAAAAAACATGTCGTTTTTTTCGACGAGATTCTTGGACAAGAAACTTGTCCCGGCCGAGTGTACACACGCTCGATTCAAAGAACCCGCGGTTCTTTGAATGGAGCGAACGCGGTGAGGTCATCGAATACGACGAGCATGCGCTCGTCACATTTGATGCCGTCGCCGCCATCTTTGTTCACCCTACCTATGCCTAGGAAGCTACCGCGCATGCGTCAAAGTCATTTCGAGCATGCGCGGGCTTCCCGGAGGACAGGTAAGTGTACACACACACAATTTTCTCGTAGAGAAACAGGCTGACGAGAATCTCAACGAGAAAATAGAGAGCAGGTTCTCTATTTTCTCGTCGAGATTCTTGTCGCTTTTCTTGACGAGAAACCATACACACGAATGAATTTCTCAGCAAGAAATCTCTGCCAGCAAGTTTCTTGCTGGTTTTTGCAGAGAAACTCGTTCGTGTGTACGCGGCTTAACTCAAACCCCTTAATGACCACTTTACATTAATTTCTAATCGTAACCTCTAACCCTAACCCCTAATTCTACCCCTTAACCGAGCCCTCAGTGCTAACCCTAACCTCTAATCCTAAATTTATCCCTCCGCTCTATCTTTAACCCTTCACCCAAACTATACCTTCTAGTCCTAACTAGGGATGAGCTTCGTGTTCGAGTCGAACATACGTTCGACTCGAACATTGGCTGTTCGATCGTTCGACGAAGATCGAACGATTTGGGCCGTTCGCGCCAAATTCGAGTGACGCGAACGGCCCACAATGCACTACGCCATCGCAGTGTCATCCAGGCGCTGTGATTGGCCAAGCATGCACTGTGACCCCGCATGCTTGGCCAATCACAGCGCCGGCAGCGAGGAGAGCAGTGATTGGCCACAGGCAGGATGCCTGTGGCCAATTATTGCTGAGGGTGTTTAGTACACGCCCCACACTATAAAAGGCCGCCAGCACGGCGGCCTAGTGTAGTGTGTTCCGGAGCAGGGATAGAGTAGCATAGGCAGGGACAGTGACTGTTATTTCTTTCTTGCTTAACCTGGATTCCTTTAGTTTAGGGAAAGAGAAGGATAGGTAGGGAGAGTGTCAGTGTGTTTTGTGCTTCTGCTATAGTGTGCTTAAAAAAAACATTTATTCTAGGGACAGAAAACTCTAGGTAGGGAGAGTGTTTTTTTTCTTTCACTCTGCAAGTCCTTGTTTCCAGGGACCTGTAAGGACAGTGAGTGAATTGTCCTTGTGCTATATTGTGCTTAAAAAAAACATTTATTCTAGGGACAGAAAACTCTAGGTAGGGACAGTGTCAGTTTCTTTCACTCTGCAAGTCCTTGTTTCCAGGGACCTGTAAGGACAGTGAGTTAATTTTCCTTGTGCTATATTGTGATTAAAAAAAACATTTATTCTAGGGACAGAAAACTCTAGGTAGGGACAGTGTCAGTTTCTTTCACTCTGCAAGTCCTTGTTTCCAGGGACCTGTAAGGACAGTGAGTTAATTTTCCTTGTGCTATATTGTGATTAAAAAAAACATTTTTTCTAGGGACAGAAAACTGTAGGTAGGGAGAGTGTTTTTTTTCTTTCACTCTGCAAGTCCTTGTTTCCAGGGACCTGTAAGGACAGTGAGTTAATTGTCCTTGTGCTATATTGTGCTTAAAAAAAACATTTATTCTAGGGACAGAAAACTCTAGGTAGGGACAGTGTCAGTTTCTTTCACTCTGCAAGTCCTTGTTTCCAGGGACCTGTAAGGACAGTGAGTTAATTTTCCTTGTGCTATATTGTGATTAAAAAAAACATTTATTCTAGGGACAGAAAACTCTAGGTAGGGACAGTGTCAGTTTCTTTCACTCTGCAAGTCCTTGTTTCCAGGGACCTGTAAGGACAGTGAGTTAATTTTCCTTGTGCTATATTGTGATTAAAAAAAACATTTATTCTAGGGACAGAAAACTCTAGGTAGGGACAGTGTCAGTTTCTTTCACTCTGCAAGTCCTTGTTTCCAGGGACCTGTAAGGACAGTGAGTTAATTTTCCTTGTGCTATATTGTGATTAAAAAAAACATTTATTCTAGGGACAGAAAACTCTAGGTAGGGACAGTGTCAGTTTCTTTCACTCTGCAAGTCCTTGTTTCCAGGGACCTGTAAGGACAGTGAGTTAATTTTCCTTGTGCTATATTGTGATTAAAAAAAACATTTATTCTAGGGACAGAAAACTCTAGGTAGGGACAGTGTCAGTTTCTTTCACTCTGCAAGTCCTTGTTTCCAGGGACCTGTAAGGACAGTGAGTTAATTTTCCTTGTGCTATATTGTGATTAAAAAAAACATTTTTTCTAGGGACAGAAAACTGTAGGTAGGGAGAGTGTTTTTTTTCTTTCACTCTGCAAGTCCTTGTTTCCAGGGACCTGTAAGGACAGTGAGTTAATTGTCCTTGTGCTATATTGTGCTTAAAAAAAACATTTATTCTAGGGACAGAAAACTCTAGGTAGGGACAGTGTCAGTTTCTTTCACTCTGCAAGTCCTTGTTTCCAGGGACCTGTAAGGACAGTGAGTTAATTTTCCTTGTGCTATATTGTGCTTAAAAAAAACATTTATTCTAGGGACAGAAAACTCTAGGTAGGGACAGTGTCAGTTTCTTTCACTCTGCAAGTCCTTGTTTCCAGGGACCTGTAAGGACAGTGAGTTAATTTTCCTTGTGCTATATTGTGATTAAAAAAAACATTTATTCTAGGGACAGAAAACTCTAGGTAGGGACAGTGTCAGTTTCTTTCACTCTGCAAGTCCTTGTTTCCAGGGACCTGTAAGGACAGTGAGTTAATTTTCCTTGTGCTATATTGTGATTAAAAAAAACATTTTTTCTAGGGACAGAAAACTGTAGGTAGGGAGAGTGTTTTTTTTCTTTCACTCTGCAAGTCCTTGTTTCCAGGGACCTGTAAGGACAGTGAGTTAATTTTCCTTGTGCTATATTGTGATTAAAAAAAACATTTTTTCTAGGGACAGAAAACTGTAGGTAGGGAGAGTGTTTTTTTTCTTTCACTCTGCAAGTCCTTGTTTCCAGGGACCTGTAAGGACAGTGAGTTAATTGTCCTTGTGCTATATTGTGCTTAAAAAAAACATTTTTTCTAGGGACAGAAAACTGTAGGTAGGGAGAGTGTTTTTTTTTTTTTCACTCTGCAAGTCCTTGTTTCCAGGGACCTGTAAGGACAGTGAGTTAATTGTCCTTGTGCTATATTGTGCTTAAAAAAAACATTTATTCTAGGGACAGAAAACTCTAGGTAGGGACAGTGTCAGTTTCTTTCACTCTGCAAGTCCTTGTTTCCAGGGACCTGTAAGGACAGTGAGTTAATTTTCCTTGTGCTATATTGTGCTTAAAAAAAACATTTATTCTAGGGACAGAAAACTCTAGGTAGGGACAGTGTCAGTTTCTTTCACTCTGCAAGTCCTTGTTTCCAGGGACCTGTAAGGACAGTGAGTTAATTTTCCTTGTGCTATATTGTGATTAAAAAAAACATTTTTTCTAGGGACAGAAAACTGTAGGTAGGGAGAGTGTTTTTTTTCTTTCACTCTGCAAGTCCTTGTTTCCAGGGACCTGTAAGGACAGTGAGTTAATTTTCCTTGTGCTATATTGTGATTAAAAAAAACATTTTTTCTAGGGACAGAAAACTGTAGGTAGGGAGAGTGTTTTTTTTCTTTCACTCTGCAAGTCCTTGTTTCCAGGGACCTGTAAGGACAGTGAGTTAATTGTCCTTGTGCTATATTGTGCTTAAAAAAAACATTTTTTCTAGGGACAGAAAACTCTAGGTAGGGAGAGTGTTTTTTTTTTTTTCACTCTGCAAGTCCTTGTTTCCAGGGACCTGTAAGGACAGTGAGTTAATTGTCCTTGTGCTATATTGTGCTTAAAAAAAACATTTATTCTAGGGACAGAAAACTCTAGGTAGGGACAGTGTCAGTTTCTTTCACTCTGCAAGTCCTTGTTTCCAGGGACCTGTAAGGACAGTGAGTTAATTTTCCTTGTGCTATATTGTGCTTAAAAAAAACATTTATTCTAGGGACAGAAAACTCTAGGTAGGGACAGTGTCAGTTTCTTTCACTCTGCAAGTCCTTGTTTCCAGGGACCTGGAGAGACATTGAGTGAATTGTCCTTGTGCTATATTGTGATTAAAAAAAACATTTATTCTAGGGACAGAAAACTCTAGGTAGGGACAGTGTCAGTTTCTTTCACTGTGAAAGTCCTTGTTTCAAGGGACAGAGAAGGACACCTGAAGGTAGCCCTTATTGCTTTTTTCCCATCTCCCTGCAGGCCATCTATTAGAATGTCTGGAAGGCAAACAAGGAGAGGCAGACAGTCAGGAGGCAATAAAAGAGGGCAAGCAGGCTCTGTGTCTGGGGGCAACAGTGCTGGTCGTGGACGCGGTGCATTGTCATCAGCACATGGCCATGGGACACGCTTGTCCTTCTTTTCGGCAGCTGGACATGTTGAGCCACATCATGCCGAAGACTTGGTAGAGTGGATGACCAAGCCCTCCTCCTCCTCCTCATCCTCTCTCACCCAGGCTCAGGGTACTGGAAAAGCAGCTGCCAAAGCGTCGTCTTCCCTGGTATCAATGTCAGACAAATCATCAGTCACTCCTTCCCTAGACCCACCATGTCCTCCTCCTGAGGAGTCCCCCGAACTGTTTCAGCACAGTGTTGGGTACATGCTCCAGGAGGATGCCCAGCGTTTCGAAGGGTCTGATGATGAAACCCAGCTAGAGGAAGGCAGTAGCGTGAGAGCAGACAGAGGGGATGCTCAAGAAGGACACCAATCTGGCAGTCATGTTCCAGCAGCTGCAGCATACTGCCAGATTGGCTCCAGTGATGAGGAGGGAGGGGATGATGAGGTCAATGACTCCACGTGGGTGCCTAATAGGAGAGAGGAGGAGGAGGAGGATGAGGAGGAGGCACATCTCCAACGAGGCAGGATGCCCTTTGGTGGCCAGCGTAAGGGCAGTACACCGACGGAATCACACCGCAGAGCTCCGCCTGTGCAGGGCGCTGCCTCTGCCCGTCATTCAAAAAGTTCTTTGGTGTGGGCCTTTTTTGAGGCTAGTGCATCAGATCGCACAGCTGCTGTTTGCAACATATGTCTCAAGCGTATATCGCGTGGCCAAAACATCAGCCGCTTGGGTACCACATGCCTGACCAGACATATGTTGACCTGCCATGCAGCTCGTTGGCAAGCCTACCTCAAAGACCCACACCAAAGAACAAAGCGGACCTCTCCTTGCACCGCATCAGCTGGGATCTCCAACCCCACTATAACTTCAGTCCTCTCTGAAACATGCACTGAGAGGAATGAAGGTGTAGAATTAGGTGTGTCACAGCCAAGTACTTGCGCCCACTCTGCTAGCAGTACACCGACGTCCGATTCTAGCAGGCAAATTTCCCTGCCCCAGCTGCTGGACCGTCGAAAGAAGTTCACTCCCAGCCATCCACATGCCCAGCGGTTGAATGCTAGCTTGGCTAAATTGCTAGCGCTTCAACTGCTGCCTTTTCAGTTGGTAGACTCGGCCCCCTTCCGTGAGTTTGTGCAATGTGCGGTTCCTCAGTGGCAGGTTCCCAAACGCCACTTTTTCTCACGGAAGGCTATTCCGGCTCTCTACCGGCATGTGGAAGGCAATGTCTTGGCCTCGCTGGACAGGGCGGTCAGCGGTAAGGTGCATATTACCGCTGACTCATGGTCCAGCAGGCATGGACAGGGACGTTACCTTTCTTTCACGGCCCATTGGGTCACTCTTTTGGCAGCTGGGAAGGATTCAGGACAAGGTGCAGTAGTGTTGGAGGTTGTCCCACCGCCACGCCTCCAAAATGCTACTACTGGTTGTGACACACCTCTCTCCTCCACCCCCTCCTCTTCTTCTTCCTCCATGGCCTCTTCCTGTGGTTTGTCCTATGAACCAGCGGTGCTCCGTAGCCGTTCACGGGGCTACGCAAGTACGCAGGCAAAAAGATGCCATGCCGTGCTTGCGCTGGTGTGTTTGGGGGACAGAAGCCACACTGGGGCAGAGGTCCTGTCTGCTCTGCAGGGCCAGGCCGAGAGGTGGTTGACGCCACGCCAGCTTAAGCCAGGAATGGTGGTTTGCGACAATGGCACCAACCTCCTCTCCGCCCTCCGACAGGGACAACTGACCCATGTGCCCTGTGTGGCTCACGTCCTTAACCTGGTGGTGCAGCGCTTCTTGGGCAGGTACCCGGGCTTACAGGATGTCCTGAGGCAGGCCAGGAAAGTCTGTGTGCATTTCCGCAGATCTTATAATGCCAGTGCTCGCCTGGCTGAGCTGCAAAAGGAGTTGAACCTGCCCAAGAACCGCCTTATATGTGACATGCCCACCAGGTGGAACTCAACGTTGGCCATGCTGCAGCGGCTGCACACGCAGCAGAGGGCCATCAATGAGTACCTGTGCGACTACGGCACCAGGACAGGGTCAGGGGAGCTTGGTTTTTTTTCTCCACGCCAGTGGGGCATGATCAGGGATGCATGCACTGTCCTGGCACCATTTGAGGAGGCCACGAGGATGGTGAGCAGTGACAGTGCATGCATCAGTGACACTGTACCTCTTGTCCACCTGTTGGAGCACACGCTGCGTGGAATAATGGACAGGGCACTTGAGGCAGAACAGAGGCAGGAAGAGGAGGACTTCCTTGCCTCTCAAGGCCCCCTTTACCCAGACAGTGTTCCTTCTGTCCCACCCATCGCAGAGGAGGAGGAGGAGGAGGAGGAGGAGGAGGAGGAGGATTGTGTCAGCATGGAGGTGGAGGCTGGCACTCAGCATCATCAGCAGCAGTCTTTTAGGGATGATTTACAGTCCCAAGAAACCAGTGGACTTGTACGTGGCTGGGAGGAGGTGGCTGCGGATCATGTCGTCCTTAGTGACCCAGAGGACTCCGGAGCGAATGCCTCAGCAAACCTACGCTGCATGGCCTCCCTGATCCTGCAAAGTCTGCGGAAGGATCCTCGTATTCTTCGGATCAAGGAGAGGGACCATTACTGGCTGGCCACTCTCCTTGATCCACGGTACAAGGGTAAGGTTGCGGACCTTATGTTACCGTCGCAGAGGGAGCAGAGGATGAGACAACTCCGGGAGGCCTTGCAGAAAGGTCTGTGCAACGCGTTCCCAGAGACTGGGAGGTTGCAAACTCCTGGTCCTGGACAACGAGTTGCTGAGGCTTCGGCCAGTCAAAGAAGGAGCGGTGGGGAAGGTGGCCGTCTGACCGATGCGTTCAGACAATTCTTTAGTCCGCAGCCCCAAAGTATGATCGGTTCCAGCAACCATCGCCAGCGTCTGATAAACATGGTGCAGGAATATCTAGGGGCAAGGTCAGACTTGGACACCTTCCCCACCGAAAATCCTCTGGCTTACTGGGTCTTGAGGATGGATCACTGGCCAGAGCTTGCACAGTATGCAATTGAGCTACTGGCCTGTCCTGCATCCAGCGTTCTTTCGGAACGCACATTCAGTGCTGCTGGAGGATTTGTCACGGATCACAGGGTGCGCCTGTCCACCGACTCGGTTGATCGACTGACTTTCATCAAGATGAACCAGTCTTGGATCACCACCAGCTACCACACACCTGATGCTGATATAACAGACTAATTGATTTTAAAATGTCACATCCCTTCAAGACTGATGCTGATGCTGAGTGCCTGTGCTGTTATGTTGACTGGCTATCCTCCTCCTCCGAGTCCTCAATGATACGATTGATGATGATAGCTTGGAAGATCATTTTTGTTTATGGGTGCCGCCACCAGTGCCTAACGCCCAATTTTTCAGCCCCTGTTTAACAGTGGCGTGTAATTACAATTTTTGAAGCAATACTTTGCAACAGGGCTCATTGCTGTGCTCCAAGTACAGTATCTGTGAGGAGTTGCAGTGTTGTGCCACCAGTGCCTAAGGCCCAATTTTTCAGCCCCTGTTTAACAGGGGCGTGTCATTACAATTTTTGAAGCAATACTTTGCAACAGGGCTCATTGCTGTGCTCCAAGTACAGTATCTGTGAAGGGTTGCAGTGTTGTGCCACCAGTGCCTAAGGCCCAATTTTTCAGCCCCTGTTCAACAGGGGCATGTAATTACAATTCTTGATCTAATAATTCACAGCAGGGCCCATTGCTGCACCCACCAAGAGTAACTGTCAGGGCTTACAGTGTTGTGGCACCAGCACCACCATCAAAGGCCCAATTTTTACTACCACTGTTCAACAATTATATGTAATTAAAATTCCTGATATAATAGTTGACAGCAGGGCGTTCCAGCACCAACCAAGAGTAACTGTGAGTGCTTACAGTGTTGTGCCAACACCAACAACTAAGGGGCCTATTTCTGCAGAGTATATACGGCAGGTCCCTACTTTCAAACATCCAACTTACAAACGACTCCTACTTGCAAACGCAAGAAGACAACAGGAAGTGAGAGGAAATCTACCACTAGGAAGGAAAATTCTCTCCTGTAAGAATAAATATGGGAGAAAGGTGTCTCCTCTGTACTGATGCTTTATCAGCAATCCTTGTTTCAAGAAAAACACCACATTTCAAAAACAGTTGTCATTAGGACGGAAAGTGAGGTGAAATGTTCTGAACAGGGGCACAGACAGCAAAACAAATGTTACAGGGGTGATAACCCTTACCTATGTTTTCCAAAAAGTTTAAAAATAGATTTTTGGTCTGGAGCTACACTTCAACAATGTACCTGTTCAAAATTACAAACAGATTCTACATAAGAACAAACCTACAGTCCCTGTCTTGTATGCACCGCCTGTATACGGCTGTTCAGAGTATATAGGGCCTTTTTTATTTTATGTGCGGGGTTCCCCTTAATATCCATACAAGACCCAAAGGGGCTGGTAATGGGCTGGGGTAGGGGGGGGGTCATGGGGTAGCTATGCCATTTTTCTTAAAGATTTTCATCCATATTACCGGGACCAGACATTACATTAAAGCCGCAAGCAGTTTTAAATGGCTTTTTTTTCCTTTAGAAGTGTCATTTTGTGCAGGGACAGTTCTAAACACGGGAAACACGTGGCACTTCACAGGCATACTTTAGACACCCCCCAGGTACGATATTTAAAGGAATATTTGACTTTTTTTTTTTCACTTTATGCATCATTAAAATGACTGCTCCCGGAAAACGACCGTTTTTAAAACTTATTTTTGCATTGATACATGTCCCCTGGTGCAGAACCCGGGTTCCCAAACCCTTTTTAGGACAATAACATGCATAATAGTTGTTATAATTAGCACTTTAGAATTCGAACGTTCGCATCCATTGTATTTAATAGGGTTCTAATGTTCGTTCGAACTTTCGGTCCGTTCGCGGGTTCTGGTGCGAACCGAACCCGGGGGTGTTCGGCTCATCACTAGTCCTAACCCTGACCTTTAACCAAATATAACCAATAACCTTAGAGTCGCCCCTAAACCTAAACATTAACTGTAACCCTCACCTC
Source organism: Rana muscosa (assembly GCA_029206835.1). Taxonomy (NCBI): domain Eukaryota; kingdom Metazoa; phylum Chordata; class Amphibia; order Anura; family Ranidae; genus Rana; species Rana muscosa. The sequence goes on along the minus strand of CM055119.1, from coordinate 204,426,696 downwards.
TACCCTAAATCTTAACCCTTATCTCTAACCCTCAATTAAAACCCACACCTCTATCCCTAAACCATAACCCTTGCCTCTAACCTTAAACCCCAACTGTCCCCCTTACCTCTATCCCTAACCATAACCCTCACCTCTGTCCCTAAACCTTAACCATAACAATCACCTCTAACCCTAAATTAAAACCCTTACCTCTAAGGGTCGCAGAGGGTGTGCTACGAGCCCACCCAGGAATCAATATTCGCTGTTGTAACACTGATCCTCCTCCCGGCTAATCAGGAAGTGGGGTTTGACACCGGTCACCCGATTGGCTGAAAAGACAGGCGATCCCATTGGACGCCTAGGAGGAGGAGGGGAGGAGCTGGAAGCCACCATGGAGGAGGGGACACTAGGAGCCGAGCCGCTGCACCATGCTGCCTGCCACCTGCCACTCCCCACCCCCCACGATGGGGTAAGTCCTGGACCGACCGGCAGCAAACAGCGAGGGGGTGGATGCCGCGGGTGCTGCTGGGGGGGTGAGGTGGGTGGTTGTTTGCCGCCCCCACCCCCCCAAAAAAAATCCCACCAGCCGCCACTGCAAGGAACCCCTTGCCACACTTGAAGGAACCCCTAGGGTTTCTCAGAACCTTGGTTGAGAATAGTTGGTGTAAATATTGCTCTATTTGCATGCAGTCTGTTTGCGGTCTGCACTGTAGAGTATAGAGCAGGGATATGCAATTAGCGGACCTCCAGCTGGTGCAAAACTACAAGTCCCATCATGCCCCTGGGTGTCAAGCTTGTGACTGTCAGAGTCTTGCTATGTCTCATGGGACTTGTAGTTCTGAATCTGCAACAGCTGGAGGTCCGGTAAATGCATATCCCTGGTATAGAACATCATATCTGTCTATCTGTTGGGCCCAGAAAATTTTATCCTAAATGCCACGAAGCAGAATATAAAAAAAAAAAAGAAAATGCAGAGCTATTTGTCCTGTAAAACTGCATGCATGTCTGTTCTAGATCGAATGCTAGCCACTTATACAGAATAGAGGGAAACGGGAAGATACTGGATTATGGCCACTAGATGGAGCTGATGATTACAGGTGTTTTATTTCCCATGATCATCAGCTCCATCTTGTGGCCATATGCAGTATTTTCCCAAATCACAAATTTTCTATAATTGAATAAAATTTGTTCTAGAGAGAACATAGCCTAATAACATAACTATTGGTATTATTGGTTATTATACTGTATATTTTCGGGTGGTGAACCTGCAGAGTTTTTTTGGCCAAAAATTTACAACTGGCAAACTTCACAAATCCCACCGATGCACCGTGAATCCATGGTAGCGGCAAGCCTGGAACCTCATCAGCGGTGCTGGCCACTCGAGAGAGAACAGAAACCTGTATAAAAGATACAATCCCGGAAAAAACATGAAAGTCACATCTGAAAAGTTACAAAAATGACTCACAATATTCTCTTTACTGAAAACGCCGGAGTTTCCGAATGATCCCGCTGAAGTGGTTCTTCTCATTTGCACTTCAAATCCCCTCACCTGGCAACTTCTGAGACATGAAAATGGGACGCAACTCGTCTCTGACGCTTTCAAAGACAATAACCTGGAAAAATTGCAGATCGTCTGGGCGGAAGACGGAAAGTCGAAATGCGCAAAACTTACCGGACAAATACCGACAGAAGCGACAAAGCAAAACTGCCATGGAGTTTTATTGAATGTAAAATAAAATCTTTACATTTTAACATTTCAGTAAAATACATTGGAGTCAGTGGCTGGGCAAAATCAGGTATAGGACAAGGTGGGAGGGGAGACAAGGTGGGGAGGGGGTGAAGGGAGATTTTTGCCAGGAGGAGAAAATTCGAGAGGAGAGGAAAGGGGGGGATGGGGTTGGGATGGTGCTAGGAGAGGTGATTTGGGGGGGAGGATTTGATCTAGGAAGGGTATTTTGGGGGGAGATTTGTGCTAGGAGAGAACAATTTGTTTTAGGCCAGTGGATTTGTGGGGGAGGGGGGGGGGATTTGTACTAGGAGGGGTCATTTGGATGGGAGAAAAGATTTGATCTAGATAAGGTCATTTTAGTGGGTGGGGAATCTGCTAGGAGGGGTGATTTGTTCTAGGAGGGGGAATGGGGGGATTTGTTCTAGGAGGGGGTTATATGTGCTAGTAAGGGTGATTTTTGGGGGAATATGTGCTAGGAAGGGTAATTGGGAGGGGGATTGTGCTATGAGGGGAATTTGCCCTAGGAGGGGGGGATTTGTGATAGAAGGGGCGTTGGGGGATATCCGTTAGGAGGGTAGATGGGGGACTTGTGCTAAGGGGGGGGGGGTTGGGCTAAGATAGGGTATTGGGATAGATCATTTGTGCTTGAAAGGGGGTTTTGAAGGGGAAGAGTGATTTTTTTTTTAAGAGGGATTTTTTAGGGGGGAGCGGAGAGTGAGCTGAAGGGGGCAACTATTTGTGCTGGTGGGGGAATTTATACTGGGAGGAGGGGGGATTTTAAAATTTTTGTTTGAGGTTGAATCTTGGCTTGCAGGGGAAATTTCTGCTTGGAGGGGGGGGGGGGGGGGCGTTCAAATTAGTGCTGGATTTTTGGAGGAGGGGAGGGGATTCTTGCTTGGACATGATGCTTACGCAGTTTGTCATCTTCACCCTGGGTGCTAGATGACCTTGCCCTGGAACATGCCCTGGGCAAAATTAACTGAATCAAAACCCCTGTATGGTAAAAAAAAAATTGCGGGGAAGTGGACGCGAATTCCTGGAGCGCTGTTTGCGGTTAGGCTTTAAGTGGAATAAAGGCGATCCTCTCCTCACGGGGGGGGGGGGGGGTGGTGATTATATCATAAAATATAAAATGTTATCTGGGAGTAGAGAGAACATTTCCTGGTGCATCATGGCAGCATGCAGTGGGTTGTAGCTCCGCCCCCATTGTATGCTGCCATGAAGATGCACCAGGAAAGGAAAATTACAGTAAGGTGAGTATACAATTTTCAGTTCTCTCAGGCGCTAATTAAAATCTTAAAAAAAGTGAATGCGTTACGTTCCATTATATTTCTGTGTTCTTTAGAGCTTGGGATATTTTGCTGTAGAAGAGTCAAAGGAATTAATATCGGCCCCACCGCCACCCTGCAGACCCCATGGCTGCTCCAAAATGAGTCACACAAAAGGTATCCTCAAGTCCCCCCCCCCCTCACATCGCCTCTCCTGGCCGGTTTCACTCGTTAAAACACTTGGAAGAGTTTACAATTAGTGATCTGCTGATTCCGGAGAGCCGAGGCCGCTCTTCCAGATGATGTCTCTCCCGTCACAATCATACATTTTCCTTATGGGCCGTACAGCTGATACTAAAGAAATTAGGAATTGTTTCCGTCATCTCTCCAATAATAACTACATTGTAGGCCAAATATTTACTTTACGGAAGGAAGGAAGGAAGGAGAGAAGGAAGCAAAGAAGGAGGTAATGAAGGAAGGAGAGAAGAAAGGAGGGAGGGAAGGAAGGAAGGAAAGAAAGAGGGAAGGAAGGAGAGAAGGAAGCGAGGGAGGGAGGAAAGGAAGGAAGAAAAGAGGGAGGAAAGGAAGGAAGGAGAGAAGGGAGGGAAGGAAGGAGGGAAGGAAGGAAGGAAGGAAGGAAGGAAGGAAAGAAAGAAAGAGGAAAGGAAACAAAAAAGGAGGGAAGGAAGGAGAGAAGGAAGGAGAGAAGGAAGGAAGGAAGGAAGGAAGGAAAGAAAGAGGGAAAGAAGCAAAAAAGGAGGGAAGGAAGGAGAGAAGGAAGGAAGAAAGGAGGGAGGGAAGGAAGGAAGGAGAGAAGGGAGGGAAGGAAGGAATAAAGGAGGGAGGGAAGGAATGAAGAAAGGAGGGAGGGAAGGAAGGAAGGAGGGATGGAGGGAAGGAAGGAAGAAAGGAGGGAGGGAAGGAAGGAAGGAAAGAAGGGAAGGAAGGAAGAAAGGAAGGAGGGAAGGAAGGAAGAAAGGAGGGAGGGAAGGAAGGAAGGAAAGAAAGAGGAAAGGAAGCAAAAAAGGAGGGAAGGAAGGAGAGAAGGAAGGAAGAAAGGAGGGAGGGAAGGAAGGAAAGAAAGAAAGAGGGAAGGAAACAAAAAAGGAGGGAAAGAAGGAGAGAAGGAAGGAAGAAAGGAGGGAAGGAAGGAAGGAGAGAAGGGAGGGAAGGAAGGAAGAAAGGAGGGAAGGAAGGAATTAAGTAAGGAAGGAAAGAAGGAAGGAAGGAGGAAAAGAAGGAAAGAGGCAGGAAGAAAGGAGGGAGGGAGGGAAGGAAGGAGGGAAAGAAGGAAGGAAAGAGGAAAGGAAGGAGGCAAGAAAGAAAGAAGGAAGGAAGGAGAAAAGGAAGGAAGGCGGAAAGGAAGGAAGTAAAAAGGGAAGAAAATAAAAAAGTAAGGAGAAAAGGAAGGAAGGAAGGAAAGAAGAAGGGAAGGAAAGAGGGAGGGAAGGAAAGAAGGAAGGAAGAAAGGAATCAAGGAAGGAAGGAAAAAGGGAAGGAGGGAAGGAAATAAAGACACAAAAGGAAGTACAATAATAAATGCTTAGAAGAAACACTAAAGGAGAAACAAAACATATTAAGTGCATCACATTTAAAATCCAGACCCCTTTGTGTAAAAATATATACAGTATATTGCCTAATATATCCACCAATAAGCAAACAGCCCCAAATTAACCTCGGAGAGTGCAAATAAAACGCTCTGTGCCATTACCTCTTAGACAGTAGCTGAGGGTATAATGTTGACTCTAATGCCGCGTACACACGATCATTTTTCCCGTCGGGAAAAATTACATTTTTTTTTTTAACAAGAAAAACGACCGCGTGTGGGCTTTTTTGTCATTTTTCCTGACGGGAAAAACGGCATTAATCACGACGAGAAAAATTAGAACATGCTCTAATTTTTCTCGTCGTGATTCCTGTCGTTTTTTTCCGCGGCAGTTTTCCCATAGGGAAACACTGCCACGGAGCCCACACACGGTTGTTTTTCTCGACCAAAAACAAAATGTTGGGAAAAACGGATGTGTGTAGGGAACCAAGCCGTTCCCTCGTTTTTCCCGTCGATTTTCTCGACGGTGTTTTCACCATCGAGAAAATCGATCGTGTGTACGCGGCATTAGGAATAGTGAGGTCAAATAGCACTCTTCATTGTATCCTTTCATTCACTTCAAATATGGCAATACAGTAAAACCTTGGATTGGAAGTAACGCGGTGTACGAGCGTTTCGCAATACAAGCTATTATTTTTTTTAAATCCTGACAAGGTTTGCGAGCGTTGTCTTGCAAAACGAGCAGGATTCAAGCCTCTGGGGTGTGCTGTACCGCATTTGGCCAGAGGTGCGGGGGCACCAGAGACACTCGGAAACACTCCGTTCCCGAGTGTCTCCGAGCCTCTCTGAGTGTATCCGAGTGGCTTACGAACGGTCTCCGAGTGTTTTGGAAGTGTCTCCGGCACCCCCGCACCTCTGGCCACATGCGGTACTGCATACAATAGCAGTCACTGTAGAACAAATTATCTGAGTTTCCATTGACTCCTATGGGGAAACTCGCTTTGATATGCGGGTGCTTTAGATTACAAGCATTCTTCTGGAACAAATTATGCTCGTAATCCAAGGTACTACTGTAATAATGTCCCTCTGGGTATTTTATATGATCACATAATTGTTAGTACTCCCTATAACCCCAATACAAGTTACGGTACATTAAATTCTGGCTTTTCTAGTAGAAATACAAACCTCGGCTGTCTTATCAGGTTTTAGCTGAGGACACTCTGGGATTTTTTTACAACCTCAACAAAGCTGCATTAGGCACACAGCGGGGTTACTTTTAGAGTGGCCCGGCTGTAGCAGAAATCCTGAGGGCAATAAATCTCCATTGCTAACACAGCTAAACCCATGCTTGGAGACTGAGGAAGATCCCAATGACTCCTAATTAGTGATGAGCCGAACACCCCCGGGTTCGGTTCGCACCAGAACCCGCGAACGGACCGAAAGTTCGAACGAACATTAGAACCCTATTAAATACAATGGATGCGAACGTTCGAATTCTAAAGTGCTAATTATAACAACTATTATGCATGTTATTGTCCTAAAAAGGGTTTGGGAACCCGGGTTCTGCACCAGGGGACATGTATCAATGCAAAAATAAGTTTTAAAAACGGTCGTTTTCCGGGAGCAGTCATTTTAATGATGCATAAAGTGAAAAAAAAAAAGTCAAATATTCCTTTAAATATCGTACCTGGGGGGTGTCTAAAGTATGCCTGTGAAGTGCCACGTGTTTCCCGTGTTTAGAACTGTCCCTGCACAAAATGACACTTCTAAAGGAAAAAAAAGCCATTTAAAACTGCTTGCGGCTTTAATGTAATGTCTGGTCCCGGTAATATGGATGAAAATCTTTAAGAAAAATGGCATAGCTACCCCATGACCCCCCCCTACCCCAGCCCATTACCAGCCCCTTTGGGTCTTGTATGGATATTAAGGGGAACCCCGCACATAAAATAAAAAAGGCCCTATATACTCTGAACAGCCGTATACAGGCGGTGCATACAAGACAGGGACTGTAGGTTTGTTCTTATGTAGAATCTGTTTGTAATTTTGAACAGGTACATTGTTGAAGTGTAGCTCCAGACCAAAAATCTATTTTTAAACTTTTTGGAAAACATAGGTAAGGGTTATCACCCCTGTAACATTTGTTTTGCTGTCTGTGCCCCTGTTCAGAACATTTCACCTCACTTTCCGTCCTAATGACAACTGTTTTTGAAATGTGGTGTTTTTCTTGAAACAAGGATTGCTGATAAAGCATCAGTACAGAGGAGACACCTTTCTCCCATATTTATTCTTACAGGAGAGAATTTTCCTTCCTAGTGGTAGATTTCCTCTCACTTCCTGTTGTCTTCTTGCGTTTGCAAGTAGGAGTCGTTTGTAAGTTGGATGTTTGAAAGTAGGGACCTGCCGTATATACTCTGCAGAAATAGGCCCCTTAGTTGTTGGTGTTGGCACAACACTGTAAGCACTCACAGTTACTCTTGGTTGGTGCTGGAACGCCCTGCTGTCAACTATTATATCAGGAATTTTAATTACATATAATTGTTGAACAGTGGTAGTAAAAATTGGGCCTTTGATGGTGGTGCTGGTGCCACAACACTGTAAGCCCTGACAGTTACTCTTGGTGGGTGCAGCAATGGGCCCTGCTGTGAATTATTAGATCAAGAATTGTAATTACATGCCCCTGTTGAACAGGGGCTGAAAAATTGGGCCTTAGGCACTGGTGGCACAACACTGCAACCCTTCACAGATACTGTACTTGGAGCACAGCAATGAGCCCTGTTGCAAAGTATTGCTTCAAAAATTGTAATGACACGCCCCTGTTAAACAGGGGCTGAAAAATTGGGCCTTAGGCACTGGTGGCACAACACTGCAACTCCTCACAGATACTGTACTTGGAGCACAGCAATGAGCCCTGTTGCAAAGTATTGCTTCAAAAATTGTAATTACACGCCCCTGTTAAACAGGGGCTGAAAAATTGGGCGTTAGGCACTGGTGGCGGCACCCATAAACAAAAATGATCTTCCAAGCTATCATCATCAATCGTATCATTGAGGACTCGGAGGAGGAGGATAGCCAGTCAACATAACAGCACAGGCACTCAGCATCAGCATCAGTCTTGAAGGGATGTGACATTTTAAAATCAATTAGTCTGTTATATCAGCATCAGGTGTGTGGTAGCTGGTGGTGATCCAAGACTGGTTCATCTTGATGAAAGTCAGTCGATCAACCGAGTCGGTGGACAGGCGCACCCTGTGATCCGTGACAAATCCTCCAGCAGCACTGAATGTGCGTTCCGAAAGAACGCTGGATGCAGGACAGGCCAGTAGCTCAATTGCATACTGTGCAAGCTCTGGCCAGTGATCCATCCTCAAGACCCAGTAAGCCAGAGGATTTTCGGTGGGGAAGGTGTCCAAGTCTGACCTTGCCCCTAGATATTCCTGCACCATGTTTATCAGACGCTGGCGATGGTTGCTGGAACCGATCATACTTTGGGGCTGCGGACTAAAGAATTGTCTGAACGCATCGGTCAGACGGCCACCTTCCCCACCGCTCCTTCTTTGACTGGCCGAAGCCTCAGCAACTCGTTGTCCAGGACCAGGAGTTTGCAACCTCCCAGTCTCTGGGAACGCGTTGCACAGACCTTTCTGCAAGGCCTCCCGGAGTTGTCTCATCCTCTGCTCCCTCTGCGACGGTAACATAAGGTCCGCAACCTTACCCTTGTACCGTGGATCAAGGAGAGTGGCCAGCCAGTAATGGTCCCTCTCCTTGATCCGAAGAATACGAGGATCCTTCCGCAGACTTTGCAGGATCAGGGAGGCCATGCAGCGTAGGTTTGCTGAGGCATTCGCTCCGGAGTCCTCTGGGTCACTAAGGACGACATGATCCGCAGCCACCTCCTCCCAGCCACGTACAAGTCCACTGGTTTCTTGGGACTGTAAATCATCCCTAAAAGACTGCTGCTGATGATGCTGAGTGCCAGCCTCCACCTCCATGCTGACACAATCCTCCTCCTCCTCCTCCTCCTCCTCCTCCTCCTCCTCTTCCTGTGCGATGGGTGGGACAGAAGGAACACTGTCTGGGTAAAGGGGGCCTTGAGAGGCAAGGAAGTCCTCCTCTTCCTGCCTCTGTTCTGCCTCAAGTGCCCTGTCCATTATTCCACGCAGCGTGTGCTCCAACAGGTGGACAAGAGGTACAGTGTCACTGATGCATGCACTGTCACTGCTCACCATCCTCGTGGCCTCCTCAAATGGTGCCAGGACAGTGCATGCATCCCTGATCATGCCCCACTGGCGTGGAGAAAAAAAACCAAGCTCCCCTGACCCTGTCCTGGTGCCGTAGTCGCACAGGTACTCATTGATGGCCCTCTGCTGCGTGTGCAGCCGCTGCAGCATGGCCAACGTTGAGTTCCACCTGGTGGGCATGTCACATATAAGGCGGTTCTTGGGCAGGTTCAACTCCTTTTGCAGCTCAGCCAGGCGAGCACTGGCATTATAAGATCTGCGGAAATGCACACAGACTTTCCTGGCCTGCCTCAGGACATCCTGTAAGCCCGGGTACCTGCCCAAGAAGCGCTGCACCACCAGGTTAAGGACGTGAGCCACACAGGGCACATGGGTCAGTTGTCCCTGTCGGAGGGCGGAGAGGAGGTTGGTGCCATTGTCGCAAACCACCATTCCTGGCTTAAGCTGGCGTGGCGTCAACCACCTCTCGGCCTGGCCCTGCAGAGCAGACAGGACCTCTGCCCCAGTGTGGCTTCTGTCCCCCAAACACACCAGCGCAAGCACGGCATGGCATCTTTTTGCCTGCGTACTTGCGTAGCCCCGTGAACGGCTACGGAGCACCGCTGGTTCATAGGACAAACCACAGGAAGAGGCCATGGAGGAAGAAGAAGAGGAGGGGGTGGAGGAGAGAGGTGTGTCACAACCAGTAGTAGCATTTTGGAGGCGTGGCGGTGGGACAACCTCCAACACTACTGCACCTTGTCCTGAATCCTTCCCAGCTGCCAAAAGAGTGACCCAATGGGCCGTGAAAGAAAGGTAACGTCCCTGTCCATGCCTGCTGGACCATGAGTCAGCGGTAATATGCACCTTACCGCTGACCGCCCTGTCCAGCGAGGCCAAGACATTGCCTTCCACATGCCGGTAGAGAGCCGGAATAGCCTTCCGTGAGAAAAAGTGGCGTTTGGGAACCTGCCACTGAGGAACCGCACATTGCACAAACTCACGGAAGGGGGCCGAGTCTACCAACTGAAAAGGCAGCAGTTGAAGCGCTAGCAATTTAGCCAAGCTAGCATTCAACCGCTGGGCATGTGGATGGCTGGGAGTGAACTTCTTTCGACGGTCCAGCAGCTGGGGCAGGGAAATTTGCCTGCTAGAATCGGACGTCGGTGTACTGCTAGCAGAGTGGGCGCAAGTACTTGGCTGTGACACACCTAATTCTACACCTTCATTCCTCTCAGTGCATGTTTCAGAGAGGACTGAAGTTATAGTGGGGTTGGAGATCCCAGCTGATGCGGTGCAAGGAGAGGTCCGCTTTGTTCTTTGGTGTGGGTCTTTGAGGTAGGCTTGCCAACGAGCTGCATGGCAGGTCAACATATGTCTGGTCAGGCATGTGGTACCCAAGCGGCTGATGTTTTGGCCACGCGATATACGCTTGAGACATATGTTGCAAACAGCAGCTGTGCGATCTGATGCACTAGCCTCAAAAAAGGCCCACACCAAAGAACTTTTTGAATGACGGGCAGAGGCAGCGCCCTGCACAGGCGGAGCTCTGCGGTGTGATTCCGTCGGTGTACTGCCCTTACGCTGGCCACCAAAGGGCATCCTGCCTCGTTGGAGATGTGCCTCCTCCTCATCCTCCTCCTCCTCCTCTCTCCTATTAGGCACCCACGTGGAGTCATTGACCTCATCATCCCCTCCCTCCTCATCACTGGAGCCAATCTGGCAGTATGCTGCAGCTGCTGGAACATGACTGCCAGATTGGTGTCCTTCTTGAGCATCCCCTCTGTCTGCTCTCACGCTACTGCCTTCCTCTAGCTGGGTTTCATCATCAGACCCTTCGAAACGCTGGGCATCCTCCTGGAGCATGTACCCAACACTGTGCTGAAACAGTTCGGGGGACTCCTCAGGAGGAGGACATGGTGGGTCTAGGGAAGGAGTGACTGATGATTTGTCTGACATTGATACCAGGGAAGACGACGCTTTGGCAGCTGCTTTTCCAGTACCCTGAGCCTGGGTGAGAGAGGATGAGGAGGAGGAGGAGGGCTTGGTCATCCACTCTACCAAGTCTTCGGCATGATGTGGCTCAACATGTCCAGCTGCCGAAAAGAAGGACAAGCGTGTCCCATGGCCATGTGCTGATGACAATGCACCGCGTCCACGACCAGCACTGTTGCCCCCAGACACAGAGCCTGCTTGCCCTCTTTTATTGCCTCCTGACTGTCTGCCTCTCCTTGTTTGCCTTCCAGACATTCTAATAGATGGCCTGCAGGGAGATGGGAAAAAAGCAATAAGGGCTACCTTCAGGTGTCCTTCTCTGTCCCTTGAAACAAGGACTTTCACAGTGAAAGAAACTGACACTGTCCCTACCTAGAGTTTTCTGTCCCTAGAATAAATGTTTTTTTTAATCACAATATAGCACAAGGACAATTCACTCAATGTCTCTCCAGGTCCCTGGAAACAAGGACTTGCAGAGTGAAAGAAACTGACACTGTCCCTACCTAGAGTTTTCTGTCCCTAGAATAAATGTTTTTTTTAAGCACAATATAGCACAAGGAAAATTAACTCACTGTCCTTACAGGTCCCTGGAAACAAGGACTTGCAGAGTGAAAGAAACTGACACTGTCCCTACCTAGAGTTTTCTGTCCCTAGAATAAATGTTTTTTTTAAGCACAATATAGCACAAGGACAATTAACTCACTGTCCTTACAGGTCCCTGGAAACAAGGACTTGCAGAGTGAAAAAAAAAAAACACTCTCCCTACCTAGAGTTTTCTGTCCCTAGAAAAAATGTTTTTTTTAAGCACAATATAGCACAAGGACAATTAACTCACTGTCCTTACAGGTCCCTGGAAACAAGGACTTGCAGAGTGAAAGAAAAAAAACACTCTCCCTACCTACAGTTTTCTGTCCCTAGAAAAAATGTTTTTTTTAATCACAATATAGCACAAGGAAAATTAACTCACTGTCCTTACAGGTCCCTGGAAACAAGGACTTGCAGAGTGAAAGAAAAAAAACACTCTCCCTACCTACAGTTTTCTGTCCCTAGAAAAAATGTTTTTTTTAATCACAATATAGCACAAGGAAAATTAACTCACTGTCCTTACAGGTCCCTGGAAACAAGGACTTGCAGAGTGAAAGAAACTGACACTGTCCCTACCTAGAGTTTTCTGTCCCTAGAATAAATGTTTTTTTTAAGCACAATATAGCACAAGGAAAATTAACTCACTGTCCTTACAGGTCCCTGGAAACAAGGACTTGCAGAGTGAAAGAAACTGACACTGTCCCTACCTAGAGTTTTCTGTCCCTAGAATAAATGTTTTTTTTAAGCACAATATAGCACAAGGACAATTAACTCACTGTCCTTACAGGTCCCTGGAAACAAGGACTTGCAGAGTGAAAAAAAAAAAACACTCTCCCTACCTACAGTTTTCTGTCCCTAGAAAAAATGTTTTTTTTAAGCTCAATATAGCACAAGGACAATTAACTCACTGTCCTTACAGGTCCCTGGAAACAAGGACTTGCAGAGTGAAAGAAAAAAAACACTCTCCCTACCTACAGTTTTCTGTCCCTAGAAAAAATGTTTTTTTTAATCACAATATAGCACAAGGAAAATTAACTCACTGTCCTTACAGGTCCCTGGAAACAAGGACTTGCAGAGTGAAAGAAAAAAAACACTCTCCCTACCTACAGTTTTCTGTCCCTAGAAAAAATGTTTTTTTTAATCACAATATAGCACAAGGAAAATTAACTCACTGTCCTTACAGGTCCCTGGAAACAAGGACTTGCAGAGTGAAAGAAACTGACACTGTCCCTACCTAGAGTTTTCTGTCCCTAGAATAAATGTTTTTTTTAAGCACAATATAGCACAAGGACAATTAACTCACTGTCCTTACAGGTCCCTGGAAACAAGGACTTGCAGAGTGAAAGAAAAAAAACACTCTCCCTACCTACAGTTTTCTGTCCCTAGAAAAAATGTTTTTTTTAAGCACAATATAGCACAAGGGCAATTAACTCACTGTCCTTACAGGTCCCTGGAAACAAGGACTTGCAGAGTGAAAGAAAAAAAACACTCTCCCTACCTACAGTTTTCTGTCCCTAGAAAAAATGTTTTTTTTAATCACAATATAGCACAAGGAAAATTAACTCACTGTCCTTACAGGTCCCTGGAAACAAGGACTTGCAGAGTGAAAGAAAAAAAACACTCTCCCTACCTACAGTTTTCTGTCCCTAGAAAAAATGTTTTTTTTAATCACAATATAGCACAAGGAAAATTAACTCACTGTCCTTACAGGTCCCTGGAAACAAGGACTTGCAGAGTGAAAGAAACTGACACTGTCCCTACCTAGAGTTTTCTGTCCCTAGAATAAATGTTTTTTTTAATCACAATATAGCACAAGGAAAATTAACTCACTGTCCTTACAGGTCCCTGGAAACAAGGACTTGCAGAGTGAAAGAAACTGACACTGTCCCTACCTAGAGTTTTCTGTCCCTAGAATAAATGTTTTTTTTAAGCACAATATAGCACAAGGACAATTAACTCACTGTCCTTACAGGTCCCTGGAAACAAGGCCTTGCAGAGTGAAAGAAAAAAAACACTCTCCCTACCTACAGTTTTCTGTCCCTAGAAAAAATGTTTTTTTTAATCACAATATAGCACAAGGAAAATTAACTCACTGTCCTTACAGGTCCCTGGAAACAAGGACTTGCAGAGTGAAAGAAACTGACACTGTCCCTACCTAGAGTTTTCTGTCCCTAGAATAAATGTTTTTTTTAAGCACAATATAGCACAAGGACAATTAACTCACTGTCCTTACAGGTCCCTGGAAACAAGGACTTGCAGAGTGAAAGAAAAAAAACACTCTCCCTACCTACAGTTTTCTGTCCCTAGAAAAAATGTTTTTTTTAATCACAATATAGCACAAGAAAAATTAACTCACTGTCCTTACAGGTCCCTGGAAACAAGGACTTGCAGAGTGAAAGAAAAAAAACACTCTCCCTACCTACAGTTTTCTGTCCCTAGAATAAATGTTTTTTTTAATCACAATATAGCACAAGGAAAATTAACTCACTGTCCTTACAGGTCCCTGGAAACAAGGACTTGCAGAGTGAAAGAAACTGACACTGTCCCTACCTAGAGTTTTCTGTCCCTAGAATAAATGTTTTTTTTAATCACAATATAGCACAAGGAAAATTAACTCACTGTCCTTACAGGTCCCTGGAAACAAGGACTTGCAGAGTGAAAGAAACTGACACTGTCCCTACCTAGAGTTTTCTGTCCCTAGAATAAATGTTTTTTTTAATCACAATATAGCACAAGGAAAATTAACTCACTGTCCTTACAGGTCCCTGGAAACAAGGACTTGCAGAGTGAAAGAAACTGACACTGTCCCTACCTAGAGTTTTCTGTCCCTAGAATAAATGTTTTTTTTAATCACAATATAGCACAAGGAAAATTAACTCACTGTCCTTACAGGTCCCTGGAAACAAGGACTTGCAGAGTGAAAGAAACTGACACTGTCCCTACCTAGAGTTTTCTGTCCCTAGAATAAATGTTTTTTTTAATCACAATATAGCACAAGGAAAATTAACTCACTGTCCTTACAGGTCCCTGGAAACAAGGACTTGCAGAGTGAAAGAAACTGACACTGTCCCTACCTAGAGTTTTCTGTCCCTAGAATAAATGTTTTTTTTAAGCACAATATAGCACAAGGACAATTAACTCACTGTCCTTACAGGTCCCTGGAAACAAGGACTTGCAGAGTGAAAGAAAAAAAACACTCTCCCTACCTACAGTTTTCTGTCCCTAGAAAAAATGTTTTTTTTAATCACAATATAGCACAAGAAAAATTAACTCACTGTCCTTACAGGTCCCTGGAAACAAGGACTTGCAGAGTGAAAGAAAAAAAACACTCTCCCTACCTACAGTTTTCTGTCCCTAGAAAAAATGTTTTTTTTAATCACAATATAGCACAAGGAAAATTAACTCACTGTCCTTACAGGTCCCTGGAAACAAGGACTTGCAGAGTGAAAGAAACTGACACTGTCCCTACCTAGAGTTTTCTGTCCCTAGAATAAATGTTTTTTTTAATCACAATATAGCACAAGGAAAATTAACTCACTGTCCTTACAGGTCCCTGGAAACAAGGACTTGCAGAGTGAAAGAAACTGACACTGTCCCTACCTAGAGTTTTCTGTCCCTAGAATAAATGTTTTTTTTAATCACAATATAGCACAAGGAAAATTAACTCACTGTCCTTACAGGTCCCTGGAAACAAGGACTTGCAGAGTGAAAGAAACTGACACTGTCCCTACCTAGAGTTTTCTGTCCCTAGAATAAATGTTTTTTTTAATCACAATATAGCACAAGGAAAATTAACTCACTGTCCTTACAGGTCCCTGGAAACAAGGACTTGCAGAGTGAAAGAAACTGACACTGTCCCTACCTAGAGTTTTCTGTCCCTAGAATAAATGTTTTTTTTAATCACAATATAGCACAAGGAAAATTAACTCACTGTCCTTACAGGTCCCTGGAAACAAGGACTTGCAGAGTGAAAGAAACTGACACTGTCCCTACCTAGAGTTTTCTGTCCCTAGAATAAATGTTTTTTTTAAGCACAATATAGCACAAGGACAATTAACTCACTGTCCTTACAGGTCCCTGGAAACAAGGACTTGCAGAGTGAAAGAAAAAAAACACTCTCCCTACCTACAGTTTTCTGTCCCTAGAAAAAATGTTTTTTTTAATCACAATATAGCACAAGGAAAATTAACTCACTGTCCTTACAGGTCCCTGGAAACAAGGACTTGCAGAGTGAAAGAAAAAAAACACTCTCCCTACCTACAGTTTTCTGTCCCTAGAAAAAATGTTTTTTTTAATCACAATATAGCACAAGGAAAATTAACTCACTGTCCTTACAGGTCCCTGGAAACAAGGACTTGCAGAGTGAAAGAAACTGACACTGTCCCTACCTAGAGTTTTCTGTCCCTAGAATAAATGTTTTTTTTAAGCACAATATAGCACAAGGACAATTAACTCACTGTCCTTACAGGTCCCTGGAAACAAGGACTTGCAGAGTGAAAGAAACTGACACTGTCCCTACCTAGAGTTTTCTGTCCCTAGAATAAATGTTTTTTTTAAGCACACTATAGCAGAAGCACAAAACACACTGACACTCTCCCTACCTATCCTTCTCTTTCCCTAAACTAAAGGAATCCAGGTTAAGCAAGAAAGAAATAACAGTCACTGTCCCTGCCTATGCTACTCTATCCCTGCTCCGGAACACACTACACTAGGCCGCCGTGCTGGCGGCCTTTTATAGTGTGGGGCGTGTACTAAACACCCTCAGCAATAATTGGCCACAGGCATCCTGCCTGTGGCCAATCATTGCTCTCCTCGCTGCCGGCGCTGTGATTGGCCAAGCATGCGGGGTCACAGTGCATGCTTGGCCAATCACAGCGCCTGGATGACACTGCGATGGCGTAGTGCATTGTGGGCCGTTCGCGTCACTCGAATTTGGCGCGAACGGCCCAAATCGTTCGATCTTCGTCGAACGATCGAACAGCCAATGTTCGAGTCGAACGTATGTTCGACTCGAACACGAAGCTCATCCCTACTCCTAATGTGTATCTAATGGCAAAATAAATTATAACGAAACAAATGATCCGAATTCAAATTTGAATTTGAATTTGAAACGGAAACACGTTGTAATAAATACAGCAAGGTATAAAAGTGAAATAAGATAATGATTCCTACTTATCTTGCTTTATAGAATATAATAAAACTAAATAGAATAGAAAATAAAGGAACCGACTAGAACAAAACAGAATAAAAAAAAAGAATAGAATGGAAAAAAAAAAAAAGAAGAATAGAATAAAATAGAAAGAATTTCAAAATTCGAATCGGTTTGAAAATAACGAAAATACGAAACAAATCCAAATATACTAAACAAATCATTCTAACATATTGCATATGACAAAACAAAATTATTAACTTAACCTCTTCACATCCGCGCTATAGCCAAATGACGGCTACAGCGCGGACCTACTTTGCCGGGAGGCCGTCAATAGACGCCATCCCGTGCTCGAGCGGCCTGTGCGCCCCAGGCAGGGCGTGCGCGGCTCGCTCTGTGATCAGCGAGTCTATGAGACTCGCTGGATCACAGATCGGAGTAAGGGGTCGATTCCGGCCCCTTACCACGTGATAAGCTGTCAGCCAGTGACAGCTGATCATGTGATGTAAACAGAGACGGTAATTGGCTATTTTTTCTCCTCACGCTGATATAGGGTTGCCACCTCATCCCTTTAAACCCGAACACATATTAATTACACAGGTTCTCTGGCTGATTAAGGTGGTAATTAAACTCACTTGGTGCCTTATGTGCAATAAATTAGCCTCAGAACCTGTGTAATTCATATGTGTTCGGGTTTAAAGGGATGAGGTGGCAACCCTACGCTGATAGCTGATCACCGGCGGCTGACAGAGGGACATTGGTCCCGACCAGGGAGAGCTGCCGCCAGCTCATCTGTGCCCATGTGTGCCACCTGTCAGTGCCATCTGTCAGTGCCACCTACCAGTGAACAACAGTGCCGCCTACCAGTGCCCACCAGAACCACCTACCAGTGCCCACAGTGCCCCCCATCAGTGCCCACAGTACCACCCATTAGTGCCCACAGTGCCACCCATCAGTGCCCACAGTGCCACCTATCAGTGCCACCTATCAATGTCACCAATCAGTGCCTCATCAGTGCTGCCCATCATTGTCACCTACCAGTGCCCATTAGTGTCACCTACCAATGCCCATCAGTGCCACCTATCAGTGCCCATCATTGCCATCTATCAGTGGTACCTATCAGTAACACCTATCAGTGCCACTCATCAGTGCCACCCATCAGTGCCACCCATCAGTGCCACCCATTAGGGCCCATCAGTGCCAACTTATCAGTGGCCATCAGTGCCGCCTTATCTGTGCCCATCAGTACTGCCTTATCTGTCCCCATCAGTGCTGCCTATCTGTGCCTATCAGTGCCGCCTTATCTGTGCCTATCAGTGCCCATTAGTGCAGCCTATCAGTGCCCACCAGTGCAGCCTGTCAGTGCCCATCAGTGGCGCCTCATCAGCGCACATCAATGAAGGAGAAAAATTACCTGTTTGCAAAATTTTATAACAAAATATGAAACATGATTTATTTATTTTTCAAAATTTTCCATCTTTTTTTGTTTGTTTAGTAAAAAATAAAAACCCCAGTTGTGATTAAATATCAACAAAAGAAAGCTCTATTTGTGAGAAAAAAATTATAAAAATGTCATTTGGGTACAGTGTTGTATGAGGAGGGGGGTTTAAGTGCCCAGTAAGCAACTGGTTAAAGAGGCTTCACAGCCAGTTCCCTACTGTGCATGCATGAAGCGTGCTGCACTTTCTGAATGGCCTGGCGGTGGAGGAAGAAGGAGGCGGGCCAAACTTCTGGGGGACCTGGCCACAACCAGGTCTCCTGGAAGTGGGGATGGGTACCTGCCAAAAGCAGGTACCCCCCCAACCCTAAAGGTGGCAAATGTGGCACCAGAGGGGGGAGGAAGCAGATAAACGGAGCTTCCCCTTTTGAGTGGAGGTCCGCTTTAACAAATGAATTCAAAACAAAACAAATTTGTCAGTTGCGCACATCCATACCATACCTATGTAACACCCTCTAGTGCTAGAAGTGTAGATAGATTTTTTTGTGTGTTTAGAGTAGGTAAATTTGTGTAGGCTTGACTGGCAGCCAAGCCTGTCTGTTTTTTTTCTGGGTTGGGCAGAGATCTAGGGAGGGCTGGATGACTCACAGGCAGCATCACTGAGTCCTCCCCCCTATTTCTAGAATGTACTGGAACCTTCTAGAAAGATGGAAGGGGAGGTAAGGTGGAGTATTTTGAGGGCCCTGACCAATCCCCAACTTGGGTTGGCAGGGGGAAGGCCCCCTCAAATACTCTGGGTCAGCCCAGCTTGGGAGGAGAGTTCGGATGGAAACTGGAGATGGAGTGTTAGGCTGCCTTGGCCTTTAAGGGAGCTCCCCAGTCTGGGGGGGGGTAACCTTGGGCCTGGGCTCGTATGTGAAAAGGACGCTCATAAGACACACAGAGGTGTCCTGGACAGGAGGTACTGGGAGCAAGCAGGACAGCGGGAGAACACTACTGTGCAAGTCTCCAGGAGAACAGGAACAGCCAAGAGGGCTGGTGAGTGACACACAGTTAGGAGGACTGGGAGACACGCCTGAGAGGACTGGGATGGAGCAGTCTGGGATGGGTGCAGAGCCAGTAAGGTGGACTGTGGTGACACGGGCAGTGAAAAGAGGCAGCTGCAGCCTGGAGGGCTGGCAGGGCCTGAAGAGGTGGTACTGGGAGCAGTAACCACATGTAGGACAGCTAGCAAAAAGGACTTCTATTTTTTTGCTACAAAATAGGGGCCCTTGGTCCCTGCCTGCAGAGGGCATTTGCTTTGAGCCTGACAGAGCCAGCATCAGGTCCCCACAACAGTGCTAGTGTCATGGATATGCACTAATGTCTGTCTGCCATCTTACCTTTCCTCCTCATGTGTTCATCTTAGAGGCCAGACCCTTTCACCTGGCTTCCTTTATAATCTCCTCCCAGCCTGACTCCACCCCAGGCCCTATCACAGAACACTATATTAACCTGTGCACTGCAAGCCTGCTTTGCTGATCAACGTGTTTGTTTTAGCATTGTGTGTTTGGGGTCCTATCTGCCGTGTGCTTCGTCTGTCTCTCTGTTACGATATTGGCTTGTTCCCGACTATCCCTGTCTGCTTGTGACCCTTGACCTTCGGCTTGTCCTTTGTTTATCCTTGTCTGCTTATGACCCTGACCTTGACCTTTCCCCTTCACTATTCTTGTATCCTGTGCTGCTGCTTCCCCTCTTTCCTCCTTACCCTACGAGGCGTGAGCTAGGAGACTCTAGGGGTCGCGACCTGGAACTAGCTGCAGCGTAACATCCTCACCACTAGAGGCTCTGGTGAAGACCTGCTAGGTCTTAGACTCCGCGCCCTGGGGAATCTCGGCTCTAGCTTCCTGTGAATCCCGGTTGTGCTCCTCTGGTCCCGCTTTCCACAACCACCCAGTATCCTATCCGCAGCAGTCAGACATAGGGTTCACTACTTTGTGGTGCACTCCTGACCTCCTACGGTGTGCATCTGTCATCTGGCCACAGGTGACCTGACAGTTTGATAAGCCATGGACCTGGCTGACATGCCGCTCCCCGCGAATGATCCATTACAGGGCATAGTCCAGAGACTTGAGACCCAGGAATCAGATCAGAATCAGGTGATGCGATTCCTCTAGGGTCTGGCTTCTCACATGGAGCAGCTTCAGACCTCCTTGGGAACCCCAAATCTGCAACCTCAAGTACAACCAGCGGCTGCGCCTTTCGCACCAGTCGCAGCCACACACTCACTAAAACTGCCAGCTCCGTTCCATTTCTCTGGGGACTCCAAGGCCTGCAGGGGGTTTCTCAGCCAATGTACGATTCATTTTGAGCTTCAGCCTCAAAACTTCCTGTCTGATCGGGCTAAGGTAGCCTATATCATCTCCCTCCTCTCCGGTGAAGCTTTAGCCTGGGCTGCCCCCCTGTGGGAAAATAATGATCTGGTGGTTTCCAGCCTGTCTGACTTCTTGGAGCTCTTTCGTAACATCTTCGAGGAGCCGGCTCTGGCTTCTTCAGCGGCTAGTGCCCTCTTACGTCTTCGCCAAGAATCTAGTTCAGTGGGACAATATGCTCTTCAGTTCCATATCCTCACAGCTGAATTGAGCTGGAACAATGAGGCCCTGGTCGCTACCTTTTTACATGGCCTCTCTGACCGAGTGAAAGACGAATTAGCGGGAAGAGCCATCCCCGTCGGTCTGGACGATGTAATTTCTTTGTGCAATCAGATCGACATTTGTTTTCAGGAGAGGTCCCTAGAAAAAAGACGCCAGCACTCCCTGGGCCCTAGCCAGTCTGAGCTCCCCTCCCTTCATCCCGTGGAGCATCTTCTGCCTGCTGAGGAACCTATGCAGCTGGGCCGGACCAGACTAACCCTCGAAGAACGTACTAGGCGCAGAACTCTGGGCTTGTGCCTCTATTGTGGGGGCAAGGGTCATTTTCGTGACTCCTGCTCGCTTCTGTCCGGGAAACGCTCGGGCCTAATACATTTGGAAGGTGGAGTATTGGACCCAGAAACATCACCTTCTCGCCTTCTACTGCCAGTGTTCCTTCATGTAGGCACTTCTCCTCAATCAACCCTTGCATATCTGGATTCCGGGGCTGCCGGCAATTTTATGGATTGTGGAACTGCTTCTTCTATGAAGCTTACCATTTCACCTCTCACTACCCCATTGGTAGTCTCGGCAATTGATGGCACTGTTCTCCCAGGGGGCCCTATTTGCTTCCAGACGCTACCCATTAGGATGTCGGTAGGGATTCTCCACCAGGAGTGGATATCCTTTCTCATTCTACCCAAGGCCTCTACCCCCATTGTATTGGGCCTTCCTTGGCTACAGCTCCACTCTCCACATGTGGACTAGGTCTCTGGGCAGGTCCTGGCTTGGGGTCCCTCATGTTTCTAGTCATGTCTTCTCAAGGTGGCCCCCAAGGAGAGACTTCCGATTGCTACCACTTCTGTTTCTTCTGATCTTCCCGCTGTATACAGCGATTACCGGGACGTGTTCTGTAAGAAATCAGCTGAGGTGCTTCCTCCCCACAGGTCTCTTGACTGTGCTATTGACCTTGTCCCCAGAGCAACTCTGCCCAGGGGTCGTACCTACCCTCTGTCCATCCCAGAGACCCAGGCCATGTCTGAGTATGTCGCAGAGAATCTGGAGAGAGGTTTCATACGGAAATCTGCATCGCCTGCAGGGGCAGGGTTCTTTTTATTTGCCAAAAAGGATGGTACCCTAAGACCCTGCATCGACTATCGAGGTTTAAACACGGTTACTATTAAAAATCGATACCCCTTACCCTTAATATCTGAGCTATTCGATAGGTTAAAGGGTGCCTCCATTTTCACCAAGTTGGATCTCAGAGGCGTGTACAATCTCATTCGAATACGGGAGGGTGACGAATGGAAGACTGCATTCAACACTAGAGACGGGCATTACGAATACCTGGTGATGCCTTTTGGTTTGTGTAATGCCCCAGCTGTGTTTTAAAACTTTGTCAATGAAATCTTCAGAGATCTGCTGTACCAGTTTGTTGTCATCTATCTGGATGACATTCTGATCTTTTCTGAAAATCTGCTCATCCACAGAAACCATGTCCGCACTGTACTTCAGCGTCTTAGAGAGAACAATCTCTATGCCAAGCTGGAGAAATGTTCCTTTGAATGTTCTGAGGTCCTGTTTCTGGGGTGCTTTGTCTCATGTTCGGGTCTTCGTATGGATCCTGGGAAGGTCTTGGCTATTACCAACTGGCCTCTTCCTGCTAGCCCCAAGGCCACACAGCACTTTCTTGGCTTCACAAATTATTATAGGCAGTTCATAAGGAATTACTCTTCCATTGCCGCGCCTATTATCGCTTTGACCAAGAAGGGTGCGAATGCATTCGAGAAATTTTCCGCCTCCATGGGGTTCCTTCTCATATTGTTTCTGACAGGGGAGTCCAATTTACGTCTCGTTTTTGGAGAGCCTTTTGCAAATCCCTCAATATTGTCTTGGATTTTTCCTCTTCTTACCATCCTCAATCCAATGGACAGACTGAGAGGGTTAATCAGGAGTTAGAGGTCTTTCTTCGCACCTTTGTGTCTTCTCCTGTGGGCAGAATTCTCTCATAACAATCATGTGAATACCAGTTCGCAGAAGACACCCTTTTTCACAGTTTATGGAAAACACCCTCAACTTCCTCTTCCCATGATCTGTTCTCCAGATATTCCAGCTTTGGCTTCGGTTCAAGAGTCTCTCAATTCTGTTTGGGGTGACGCTCATGATTCCCTCCGGGCAGCTGCTGAAAAATTCAAAGGCTTTGCCGACCGCCGCAGGCGTAAACCACCTTCTTTTCAGCCAGGGGACAAAGTCTGGCACTCCACCAGCAACATCAAGCTCCGAGTTCCTTCTCTGAAGTTTGCTCCACGATTCATCGGTCCATACACTGTAACTGATAAACTGAATCCGGTTTGTTTCAAACTCCAGATTCCTAAGAGCCTTAAAATCACTAACTCCTTCCATGTTTCCCTTCTAAAACCTTTAGTCCTCAATAAATTCTCTCCTCCTCTCCCTACCATGGCGCCTGTCTCTGAGGATAATCAGGAGTACGAGGTCAGTCAAATTCTGGACTCCCGACTCTGTAAAGGCGTTCTTCAGTACCTCGTTCATTGGAAGGGGTTTGGTCCTGAGGAGAGGTCTTGGATCACTGCATCTGAGGTCATTGCACCTCGTCTGTTAAAGGAGATTCATCTGAAGTTTCCCTCTAAACCTGGGCCCAGGCGGGGAAGGGGGAGGCCTCGTAAGAGGGAGGGTACTGTCATGGATATGCACTAATGTCTGTCTGCCATCTTACCTTTCCTCCTCATGTGTTCATCTTAGAGGCCAGACCCCTTCACCTGGCTTCCTTTATAATCTCCTCCCAGCCAGACTCCACCCAGGCCCTATCACAGAACACAATATTAACCTGTGCACTGCAAGCCTGCTTTGCTGATCAACGTGTTTGTTTTAGCATTGTGTGTTTGGGTTCCTGCCTGCCGTGTGCTTCGTCTGTCTCTCTGTTACGATATTGGCTTGTTCCTGACTATCCCTTTCTGCTTGTGACCCTTGACCTTCGGCTTGTCCTTCGTTTATCCTTGTCTGCTTATGACCCTGACCTTGGCCTTTCCCCTCACTATTCTTGTATCCTGTGCTGCTGCTTCCCCTCTTTCCTCCTTACCCTACGAGGCGTGAGCTAGGAGGCTCTAGGGGTCACGACCTGGACCTAGCTGCAGCGTAACATCCTCACCACTAGAGGCTCTGGTGAAGACCTGCTGGGTCTTAGACTCCGTGCCCTGGGGAATCTCGGCTCTAGCTTCCTGTGAATCCCGGTTGTGCTCCTCTGGTCCCGCTTTCCACAACCACCCAGTATCCTATCCACAGCAGTCAGCCATAGGGTTCAATACCTTGTGGTGCACTCCTGAAGCCCTACGGCGTGCATCTGTCATCTGGCCACAGGTGACCTGACAGATAGCTGGTCCTGTGAGTGATAGTCTGCAAGCAAGTGTGTGTATGTGCTGGAGGTGAAAGAGAAGAGGTTGTATATACCGGAGTGTAAATAGTTCAATCCCTATATCTATTTCTTCAATCAAATGGACATCCCATATGTTCTCCATCCCCATCCAAGTTTAAATCCCTAATAAAACAAAAAAACAAAGTGCAAGGACTTCTTCTTGACTCAGTGTGTTTAGAAATTTGTGTGATGCCTAGTACACCCGGCTGGAATTTTGACCGTGCAAAAGTCCGTCGGAAGTCCGACGGATAGAATGAGAACATGTTTTCTATCAATGTCCGTCAGAATTCCCGATAGAAAAAGTCAGATGAGGCATACACACGGTCGGAATATCCGATGAAAAGAGCCCGTCTAAATTTTTCCATTGGAAAATCCGGCCGTGTGTACAAGGCATGACTGTCTGTGCAGGGTGGGAGACGGACCACAATCACCAGCGGCCCCCTACAGGGGTAGCGTTACACCTGTGGTGTAAAAATAACCATACCTGAAAATCTTCTTTAAAGCGGAGGAGCCGCGAAAAACTAAATATTAAAAGCCAGCAGCTACAAATACTGCAGCTGCTGACTTTTAATAAATGGACACTTACCTGTCCAGGGTGCCTGCGATGTCGGCAGCAGCAGACGAGCAATCGCTCAGCTCTCGGCTGCCCCCGCCACCATCCTCGGTGAGGGAATCAGGAAGTGAAGCGTTGTGGCTTCACTGCCCGGTTCCCTACTGCGCACCCAGTGGTCCCCGCTCTCTCCTGGGACCAGTGTGTTTCCCAGAAGATAGCGGGGGGGGGGGGGACAGGAAGTTGAGTGACTGAAGTGAGTGCAAATACCCCCCCCCCCCGAAAGGTGCCAAATGTGACAACGGAGGGGGGGAGGGTTCCGAAAAGCTGAAGTTCCATTTTTGGGAGGAACTCCGCTTTAATGATACAATGATGGATATGTGTTAACTTCACAGGTATATGATATATATGTTTGTTATATGTAGCACTTACCCCCGAAGGAGCTGCTGGTTAATTTTGGGTCTTGCAAACTACCTCCATGGCTTCCGTTGTCAGGGTAAAGAGTGTTCAGGAAAAAATCAATGTCCACACAGATGTAAAACCTCAACAATAAGGCTTTATTTTCTTGTTGCTGTAAAACTCGAGAGAAAGTGGGAAACGAGAGAAGCAGGGGAAGGTTCAGGCACACGGTACATATAGAGCACACAGTTAGTGTATTCATCTCTCAAGCCTGAGTGGGTGTTGCTCATCCAGATAGTCCCCTCTCACGGTCCTAGCAGCGGGAATGATGCTGTGATAAGATTTAGACAGTTTCTGCTGTAGATGAATGAAGGTCTCTGCCACGGACCTGATGAACTTGGGTCTCTGCCACAGACCTGATGAACTTGGGTCTCTGCCACAGACCTGATGAACCTGGGTCACTGCCACAGACCTGATGAACTTGGGTCTTTGCCACGGACCTGATGAACCTGGGTCACTGCCACATACCTGATGAACCTGGGTCACTGCCACAGACCTGATGAACTTGGGTCTTTGCCCCAGACTTGATGAACTTGGGTCTCTGCCACAGACCTGATGAACTTGGGTCTCTGCCACGGACCTGATGAACTTGGGTCTCTGCCACGGACCTGATGAACTTGGGTCTCTGCCACGGACCTGATGAACTTGGGTCTCTGCCACAGACCTGATGAACTTGGGTCTCTGCCACGGACCTGATGAACTTGGGTCTCTGCCACGGACCTGATGAACTTGGGTCTCTGCCACGGACCTGATGAACTTGGGTCTCTGCCACGGACCTGATGAACTTGGGTCTCTGCTACAGACCTGATGAACCTGGGTCTCTGCCCCAGACCTGATGAACTTGGGTCTCTGCCACAGACCTGATGAACTTGGGTCTCTGCCACGGACCTGATGAACTTGGGTCTCTGCCACAAACCTGATGAACTTGGGTCACTGCCACAGACCTGATGAGCTTTAGGATGCATCCGGGAATCCTCTGCCACAGGATTTTAAATGTCCCGAACCTCCCGACAACCAATAATAGAGCTTTTGAGTGTATCCCTCCTTGAATGAGTTTCCAGGCCTCTCCCGAGACATCGGCGCCTTGCCAGCCTCCTCTGGGGTAGGTCCTCCCCTAGCTCCCTCTTCAAGAGCCTCCTTCCCACGGATGGACAGCTTGGGATACCCCGCAGAAATGTAGGCCCAAACCAGCAGGGCTGGGCCTGGCGAGCAGAGATGTAGCCTCAGGCTGAAGGTGCCCGGGACTAGAACACACACACGCACCCCGTGCCATGAGGTCCACGAGGCGCGCCAGAAGGACCAGAACCAATGGCGTCTGCCCCTTATGTATCCCTCCCCAGCATGCACAGCGAGTTAACCACGCCCACTGCACGGCTGCCGAGAAAGGACACCCAATACTGCTGTGATACACCCATATTCCAACATGGACCAGCGGTGGCAGTGCCACCTACAGGCAAACAGGGAATATAACTGCCAGGCAGTATCACAACCAGAGCAGAAGCAGAATAGAAATCAGTAAGTCTGAGCCCAACTATTAGCTCAGAACACCCCCTAAATTTAACATAGCGTGGACCAATTTGGGATTGGCGCTACATATATTTAACTAATTTTAACAACCTCCAGAATGTGGCCCTCTCCCACTCTCGGCCCCCATAACATAATAATAGATACACCACTGACTCCAGGACTATCCAGTGATTGTTCACCAAGGTGGCATTGAGAATGACCACCTTCATCCTGCGTGGAGACAGGTTTCCTCCATCCATGCACTCGGTAGGTTGCGTTATTCCATCCTCAAGAGTGAGCGTAGCCTCAACGGTTGTGTTTTCCTTTTTTTTTTGTCTGATTGCTGAACCCCATTTAAGCAGATTATCCTTTCTGAACCATCTAAGTACACTATAGGACTCCCCGTCCCCTTTTATTTTCTGGTGGACTCCCTAAGCAGCAGCAGAGATCCCTGACCATCTCTTCAGGATGGAACCCCTCAGTCCTTAGGTGATCACCAGGGCAGGACTTAGGGTGGTGGGGGCCCCTGGGCTTGAGTCACTTTCGGGCCCTAACTTTTATACATTACTTTAAATAGAACAATTTAATGAAAAATTAAAGAGGAAGTAAACCCCGGCCGATTTTTGCAGTTTTTAAATTATTAAGTTATCACAGCTCATCGCAATGCAATACATATATACCGTATATACTCGAGTATAAGCCGAGTTTTTCAGCACATTTTTTTGTGCTGAAAATGCCCCCCTCGGCTTATACTCAAGTCACCTTTTTGCACCTGATCTCCCGGACTTTGAGGACTTGGCACACATGTAGCCCCACTCTTTCTCTACAAGTGTGCAAAGTTTGTTGTCCGGGGGACCTACGGCTGGGGAGCACCGATTTTTCAAAGCCAGGCACCCCTTCCATAGACTCCCATGTTAAACGGTCATTTCTCTGGTAAATTTGGAGACCCGGTACTGGCCGGTCGTAGGTTTCCTGGACCTGAACCTTGGCACACATGTAGCCCCATTTCTCCTCTATAAGTGTGCAAAGTCTTTTGCCTGGGGGACCTACGGCCGGGGAGCAACGAGTTTCCAAAGCCAGGCACCCCTTCCATAGACTCCCATGTTAAATGTCAGTCTAGTCACTGGCACAGTGAGGCATGGGCACAGTGAGGCATGGGCACAGTGAGGCATGCACATGGACACAGTGAGGCAAAATGAGGCACAGTGAGACATGTAGATGGACACCCTAGGCTTATACTCGAGTCAATAAGTTTTCCCATTTTCTTGTGGTAAAATTAGGTGCCTCGGCTTATATTTGGGTCGGCTTATACTCGAGTATATACAATATATATTGTGAGGGGGGTTAGCTCGGCAGCGGGTGTGTGTGACCCCCGGGATGGGCTCCCCACACAAAAACAGGCCCAGCAAACGGAGGTTGTGGTTTTCAAAATCAAAAAGGTGCGGTTTATTTTCTATTTACAGTGACAAAACACAGCAAAGCAAAAGAAACATAAATAAAATAAATCCTGGTCAACTTGACCTCTGAGTAAACATACAGGTTTCCTAACTAACAACTGGGATCAGCCTAGTGCTGTCCTAGTCCCTAAGTCCCTGGTTTTAAATGTCCAAGCAAATAGCCACACAGGCTTTGTCTCACCGCACAGGGGTTCACTCTCCCTAGACAGTCCACACAGGTCTGGGTCCAGGCATGAGCTAACACCTAATGAATCTGGGAGTTCTTATAGAGGCCTAAATGAGCTGACAAGCTTCAGCTGGTCTCATCAACTCCCTGTCTGCACGACGCCCCACACTCTCCCTAGAGGTATGAGTCATCCATGAGCCCACTAGCCTCAGCTGGGCTTATACAACTCTCCACCTAGTTGTATAAGTCGGCGTAAAGCCTGAATCTGGGCGAAATATATCTACCCCCCTGGATGCAACCAGGTGACGTTACCTTCCTGCTGTCACATACCCCCCCCTCTTGTTTTAACCTCGGGGTTGGAACACCAGCAATCAGGCATTCATGTACTCGAGACAAAGCATCCACATTCCCCATTTGAACGCCAGGGCGATGCTTTACTGTGAAGTTGAATTCCTGGAGGGCCAGGAACCACCTATTCACTCTTCTATTTGTTTCCTTGTTTTGAGCCATCCACTTTAACGGAGCGTGATCCGTAACCATGTCAAAGTGCCTACCTAGCAGGTAGTACCGAAGGGAATCTAGAGCCCCCTTCACCGCTAAACACTCCTTTTCAACGGTGGCGTAATTTACCTCATGGGACTTCAACTTCCTGCTGAGGTAAATGACTGGGTGCTCTTCCCCGTTCCAGACCTGGGACAATACTGCTCCTAACCCCACATCTGACGCATCACTTTGTACGACAAAGTCTTTAGAGAAGTCGGGTGAGTACAACACTGGCTGGCTACATAAGGCTTGTTTCAAGAATTGGAATGCTGCCTCAGCCTCGGGGGTCCATTTAATCATGACCGACCCTTTCCCCTTCGTCAGGTTGGTTAGGGGCACAGCCTTAGAAGCAAAGTGGGGAATGAATCGCCGATAATACCCAGCGATTCCCAGAAAGGCTCGTACCTGCTTCTTGCTGTTGGGACGTGGCCAACTCTGGATGGCCTCGACTTTGTTGAGTTGGGGTTTTATTACTCCCCTCCCAATGGTGTACCCAAGATATTTGGCCTCCTCCTGCCCAATGGTACACTTCTTGGGGTTAGCCGTAAACCCCGCTTCCCGAACAGAGTCCAGGACTGCTTGCACTTTTGGCAGATGTGAGGCCCAATCTGTGCTATGGACAATTACGTCATCCAGGTAAGCCGCAGCATACTTCCGATGGGGCCTCAGCATCTGGTCCATTTTCCGCTGGAATGTGGCCGGCGCATTCTGTAACCCGAACGGCATTCTTTTATATTGGAACGCCCCGTCTGGGGTTACAAATGCGGTTTTCTCTTTGGCCGACTTAGCCAGGGGGATTTGCCAATACCCTTTTGTGAGGTCAAGAGTCGTCATGTATCGGGCTGTTCCCAGCCGGTCGATCAACTCATCTATACGTGGCATGGGGTAGGTGTCAAATTTTGTAACTTTGTTCAACTGACGAAAATCGTTACAAAATCGCCAGCTCCCATCCGGTTTAGGCACCAACACAATGGGACTAGACCAATCACTTTGGGACTCCTCTATCACCCCTAAGTTCAGCATTTTCTGTACTTCCTCCCGTATTGCCTCCCGTCGGGCCTCTGGGATCCGATAGGGTTTTAACTTCACCCTTTCACCGGGCGGGGTAATGATGTCATGCTCTACCCCAGATGTTTGTCCCGGCAGCTCAGAGAATACCTCCTTGTTGCGAAGCACAAACTCCTTAACCTCCTGTTGTTGGGGTTGTGACAAGGTGGCTGCTATTCCAACCTCAGGAATCACGCAACCAGTTTGAGCTGGTGACCAAGTGTCTGCGACTAGGGACTCTCTATCCCTCCAGGCTTTCAACAGATTAACGTGATAGATCTGTTCGGGCTTTCGCCTTCCTGGTTGTCTGACCTTGTAATTCACTTCGCTCACTTTTTCCATTATCTCATAGGGGCCTTGCCATTTGGCAAGGAATTTACTTTCAACCGTAGGGACAAGTACCAGTATCCTATCCCCCGGGGAAAAGGTACGGGTCTTGGCTCCACGGTTGTACACTCTCTGCTGTGCTAACTGCGCTTGGGCCAAATGTTCCTTCACGATGGGCATTACCTGTGCAATTCGGTCTTGCATCAGGGCGACATGCTCAATCACACTCCTGTGGGGAGAACTCTCACTTTCCCAAGTTTCCTTGGCAATATCCAACAGCCCTCTTGGGTGTCTCCCATACAGTAACTCAAAGGGGGAGAATCCCGTAGAGGATTGGGGCACCTCCCTAATAGCAAACATCAGATAAGGAAGTAGACAGTCCCAATCCTTTCCATCTCTATCCACCACTTTCTTCAACATTTGTTTTAGGGTTTTGTTGAATCTTTCAACCAGCCCATCGGTTTGGGGGTGATACACAGATGTACGTAATTGCGTCACTTTGAACAATTTACACAGCTCCTTCATAACCCGGGACATAAAGGGTGTACCTTGGTCCGTAAGCAGTTCTTTACAAATACCCACCCGGCTAAACACAAGAGATAGCTCTTTGGCTATGGTTTTGGCCGAGGTATTTCGGAGAGGGATCGCTTCTGGATAACGGGTGGCATAGTCCATTATAACTAATATGTACTGGTGCCCCCTAGCGGACTTGATTATAGGCCCTACCAAATCCATGGCGATCCTCTCAAACGGGACCTCAATGATGGGTAGAGGGACCAGCGGGCTACGGAAATGTGGCATCGGGGCCGACCTCTGACACACAGGGCAGGAGGAACAATAATTTTCTATGTCCTTCATCACCCCCGGCCAATAGAATCTCTGTAATACCCTCTCTCGGGTTTTCTCTGTCCCCAGATGACCTCCAAGAATGTGCCCATGGGCCAACTCCAACACCAACTTCCTGTAAGGTTTGGGCACCACAAGCTGCTCAACGGTTTCTTCTGCCCTTTTTGCCACCCGATACAGTAGGTCCTTCTCTACGCTGAAGTATGGGTAAGTGCAGGTATTATCTGGGTTCACTAACTCGCCATCTATTTTCACTACGTTTTCCCGTGCCTTTATTAGGGCGGGGTCTTTCAACTGTTCTGTGGCAAAGTTTTCCCTGTGAACCTCAAGATCAGAAAACTCCACAGACGGTAGGTTTTCGTCTGAGGAGGTGGGCTCCTCTCCAGTTTCTTGAGTCTCCCCTGCCAATACTGATAAGGGAAATTCCGGAGAGTCCTCACCACTCTCAGGGGAGTTCTGGCTATCACATTCCTGGTACATAGGGGCACCAGTGGGGGGCTCAGGATCATCCCACAGTTCCCAGAACTTCGGAAAATCCCTTCCCACAATGGCGTCATGCGGTAACTGAGATACTAAGCCCACTGGATGAGAGAGGGTACCTTTGGGGGTCTCGAAACACACTGTAGTCACTGGATACTCTCGGGTGTCCCCATGCACACAAATAACAGCTACCTTGCTATTCCCAAAGACCTCTGTTTTAACTAACTCAGCCTTTATCAGGGTCACAAGGCTACCTGAATCCAGCAATACCACAACATTTCTACCATTAACACACATTTTGCATAAATGTTTTTCAGTTCCTCGAATGGCAGTGCATGCGACTGTCGCACACAGCGACTGACGTCTGCCCGTCAGAAAGTCACACTGCATGGGTTCCTCCACAACCGGGCAATTGGCTGCAATATGTCCCGCTTGCCGGCAGCGGTAGCAAACGATCCTTCTTGCCGCCTCTTGAGCCGCTGATTTCCCAGGCTGTTCTCGCCAAACTTGGGGTAGAGCTCCCACCCTCTCACTCTCTCCACCCTCACCCCTTGGAATCCTCTTATCCGCCCCTGGGGATGGTCTGGTCTTAGGGTGGAAAGTCCGAGTGTCTCTGGAAGAGGCCGTCAGGTTCTCTGTAGCCAAGTATTTCTCCACACGATCCACAAGACCATCGGCTGTCTCTGGGTCTCCATGGCTTACCCACTTTTGGATGGCAGTAGGAAGAGCTCTCAAAAACCGATCCATTACAACACGTTCCACAATCTTTGGTGCGGACAAAGTCTCTGGCTGTAGCCACTTTCTGCTCAGGTGAATGAGATCATACATTTGAGACCTGGGGGGTTTTCCAAGCTGGAAAGTCCAGTTATGCACACGCTGAGCCCGGACAGCCTGGGTGACACCCAGCCTTGCCAAAATTTCAGCTTTTAGCATCACATAGTCTTTTGCTTGGTTAGGCTCTAGGTCATAGTAAGCTTTCTGCGATTCACCAGTTAACAGAGGAGCCACCAGTCCAGCCCACTGCTCCTCAGGCCACTTTTCTCTTTCAGCGGTCCTTTCAAATGTGGTCAAAAATACCTCTGGATAATCCTCTCCAGTCATTTTTGTCAATAAACGACTCACCCCAAAGGACGCGGTATTAGTGGGACGGCTTTCCTCACTGGTCTGCGGACGTTGCTGCATTACTGCTTCCATTTGTTGTAGTCTCTGCTCTTGCTTCTGTAACAGGTGTGAGGGGGTTAGCTCGGCAGCGGGTGTGGGTGACCCCCGAGATGGGCTCCCCACACAAAAACAGGCCCAGCAGACGGAGCTTGTGGTTTTCAAAATCAAAAAGGTGCGGTTTATTTTCTATTTACAGTGACAAAAACACAGCAAAGCAAAAGAAACATAAACAAAATAAATCCTGGTCAAGTTGACCTCTGACTAAACATACAGGTTTCCTAACTAACAACTGGGATCAGCCTAGTGCTGTCCTAGTCCCTAAGTCCCTGGTTTTAAATGTCCAAGCAAATAGCCACACAGGCTTTGTCTCACCGCACAGGGGTTCACTCTCCCTAGACAGTCCACACAGGTCTGGTTCCAGGCATGAGCTAACATCTAATGAAGCTGGGAGTTCTTATAGAGGCCTAAATGAGCTGACAAGCTTCAGCTGGTCTCTTCAACTCCCTGTCTGTACGACGCCCCACACTCTCCCTAGAGGTATGAGTCATCCATGAGCCCACTAGCCTTAGCTGGGCTTATACAACTCTCCACCTAGTTGTATAAGTCGGCGTAAAGCCTGAATCTGGGCGAAATATATCTACCCCCCTGGATGCAACCAGGTGACTTTACCTTCCTGCTGTCACATACCCCCCCCTCTTGTTTTAACCTCGGGGTTGGAACACCAGCAATCAGGCATTCATGTACTCGAGACAAAGCATCCACATTCCCCATTTGAACGCCAGGGCGATGCTTTACTGTGAAGTTGAATTCCTGGAGGGCCAGGAACCACCTATTCACTCTTCTATTTGTTTCCTTGTTTTGAGCCATCCACTTTAACGGAGCGTGATCCGTAACCATGTCAAAGTGCCTACCTAGCAGGTAGTACCGAAGGGAATCTAGAGCCCACTTCACCGCTAAACACTCCTTTTCAACGGTGGCGTAATTTACCTCATGGGACTTCAACTTCCTGCTGAGGTAAATGACTGGGTGCTCTTCCCCGTTCCAGACCTGGGACAATACTGCTCCTAACCCCACATCTGACGCATCACTTTGTACGACAAAGTCTTTAGAGAAGTCGGGTGAGTACAACACTGGCTGGCTACATAAGGCTTGTTTCAAGAATTGGAATGCTGCCTCAGCCTCGGGGGTCCATTTAATCATGACCGACCCTTTCCCCTTCGTCAGGTTGGTTAGGGGCACAGCCTTAGAAGCAAAGTGGGGAATGAATCGCCGATAATACCCAGCGATTCCCAGAAAGGCTCGTACCTGCTTCTTGCTGTTGGGACGTGGCCAACTCTGGATGGCCTCGACTTTGTTGAGTTGGGGTTTTATTACTCCCCTCCCAATGGTGTACCCAAGATATTTGGCCTCCTCCTGCCCAATGGTACACTTCTTGGGGTTAGCCGTAAACCCCGCTTCCCGAACAGAGTCCAGGACTGCTTGCACTTTTGGCAGATGTGAGGCCCAATCTGTGCTATGGACAATTACGTCATCCAGGTAAGCCGCAGCATACTTCCGATGGGGCCTCAGCATCTGGTCCATTTTCCGCTGGAATGTGGCCGGCGCATTCTGTAACCCGAACGGCATTCTTTTATATTGGAACGCCCCGTCTGGGGTTACAAATGCGGTTTTCTCTTTGGCCGACTTGGCCAGGGGGATTTGCCAATACCCTTTTGTGAGGTCAAGAGTCGTCATGTATCGGGCTGTTCCCAGCCGGTCGATCAACTCATCTATACGTGGCATGGGGTAGGTGTCAAATTTTGTAACTTTGTTCAACTGACGAAAATCGTTACAAAATCGCCAGCTCCCATCCGGTTTAGGCACCAACACAATGGGACTAGACCAATCACTTTGGGACTCCTCTATCACCCCTAAGTTCAGCATTTTCTGTACTTCCTCCCGTATTGCCTCCCGTCGGGCCTCTGGGATCCGATAGGGTTTTAACTTCACCCTTTCACCGGGCGGGGTAATGATGTCATGCTCTACCCCAGATGTTTGTCCCGGCAGCTCAGAGAATACCTCCTTGTTGCGAAGCACAAACTCCTTAACCTCCTGTTGTTGGGGTTGTGACAAGGTGGCTGCTATTCCAACCTCAGGAATCACGCAACCAGTTTGAGCTGGTGACCAAGTGTCTGCGACTAGGGACTCTCTATCCCTCCAGGCTTTCAACAGATTAACGTGATAGATCTGTTCGGGCTTTCGCCTTCCTGGTTGTCTGACCTTGTAATTCACTTCGCTCACTTTTTCCATTATCTCGTAGGGGCCTTGCCATTTGGCAAGGAATTTACTTTCAACCGTAGGGACAAGTACCAGTATCCTATCCCCCGGGGAAAAGGTACGGGTCTTGGCTCCACGGTTGTACACTCTCTGCTGTGCTAACTGCGCTTGGGCCAAATGTTCCTTCACGATGGGCATTACCTGTGCAATTCGGTCTTGCATCAGGGCGACATGCTCAATCACACTCCTGTGGGGAGAACTCTCACTTTCCCAAGTTTCCTTGGCAATATCCAACAGCCCTCTTGGGTGTCTCCCATACAGTAACTCAAAGGGGGAGAATCCCGTAGAGGATTGGGGCACCTCCCTAATAGCAAACATCAGATAAGGAAGTAGACAGTCCCAATCCTTTCCATCTCTATCCACCACTTTCTTCAACATTTGTTTTAGGGTTTTGTTGAATCTTTCAACCAGCCCATCGGTTTGGGGGTGATACACAGATGTACGTAATTGCGTCACTTTGAACAATTTACATAGCTCCTTCATAACCCGGGACATAAAGGGTGTACCTTGGTCCGTAAGCAGTTCTTTACAAATACCCACCCGGCTAAACACAAGAGATAGCTCTTTGGCTATGGTTTTGGCCGAGGTATTTCGGAGAGGGATCACTTCTGGATAACGGGTGGCATAGTCCATTATAACTAATATGTACTGGTGCCCCCTAGCGGACTTGATTATAGGACCTACCAAATCCATGGCGATCCTCTCAAACGGGACCTCAATGATGGGTAGAGGGACCAGCGGGCTACGGAAATGTGGCATCGGGGCCGACCTCTGACACACAGGGCAGGAGGAACAATAATTTTCTATGTCCTTCATCACCCCCGGCCAATAGAATCTCTGTAATACCCTCTCTCGGGTTTTCTCTGTCCCCAGATGACCTCCAAGAATGTGCCCATGGGCCAACTCCAACACCAACTTCCTGTAAGGTTTGGGCACCACAAGCTGCTCAACGGTTTCTTCTGCCCTTTTTGCCACCCGATACAGTAGGTCCTTCTCTACGCTGAAGTATGGGTAAGTGCAGGTATTATCTGGGTTCACTAACTCGCCATCTATTTTCACTACGTTTTCCCGTGCCTTTATTAGGGCGGGGTCTTTCAACTGTTCTGTGGCAAAGTTTTCCCTGTGAACCTCAAGATCAGAAAACTCCACAGACGGTAGGTTTTCGTCTGAGGAGGTGGGCTCCTCTCCAGTTTCTTGAGTCTCCCCTGCCAATACTGACAAGGGAAATTCCGGAGAGTCCTCACCACTCTCAGGGGAGTTCTGGCTATCACATTCCTGGTACATAGGGGCACCAGTGGGGGGCTCAGGATCATCCCACAAATCCCAGAACTTCGGAAAATCCCTTCCCACAATGGCGTCATGCGGTAACTGAGATACTAAGCCCACTGGATGAGAGAGGGTACCTTTGGGGGTCTCGAAACACACTGTAGTCACTGGATACTCTCGGGTGTCCCCATGCACACAAATAACAGCTACCTTGCTATTCCCAGAAACCTCTGCTTTAACTAATTCAGCCTTTATCAGGGTCACAAGGCTACCTGAATCCAGCAATACCACAACATTTCTACCATTAATACACATTTTGCATAAATGTTTCTCAGTTCCCCGAATGGCAGTGCATGCGACTGTCGCACACAGCGACTGACGTCTGCCCGTCAGAAAGTCACACTGCATGGGTTCCTCCACAACCGGGCAATTTGCTGCAATATGTCCCGCTTGCCGGCAGCGGTAGCAAACGATCCTTCTTGCCGCCTCTTGAGCCGCTGATTTCCCAGGCTGTTCTCGCCAAACTTGGGGTAGAGCTCCCACCCTCTCCCTCTCTCCACCCTTACCCCTTGGAAACATCTTATCCGCCCCTGGGGATGGTCTGGTCTTAGGGTGGAAAGTCCGAGTGTCTCTGGAAGAGGCCGTCAGGTTCTCTGTAGCCAAGTATTTCTCCACACAATCCACAAGACCATCGGCCGTCTCTGGGTCTCCATGGCTTACCCACTTTTGGATGGCAGTAGGAAGAGCTCTCAAAAACCGATCCATTACAACACGTTCCACAATCTTTGGTGCGGACAAAGTCTCTGGCTGTAGCCACTTTCTGCTCAGGTGAATGAGATCATACATTTGAGACCTGGGGGGTTTTCCAAGCTGGAAAGTCCAGTTATGCACACGCTGAGCCCGGACAGCCAGGGTGACACCCAGCCTTGCCAATATTTCAGCTTTTAGCATCACATAGTCTTTTGCTTGGTCATGCTCTAGGTCATAGTAAGCCTTCTGCGATTCACCAGTTAACAGAGGAGCCACCAGTCCAGCCCACTGCTCCTCAGGCCACTTTTCTCTTTCAGCAGTCCTTTCAAATGTGGTCAAAAATACCTCTGGATCATCCTCTCCAGTCATTTTTGTCAATAAACGACTCACCCCAAAGGACGCGGTATTAGTGGGACGGCTTCCCTCACTGGTCTGCGGATGTTGCTGCACTACTGCTTCCATTTGTTGTAGTCTCTGCTCTTGCTTCTGTAACAGGTCTATGAAGCGGGCCTCAGATTGCTGCAGGGCTTGTTGCTGAGCTTCCAGACTCTGTTGGTGAGCTTGCTGCTGGGCTGCAAGGCTCTGTTGATGAGCTTGCTGCTGGGCTGCAAGGCTCCTTTGCAAACCTGCATTTGTCTGCTGTTGATTGGCATTTGCTAGAGCCAGCTGTTTCAGTATCTCCTCCATGCTGGCTTAAAAAAAACTGCCACTGGTTCTCCACCAACTGTGAGGGGGTTAGCTCGGCAGCGGGTGTGGGTGACCCCCGAGATGGGCTCCCCACACAAAAACAGGCCCAGCAGACGGAGCTTGTGGTTTTCAAAATCAAAAAGGTGCGGTTTATTTTCTATTTACAGTGACAAAAACACAGCAAAGCAAAAGAAACATAAACAAAATAAATCCTGGTCAAGTTGACCTCTGACTAAACATACAGGTTTCCTAACTAACAACTGGGATCAGCCTAGTGCTGTCCTAGTCCCTAAGTCCCTGGTTTTAAATGTCCAAGCAAATAGCCACACAGGCTTTGTCTCACCGCACAGGGGTTCACTCTCCCTAGACAGTCCACACAGGTCTGGTTCCAGGCATGAGCTAACATCTAATGAATCTGGGAGTTCTTATAGAGGCCTAAATGAGCTGACAAGCTTCAGCTGGTCTCTTCAACTCCCTGTCTGTACGACGCCCCACACTCTCCCTAGAGGTATGAGTCATCCATGAGCCAACTAGCCTTAGCTGGGCTTATACAACTCTCCACCTAGTTGTATAAGTCGGCGTAAAGCCTGAATCTGGGCGAAATATATCTACCCCCCTGGATGCAACCAGGTGACTTTACCTTCCTGCTGTCACACAGGTCTATGAAGCGGGCCTCAGATTGCTGCTGGGCTTGTTGCTGAGCTTCCAGACTCTGTTGGTGAGCTTGCTGCTGGGCTGCAAGGCTCTGTTGATGAGCTTGCTGCTGGGCTGCAAGGCTCCTTTGCAAACCTGCATTTGTCTGCTGTTGATTGGCATTTGCTAGAGCCAGCTGTTTCAGTATCTCCTCCATGCTGGCTTAAAAAAAACTGCCACTGGTTCTCCACCAACTGTGAGGGGGGTTAGCTCGGCAGCGGGTGTGTGTGACCCCCGGGATGGGCTCCCCACACAAAAACAGGCCCAGCAAACGGAGGTTGTGGTTTTCAAAATCAAAAAGGTGCGGTTTATTTTCTATTTACAGTGACAAAACACAGCAAAGCAAAAGAAACATAAATAAAATAAATCCTGGTCAACTTGACCTCTGAGTAAACATACAGGTTTCCTAACTAACAACTGGGATCAGCCTAGTGCTGTCCTAGTCCCTAAGTCCCTGGTTTTAAATGTCCAAGCAAATAGCCACACAGGCTTTGTCTCACCGCACAGGGGTTCACTCTCCCTAGACAGTCCACACAGGTCTGGGTCCAGGCATGAGCTAACACCTAATGAATCTGGGAGTTCTTATAGAGGCCTAAATGAGCTGACAAGCTTCAGCTGGTCTCATCAACTCCCTGTCTGCACGACGCCCCACACTCTCCCTAGAGGTATGAGTCATCCATGAGCCCACTAGCCTCAGCTGGGCTTATACAACTCTCCACCTAGTTGTATAAGTCGGCGTAAAGCCTGAATCTGGGCGAAATATATCTACCCCCCTGGATGCAACCAGGTGACGTTACCTTCCTGCTGTCACAATATATATATATATATATATATATATATATATATATATATATCCCCCAAAAAACGAGGCCTGCAAATAACTTTTTTAGGATGGTTTTGTTCTCTATATTTCTGGGTATCTCAAGTGCCATTTGTACTGCTGTTATGTGATTCAAATTATTATTATTTAGGTACTTGCATAGGGCCGTCAATTTACGCAGCGCTTTACATATACATTGTACATTTACATCGATCCCTACCCTCAAGGAGCTTACAATCTAAAGTCCCTAACTCACATTCATATACTAGGGACAATTTTTTTTTTTTTTTAGACAGAAGCCAATTAACCTACCAGCATGTCTTTGGAGTGTGGGAGGAAACCGGAGTACCCGGAGGAAACCCACACAGGCACAGGGAGAACATGCAAACTCCAGGCAGGTAGTGTCGTGGTTGGGTTTCGAACCAGCGACCCTTTTTACTGCTAGGGGAGAGTGCTACCCACTACACCACTGTGCCGCCATATTATGACGTTGCTTCCGCCCTTACTGTGTCCCTGTCGGTAATCTCGCGCATGCGCCGTTGCGCCATAACCATCCGTTGCTGTGTCTGCGGCTGCTGTTTTCATTCACTCCCCTTTTGTGACGTCTTCTTTAGACACACGGGGGAGTATCAGGAAGAGTGGAAGGAGCTAAACGCCGCCAGACTTCTCCTCTGTGCCGGACAGAGGGGAAGTCCTCACAGACTGCATTCCGGCAAGCTTTAAATGCTGGTTTAGAGGGGGCCAATGTGCGCAAGCGCGGGGCCCCCTATTGGGCGGGGCCCATGGGCTTGAGCCCAGGCCAAGCCCAATGGTAAGTCCGGCCCTGGTGACCACCACATCCTAAATCCTCAGGCGTGGTTTGCTACTGCTGGGAGTTTTCTCTCTTCTTATAACCAGTAATTCATCTCCACTTAAAGAACCATCTGATGGCACAGTTCCATTCAGAAGCTTCTATTTGATGTCCTCACCGTGTCTGATGTCTCCTACTATCTACAATGTATCCAGTGGCTTTATGGACTCTCATCTCACTTCCTGTATCTCTTCTGTAACTTCAGACAAAAACTTTTCTCTCTAGTTCTGGGAAAGGCTTTGTCAGGTTATTGCTCGGTGTCCCCGTTGGGTAGATTTAAGGCGCCACGTACCTTTTCATGATTTAACTGACTAGGCAGCAATCATTCTCCCGAGTCACTGACTGGAAAAGGTTCCGCAGCATCAACGCCTTTTCTGAAGACGCAGGATCTGTTCCTCCAAGTGTGCAGAAAAGATTCTCTGTGTTTCCAAATTTACTAATCCTGTCCTGGGGGCTGCCAAATTCTGCTGGAGCTGCGGAGCATGATTTACTAAAGGAAATAAACCAGAGCCTGGGATAAATCGCTACGGGACGCTTGTGCTGCCGAGCACACCGATATATATGCACAGATTTAAAGCAGAACTCCGGCCTTCCCTTTTAGTCTTTCACAGTGGTACCGGCTCCGGGACTGAAATAGCTTACCGTATATACTCGAGTATATGCCGACTCGAGTATAAGCCGAGGTACCTAATGGTACCACAAAAAACTGGGAAAACTTACTGACTCGAGTATAAGCCGAGGGTCAACAATGCCCATTTGCACGCCTCACTGTGCCCATTGCAACTTCACTAAGCCCATTGTCACTGCCCATTGCCACCTTACTGTGCCCATCCTCATTGTTCCCATCCTCACTGTTCCTCACTGTTCCCATCCTCACTGTTCCTCACTGTTCCCATCCTAACTGTTCCTCACTGTTCCCATCCTCACTGTTCCTCACTGTTCCCATCCTCACTGTTCCCATCCTCACTGTTCCTCACTGTTCCCATCCTAACTGTTCCTCACTGTTCCCATCCTCACTGTTCCTCACTGTTCCCATCCTCACTGTTCCTCACTGTTCCCATCCTCACTGTTCCTCACTGTTCCCATCCTAACTGTTCCTCACTGTTCCCATCCTCACTGTTCCTCACTGTTCCCATCCTCACTGTTCCTCACTGTTCCCATCCTAACTGTTCCTCACTGTTCCCATCCTCACTGTTCCTCACTGTTCCCATCCTCACTGTTCCTCACTGTTCCCATCCTCACTGTTCCCATCCTCACTGTTCCTCACTGTTCCCATCCTCACTGTTCCCATCCTCACTGTTCCTCACTGTTCCCATCCTCACTGTTCCCATCCTCACTGTTCCTCACTGTTCCCATCCTCACTGTTCCTCACTGTTCCCATCCTCACTGTTCCCATCCTCACTGTTCCTCACTGTTCCCATCCTCACTGTTCCTCACTGTTCCCATCCTCACTGTTCCTCACTGTTCCCATCCTCACTGTTCCTCACTGTTCCCATTCTCACTGTTCCCATCCTCACTGTTCCTCACTGTTCCCATCCTCACTGTTCCCATCCTCACTGTTCCTCACTGTTCCCATCCTCACTGTTCCTCACTGTTCCCATCCTCACTGTTCCTCACTGTTCCTCACTGTTCCCATCCTCACTGTTCCTCACTGTTCCCATCCTCACGGTTCCTCACTGTTCCCATCCTCACTGTTCCTCACTGTTCCCATCCTCACTGTTCCTCACTGTTCCCATCCTCACTGTTCCCATCCTCACTGTTCCTCACTGTTCCCATCCTCACTGTTCCCATCCTCACTGTTCCTCACTGTTCCCATTCTCACTGTTCCTCACTGTTCCCATCCTCACTGTTCCCATCCTCACTGTTTCTCACTGTTTCCATCCTCACTGTTCCTCACTGTTCCCATCCTCACTGTTCCCATCCTCACTGTTTCTCACTGTTTTCATCCTCGCTGTTCCTCACTGTTCCCATCCTCACTGTTCCCATCCTCACTGTTCCTCACTGTTCCCATCCTAACTGTTCCTCACTGTTCCCATCCTCACTGTTCCTCACTGTTCCCATCCTCACTGTTCCTCACTGTTCCCATCCTAACTGTTCCTCACTGTTCCCATCCTCACTGTTCCTCACTGTTCCCATCCTCACTGTTCCTCACTGTTCCCATCCTAACTGTTCCTCACTGTTCCCATCCTCACTGTTCCTCACTGTTCCCATCCTCACTGTTCCTCACTGTTCCCATCCTCACTGTTCCTCACTGTTCCCATCCTCACTGTTCCCATCCTCACTGTTCCTCACTGTTCCCATCCTCACTGTTCCTCACTGTTCCCATCCTCACTGTTCCCATCCTCACTGTTCCTCACTGTTCCCATCCTCACTGTTCCTCACTGTTCCCATCCTCACTGTTCCCATCCTCACTGTTCCTCACTGTTCCCATCCTCACTGTTCCTCACTGTTCCCATCCTCACTGTTCCTCACTGTTCCCATCCTCACTGTTCCTCACTGTTCCCATTCTCACTGTTC
The DNA here is from genome assembly GCA_029206835.1 of Rana muscosa. Lineage (NCBI taxonomy): Eukaryota > Metazoa > Chordata > Amphibia > Anura > Ranidae > Rana > Rana muscosa. Next base: position 204,384,310 of record CM055119.1, on the reverse strand, counting down.
CCATCCTCACTGTTCCTCACTGTTCCCATCCTCACTGTTCCCATCCTCACTGTTCCTCACTGTTCCCATCCTCACTGTTCCCATCCTAACTGTTCCTCACTGTTCCCATCCTCACTGTTCCTCACTGTTCCCATCCTCACTGTTCCTCACTGTTCCCATCCTAACTGTTCCTCACTGTTCCCATCCTCACTGTTCCTCACTGTTCCCATCCTCACTGTTCCTCACTGTTCCCATCCTCACTGTTCCTCACTGTTCCCATCCTCACTGTTCCCATCCTCACTGTTCCTCACTGTTCCCATCCTCACTGTTCCTCACTGTTCCTCACTGTTCCCATCCTCACTGTTCCTCACTGTTCCCATCCTCACTGTTCCTCACTGTTCCCATCCTCACTGTTCCCATCCTCACTGTTCCTCACTGTTCCCATCCTCACTGTTCCTCACTGTTCCCATCCTCACTGTTCCTCACTGTTCCCATCCTCACTGTTCCTCACTGTTCCCATTCTCACTGTTCCCATCCTCACTGTTCCTCACTGTTCCCATCCTCACTGTTCCCATCCTCACTGTTCCTCACTGTTCCCATCCTCACTGTTCCTCACTGTTCCCATCCTCACTGTTCCTCACTGTTCCTCACTGTTCCCATCCTCACTGTTCTTCACTGTTCCCATCCTCACGGTTCCTCACTGTTCCCATCCTCACTGTTCCTCACTGTTCCCATCCTCACTGTTCCTCACTGTTCCCATCCTCACTGTTCCCATCCTCACTGTTCCTCACTGTTCCCATCCTCACTGTTCCCATCCTCACTGTTCCTCACTGTTCCCATTCTCACTGTTCCTCACTGTTCCCATCCTCACTGTTCCCATCCTCACTGTTTCTCACTGTTTCCATCCTCACTGTTCCTCACTGTTCCCATCCTCACTGTTCCCATCCTCACTGTTTCTCACTGTTTTCATCCTCGCTGTTCCTCACTGTTCCCATCCTCACTGTTCCCATCCTCACTGTTCCTCACTGTTCCCATCCTAACTGTTCCTCACTGTTCCCATCCTCACTGTTCCTCACTGTTCCCATCCTCACTGTTCCTCACTGTTCCCATCCTAACTGTTCCTCACTGTTCCCATCCTCACTGTTCCTCACTGTTCCCATCCTCACTGTTCCTCACTGTTCCCATCCTAACTGTTCCTCACTGTTCCCATCCTCACTGTTCCTCACTGTTCCCATCCTCACTGTTCCTCACTGTTCCCATCCTCACTGTTCCTCACTGTTCCCATCCTCACTGTTCCCATCCTCACTGTTCCTCACTGTTCCCATCCTCACTGTTCCTCACTGTTCCTCACTGTTCCCATCCTCACTGTTCCTCACTGTTCCCATCCTCACTGTTCCCATCCTCACTGTTCCTCACTGTTCCCATCCTCACTGTTCCTCACTGTTCCCATCCTCACTGTTCCCATCCTCACTGTTCCTCACTGTTCCCATCCTCACTGTTCCTCACTGTTCCCATCCTCACTGTTCCTCACTGTTCCCATCCTCACTGTTCCTCACTGTTCCCATTCTCACTGTTCCCATCCTCACTGTTCCTCACTGTTCCTCACTGTTCCCATCCTCACTGTTCCTCACTGTTCCCATCCTCGCTGTTCCTCACTGTTCCCATCCTCACTGTTCCTCACTGTTCCCCTAAAATTTAAATTGAACATTGTAAATTGTACCTGAAAGCAGACACAGTTCCGCCTATCACGAACGTTCTCTCATCCTCAGTTTCCCAGCAGACGTCCGTGATTGGCGGAAACTGAACACAGTGTCTGCTGGGATGGGTGAGGATGAGAGAACGTTTGTGATAGGCGATTCTCAGCAGACACAATTCCGCCTATCACGGAAGGGACCAGGAAGAGACCGCGAGAATTAAACGATGGACGCCGCAGCCTCTCAATTTTTTTTCAGGTACAATTTACAATGTTCAATTTCGCTGACTCGAGTATAAGCCGAGGGGGGGGACTTTCAGCCCAAAAAAAAAAGGGCGGAAAATCTCGGCTTATACTCGAGTATATACGGTATGTTGATTTCACTGCACCCTGCGAGCTTCTCACAAAGTGCAGTAGAAGCTGCAGAAAGTCTGATAGAGCTCCGCCTCATTTCCTGACTGGAGGACATCCAGCATCATCTAGCCCTTTCCTCCCCAGTCTGATTTTTCAGTTCTTTCAGTCATGGAGGTTCAGCATCACAGGTGGGTGCTATCTAGGGTGGTCTGCATGCAAAAGCAGCCTGCCTACCGTGTTTCTCCGAAAATAAGACCGAGTCCTAGATTAATTTTGGCTACAAAAAAACACACTAGGGCTTATTTTCAGGGGATGTCTTATTTATTTACGGTATGTACAAACAAGTTCCTCCCGCTGTCAGCTCAGGAATCAGCATTGTGAAATTCTGCAATCCCAAAAACAAACCTTAGTTATAGACCTTGTAAATGTAGCGCCCCCCCCCCCCCAAATACGACGCTATGTGGAAATTTAGGGGTAGTCTGAGTCGTTAGTTGGGCTCAGACCAATCAATGATTTAATATTGTTCTGCTCTGGGTGTGATACTGCCTGGCAGTAGTGTTCTCCGTTGCCTGTAGGTGGCACTGTCACCGCCGGCATAGGTTAAACTACGGGGGTATCACAGCACCTTGAGTGTTCTCTCTCGGCAGCCGTGCAGTGGGCGTGGTCTACCCGCTGTACATGCTGGGAGAGAGTACAAAAGGGGCAGACGCCATTTGGCGTGAGGCGATTCCTGGGGGACCCCAAGGCGTAAGGGGGGACCTCTGGTCCAGTGAGTGTGCTTCGTGGCCTGCATGGCACAAGGTGCGCGAGTGTGTTTAGGCCTCGGGCACCTTCAGCCCGAGGCCCTGTTGCTGCATTATGGGCCCAGCTCCGCTGACAGGGGCCTACGCTTCAGAGAAGGATCCCAGGCTCCCCGCTTGTAGGGGGCCCATCTTAAGGAAAGGAGTCCAGGGGAGGATCAGTCCCAGGAGATTAGCGACAGTACTGCTGTCTCGGGGAAGAGGCCTGGAACTCGCCTAAAGAGGGATTCCTCGTCTCTGATATCCGTGCTCCATCCCGGCTGCTAGGACCGCTCTCATAGGGACTATCCGGGTGAGCAATACCCACTCAGGCTTGAGTGGCGACGAGTGTAGATACTGGATTTAAGTGTTGCCTGCCTGAACCTTCCCCTACTTCTTTCAACTTTCTGATCTCTCTCTTCAAGTTGACTCAAAGCCAGAAAAAGAATAAAGCCTTGCTGATTAGGTTTTACTCGTGTGTGGACATTGGCCTTATTCCTGGAGATTTTTACACTTGCCTAGACAACGGAGCTAAAGGATCCAATCCAGAGAGGTAATTGCTGCCGACCCAAAACAAAACCAGCCGGTCACTTAAATGGGGGTAAGTGCTACATAAAATTACGTAATCTGTTCTCTAAAAAGATTATATAATGTGCAGTGTGTCTCCTTGTGTAACTTTAGTATGGAAAATGCCTTATTTACAGCACCACTGGGCGCTCACGTGACCCGCCGGAGCTCTTCTTCTCCGCTCCGAATACTGCAGAGGGAGGGGCCGAGGTCCCCGCTGATGTCAGCCCCTCTCCGAGCACTGCAGAGGGAGGGGCCGCTGACATCAGCCCGGGAGGAGAGGAGAAGATCCCTGGTGGGTCACGTGAGCGCCCAGCGGCGCTGTAAATAAGGTATTTCCCACAATAAAGTTACACAAGGAGACACACTGCAAATTATATAATCTTTTTTACAGAACAAATTACATGATTTTACAAAGACTTTAACTAGGGCTTATTTTCGGGGTAGGGCTTATATCGCAGCCATCCCAGAAACTCACGCTAGGTCTTATTTTCAGGGAAACAGGGTAGGAACACCCACTCCTCCAGGCTATCCCCCACCCATAAATATTTTTTGATTTTGCATAAACCCTCCCAAGAGCCAACCCACTGCTTGCATCAAGACTGAAGACTCTTGAGAGGAGTACTAAGGCAGGGTGCTGTGATGTTTTCAAGAAGCTATGAACAGACCCCTGCCGGCCCCTAATACACCTCACTCTGCATCCCTCATTACCCTACACTTTGCATCCCCCTTAAACCTCACCCTGAATCCCCCATTGCCCTGCTTGTTGCACCCCCCATATCCTCATTACACCTCACTCTGCATCTACAGTGCCTTGAAAAAGTATTCATACCCCTTGAAGTTTCCCACATTTTGTCATGTTACAACCAAAAACATAAATGTATTTTATTGGGATTTTATGTGATAGACCAACACAAAGTCGCACAAATAAATATGTGAAAAGTGTGGGGGGGCATTTGTATGGCGCCCCCCGGAGTCAATACTTTGTAGACCCCCCTTTCTCTACAATTACAGCTACAAGTCTTTTTGGGGGTGTCTCTACCAGCTTTGTATATCTAGAGAGGACATTTTTGCCCATTCTTCTTTGTAAAAGCTCTCAAGTTCTGTCAGATTGGATGGAGAGCGTCTGTGAGCAGCAATTTTCAAGTCTTGCCACAGATTCTCAATGTGATTTAGGTCTGGACTGTGACTGGGCCATTCTAACACATGAATATACTTTGATCTAAACCATTCCATTGTAGCTCTGGCTGTATGTTTCGGGTCGTTGTCCTGCTGGAAGGTGAACCTCCGCCCCGGTCTCAAGTCTTTTGCAGACTAAAGCCTCGTACACACGGCCGAGATTCTCGTAGAAAAAAACATGTCGTTTTTTTCAACGAGATTCTTGGACAAGAAACTTGTCCCGGCCGAGTGTACACACGCTCGATTCAAAGAACCCGCGGTTCTTTGAATGGAGCGAACGCGGTGACGTCATCGAATACGACGAGCATGCGCTCATCACATTCGATGCCGTCGCCGCCATCTTGGTTCACCCTACCTATGCCTAGGAAGCTACCGCGCATGCGTCAAAGTCATTTCGAGCATGCGCGGGCTTCCCGGCGAAAAGGTAAGTGTACACACACACAATTTTCTCGTCGAGAAACAGGCTGACGAGAATCTCGACGAGAAAATAGAGAGCAGGTTCTCTATTTTCTCCTCGAGATTCTTGTCGCTTTTCTTGACGAGAAACCATACACACAAACGAATTTCTCGGCAAGAAATCTCTGCCAGCAAGTTTCTTGCTGGTTTTTGCCGAGAAACTCGTTCGTGTGTACGCGGCTTAACAGGTTTTCTTCTAAGATTGTCCTGTATTTGGCTCCATCCATCTTCCCATCAACTCTGACCAGCTTCCCTGTCCCTGCTGAAGAAAAGTGTGATGGTGTGTTCAGGGTGATGTGCAGTGTTAGTTTTCCGCCACACTTAGCGTTTTGCTTTTAGGCAAAAAGTTAAATTTTGGTCTCATCTGACCAGAGCACCTTCTTCCACATGTTTGCTGTGTCCCCCACATGTTTGCTGTGTCCCCCACATGGCTTCTCACAAACTGCAAACAGGACTTCTTATGATTTTCTTTCTCCAATGTCTTTCTTCTTGTCACTCTTCCATAAAGGGCAGATTTGTGGAGAAGCACGACTAATAGTTGTCCTGTGGACAGATTCTCCCCCCTGAACTGTGGATCTCTGCAGCTCCTCCAGAGTTACCATGGACCTCTTGGCTGCTTCTCTGATGAATGCTCTCCTTGCCCGGCCCGGTCAGTTTAGGTGGACGGCCATGTCTTGGTAGGTTTGCAGTTGTGCCATACTCTTTCCATTTTCCGATGATGGATTGAACAGAGCTCCGTGAGATGTTCAAAGCTTGGGAGATTTTTTTTTATAACCTAACCCTACTTTATACTTCTCCACAACTTTATCCCTGACCTGTCTGGTGGGTTCCTTGGCCTTCGTGATTCTGTTTGTTCGCTAAGGTTCTCTAACAAACCTCTAAGGGCTTCATAGAACAGCTGTATTTATACTGAGATTAAATTACACACAGGTGGACTCTATTTACTAATTAGGTGACTTCTGAAGGCAATTGGTTCCACTAGATTTTAGTTAGGGGTATCAGAGTAAAGGGGGCTGAATACAAATGCACCCCCCCCCCACACACTAAAACCATTTATTATTTTCCTTTCACTTCTCAATTATGTGCCACTTTGTGTTGGTCTATCACATAAAATCCCAATAAAATACATTTACGTTTTTGGTTGTAACATGACAAAATGTGGAAACTTTCAAGGGGTAGGAATACTTTTTCAAGGCACTGTATGGCCCTGCTCTCTACACTACCCTACATCCTTTGAATCCCATACTAAACCTTGCTCTGCACCCCCTGCGTCGCCCAATACCCTGCATCCTCCAATATGCTGCTGGCCCTCAAGGCCCTCAAGGCCCCTTCTGTAGTGTTGTCATTGCACCCTCTGCACTGCTCACAGCAGATGCTCTAAAGTTCCATGGTCTAACACGGCCATATTAGATCAATGACATTGGCCATGTGACCATATTAGGTCAGTAATGTCTCAAACATCTCATTGTGTATGTTTCCCTAGCTCACAGCTCATTGGGCCAGAAATGACGGCTTACTTGTATGTTCGGCCAAACATTGGTTTGGACTGAACCTGGCACCAAATCCAAGCTCACCCCTACTAGAGATCACTGCCATTACAGCCCCTTTACAGTTCATTGCTCTCACTATCTCTAAGGACTGCTGGGGTTCAAAGGCCATCAAACATGTACCAAAGAGCCGTATGCGTTCCTTGGGCCTTGGGATGGGCACCAGGGTGGAGGTGGGTTGCAGCATGGTGCGGAGTGGTGTGGAGGCAATAATTCACACAGTCGAGCGCTGGGCCCATTTACAGTTTCCAATGATGCGAAGAAGCAGGTTTCAGCCGAACCCCACAGCTTCTGTTGAGAGGGGACAGAATGCAGCCTGGCCGCTGGGTTGCACCTTATCCCTTTAAACCTGAACACATATGAATTACACAGGTTCTGAGGCTGATTTAATGCAGATAAGATAAGTGAGTTTAATTACCACCTTAATCAGACACAGAACCTGTGTAACTAATATGTGTTCGGGTTTAAAGGGATGAGGTGGCAACCCTACCAGTGGCGGCCCATCCATTAGGGGTGCCCTGGCGCCGCCCCCTCTATCCACGCCACCGCCTATATGTAGAATAGAGATATCCATGCATAGCATGAATCTATCAAAAGCCTGTGCGGCCACCCCCTATTCATGCGTCCGGCCCCTTTCAGGACGCCGGGCGCCTGAATTCCATCAGCGGGGGTGTTTTTTTAAAGCACCTGATTAGAGCCATAGGCTCTAATAGACTTCAAAATAGGGTAGGCTCGTGGCACAATTCTCTGCGCCACGAGCCCACCCAGATGTTGCAACATCGAATGAAAATTTTCTGTTGAAACATTGATCCTCAATCCGGACAATCAGAAGTGGGTGTGAGACCCGTTTTCCCATCGGCCGAAAAGAGAAGACTCCCGATTGGCCACCATGGAGGAGGGAGGAAACGGAAGCCGCCGTCGCCGTGATGACCCGTGGAGAGCAGGGGAATGGGAGGCCGCTGCCGAGCAGGGAAAGCCGCCGGTGAAGCGCTGGCATAAGTGCTACCGACCAACCGACCCCCCACAAAAAAATTACCACCGGCCACCACCGAACCCTACCGGACTGTTTCATGCCCAGTTGGGAAGGTATACAGAGAGATGCGACCCTACGTTTTCCCTCCCTGTCAGGAACCTTTCCCTATCCCTAACACTGTCCCTAACAGACAGGGTACCTTTCCCTACACTAACCACTTGCATAAAGCGTGCCAATCCAGGGGTCAAGGTATTATATAGAGTAGACTCTGCCACACCTAAAATGGCCACCAGAGTCACATGGGCAGCCAGCATCCAATCAAATCCCTGCCCTAGTGACTCAGGAAACCATAGAGGAACCAGGTTCCTTATGACTTCCTCTCCCTCTGCATTGCTGCTGCAGTTGAGCGCCACCTGCAGTGGAGACAGCAGACTGCACCTGTCTACAAGGGCTTTAAGGATATGTAACTTTTTTTTAGATTGATTATGGGGATAAAATATATTTTTGGGTGTGTTAAATGTGTGCTGAAATACCACATACGGGCTATGTATTGGTGAAAAAACAGATGTTGAAAATTTTCTGTCATTAGGTGCATACATCACATACTAGGGGCAATGTAGACAGAAGCCAAACAACCTAACCCAACATGTCTTTGGAGTCTGCAAGGAAATCTACACAAGCGAATATGCAAACTCCATGCAGATTTTGTTCCTGACTGGCATTCGAACCTGGGACCCAAGTGCCAACCGAGGTACTAACCATTAAGCCATTGTGGTGCCCAAAAAGTTAACATTTAGCATAAATACTTCCACGTCAATTTTCAACAGCCGATAAGCGACGCAACGTGTAACTTCACCACATCTATTGTTGCATCTGCGCTCTATCTGTTTGGTAGCACAATTCAAAGCCTCCAGGTTTTGCTCAGGCCGCAGCCAACGCAGGAACAAGGCATAAGGTCAGACATTAATCTTCTCACAAGTTTAGTACAAAGGTTGACACAGCACAAAAAAAATAAAAAATCCTCTTTCATTCTCAAAGTCATTACCCTTGATAAACACAATACTCTTTTGTCACGGAGCTGAGGGAGGAAACTTTGATGAATGGCCCCCCACTGCGCGCTAAAATGAAACAGCGTAATGAGTATTGGATTTTAGTTCATCCTAAAAAAACAAACCTCTCTCATATCAGCGACTACCCGACAGTTTAAATTCATTAGCATGTATAAATAGGGAAGCTTAATGAGGAACATATAATCTCCCTCGTCTGAGCTATGCCTTTCTATTAGTTTTCTGCATCCAAATTGAGTTTCGGTTTTTGCCTTTTTTTTTTTAAACAAACATGGCTCACATGATATTAGGAAAGTTCAGATCTGTTGATGCTCTCTTGAGGTGCTAATGATGAGAAAGTTTTAATAAGTTGGGTTGAGAATATAGAAGACTTTGTTCAAGTAGTTATTCTTTGGAAAAAAAAAACCTGTTGATGAAATTGCTCCCCTGGCCAGTGGTATAGGTTATCAGGAATGCTGCTGCCAGACTCATCCACCTTACCTTGCTCAGGATCCTCCACCCCTCTATGCCAATCCCCCAACTGGCTTCCCTTCATCTCTGCTTTGAGCTCCATCACCAACCACTCAGTGTCCCCCACCCCTCTATGCCAATCCCTCCACTGGCTTCCCTTCACCTCTGCTTGGAGCTCCATCACCAGCCACTCAGTGTCCAGCACCCCTATTTGCCAATCCCCCCACCGGTTTCCCTTTACCTCTGCTTGGAGCTCCATCACCAACCACTCAGTGTCTTCCACCCTTCTTTGCCAATCCCTCCACCAGCTTCCCTTCACCTCTGCTTGGAGCTCCATTACCAACCATTTAGTGTCCACCACCCCTCTCTGCCAATCCCTCCACTGGCTTCCCTTCACCTCTGCTTGGAGCTCCATCACCAGCCACTCAGTGTCCAGCACCCCTCTTTGCCAATCCCCCCACCGGTTTCCCTTTACCTCTGCTTGGAGCTCCATCACCAACCACTCAGTGTCTTCCACCCTTCTTTGCCAATCCCTCCACCAGCTTCCCTTCACCTCTGCTTGGAGCTCCATTACCAACCATTTAGTGTCCACCACCCCTCTCTGCCAATCCCTCCACTGGCTTCCCTTCACCTCTGCTTGGAGCTCCATCACCAGCCACTCAGTGTCCAGCACCCCTCTTTGCCAATCCCCCCACCGGTTTCCCTTCACCTCTGCTTGAAGCTCCATCACCAACCACTCAGTGTCTTCCACCCTTCTTTGCCAATCCCTCCACCAGCTTCCCTTCACCTCTGCTTGAAGCTCCATTACCAACCATTTAGTGTCCACCACCCCTCTCTGACAATCCCTCTACTGGCTTCCCTTTACCTCTGCTTGGAGCTCCATCAACAACCACTCAGTGTCTTCCACCCTTCTTTGTCAATCTCTCCACTAGCTTCCCTTCACCTCTGCTTTGAGCTCCATCACCAACCACTCAGTGTCTTCCACCCTTCTTTGCCAATCCCTCCACTGGCTTCCCTTCACCTCTGCTTGGAACTCCATCACCAACCACTCAGTGTCTTCCACCCTTCTTTGCCAATCCCTCCACTGGCTTCCTTTCACCTCTGCTTGGAGCTCCATCACCAACCACGCAGTGTCTTCCACCCTTCTCTTCTACCCTTCTTTGCCAATCCCTCCACCGGCTTCCCTTCACCTCTGCTTGGAGCTCCATTACCAACCATTTAGTGTCCACCACCCCTCTCTGACAATCCCTCCACTGGCTTCCCTTCACCTCTGCTTGGAGCTCCATCACAACCACTCAGTGTCTTCCACCCTTCTTTGCCAAGCCCTCCACCGGCTTCCCTTCACCTCTGCTTGGAGCTCCATCATTAACCACTCAGTGTCTTCCACCCTTCTTTGCCAATCCCTCCACTGGCTTCCCTTCACCTCTGCTTGAAGCTCCATCACCAACCACTCAGTGTCTTCCACCCTTCTCTTCTACCCTTCTTTGCCAATCCCTCCACCGGGTCTGGTGTCTTTGGGATAGTGTCTTTACAGCTTGGCTGATTTGATCCTAGGTCCAAACCTCTCCTTGAAGTTTGATCACCACGCTCAAGTCTGAGCAGGTGCCTTCCTCTTTGCACCACTGAATTGCAGCAGCAGAGTCCATCCTGGTGCTGGCAGGGGGGTGTTGATTGCAGAGACACAGAAATCCCGGACGAGCCCCCACGTGTAGCACTACCACCGTAGGAGCTGCTGGTTTAATTTTGGGTCTGCACTCAACCCCGGAAATTTGGCTCGAACCCCCCTTGCCACAACGGGACAATAATATAAATGCGGAACCCGATAGCAGAGGGGACCACAACAATACCACACTGTAATGTATATAATTACTGTTACCTTGGCACTGGTCACCTGGTTCGCAGCTGGAATAGACAGAGTCCCACACATGTAGTAACTTAACCAGCTGTAATATGTTTACTTGGAAAAGAGTGACACAATGGTTATACAAATAAACATTTGACTGTACCCAGATCCCTGCAAAGTCAATGAAACATAACTGGTTCAAGATTTCTATAACACAAGACCCAATTACCATATCCTGAGTCAGGTGTGAATGAGTGTGTGGTGGAGAAATCTCCCAATACTATGGCACCGGCACTGGGACACCTCTCCACCAAGGCTCACACAAATCCCTAAAACAACAAAGCAACAGATATAGCGCAAACAGTTACATTAATCCTAAAGCCCTGTACACACGATCGGATATCCTATGGATTTTCGTCCGATGGATTCTTTTCATCAGACAAACCGATCGTGTATGGGACCCATCGGTCTTTTTTCCATCGGTTTTTAAAAATAGAACATGTTTTACATTTTTCCGATGGATACAAAACCGATCGAAAACTCCGATCGTCTATGGGCAAGTCCATAGGATAAAAAGCCCACGCATGCTCAGAATCAAGTCGACGCATGCTCAGAAGCATTGAACTTCATTTTTCTCGGCTCATCGGAGTGTTTTACGTCACCGCGTTTGGAACGGTCGGTTTTTTGACTGATGGTGTGTGGGCAAGACTGATGGAAAACAGTTTCATCGGATTTCCGATGGACAAATCCATCGGACGAAAATCCATAGGATATCCGATCGTGTGTACAGGGCTTTAGAGTTCATACGGCTATATGGCTCCCTCTAGCGGGCAGTTCAAACTGGTGCGTATCCCTTTGCAGTAAACGTTGAAAAGGGATAAGGTGATGACTGTTCCTTTAAGTTCAGCTTGTCTTCTGCTAGCTCAGTTGGTGCACTTAATTGTATTCCAATCAGTATGTAAAGAGGAAAAAAAGTACTCACTCCGTGAAGGTAAAATAGAAGCAAAGGAACCACTAGTTTTCCCAGGCTGTTGTACTGCACGCGGTTGCAAGGGATCCCTATCTGTGGAACTGCAAGTGTCAGCAAGTGGGATTATATAGACCACTCTCCTGCAACTCAGTCAACTATGTTGGTAGGCAATAGACTTGTGCACAACGGAAAAATTTGTTTAGTTTAGTTTATTTTCGGTCCTGTTGATTCGTAATCATTCGTAATTTCGCTAAACAGGATTTTTCGTGTTCGGACTAATTCGTATTTTCGCAAGCGACATTTTTCGTTGAATCGGAATGATTCGTATTAATGTAAGCCTTATTTTTATTTGATTAATAATTCGTACTTTCGTTGATTCTGGACACAACTTTTTTTTTGGTTCGTTGATTCTTATTTTCCGTGTCTCTCTCACAATGGCGCTGCCTATTATGCCTAATGTGCTTCGAATGGATTCATACTTTTCTAAATACATTGTGGTTATTTGTAACGATTCAAAATCTCGTATTTTACTTTTGTTTTTGACATGGGCCAAAAGCCTCCGCCCCTGTGCACTATTTTGAGAGGGAGTTCAGCACGGTGAGGGAGGAGCAGAGAGCAGAGCAGAGTGTTATTGTGCTTCTTATGGATTCGTACATTCGTAACTTTTTTCGTAACAAATTATGTCGAAGGCATTCGTGCATTCGCTTATTTGCGATATAATTTATTTCGGATTCGGTTTTATTCGTAATTGCTTTGTTCGGAAATTCGAATACTTCCGAACGTCCAAAAGTTGCTAAATTCGTACGAATTTCGATTCGTTACGAAACAAATTGCACAAGCCAAGTGCCCTCTCACCCGGCTGGAAGCCTCGGCTCACTGGTATCCTCGTCAGGCAAGATGTCGCCGGTTCGCCGCGCGGCCGCTCACAAGGTGTAGATGGACAGATGCTTTCAGATGCTGTGGAGCATAGGGCGGCCCCCTCTCTGGTTCAGTCAGTGATGCGGTCCACAAGGATATCTTCATCGGCGTTCCGCTCTCCAACTTTAGGCCCAGGCTTCTCCGGCCTAGGCACGCTCACAGCAGGCCTCCTGCCTGTTGAAAGATGGCGTCCAGAGAGAGCGTGCTGGGGCCTCACTTGTCCTTATATCAGATCCCCCAGCAGGCTGTGCGGTGGCGCACTGTTTTCTGGTAGCACAGTGGCACTGTGGGTATTGTAGTCTCAATCCAACCCACGGCAATAGAGTCACTTCCTCTCGCATTACAATGCCCACCATGCTTTGTTCCATAATGCAACTGGACTGAACAAACTTCAATGTCACAACATAAACACACACCAGAGGGAGCAAACCTCTTAAATAGGAACACAAAGGAGTCTTTTAGGATACGCTTAATCGTAACCCCTTGCTACATATGTTATCAGAAAAGTGACTATATCTAAAGACAATGGAAGAGTGAAGACCATTTATTTGTACTTGGCATGTGGTGTTAGGACAAGTCATTCAAAGCTAGCAAATTACAAATTTTTGCAAATAATAAATGTAACTGATTTAAAAAGTCTCATATTTTTTTCTAAATGAACATATTTTGAAAGTGTACAACCAAACGCCATCCTCCTTGAGAATGAAGTTCGGCTTTCCGGCATAAAATGTTTATTTTGTGGCCGCGGGTGGTGACACCAAAATAAATGACAAGAACTTCATCAAAGCTACAGATGTGATCGATTTGAGTTTCTGGGGGAAAATGTTTTCTGACTTTGATCGCCCTTCACAGTCCGCCTCTCCTGGCAGAGATCAAAAAGTCTCCATACACGTGTTCTATGATTAATGCGGCAACGAGGGGGAGGAGAAAGGTCAACGTTCTCAACATCTAAACCAATCTTCACGGCACCCTGAGCAAGTCACCGCTCACAATGAACCTGTCACTTAAAAAATAATTTTATTTCTTGGAACCCAACCATGTACGTGACAAGGCTTTTGGCATCTTTTATTTATGTTGTAGATATGTCTCTGTGTTCAAAGATAAAAAAATTTGGGATTGTCCTGTAAGGAGGATGCATTATTTAAATTTTTTCTACATTAAACCTCATTTGCCATGTAGTTGCCACCCCATTAATTTGTTCAGATCTTCTTGCAAAGTTTCCACATCCTGCGGAGAAGTTATTGCCCTGCTTAGCTTAGTATTGTCCGCAAATACAGAGATTGAGCTGTTTATCGAACATGGGGCGGCCATCACAGCACCTAGTTTATTCAGAAGTATATACCGTATATACTCGAGTCTGTGTCCATCTTCAAATTTGTGTGCCTGATCCCGGCCAGCCCTAGGTCCCCTGGACCCCAAACTTGGCACACATGTAGCCCCACTTTTCCTCTACAAGTGTGCAAAGTTTATTGTCCGGAGGACCTACAGCCGGGGAGCACTGATTTTTCAAAGCCGGGCACCCCTTCCATAGACTCCCATGGTAAACGTCAGTCTAGTCACACAGCGCCGGAGATCAGGTAAGAAGATTGGGCACAGTGAGGCATGGGCACAGTGAGGCATGGGCACAGTGAGGCATGGGCACAGTGACAGTGAGGCATGGACACAGTGAGGCATGGGCACAGTGAGAGTGAGGCATGAGCACAGTGAGGCATGAGCACAGTGAGGCATGGGCACAGTGAGGCATGGACACAGTGAGGCATGGACACAGTGAGGCATGGACACAGTGACAGTGAGGCATGGGCACAGTGAGGCATGGGCACAGTGACAGTGAGGCATGGGCACAGTGAGGCATGGGCACAGTGAGGCATGGGCACAGTGACAGTGAGGCATGGGCACAGTGAGGCATGCAGATGGACACCCTAGGCTTATACTCGAGTCAATAAGTTTTCCCATTTTTTGTGGTAAAATTAGGTGCCTAGGCTTATATTCGGGTCGGCTTATACTCGAGTATATACGGTAAATCCACCAGTGGGGCCTGAAAGGATTGCCAATCCCAATGTAGGTATGAAAAGAGCAAATACCCCCCAAGGTAAGTAATAGGGACTTTTTAGGCAACAAGGGAAAGGATGTAGACAAATATTATGTAAATAGTATTTATTAGTAGAAAATTATTCAGGTGCAAACATCACCAATGGTAGAACTCATAAAAACAATAAGGTACAATGGTAAATCGTTGGTGTGTGGTAATTGTGGATATTCAGCCCGACCCGTTTCAGGACAACTGTGGGGTCCCTTCATCAGGGAGGTTAAAGGCAAGGTGTAACTACTACCATAGCACATTGTAAAAACAAGACAGAAAAGAAAAAAAGACATAATAGAAAAACAGACAAAACAAAAACAGCACATAACCATCATGAACAAGGGCAAAGAAACAAGAGCATCGTTGAGGCCGGGATTGGGACCTCCAAGTGTTATGCCGACTGGTGGATTCCACGGCCGTACTCCACTGTCTGTTTTTCTATTATGTCTTTTTTTCTTTTCTGTCTTGTTTTTAGAATGTCCTATGGTAGTTACACCTTGCCTTGAACGCCCCAGATGAAGGGACCCCACAGTTGTCCTGAAACGCGTCGGACTGAGTATCCACAATTACCACGCACCAACAATTTACTATTGTAGCTTATTGTTTTTATGAGTACTACCATTGGTGATGTTTGCACCTGAATAATTTTATATTTTCTACTAATAAATACTATTTACATAATTTTTGTCTTCATCCTTTCCCTTGTTGCCTAAAAAGTCCCTATTACTTACCTTGGGGGGGTATTTGCTCTTTTCAGTTTTTCCAGAAGGAACGCAGCAGTGGCAGCCCCTGTACTTCTCTCATGAAGGAGTCACTTTAAGAATGAAGCAACACTGGCCAACTATAGTATCTGACCTTGGCACTGGGGCGAGTGTCACAGCATCTAGCAATGGAAGCCCCCATACTTCTCTCATGGTGCAGTCACTTTAGGAATGGTTCTATGCAAATTGTCTAAGCTTCGTATTGTGACTCTGTAAACAACATCATCCGATAAACAGATCAGTCCGGCACTAAATATGTCAAACCGCCCAATCTATAACCTACAGACCATGTCACAGCATCTAGTGTTTTTTATTATAGAAGAAACCCAGCAATGGCAGCCTCCATACTTCTCTCATGATGGAGTCACTTTAACCGCTTAAGGACCGCAGCACACACTTATACATCGACAAAATGGCACGGCTGGGCAGATGGGCGTACAGGTACGTCCCCTTTAAGATTCGGAATTGTGGGCGCGCGCGTGCGAGCCGCGAGCTCCGTGAGTTCGACCGCGGGTCCCGCGGATTCGATGTCCGCCGGGAGTCCCGCGATCGTCTCACGGAGAGGAGGAACTTGGAAATGCTGATGTAAACAAGCATTTCCCCATTCTTCCTAGTGACAGGACACTGATCACAGCTTCCTGTAATCGGGAGCGGTGATTAGTGTCGTGTCACACGTAGCCCATCCCACCCCCACAGTTAGAACACATCCCTAGGACACACTTAACCCCTTCAGCGCCCTCTCCTGGTTAATCCCTTCACTGCCAGCATAGGCGTGCGCACAGGGTGTGCCGGATGTGCCCAGGCACACCCTAATCACCCCATGGGCATTAGTGTTATCGCTCTGTGTAGCAACAGGAACTTGGGAAAGATCTCCCTCTTACCGGTTCTGCCATAAGAGAAACGTTTATGCTCTTCTCTTTCATTGTGCCAGCAGGGAGATCAATGTCCTGGGGTCATATATATGTAGATACACATGCATTAGGCTGCGCACACCTATGACTGTCAGTGTAATTTTTACAGTAACCAGTGCATTTTTATAGCACTGATCGCTGTAAAAATGACAATGGTCCCAAAAATGTGTCAAAAGTGTCCGATGTGTCCGCCATAATGTCGCAGTCATGATAAAAATCGCTGATCGCCGCCATTACTAGTAGAAAAAAAAAATTATTAATAAAAATGCCATAAAACTATCCCCTATTTTGTAGACGCTATAACTTTTGCGCAAAACCAATCAATAAACGCTTATTGTGATTTTTTTTTTTTTTTACCAAAAATATGTAGAAGAATACGTATCGGACTAAACTGAGGAAAAAAAAAATGTTTTTTTATATATTTTTGGGGGATATTTATTATAGCAAAAAGTAAAAAATATTGCTTTTTTTTTTTTCAAAATTGTCGCTCTATTTTTGTTTATAGCGCAAAAAATAAAAACCGCAGAGGTGATCAAATACCACCAAAAGAAAGCTCTATGTGTGGGAAAAAAAGGACGTCAATTTTGTTTGGGAGCCACGTTGCACGACCGCGCAATTGTCAGTTAAAGCGACGCAGTGCCGAATCGCAAAAAGTGCTCTGGTCTTTGGCCAGCCAAATGGTCCGGGGGTGAAGTGGTTAAGAATAAAGCAACACTGGCCAGCTGTAGTATATCAGAACTCAGCATTGGGTGAGCATTACAGGATCTTGTGTTTTCAGAAGGAACGCAGAAAAACGCAGCAATAGAAGCCCCCATACTTCTCTCTTGATGGAGTCACTTTAAGAATGAAGCAACACTAGCCAGCTATAGTATCTGACCACCTAGTGTTTTCAGAAGGAACCCAGCAATGGCAGCCCCCATACTTCTCTCATGATGCACTCACTTTAAAGTGGATGTAAAGCCTCATCTCATCCTTTCTAAACTACTGCCATAGTGCTGATCTATAAGGATATAGATGCCTCCTGCATGTATCCTTATCTGTCAAATGTCTCCCCTCTGTCTGTTATGAGAACTGAAAAACTGCAGATTCTGTGGGCGGATCTGTTGTCTGGAGCTCAGTGGGTGGAGTCGTGATGTCAGTAGACTCCCCGCCCACCTCTACACTCCCCTTGTCAACATGCATTTTCTCCTGTGTATTCCTTCTGCTATGATCACTAACATCCAGTCAAAATCCAGAAAAGTAACCACATGACTTCAGAAAAGGAGTGGGGGGTGGGAACTAAAAAAATAATGCCTGTCTAAAAGCTAGTGCACGAGATATGTAAATAACCTGTCACTCAAAGCAAGGGGGGCGGAACGGACAAAGTTTTTTCTCTGTTTGTCCGTTTTATCTCACTGAACAATAAAAGAGGATTGCTCAGAGCTGGATTAACTCTTTGTGGCAAGACCTGGCACAAATGATAGGAAATCTTATACCCTACATTGTGACAAAAAAAAAAAATAATAATTTGGGTTTACATCCACTTTAAGAATGGTTCTATGCAAATTGTCTAAGCTTCGTACCGTGACTCTGTAAACAACATCTTCCAGTAAACAATTCAGTCCGGCACTCAATTTGTCAAGCCGCCCAATCTATAACCTACAGAACATGTCACAGCATCTAGTGTTTTTTTTTTTTTTTTTTTTAGAAGGAACCCAGCAGTGGCAGCCTCCATACGTCTCTTATGACAGAGTCACTTTAAGAATGATCCCGCGGGGGCTGCGGCGCTCTGGCATCATAAAAAAAAACCCTCTGCTCCCTCTGGAGGTGACCCGGTCCTGATGCGGCTCGCTCGGTGCAGACTTGAAGACTCCACATTAATTCGCAGGTATGCTCTGACTCCCCTCTCCCCTTTCTTTTTCCATCTCTCCACTACCCCACCCTCTTCTTCTTCTCTCTCCCCCTAGTTTCTTCTCAACTATTTTCAGCCTCTTGGCTACATGGTTTTTGGATTGTTAATTTATTTGGTTTGCACTAAATGGACCTATGGCCACATTGTCTTGTTGCTGCGAAGGGAGCCTCTCTTACTGGGGGTCTGGGCGTCTTTTCCCCTCCTAGCACCGACTGTTTGCCTTAGGCGTTCCCGTATTTTGTGGCGGTGGGCCAGAGGAGGTTTGATGGAGGCCGACTTGGCCCCCCTCTTTTGGCGCAACTGCCAGCGGGTTGCTTGGTATCCTTTCAAAGGGTATTGACTTCTGATATCACTGCCATACAATGTCCAGTTCTGATTAGAAGTGACAGCCATGTACCACGGCTAATTTGCAACTTGTATTGTCGTTTATTTGTTCTTTAAATAAAGATTAAAAAAAAGATACAAAAAAAAAAAAAAAAAGGGATCACTGCTGGCCAGCTATTGTATCTGACTTTGGCATGGGGGTGATTGTCACAGTATCTAGCATTTTCAGAAGGAAACCAGCTATGGCAGCACCCAGACTTATCTCATGATGGAAGTCACTTTAATGCGGCGTACACACGATCGTTTTTCATGCCGTTAAAAATGCCATTTTTTAAAATGGCCATTAAAACCGATTGTGTGTAGGCTCCAGAGCATTTTTAACGGCGTGAAAAACGGGCATTAAAAATTTCGAACATGCTCTATTTTTTCACGCCGTTTTTCATGTCGTTTTTTTTAACGACGTGAAAAACGATAGTGTGTATGCTTTTACGAGGGGAAAAAAAACGTGCATGCTCAGAATCAAGTATGAGACGGGAGCGCTCGTTCTGGTAAAACTAGCATTCGTAATGGAGATAGCACATTCGTCACGCTGTAACGGACTGAAAAGCACGAGGCTGAAAAGCGCGAATTGCCGCTCAACAAAGTTTACTAACATGAAGGGTGGCGCCAATCGAATGGAACTTCCCCTTTATAGTGCCGTCGTACGTGTTGTACGTCACTGCGCTTTGCTCGAGCGTTTTTTTTAATGATCGTGTGGATGCAAGACAGGCTTGAGAGGAAACATGAAAAAAAAGACGAGAAAAACATCGGTTAAAAAAATGGCATGAAAAACGATCGTGTGTACGCCGCATTAGAGTGAAGCAACACTTGGCCAGCTGTAATATCTGACTTTGGCATAAGGCGAGCATCACAGCATCTAGAATTTTAATAAGGAACCTATCAATGGCAGCCCTCCATACTTCTCTCATGACAGAGCCACTTTAAGACCTGCTAACTATAGTATCTGATCTTGGCAAGAGGACAAGTGTCACAGCATTTAGCATTTTTTTGAAGGAACTCAGCAATGGCAGCTCCCATACTTCTCTCATGATGGAGTCGCTTTAAAAATGAACCAACACTGGCCAGCTGTAGTATCTGACCTTGGTATTGGGGCAATTACTCTGCCGAAAAATCGCGTTAATTCCATAAAGGAAATGACGCGATTAAGGGTTGTCATAACAACGGGGCGGGACGTTCCTCAGTCGCCGCCCGTAGTCATGACAACAAAACAAACTAACTGCGCTACGAGCGCCGTTCCACTGCGCATGCGCGAGATCGAGAGGTGCATGCTGGTTACCCAGCATGCACCTCTCGATCTTGCGCATGCGCAGTAGCACCCCTCCCTGAAAACCAGGAAGAAACAGGAACTGGGCTTCACATGCCCACACATATGATGGAAACGACCACAACATGAGCTGGAGGATATAAGGCAAGTGTTTGCAATGATTTCTGGAACGATTGGGGAGTTATTAATATGTTTTAGGGAATATTTAATGTAATTAATTTTAGCTTGCAAAAAAAAGAAAATGATGCTCGGAACCCCGCTTTAAGAACGGTTCTATGCAAATCGTCAGACCTTCGTACTGTGACTCTGTACAAACATCATCTGGTAAACAATTCAGTCTGGCGCTCGATATGTCAAGTCGCCCAGTCTAAAACCAACACACCGCGTCCGTCTGTGTACGCGCAGGAAAAGATGAGATGACTTCACCCGGCCGCGTCTCACTGCACCAAATTACAAGTCAATTTGGCTTACCTGAGCTTGTAATGCATCCTACGCCGCTCTAATTTCTTTCTTTCCTTTTTTTTTTTTTTTAATCCTCCTGGGTCAGGGGGAGCAATCAAATAATTGAACGGAGTTGGAGAGATGTACAAATAACCCGGGCCGCTTTCAAGTTGCGAATTAGCAGAGAAATAGATTCGTCGCTAGAACGGTTGGAGCTTTAATCGTAATAATGACATTCTGTTTTTTTTTTTTGGCGGCTGAGGAGGATTCTTCACAATCTCTTTCTGAACAATCTGTTCTGGCTTTCATTTCCCATCAAAGGGCGGAAAAAAATAAAATATATCGAACGGCAATTTATTTTTTATTTTTTTGTTTTGTTGTGCATCTTGGAAGGTTTTGCATTTAAGAATTGTACCTGTTAAATTAAAGGTGCGCCGCGGTCAAACAGAAAAAATGTTGCATTTAAAGGAAGTCGGAGGAATCGAACTGTCTGTAGGCGGCTCCTTAACTTTTATGGTTGGCCGGTTTACTCTTTATCGTTTTTACGCCATAGATATAAGATAACAGACTTAGGCTGCGGTTAGATGTGCGGCTAACATTGCCGCACCTCTGAAAAGCGATCGGCACTTGACAGGCGGAGAGCAGGCGATATGGCGCCTCTTCACTGCACGTTTTAGGTCCCATTTACATCTGGAATGCAAATCTGCATGCCATTTCCAAATCATGCTAATATCGCGGTAAAGCATGTGACGCGGGCTTGGGTGGCATTCATTCTTCATGGAACCCCCAAACGTGGTGCAGTTCTACCGTAATTTGTCAATGCAAGAAATTCATGGCGAAACGCATGTGAAAACTATATTTTACATCGCCATAGTTGCGTTTAGTATGCGGGTGCGGTGGAGTACAATTATTTTAACCACTTGCTTACCGGGCACTTTCACCCCCTTCCTGCCCAGGCCAATTTTCAGCTTTCAGCTCTCTCACATTTTGAATGACAATTGCTCTGTCATGTAACACAGATGACATTTTTATACCGTATATACTCGAGTATAAGCCGAGTTTTTCAGCACATTTTTTTGTGCTGAAAATGCCCCCCTCGTCTTATACTCAAGTCAACATTTTGCGCCTGATCTCCCAGATTTTGATGACCTGGTACCGGCCAAACTTGGCACACATATAGCCCCACTCTTCCTCTACAAGTGTGCAAAGTTTGTTGTCCTGGGGACCTAGGGTCGGGGAGCACTGATTTTTCAAAGCCGGGCACCCCTTCCATAGACTCATATGTTAAACGGTCATTTCTCTGGTGAATTTGGGGACCAGGTTCTGGCCAGTCGTAGGTCCCCTGAACCCGAAACTTGGCACACATGTAGCTCCAGTTCTCCTCTATAAGTGTGCAATTTTTTTTGTCTAGAGGACCTACAGCCGGGGAGCGCCGATTTTTCAAAGCCAGGCACCCCTTCCATAGACTCCCATGTTAAACATCAGTCTAGTCATGGGCACAGTGAGGCATGGACACAGTGAGGC
Source organism: Rana muscosa (assembly GCA_029206835.1). Taxonomy (NCBI): domain Eukaryota; kingdom Metazoa; phylum Chordata; class Amphibia; order Anura; family Ranidae; genus Rana; species Rana muscosa. Next base: position 204,362,279 of record CM055119.1, on the reverse strand, counting down.
ATGGGCACAGTGAGGCATGCAGATGGACACCCTAGGCTTATACTTGCGTCAATACGTTTTCCCAGTTTTTTGTGGTAAAATTAGGTGCCTCGGCTTATATTCGGGTCGGCTTATACTCGAGTATATACAGTAATTTTTTTCACACAAATAGAGATTTCTTTTGGTGGTATTTAATCACCGCTGGGTTTTTATTTTTTGTTAAACAACCAAAAAAAAGACCCTACCAAAAAAAAACAAAAAAAATATGTTTTTTTTATTTTGTTATAAAATTTTCCAAACAGGTAATTTTTCTCCACTGATGGGCACTAGTAGGCAGCGCTGAAAAGTGACACTGATAATGAAGCACTGATGGGCACTGATTGGCAGCACTGATGGGCACTGATAGGTGGCACTGATGGGCACTGATAGGTGGCACTGGTTGACACTGACAAGGTGGGCACTGATCAGGAGGCACTAATGAGGCTGCACTGATGGGTGGCACTGATGGGCATTGCTAGGTGGCACTAATAGGTGGCACTGGTGGGCACTAATCAGGAGGCACTGACGGGCACTGATAGAGGAAGAGTGGGGCTACATGTGTGCCAAGGCACTGATAGGCACTGGTAGGCGGCACTGATAGGCAGCACTGATAAGTGACACTGATGATAAGGCACTGATTGCAAGCACTGATAGGCACTGATAGATGACACTGGCGGGCACTGAGTAGCAGCACTGGAGGGCACTAAGGGGACCGATGTCCCTCTAACAGAACACCGACATCCAATAGAGGAAAGAAACGCGCCACGCAAAGAATGTGCAATTCTGGCGAAGCAAAAACGGGGAAACCAGCTGTAATTTCCCAGTAAACAGTACGTATGACTTCAAAAGTCACATGTAGAGAATCTGGATATAAGAAGAAAGTCTTCCTTTGCAGCCGACAAATCCAAATAGAGGAAGTCACAGTGATAATTCAAAGTATCGGTAGGCTGGAATCCTTAACTCAAGAGGGATATATAATACATAAGGGCTTCTACAAGACACAAATTCAGGAAAACCAGCAGTTGTACACGTGTAGAGCCCTTTCTTTGTGCTCTCCCCTGGGATTACTTTGAACCTACCCAGTCTAATAAGAGTTACTACTCGGGGGGATCTGTATTATATATCCCTCTTGAGTTAAGGATGTTGGTTTCCCCCGTTTTTGCTTCGCCAGCATTGCACATTCTTTGTGTGGCTCGTTTCTTTCCTCTATTGGATGTCGGTGTTGGCTACACGCTAACCAAGAATCGTAGTTATAAGAGTGAGATCCCTTTCTTGCTTCTACAACTACTGTTTTCCTGAATTTGCATCCTGAAGAAGCCCCAAGGCGAAACGCGTTGATGCATTCTGGTTCTCATCATTTATATGTACTCATATGTATGATTTTTAATTCTTATATTGTCCTTGTACTCAATTTCATTTATGTGGTTCTCCTTTTCTATTAAACATTTATATATTTTTTATACATCTCTATTGTTTACTGTGCCGCTGAAAGTCAGAGTAGGGCCCATAAGCCTATTTTTTTTGCCCTTTCTAACCTTCAAGGGGGGTTAGGGGGGTGCGGCTCTCCCCCTGGGCGCAGTGTGCTCCCAATAGGGGTGCTCAGGCGGAGTAGAGGGATCCCCCGCCCTTTGTTTACTGAGTGCGATATTTTATACTACTAATACTACATGGGTTTATCTGTATGTTATAGATGGTTTTTGACACTGAATAATCCTCAAACCTACTGTATATCTCATGTTGATGTAATCCAAGTCTAAGTGACCTTCTCTTCTATCTGTTCTATGTTATCCATGTATGACTTGTTAAAACTTTAATAAAAATGTATTGATTTAAAAAAATGTCACTAAACCCACATCATAAAAAAGCGATCAATAAATGGTGTATTCCATGCTGTTCATACTCACTCATCACTATGAGATTCCTTTTCTGTATCCTGCTAAATACAGTTGAACCTCGGATTACGAGCATAATCCGTTCCAGGAGAATGCTCGTAATCCAAAGCACTCGCATAGCAAAGCAAGTTTCCCCATTAAAGTCAATGGAAACGAAAATAATTTGTTCCCGCATTGACTTCAATGCATTGCAAAACCGCATGCGGCCAGAGGTGGGGGGGCGCCGGAGAGCCTCAAAAACGGCTGGAAAGGCCCGAGGACACGTCGGCTGTTGCCGCGGTTTGCGGGTGGTATTAACCCTTTTTCGGCCGCTAGCGTGGGTTAAAACCGCACCACTAGCGGCCGAATACCTCTGCAATCCCGACGGTATAGCACTGCTAAAAATAGCGGCGCTATACCACCACCGCACCCACCGGCCCAGTGTGAAACCGGCAGGAGGTGTGTTACTGGCCAGATCACCAGGTGAAAACAGAGGGGAAAAAGGCTAGAAAAAGAAAACGAATTCAGCCACTGCATCTAATGATTGGAAAGCTGCAAAATATGACATTTTTGGTTTTGGGTTTAATATTGCTTCCACCATTTTCCACCCGCGCTATAGCCGATAGACGGTGACAGCACAGGCTTCCAGTGTCTGAGCACAGAGCAGGGTAAAGAGCCAATGACAGCAGCCCTTTACCAGGTAATCAGCTGTCAGCCAATGACAGCTCATCACGGAAATATAATTTTTTTTGGGGTATATCATGGGAATCATTTGTGCATTAGGCAGCTATGATTAAACACTAAGAAAGTGTGGAACTAGTCGGCTCTAACCAGAATTTTGTGACTTGCTGTGCTGTATTTGGATTTTTGAAGATTTTACATAATAAAGGCTTTTTATTGGAGTGCTGCTGTCCAGAAGACTTGATCTTTTGTTTTGCCTCATCACGGAATTAAACAGAAGCCAGTTATCGGCTTCTGTTACAGGGACATCTGTCCCACACAGTGCCCATCAGTGCTGCTAATCAGTGCCAACCAGTATTGCCAATCAGTGCCCACCGGTGCCATCTATCAGAGCCCATCAGTTCTGCTAATCATTGCCCACCAGTGTCATCTATCAGTGCCTCAACATCAGTGTCACCTATTAGGGCTGCCCATCAGTGCCACCTATCAGTGCCACCTGTCTGCCCTTCAGTGCCACCTATTAAAGCCCATCAGTGCCACCTATCAGTACCCATCAGTGCCGCCTCATCAGTGCCTTCTCATCAGTACTCATCAGTGCCCATCAGTGCCACCTATCAGTGCAGCCTTGTCAGTGCCTTCTCATCATTGCTGTCTCATCAGTGCCCATCAGTGCCACCTGTCAGTGCAGCCTTATCAGTGCCCATCAGTGCCACCTATCAGTGCCCTTCAGTGCAGCCTCGTCAGTGCCCATCAGTGCCACCTATCAGTGCCCTTCAGTGCCCATCAGTGCCACCTATCAGTGCCTTCTAATCAGTGCAGCCTCATCAGTGCCCATCGGTGCCACCTATCAGTGCCGCCTCATTAGTGCCTTCTCATCAGTGCAGCCTCATTAGTGCCACCTATCAGTGCCGCCTCATCAGTGCCTTCTCATCAGTGCTGCCCATTCTGTGCCCATCAGTGTCACCTATCAGTACCACCTCATCAGTGCTACCTCATCAGTGCCACCTATCAGTGCCCTTCAGTGCAGCCTCATCAGTGCCACCTATCAGTGCCGCCTCATCAGTGCCGCCTCATCAGTGCCCATCAGTAAAGGAGAAAAATTACATATAGAGAATTTTATAACAAACTATGAAAATTGTTTTTTTTTTCCCCAAATTTTTGGTCTTTTTTTGTTTCTTTAGCAAATAAATATAAAAACCCCAGTGGTGAATAAATACCACCCAAAAAAGCTCTATTTGTGTGAAACCAAGGATAAAAATGTCATATGAGTACAGTGTCGCATGACCGCGCAATTTGTCATTCAAAGTGTGAGAGCGCTGAAAGCTGAAAATTGTCCTGGGCAGGGAAGAGGGGGAAAGTGTCCGGTAAGCAAGAGGTTAAGAAACACAAAATATTTACAAATAAAGGAAATAAAGTTACAAAGTTTCTTCTTTGTTGTTTTTCTTTGTCTTGTTTTGTGTATTTGTAGCTCTCTTGGATCGGGACGGATTGTCCTGGGACCACCTAACCTATAAGAAGGGCAGGAAGTGCTTTAAACGCTACAAATCGACATCTGAGCCTTTCCCGCGTCCCCGGTAATTACTCTTTGCGGCTTTTCTCTCCTGTCATTGTTTTGGCGGCTCTGAAGCGGGGGATGGGCTGAGTGCATGGCGGTACATTCATTAAGCGCTCTCCACAAGACATTATGGGCTTTCGTAAGAAGTGGGAACATTATTCAGCTCGGCTCCAACTCCCCGGAGCCAGAATCCGTCCTTCTCGGCGGCTCTTATCGGTGATGTAACGGCGAGCGCGGAATCTTCGCCGAGGTCAGCCTGGAACACCCGCCCCTCCTCCGACACTTTATATAACCGGCTCGGAGTGCTAATGATCAGACAGCTTCTCCCCCCCCCCCCGGGGGCCGTTCTATCCGTTACTTTGTGAAAACATCTTTTAAAATAATTGGGTACAACTCACGGGGGGGGGGGGGGGGGTCTGAATACTAAATCTTAAAAGGAGAGAAATTTGGGGCTGCCATTGCTGAGCTACTTCAGTCTTGCACAGTTGCACCGGCTCCTTTCCTCTACTGAAATGACTTACTTTGATTTCTCTGCACACTGTAAGCTTCTCACAATGTGCATTAGAAGCTGCAGCAAGTCAGATAGAGCCCCGCCTCATTTCCTGGCTGGAGGAGGCCCAGCATCATCTAGCTCTTTCCACCCCAGCCTGACTGTCCCTGGCCCATTCCTTTCATTCATTGGATTTAAATCCTTCCGATCATGGAGGCCAATTCTTCCGATCATGGAAGCCATGGGTGTGCACCCTAAGGCTCAAACACATGTATGTGTCTACTAGGGAGACCACGTGTCCCGGATTGCCCGGGACAGTCCCACATTTTGCAGGTCTGTCCCGGGCACCTTCATTCCAGGACAATACAGTGTCCCGGAATGAAACTGACACAGCCACCCCCCGGGCCAATCTGATGCCCCCAAAAAAGGCAGCCACATCACCGCTTTACTCACTGACAGTACTTGTCCTGGCCGGGAATGCCTGGAGGAGCACAATCCCCGCCCCCTGCTTGTGATTGGAGAAATCATAAATCCCGCCTCTTGTGTCCAAACACTGTGCTGTGATTCGTTACAGCACAAGCTGATTTTTGGGAAGGGAGGGTGTCCCTGAATGGCAGTTTGGAAATGTGGTCACCCTAGTGTCTACATCAGTGGTCTCAAACTGGCGGCCCTTCCAGTTGCGAAACCACAGGCAGAGGGATGATGGGACTTGTAGTCCTGCAGCAGCTGGAGGGCCACCAGTTTGAAACTCCTGGTCTACATGTACACTATATTACCAAAAGTATTGGGACACCTGCCTTTACACACACATGAACTTTAATGGCACCCCAGTCTCAGTCCGTAGGGTTCAATATTGAGTTGGCCCCGCCCTTTGCAGCTATAACAGCTTCAACTCTTCTGGGAAGGCCGTCCACAAGGTTTAGGAGGGTGTCTATGGGAATGTTTGACCGTTCTTCCAGAAGGGCATTTGTCAGGTCAGGCACTGATGTTGGACGAGAAGGCCTGGCACGCAGTCTCTGCTCTAATTCACCCCAAAGGTGTTCCATCGGGTTGAGGTCAGGACTCTGTGCAGGCCAGTCAAGTTCCTCCACCCCAAACTCACTCATCCATGTCTTTATGGATCTTGCAGAGTGTTGTCACCCTTTTCCTAGGCAGGATCACCAGATGAAAATGAAGGCATAAAAAAACCTGAAATAAGAAAACAAATGCATCCAGCACATCCAAGGACTGGTTAGTTGCATTATATGACATCAAGGGAGTGTTGTCACCCTAGGACAGAGGTGATCAGGGGTGGGCTGACTATTAGGGCACTCGGGCACTGCCTGAGGTCCCGGGGCCAGTAGGGGGCCTTATAAGAGGCTCCTGGTACCTCCGTCCTGAGGAATCTATGCTGATCCTGGAGCTCAGTGCCGGAACAAGACCCAGCACTGCGCTCCAGTAACTGGCCTGACAGGGGCGCGCTAGCGTGGGCACTCAGGACACCTTCCCCACATCTCTTGCGGGCTCCCACAGGCAGCTAGCGCCCCTCTGTGGCAGCCGTCACCAGCATCTCTCCCCCCCTGAGCCTGCACACCACACAGAGCTCTCTGAGGATCCTTCTCCTCAGCTTCGATGTATACTATACAGACAGGAGGAGGGGAAGCCGGGGAGGAGAGACATTACATTACAAGAGCCTTGCTGATTATCTGAGGTCGGTGTACAGATTGTAGATGTAGTGTGGGGGGGGGGGGTAAGAGGATATGTGCTGGGGCCTGGGGGGGTGCTTTTGGAGGGGAGAGAACTTGTGCTGGAAGGTGGGGTTGAGGGCTTTTAAATCCAATCCCCCCTACTAGCACAGGTCCTCTCCCCTGCAAAAGCATCCCCCCCCCAGCATACAGTAGATCTTCTTATCCCCTATCTCCCCCAAATCAAATAGATGCCATCTGCCACTCTCTGTCCTCAACCCAGGGGTCCGTCTTTGTCCTCATCCCAGGGGCCCCTTCTCTGTCCTTATCTCAGGGGTCCCTCTCTTTCCTCATCCAAGGGGTCCCCTAAAAGCAACTGTGATAGGGGGCTCAGGACAGTAAGAGCTTGTTTACATTTGCAGTTTGGGGTGGTAAAACCCCATAGTTGAGCCCCCCCCCAACTACACCCCCTTTAACTGGGGGCATAAGGTGTGCACATGTTGCAGCCGCAGCAGGATTTATGCACCCCGTCCTGCTTGGCAGGTGCAGCACCTGCCAAGCATGATGTAGTCAAGGGAATGGGGCCGCACTGCAAAGGCCGTGCAACCTTGTGCAATACAGCGACCAAGGGGTTAAAGCAGGTGGTGAGGAGGTATTGTATCGCCTCCTCATCACCTGCTTTGACCCCTTGGATCCCATACTTGCACGCTGCAACTGCATGCATTGCGCATGGTTGCGGGCAGTGGCGGCTGGTGCTCAAAATTTTTGGGGGGGCGCAAACAAACTGAAAAAAAAAAAAAATCAATTGCCGCCACTGTGCCCATTAAACGCAGCCACTGTGCCCAAACGCCACCAGTTTGCCCCCTCAAATACAGCCAGTTTGTTTCCATATACAGCCAGTGTGCCCCCATATACAGCCAGTGTGCCCCCATATACAGCCAGTGTGCCCCCATATATATATAGCCAGTGTGCCCCCATATAAAGCCAGTTTGTTCCCATATAAAGCCAGTGTGCCCCCATATACAGCCAGTTCCCCCCAAATGCAGCCAGTTTGTCCCCCATATACAGCCAGTTCCCCCCAAATGCAGCCAGTTTGTCCCCCATATACAGCCAGTTCCCCCCAAATGCAGCCAGTTTGTCCCCCATATACAGCCAGTTCCCCCCAAATGCAGCCAGCGTGTCCCCCATATACAGCCAGTTCCCCCCAAATGCAGCCAGTTTGTCCCCCATATACAGCCAGTTCCCCCCAAATGCAGCCAGCGTGTCCCCCATATACAGCCAGTTCCCCCCATATTCAGTCAGTTTGTCCCCCATATTCAGCCAGTTTGTCCCCCATATACAGCCAGTTCCCCCATATTCAGCCAGTTTTGTCCCCCATATACAGCCAGTTCCCCCCAAATGCAGCCAGTTTGTCCCCCATATACAGCCAGTTCCCCCAAATGCAGCCAGCGTGTCCCCATATTCAGCCAGTTTGTCCCCCATATTCAGCCAGTTTGTCCCCCATATACAGCCAGTTCCCCCCATATTCAGCCAGTTTGTCCCCCATATACAGCCAGTTCCCCCCAAATGCAGCCAGTTTGTCCCCCATATACAGCCAGTTCCCCCAAATACAGCCAGTTCCCCCCATATTCAGCCAGTTTGTCCCCCAAATGCAGCCAGTTTGTGCCCCATATTCAGACAGTTTGTCCCCCATATTCAGACAGTTTGTCCCCCATATTCAGCCAGTTTGTCCCCCAAATGCAGCCTGTCCCCCCCCCCCCCCAGCCCTGCACTTACCTTCCTCGGTCCGCGCCGTCCTCGATGTGTTCTCCTGCCCTCGATGTCGCTTCAGCCAATCAGGTTACCGGTAACCAGATCCAGTGAACCTGATTGGCTGAAACCTCCACACAGTCTTCTTCCAGGAACGCACCCCCGTGCGTACCTGGGAGGAGTTTTTGGAAGCCGAATACAGCGTGAGAGCTGGCTCTGATAGACACTTCCAAGTTACACCCACCGCCGGCCGACGCTCTAATTCATATGGCCGGCGCTCACCAGGAGGCCGGCCATATGTATAGTGGGCAGCGCGGCAGCGGTGACAATACACAGATTCATGCAATGCATGAATCTATGTATTGTCTTTCAGTGGCGGTGCGGGAGCGAGAGAGGGCGGCACTCCGGCGCCCTCTATGGACACACCGCCACTGGTTGCGGGGTGTTTGCAAAGTGGCCCCATTCACTTGAATCGGTCGCTATCACCCACCAAAAGCATCAGGGTGTATATAATTCCTGCGGCAGCATGTGTACATCCTCAGCTGCTGTCTCTGCAGCTAAAGCGGGAAAAGATACATGCATGTAATGTTGGCAGTGCAATAAGTAGGTGGTGCTTTGTGTGGGTGTGGCTTGAGTGTGGGGGCGGGGACACAGGGGACCCCATGATCTTAAATTGCCCGGGGGCCCCATGAGTTGTCAGTCCGTCCTTGGGGGTGACAATGCTGTGCTAGGGTGACAACTCTAGGACAACGTTGTCACCCCTTTCTGGGCAGGATCACCAGGTGTTACCAGCAGGACCACCAAATTAAAATACTGTAAAGGATAAAAAAAATAAAACGAATGCAGCCACCACATGAAAGGACTAGTTAGCTGCAATATATGACAGTGAGGGAGCGTTGTCACCGTAGGATAGGTTGACAACCCTAGAACAGCATTGTCACCCCTGTCCTAAGCAGGATCACCAGGTGAAACTAAAAAGGAGAAAAATCCTAAAAACAAAAAAAAAATAAAAAAATGAATGGATTTACTGTACCACATCTAAGAACTAGTTACCTGAAATATATGACACTAACGGGGCATTGTCACCCTAGGACAGCCTTGTCATCCTGTCCTAGGCAGGATCACCAGGTATTACCAGCAGGACCACCAGGTGAAAATAAAGAATAAAAATCCTGGAAAAAAAGAAAACGAATACAGCCACCACATCTAAGAACTAGTTATCTGCAATACATGACAGTGATGGGCAGGCATGTACTGGGACTACCGGGAGTTTCCCGGAGGGCCGGTGGCTCAGTGGGCCGGTCAGGTGCATTCCTGGAGCCGCTCCTCACTGACAGTGAGTGATCGCGATTTCACTCCTGTCAGGAGGAGACGCTGCCGTCACTTGCTGGAGAGAGGATTAGGCTTTCTGCTCCCTCCAGCCTGCAGGGGGAGATAGACAGCCGGAAGAATTTCCTTCCTCTCTCCACTTATCACTTGTCACTTATCACATGACTGGAGAGAGGAACAAGATGCTGCCTTCAGAACTGTAAGTACATGTGGGAGGGGGAGAAGAGGGGGCACTCTGATGAAAGGGGGTGCTGATGGGGACACTCTGATGTAAGGGGGTGCTGATGGGGACACTCTCATGAAAGGGGACTGCTGGTGGGGACACTCTGATGTAAGGGGACTGCTGGTGGGGACACTCTGATGTAAGGGGACTGCTGGTGGGGACACTCTGATGTAAGGGGGCTGCTGATGGGGACACTCTGATGAAAGGGGGCTGCTAATGGGGACACTCTGATGTAAGGGGACTGCTGGTGGGGACACTCTGATGTAAGGGGACTGCTGGTGGGGACACTCTGATGTAAGGGGACTGCTGGTGGGGACACTCTGATGTAAGGGGACTGCTGGTGGGGACACTCTGATGTAAGGGGACTGCTGGTGGGGACACTCTGATGTAAGGGGGCTGCTGATGGGGACACTCTGATGAAAGGGGGCTGCTAATGGGGACACTCTGATGTAAGGGGACTGCTGGTGGGGACACTCTGATGTAAGGGGACTGCTGGTGGGGACACTCTGATGTAAGGGGACTGCTGGTGGGGACACTCTGATGTAAGGGGACTGCTGGTGGGGACACTCTGATGTAAGGGGACTGCTGATGGGGACACTCTGATGTAAGGGGGGTGCTGGTGGGGACACTCAAAATGAAAGTGGGCTGGTCTGGATGAAGTCCAGGGCCAAATTTTTGTCCCAGTCCAGCCCTGGTGATGGTGCGTTGTCACCCTAGAATAGGGGGTGACAACTCTGTCTTAGGTTGACAATCCTAGAGCAGCGTTGTCACCCCTGTCCTAAGCAGGATCACCAGGTAAATCTAAAAAAGAATAAAAACCCTGGAAAAAAAAAAGAAAACGAATGCAGCCACCACATCTAAGAACTAGTTAGGTGCAATGTATGACAGTCACAGAGCGTTGTCACCCTGTCCTAGGCAGGACCACCAGGTAAAATAATGCAATATATATTTTTTTGGATCCTGTCAATTTTTTATTGTTTTTTTTTATATACAAAAAATGAATAATATACTACATACATACTTACCAAATACAGACAGATATATACATCAATTAAACAAAACAAAAAAAAAAATGAAAATAATTATAACGAATGCATCCAGCACATCTAAGGATTTGTAAGCTGCAATATATGACAGATTCATTAGTAGGTTTAGATACATTTTATGTACTTTGCATATGACAATAAATGAATAATAAGAGGGATTTAAGGTGTTAAACATCCTCCATCCATTTGGGGAGCAGAAGTTGACACCTACCTTCAATATGTTCCCACGAATAACCTCCAGCTCCCGGTCATACCTCCCACCACCACTAGGTGTCCCTCCGTCACCTCCTTGGGATTCCCTTGATTACACTTCCTCTACAAGAAGATTTTGCCAGATGGATTCAGCTAATTATTCATCCAAAAATTGAGTTAAGAGCGTACGATGAAACTGTCAAGGTTCCCAAAGTATTCACAAGCTATACATTTTTTAAAAGCTCCTCCGCAATCCCAACAATAAAGAGAAGCCTATCAAAGTTTTGGGAAGAACGATGATGTCTTGGGGGGGGGGGGGAGGGGGAAAGCCGCATAATGAGAATTAGTGACTTCGTCATTCAGGAAGCCGGGGGACGGGAATGGGAACACATGAACATCGGGGACTGTTCCGGAATAACAGATTGCATCTGTTAAAGGAATACTCCGACCAGGAAAATGTGCCATGGAGTAGGTGTACACCCGATCATTATCATCTCATATCATTTTTAACACGTTCGTGTCATTTCTAATGTTGTTTTCAGTCTTTTTAAAATCATCCCTGGCGATCCTGCCATGTGGGGTCTTGTTCAGGCACTTCCTGGTAGGGGGTGACAACACTTTGTCCCTGTCTCCCTCTTTTGCATTGCGTTGTCACCCTGTCACATGGGGTTCCCGGTGGAGTCTACATCAGGTGTGATGGCGCATATTCAACAGGCATGGTCCACCGCTTTCAGTATCCAGACCAATAATGTGCAGAAGATGTGGGAGTAACATGCAAGGATGAAAAAGTATTTTTCATGGAATACAAAAGAAAAATAGTTTATGGTAGACGATGCAAAACTAAGGGGGGGGGGGGGGGGGGACTTATGAAGAATTCACATGGTCATTTGCCCTGTGGAAGTACATGTACATCCGTCCTGTGTGTATGGGCCACAAATGAATGGAAATATAATCTGTGCCGTTCAAATGTAAATGATTGATGTTAAATGGGAAATACTGCATTTGGCCACTAGATGGAGCTGACGATTATAGGAAATACTGAGCTCCATTCTCCTTTTACACTGGTGGTCAGTGTTGTATTCCCTTCATTGTGGTTAGTGTGGTACCCCCTTCTTGTGGCCTTAGTTGTGCCTTTTTCTTGTGGTCAATGTTGTACCCTCTTCATTGGTGGTCAATGTAGTGCCACCTTCTTGTGGTCAGTGTTATACCCCCTTCATTGTGTGTTAGTGTAGTGCCCCTTCATTGTGGTCATTGTTGTGCCTTTTTCTTGTGGTCAGTGTTGTACTCTTCATTGTGGCAAATGAAGTTCCACCTTCTTGTGGTCAGTGTTGTACCCCCGTCATTGGTGGTCAGTGTTGTACCCCCGTCATTGGTGGTCAGTGTTGTACCCCCTTCATTGCGGTCAGTTTTGTACCCCTTTTATTGGTGGTCAGTGTTGTATCCCCTTCATTGGTGGTCAGTGTTGTACCCCCTTCATTGGTGGTCAGTGTTGTACCCCCGTCATTGGTGGTCAGTGTTGTACCCCCTTCATTGTGGTCAGTGTTGTACCCCCTTCATTGCGGTCAGTTTTGTACCCCTTTTATTGGTGGTCAGTGTTGTATCCCCTTCATTGGTGGTCAGTGTTGTACCCCCTTCATTGGTGGTCAGTGTTGTACCCCCTTCATTGTGGTCAGTGTTGTACCCCCTTCATTGCGGTCAGTTTTGTACCCCTTTTATTGGTGGTCAGTGTTGTATCCCCTTCATTGGTGGTCAGTGTTGTACCCCCTTCATTGGTGGTCAGTGTTGTACCCCCTTCATTGGTGGTCAGTGTTGTACCCCCTTCATTGGTGGTCAGTGTTGTACCCCCTTCATTGGTGGTCAGTGTTGTACCCTTTTCATTGGTGGTCAGTGTTGTACCCCCTTCATTGGTGGTCAGTGTTGTACCCCCTTCATTGGTGGTCAGTGTTGTACCCCCTTCATTGGTGGTCAGTGTTGTACCCCCTTCATTGGTGGTCAGTGTTGTACCCCTTTCATTGGTGGTCAGTGTTGTACCCCCTTCATTGGTGGTCAGTGTTGTACCCCCTTCATTGGTGGTTAGTGTTGTACCCCCTTCATTAGTGGTCAGTGTTGTACCCCCTTTATTGTGATCAGTGTTGTATCCCCTTCATTGGTGGTCAGTGTTGTACCCCCTTCATTGGTGGTCAGTGTTGTACCCCCTTCATTGGTGGTCAGTGTTGTACCCCTTTCATTGGTGGTCAGTGTTGTACCCCCTTCATGGGTGGTCAGTGTTGTATCCCCTGTATTGGTGGTCAGTGTTGTACCCTCTTCATTGGTGGTCAGTGTTGTACCCTCTTCATTGGTGGTCAGTGTTGTACCCCCTTCATTAGTGGTTAGTGTTGTACCCCCTGTATTGGTGGTCAGTGTTGTACCCTCTTCATTGGTGGTCAGTGTTGTACCCCCTTCATTAGTGGTTAGTGTTGTACCCCCTGTATTGGTGGTTAGTGTTGTACCCCCTTTAATGTGGTCAGTGTTGTATCCCCTGTATTGGTGGTTACTGTATGTACTGTATCAATTGTATTAATCATTGTAATTTGGTCTATCAATAAATTGCTATGGATGAACACAGTTGTGATTGGTACAATAAGCACAGCTGGTGTCCGATCTGTATGTGGTCGGAGTTCCATGCCTCTGGGATTACAGGCGGAGTACAATACTCTTGTACTTATATTTGTCAGAAATGACAACCAGGAGTGATCACACGCAGGGAACGCGCTCCGTAATGAACATCTAAAGTGGCGCGGTGAGAGGTAAGGAAATGTATGGACGGTATTTATAGAAAGCCATCAACCTCTGCAGGATCCGCTGTGGGATGAGCGAGGAATTCATGTGATGATGATGGACTCAGTGGTGCGATGATTGGAGGCCTATAAATGGGTGAGGACAGATCCTTCAATACTGGGAAGTGGAGTGCTGACTGCCGGAGAATGACGGATCTTATATGGAAAGAAGCTTATTTTTCATATACAGTGTCTTGCAAAAGTATTCACCCCCTTGGCATTTTGTTGCCTCACAACCTGGAATTAACATGGATTGTTTGAGGATTTGCATCATTTAATTTACACAATACACGCCCACAACTTTGAAGGTGTTTTTTTTTATTGTGAAGCAAACAACAAATAGTACAAAATGACAGAAAAAGTCAATGTGCATAACTATTCACCCCCCTGAAGTCAATACTTTGTAGAGCCACCTTTTGCGGCTATCACAGCTCCAAGTCGCTTTGGATAAGTCTCTATGAGCTTCCCACATCTTACCACTGGGATTTTTGCCCATTCCTCCTCCTGGCAAAACTGCTCCAGCTCCTTCAAGTTGGATGGTTTGCACTTGTGAACAGCAATCTTTAAGTCTGACCACAGATTTTCTATTGGATTGAGGTCTGGGCTTTGACTAGGCCATTCCAACGCATTAACATGTTTCCCCCTAAACCACTCAAGTGTTGCTCTAGCAGGGTATTTGGGGTCCTTGTCCTGCTGGAAGGTGAACCTCCGTCCTCGCCTCAAATCACACACAGAGTGCTACAGGTTTTGCTCTATAATATCCCTGTATGTATCACCGTCCATCTTTCCCTCAACTCTGACCAGTTTCCCAGTCCCGACTGCTGAAAAACATCCCCACAGCATGATGCTGCCACCACCATGTTTCACGGTGGGGATGGTGTTATTTGGGTGATGTGATGTGTTGGGTTTGCGCCAGACATAGCGTTTTCTTTGGTTGGCCAAAACGTTCTATTTTAGTCTCATCAGACCAGAGCACCTTCCTCCATACATTTTGGGAGTCTCCCACATACCTTTTCGCAAACTCAGAACGTTCCATTTTGCTGAAAGTAATGGTTTTCTTCTGGACACTCTGCCATAAAACCCAACTCTTTGGAGCGTACAGCTTATTGTCGTCCTATGTACAGATACTCCAGTCTCTGCTGTGGAACTCTGCAGCTCCTCCAGGGTTTCCCTGGGTCTCTGTGCTGCCTCTCTGATTAATGAACTCCTTGCCCGGCCCGTGAGTTTTGGTGTGCGGCCGTCTCTTGGCAGGTTTGCTGTTGTGCCATGTTCTTTCCATTTGGTTATGATAGATATGATGGTGCTCCTAGGGATCATCAAAGATTTGGATATTTTTATATATCCTGACCCTGACTTGTACTTCTCAACAACATTGTCCCTTACTTGTTTGGAGAGTTCCTTGGTCTTCATGGCAGTGTTTGGTTAGTGGTGCCTCTTGCTTAGGTGTTGCAGCCTCTGGGGCCTTTCAAAAAGGTGTGTCTATGTAATGACAGGTCATGTGACACTTAGATTGCACACAGGTGGACATCATTTCACTAATTATGTGACTTCTGAAGGTAATTGGTTGCGCCAGAGCTTTTTATGGGCTTCATAACAAAGGGGGTGAATACATACGCACATGGCAATTATCAGTTTTTTATTTCTGAAAGATAGTTTTATGTACCGTATATACTCGAGTATAGGCCGACCCGAATATAAGCCGAGGCACCTAATTTTACCACAAAAAACTGGGAAAACGTATTGACTCGAGTATAAGCCTAGGGTGTCCATCTGCATGTTCCACTTTGCCTCACTGTGTCCATGACTAGACTGATGTTTAACATGGGAGTCTATGGAAGGGGTGCCCGGGTTTGAAAAATCGGTGCTCCCCGGCCCTAAGTTCCCCAGACAACAAACTTTGCACACTTGTAGAGAAGAAATGGGGCTACATGTGTGCCAAGTTTCTGGTCCAGGGGACCTACGACCGGCTGGTACCGGGTCCCCATATTCACCAGAGAAATTACCGTTTAACATGGGAGTCTATGGAAGGGGTGCCCGGGTTTGAAAAATTGGTAGGTCTTCCGGACAACATACTTTGCACATTTGTAGAGAAAGAGTTGGGCTACATGTGTGCAAAGTTCAGGGGACCTACGGCCGGCTGGTACTGGGTCCATAAAGTCTGGGAGATCAGGCATAAAAAGGTGACTCGAGTATAAGCCGAGGGGGGCATTTTCAGCACAAAAAAATGTGCTGAAAAACTCGGCTTATACTCGAGTATATACGGTATATATTTTTCTAATTTTACTTCACCAACTTAGACTATTGTGTTCTGATCCATTGTGACCGCAAAATTTATTTGCACACCACGCTGGCACTTTATTTCAGATGACTGTGGAATTTATAGTTTCTCTTTGCACTTTTTTTTTTCCTTTCTTTTTTTTTTCAGGCCTGCAAGGTAAAGGCATAATGCGCTAGTATGCATCGCATACTAGCACATTATGTGGAACTTACCTGAAAGCTAAGCATTCCAGTGATGCAATGTTTTTGCTGGAGGCCGCTTTCATCTTCACTCGTCTTTCTTCCGGGTGTGTGACTGGCCGGAGCTGCGATTACATCACTCCCGTGCAACGCGCGGGGGAGCAGTCATCTACGGCACAGGATTCTGAAGGAACGGCCCAGGCGGCCGTTCCTTCAGAGCGCATGCACCGATGACGTCATTGGTTGCATACATAGCTCCCGACTGTCCCTGATTTTGAGGGACTGTCCGCGATTTTGAACAATGTCCCTCTTTCCTCCTCATTTGTCCCTCATGTTGATCTGATCTGTAAAGTTGTATATAAAATGTACTTTTTATCTTTCAAAAAGTGTTTCCAAGTGCTAAACCTTTCATCCAAATTCTAAATTGCTGCATTTGTACATTTTAAAAGCCAATAGAAAGGAATAGTAGTGGTAAAAAACAGCACATTAACCTTCTTTTTGGTTAATTCTCCTTTAAGGGGGCGTGACAGGGGGGCGTGTCCTATGCCTACATACGTTTGTTAGTAGGTGTCCCTCATTCCCATCTCAAAATGTTGGGAGGTATGTGCATATATAGTAAATATCTCCTAAACGGTGCAAGTTTTGGAGATATTTAGACCCCTTTCACACTGAGGCACTTTTTTTAGGCGTTTTAGCGCTAAAAATAGCGCCTGAAAAGCACCTCTCAAGCCACCCCAATGTGAGTGCTTTCACACTGGGGCGGTGGGCTTGCAGGATGGGGAAAAAAGTCCTGCAAGCAGAAACTTTAGGGCGGTTTGGGAGCGGTGTATACACTGCTCCTCCACCGCCCCACACGACCGGTTTTCCCGGCAGGAAAAAAAAACAGCGCTTTTCCCGACGGGATTCCTCTCAAGCCTGCCTTGCATACACACGTTCACACAAAAGACCGCTGGACTTTTGAATGCCAAGAACGCGGTGACGTCAAAGACTACAAGGAGCCAACAAAATTACGTTCTATGCTTCCGCGCATGCGTCAAATTGTTTACGAGCATGCACAGTTTTTTTCCCCTCGGGAAAGCATACAGACGACCGGTTTTCCCGGCAGGATTTTTTCCTGATGGGAAAAAAGAGAGCTGGTTCTCTTTTTTATTTTCCCGGCAGTTTTCCTGTCTGGAAAACTGTGATGGAGAATACACACGGCCGGTTTTCCCGGCCAAAAGCTCTCATGGCAGTTTTCTCGTCGAGAAAACCGGTCGTGTGTACGAGGCATTTGTATCATTGTGGTTCCAAACAGTGGCGGTGCGTCCATAGAGGGCGCCGGAGAACCGCCCCCTCTCGCTCCTGCACCGCCACTGAAAGAAAATACACAGATTCATGCATTACGTGAATCTGTGTATTGTCGCCGCTGCCGCTACCGCCCACTATTCAGATGGCCGGTCTCCTGGTGAGCGCCGGCCAGCGGTGGGTGTGTTTTGGAAGTGTCTATCAGTGCCAGCGGCTCTGATAGGCTTTCCGATTACAGCCCTCAGGCTGTAATCGGCTTCCAAATAGTTCACCAAGGGACGCACGGGGGGTGCATTCCTTAGTGAACACTGACAAGCATCTCAGCCAATCAGGTTCACCGGATCTGATTACTGGTAACCTGATTGGCTGAAGCGACATCAAGGGCGGAACTTGGGAGAAGACATCGAAGGAGGATGGCTGACCTGAGAAAGGTAAGTGCTGGGGGACTGGGGGAAGCAATCTGGCGGTTTTTGAGGGGGCAAACTGGCGGCAATTGCTGGGCACAGTGGTGACAATTGCTGGGCACAGTGATGACAATTGCTGGGCACAGTGGCGACAATTGATGGGCACAGTGGTGACAATTGATTGCACAGTGGCTGCGTTTGATGGCATGGCACAGTGGCTGTGTTTGATGGCATAGTGTAATGGCACAGTGGCGACAATTGATGGGCACAATGGCGACAATTGATGGCACAGTGGCTGCGTTTGATGGCATGGCACAGTGGCTGCGTTTGATGGCATGGCACAGTGATGACAATTGATGGCACAATGGCTGCATTTGATGGCACAGTGGCGACAATTGATGACATGGCACAGTGGCGACAATTGATGACATGGCACAGTGGCGACAATTGATGACATGGCACAGTGGCGACAATTGCTGGGCACAGTGGCTGCATTTGATGGCACAGTGGCTGCATTTGATGGCACAGTGGCGACAATTGCTGGGCACAGTGGCGACAATTGATGGGCACAGTGGCTGCGTTTTGGACACAGTGAGGCTGCAATTGATGTTTTTTTTTGTTTGTTTGTTTGCGTCCCCCCAAAAATTTTGAGCACCAGCCGCCACTGGTTCCAAATGCAGGTTTAACAAAGTCTGGTAATGTGTACGCAGGTATTCGTTACAGAAGACAAGATTTATTCCCCGAAAGCTAAGTCAACCCAGTGTCAGCGCACGTTACAAATGACATTTTATAAAATGAATGTGGCCCCGGGTGGAAGCGGTGGCAGTCACCGTCCTCTAGGCTGTATTTGCATGAATTTACTGCGGGTCAGAGGAGTCAGCCAGGCTGCGGTAAGTCATAGAACTAACTGGGCATGCTAAACACTCTCAGCAACTATCCAATAAGAAGACCACAGTCAAAAAATAATGAAATGCAGGAGAAAGATTTACTAGATAATAGAAAGATAATAAAGATGTGCAAAAAAGTCTTTCAAACAGTTCACGCATGGACACCAAAACTTTCCCTGCCAGGTAGGGTGACCAGACATCTACGGGTTCAGGGGACAGTCCCTGGATTGAGGACACTGTCCCCGGACCAAGTCTGTCCCCGGGTTTTGTCCCCGGATTGGATTTGAACAGGAGCTGGGGCAATTTCAAAACAGTCAGTGCAGAACTAAAAAAAAAAATCTGAATTACACCCCCCCGCGCTTCACCGCTCCTACTAGCTTGGGGGGTGTATTTTTTCCATTATCTGTGCCCCTTTCTGATGATCATGTGCTGGTCGGAGCGGAGGGAATATTTCTAAAGTTTCGGGTGCCCATTCAGCTCCGCTCACATGTTCTTCTGTCTTGGCTCAAGTCCCGGCCAGCCGCCTGCCTGCTTATCTCCTTGCCTTCCCTGGCAGAGTGATCTTCCTCCGCTCCCCACCCAGTAGTAGCCGGGGGTCGGGAGAGTAAAACTTGACAGGCTGTGAGGCAGGCGGCGGCAGCAACGGGCAGAGAGACGCAGATTGCCGCCATTACTAGTAAAAAAAAAAAAAAATATGTCCCCGGATTTCATTTTTAGAATCTGGTCACCTTACTGTTAGGCTTCATTTACACCATAATAACCGAATCCCTGGGCTGCATAAAAAAACATGTACCCTAAAAATATTTGGGAATGCTGCTGCCGCAAGATCAGCAGCTATCCTCCCAACCCAAACAGTGAATAACATACATATATGAACGATTTTATATTTGGTCCGACCTAGGCGAGCACGTCATTTCAGGCACCTCATCCCATAAATGTAATGTAAATATGGAAAAGAAGGTTTGGAGTGGGGTTATAGCGGGGCCAACGAAGAATGAAAACTTGAAATATTTAAAACATGAAATTTATTTTCAGACATGATTAAAATTGAATCAAAAATAAAACCATTATGTATCCTTCCTTATATATCTCCATTTGTGGTGGTCTCACTAGAAGGATTCCAATTAGTCAGTAAATACAAGATCGTATTTTTCCGATGGCCAATGATGACAAGATGTTGTCTTGTCCCAACATGTTTTGCCAACAATGGCTTCCTCAGGGGATTACAAGCCACCAATAAATATATGTGTAGCGGTCTTCCCCCACCTTCTCCCCTCTCTCTGTGGCTGTATGACTCGTATAGGGGTATCTGGGAGAAGGGGGAAGATGCACACCACCAGCTCGGCTCTCTGATGTAGGATGCAGAGATATGAGCTAAACCGTTTACCCTCGGGTCTGCGTTTTAGGCCGGAGCCTCAGCTTCTCCTGTGGAGAATGATTGCCACTGTCAATGACAGGGACACTTAGCTTCCAGTAACACGAGTTCCACACCATGAAAAGTCCAACTCTGTTTTATTTGCTTTGATCAATAGGTAGGCTGGTTGAACTTTAAAAGAACAGACAAGGTGTAGGGTAGAGTAGGTCCAGGCACAACTAATAAATAAGTTTCTCCTGTTCCATTTAGTGCAAACAGGCTTGGCGTACAGTCGCTGCCACCGACTGTGAATTTGGTCCCTGCCACAGACCTGGGTGAACGTTGAGGCCCCTGCCACAGGCCTTGGATGAGGCCTGCCACTGACCTGAGGAAGATGGGTCTCTGCCACAGACCATGAGAACATGAAGTATCTTCTTTAGAACAAACGACCCCTGTCAGAGGAAGACATCCATCCGGACGGTCACCAGAGGCCTCCACCGGCACCAGCAAATGCTGCGCTGGCTCTTCGGGGAGGTCACGTCTCTGGTCCCTTACACCCAGGATTCAGGCACCCAATTCCCGGGGGCACCTTAGGAATGCTTTGCCCTCGTGGGACCCAGTCGAAGGTACTGGGCCCCAGGCCTCCCTGTAAAGTACCTCACCCTAGGCTGAAGGTGCCTGGGATGGAACTCGACTCCACGCGCTCAGGCCAAGGGCACCTGGGCACTGAAGGTGCATGGGTAATGGACTTTGTGCGCAAGATGTCCGCCCCCTTTTATATCCTCTCCCAGCAGGCTCTAGAATGGTAGTTCAACCCCGGTCCCAGGCGACAGCGCCACCTAGGGACCGCATGGAACATGACACCATTCATACCTCCCACACTCCAAAGTGTCCATAAATCCCTAAAATCAATGTACCCCGGGCCATCTATTGCCCAGATACACCCCACTAAATTTGACACCCGCTATATATGTAACTGTACAGAGGGTATACAAAAATACTATAAACATCAGAAACTATACATAAATAAAGTGTAACCATCAAAAACATACACAGTGATCAATACACATGTTGTTATTTGCCTTGTCCAATGAACCCAAAGCTTACCCGAAATGGCCACCAAGGGATCACCGATTGAGGTCAACACCGATGCAGAGAGGGAGCATCATGCGGCCACAGAGGACACATATAACGACCAAGCTAGATTGAAAAGGTGATTTGCAGAAACAGAGTTTCAGTATGGATATATGTGCAGAATTTGGTGCTTGCTCTCCGCATCAGTGGTGTCCTCAATTGGTGATCCCCTGGTGGCCATTTGGGGTAAGATTTGGGTTCATTGGACAAGGCAAATGACAATATGTTTATTGATCACTGTATGTTTTTGATGGTTATACTTTATTTATGTAGTTTCTGATGTTTATATTTTTGTATACCCTCTGTACAGTTACATATATTTATTGGTGTCTTGTAATCCCCTGAGGAAGCCATTGTTGGCGAAACCTGTTGGGACCACACAACGTCTTGTTATCATTGGTCATTTGAGAAAAATACCATCTTGTATTTACTGACTAATTGGAATCCTTCCAGTGAGGCCACCACAAATGGAGATATAAAAGGATACATAATGTTTTTGTTTTTTTAATTCAATTTTAATCATGTCTAAAATACATTTCTTACATATAGGAACACTCAACTACTCAGAAAAATTAATCGCATGTATTGTAAATAAAAACTCAAAGTCCAAATGGAAGTCCACACTTCCAGTGCTCAGTGTAACGTGTTGATATTTACTTCATGTGCATAAAAATGTGCTGAAAAATGATGCTTCACATTCGTGTTTGGTGCACCTCCAAAATTGCCCTTACAATAAAAAAAATACAAATTGTATGTAACTGGGAAGTTCCACCACAGCATACACTCCAAATACCAGGAATGACATCACTAGAAACCCTACCCGCTCCTGAGGACTTCCACTAATAATGAAGAAATGCGCTGGGTGGGGTTTTCTGTGATGTCATTTTCGGTATTTGGAGTGCATGCTATTATTTACTCCACATGCATACAAATGTGCTGAAAAATTATGCTTCAAATCCTTTGTTAGTATTTCCCAGGGATGGATTGTCTCTTGGTCCAATGCTCTTCTATGTTATTCATAGGATGGCTCCCAATTGCTTGCAGAATGGTCTAGGGGATGTACAGTATAAGAGCTCAGAGACAAAACAGGGGAAAGCTGTCCATGATGAAATATAATTTATTCCCAAAACAAATCATGAAAATTGCACTTGCAATAGAAATGACATAATACAAATGTGCGAAAAAACAATGCTTCACATCCGTGTTTGGTGCACCTCCAAGTGATCCCTCCAACTTCTCACATTAACGAGAGAGAGACTGGACCCACTTGTATAAACAAGTGAGTCAACAGTGCATCAGTATTTTCCAGGGTTGGATGGTCTCTTGGTCCAACGCTCTTCTATGTTATCCCAAGGATGATTCAAAATTGCCCACAGAATGGTCTAGGGTAATTATATGAGCTCAGAGAGAAAATAGGGTAAAGCTTTCCATGGTGAAATATATTTTTTTCCCAGTACAGACCACTTACAAGAGAAAAAATATAAATAGCCTGTAACTAGGAAGCACCACCACGGAGTGCGCTCCAAATGAAGTGACATCCCCAGAAACCCCACCCTGCTCCTGAGGATTTCCACTAATGACGAAACACGTTGGGTGGGGTTTTCGGGAATTCTGTGGTCACTTCTGCTATTTGCACATGCTGGTATTTACTCCACATGCATAAAAATGGGCTGAAAAACTATGCTTCACATCCTTGTTTGGTGAACCTCCCAAGAATGGCTCCAAATTGTTAACAGAATGGTCTGAGGGAAGTACATGAGCTTAGAGAAAAAATAGTGGAAGCTTTCCACGGTGAAATATAGTTTATTCCCAATAAAAAAAACTTGAAATTTGAACTTACAATAGAAAAAATAAATATTTCCTGTAACCAGAACGTACTGTCGCACCGTTATTTTTAAATACCAAAAGTGACGTCACCGGAAACCCAACCCCGCTCCTGAGGACATCCACTAATGATGAGGAAACACGTTGGGTGGGGTTTTCGGTGATTCAGTGTTCACTTCCGGTATCCGGAGCACATGCTTCACATCCTTGTTTGGTGTACCACCAAGTGATCTCTCCAACTTCTCTCACACTCACCAGAGAGACTGGACCCCCTTGCATAAACAAGTGAGTCAACAGTGCGTCAGTATTTCCCAGGGATGGATGGTCTCTTGGTCCAATGCTCTTCTATGTTCTCCATAGCATGGCTCCCAATTGCCAATTTGCCCACAAAATGGTCTAGGGCTGGCATCAGTGGGAGAAAACATCACCACATGTGGTTTCTGGGGGGAGGAATAGTGCCCCATTTTTGGTGTCAGCAGAATAGTGTCTTGTATCAGTGGAAGGAATAGTGCCCCAAGGGCTGGATAAAGGCAAGCAAAGGGCTGGATCCCCCAGGCTGCAGTTTGGAGACTGCGGGTCTAGGGTAAGTGTATGAGCTCAAAGACAAAACAGGGAAATGCTTTCCAAGGTGAAATATAGTATATTCCCAATATAAACAATGAAAATTGCACTTACATTAGAAAAAAAAATGCAAATTGCCTGTAACCAGGAAGTGCTGCTACATTGTGTGCTACAAATACCAGAAGTGACATCACTGGAAACCCCGCCCAACACATTTTGTCGTCATTTGTGGACGTCCTCTGGAGCAGGGCGGGGTTTCCGGTGATGTCACTTCTGGTGTTTGGAGTGCATGTTGTGGTGGCTCTTCCTAGTTACTGGCAATTTGTATTTTTTTCTATTGTAAGGGCGGTTTTGAAGGTGCACCAAACACAATTATTTCTATGGGCTGCCCTACACACGAGAAATGTGCAAAATAAGTCCCTGACTCTAGCAAAATCACACCAAACTGCATGGCACTGCACCACCATGTAGTTTGGCACACATTAGCACAAATATTGGCACAGCCACACCTCTGCTAAAGAGCAATGTGTTTCCATGCATGTTGGGAAAGCACCCAATTTTGCACACATTCCTAACACAATATAAAGGAACCCCCCCATCATTCCCACTTTACATATTGAACCCACCCAGACACCACTGCTGAGGGACTGCCCATTACATCCACTTTTCTGGTTAGTAACACCCAGACTCCACCTCTAAATATGCAGGAACCACACACTTTTGGCCTTATTCCCCACAATGAATGCCTCCTTGCAGAGGCGTAGCTTGAAGCTTGTGGGCCCAGATGCAAAAGTTGACCTGCCCCCCCCCCCCACTACCACCCTCCACTTCCACCGTGCATGCAGATACACTCACTGCATGGAAAGATACTCAAAGTTGCTTAAGAGTTTTGAGTTCCTCCTTACATCAGAGGACAAGGATCACCGCTGGAGAATCAGAGGACAGGGATCACCCCTGGCAGGTCACTTTGCAGAGCTTCTTTCCCATCCCAGCACTGTATACACCTCCTCCCCCCCACACTACACAGGGCTGAAATCACATTCCTTTACACAAGTCTGTCAGCCACAATCTTCACAGGGTGTATCTGGCTTTTATGTTGCCATTCTGACCTGTGAAATTCTCTGGTCGGGACAGCAGTGTACTTGCAGTAGGCAGATACACCCTGTGCAGATCGTAGCTAACTGGCTGTGTTGTAAAGGAATGTGATTTTAGCCCTGCGGAGGAGGAGCTGTATAGAGTGATGTAATAGAAAAGGAGATCAACAGCCGGGCATAGCATCCAGGGTGAAGGGGGTGGTCAGGGGGCTTTGGGGGGCGCAACTTAGATCTGGGGGAAAAGCCATGTGACACAAAATCTGGAGCCTGCAGCCCCTCAGGAGGTGTTAAGGTATTTGTTTTATCAATTTCTGAAGGTTTCTCTGTCAGTGTTGGCAGGTGTTGGGGGAAGGTCACCTCCTATAGGTGTGTGTCTTTTCCCCAGTTGTCAGGGAAGTGGGGTAAGCAGACATCCCCAGGTGGGGGGGTACAGAGAATACCAGCTGGTGACTAGGAGACACTGAGCGGTGTCTTACCTCACCAGTGACAGCGGTATCATCTGGCTACAGGACGGCACTCTCCTCCTCTTAACTCGCTGAGCTTGGTTACCATTCTATGTTGCTAACACACAGCACAGACACTTTCCCATGCTGGGCTGTTCTCACCCCGTGCTCCTCTCCATTCAGGAAATGGTTCAGAGCTTCTCCCCAGAAAATGAGAACGGAGAGGTGTGGACTGTAGAAGGCAAAGTGGAAGCCCAGTACAGGAGCATGGCTGTGGGGTCCTAAGGCAGTTCGGAGCTGGACTTTGTGGAGGATATAATAATAATATCACAGGGAGGCTTCAGGGTCCCCCTGGAGCTAGGGGCAGGGTTGCGATTGTGACCCCTGCAACCCCTTATGCTACTCCCATGCCTCCTTGAGTTCAGGTGCATGTGCAGTAACTCAAATAAGGTTGATGCTGTGACCCTGAGACAAGGACCAGGACACACGATCAGCAGGACAGAGGCCCAAGATGCAGGACTGCCCCAGAATATCCAGTTGGCATCTCTATTGAGCTGTTTGCACAGATTTCATCTTAGAAAAAAAAAAAGCTGTGTTCAAATATTAAACCCTCAACAAGAATCAAGATTTGGCAGAAGAAGCAATTTGTCTTTATCAGCTGCTAACAACCATCCTTCTTTTCCATTTTCTTGGCTTTGCACAGCATATTGAGCCAGATGACGATTAATCAGCGGCTTTCGCAATCTTTTTTTTTTTTTTCCTACTCTCTTCTCTGAAAAAGGCGACCAGCGTAAAGTAGATTAGAGCAATCACTAAATCTCGACTCTAAGCAAATCCTTGTCAGACGTACACTATGTTTACATGACTGAAACACTTCCTATTACAGAAGATTGAAAATATAATAGAGCGCGGGCCTATCCTTCATTACACGGAATTATAGCAACCTGTTCGCAGGCAGATAATGAAACAATAATTCTTAAAAAATGTAATGCGGAGAGACCATAGAAATTATTGATGTCGGAATAAACCTGGAGAAAAGAACCATTTATCAAGTTGAAGAGAGCCTCTATCTGTCACGGAGTTAAACCCAAATACTTAAGACGACAGACGGATGCCTCGGCATTGTAATGTGAGTTGCAGAAATTAGCCATTTCTTGTGCTACACAATAGAACACACAAACGTGAACAGGGAATGTGACACCACCATGATATTATACCTGTCAATAGAGATAGAAGATGATTTCCACCTAGACAATAAATGGAATATCGCCAGGAAAAATGCTGAAGGACAGGTTAGCAGAAAGCCTAGCAATAACACTCAATGTCAAGCAACGTTTGCTAAAGCAGAGCAGAAGGTAAGGTTAGCATAGCTCCCAACTGTCCCTGATTTCGAGGGACTGTCCCTGATTTGGAGCAATGTTCCTCTGCCCCTCTTTCCCCCTTATCTGTCCCTCATTTTGGTCTGATCCATAGAGTTGTATATAAAATGCACTTTTTATCTTTCAAAAAGTGTTTCCCAGTGCTAAACCTTTCATCCAAATTCTAAATTGCTGCATTTGTAAACTTTATAAGCCAATATAAAGGAATAATAATGGTAAAAAAAAGCCCTTGTGGATTTAATTAGCCTTTTTTTTGTTAATTCTCCATTCAGGGGGTGTGGCAGGGGGCGTGTCCTATGCCTACATACGTTTGCTAGTAGGTGTCCCTCATTCCCATCTCAAAATGTTGGGATAAATAGTTTTACCGCTCCAGGTGGATGTGCTTATGCAATCAGTGTCTTCTCAGGAAATCATGGGTGCCGGCAATGCACAAGGCAAATGGTAGAAAGGATGAATGGACAGCCGCACTCCAAAAACCATAGATGGTTGTCTTTATTGTAAAAAAAAGGATAAAAAAGCACTACAAATCACAGCAAAAAATGGGGATGTACAGCCTACGTGTTTCACACTACTGGTTGGTGCTTAATCATGATTAAGCACCAACCAGTAGTGTGAAACGCGTAGGATGTACATCCTCAAAATGTTGGGAGGTATGGGTTAGCAGAAAACCCAACAATAACATTTAATGTCAAGTGGTGTCTGCTGAAGCAAAGAAGGACACGTTAGCTGAAAGCCTTGCAAGAACAAGTGGCATCTGCTAAAGTGGAGCAGAAGGACAGGCTAGCAGAAAGTCCAGCAATAACACTCAATGTCAAGTCAGAGACCAGTATCTATAGTAGTCGAGAGGTTCCCACCAACTAGCAGGATAAGAACACAAGCAGATCTCCCTGGCGGATGACGCAGGCTCAACTGAGGCGCAGGGTCTAAGCACTAGCCAGTATTTACAATAGCTCCTAAAGGTGGAGATGAGTTTTTCTGCACAATAGTGCCAGGTTGCAGTCCTTGGGATCACCCCCTTAGGAGATGAGCAAGCCAGGGTCCAGTAGCAGGTAGGGATCAAGCACAAGCATAGTTAAAGGACAGGCCAAGGTCATTAATGAGTGATAGTGAATATACGAGTGGCAGCAGAAGTGAAAGGAGCAAGATATTGACTGGAGACAAGCACAATAATCTAGCAAAAGGGAAGTGCAAAGGAATGGCTTAAAGCGGAGGTTCCGCGGCAAATAAATTTTTTGTTTTTGGTTGCATTCAATGTATTTTTATATCACCAATTAGTACTCACGTGTTTGGTGACTTCAAACCTCTCCTGTCTGTTTTCGGGCAAAAGATGAACTTTTAAAATCAGCTATAGAAATTTTCCATTTTGCTTGTGGGCATTGTGAAGCCCACAAGCACTGACTTCCTGGAAGCGGTGGACGGTGTTCTGCAGAAAAAGTTCCCCGGCGGATAAGGTTCCCTCCCCTGTACTGCGCATGCGCGGCACGAACCTCAACGGAGTTTCCGAAAGTAGCCGAACATGTAGAGCTGCGAGTTAGCTCTACACGGCGCCTGCGCAATGCCTAAGAGCCGTGTAGAGCTGACTGCGCAGGCGCCGTGTAGAGCCGACTCACAGCTCTACATGTTCGGCTACTTTCGGAAACTCCGTTGAGGTTCGTGCCGCGCATGCGCAGTACAGGGGGGGGGGAACCTTATCCGCCGGGGAACTTTTTCTGCAGGACATGCGAACTCCCAGATTACATTGCGGGAGGATAGAAACGCCTACTCCCGCGGGAGTGAGTACCCGGAAGCCGAAATTGACATAGCCATAATACGGTATGTACAAAAGAAAAAAAAAAAAGATGTGGCTACTGGACATGTTAGTAGTGTAAGGAGTGTGCTCGTATATAGATGTTATTTTGGGTGACACTCCGCTTTAAGTAGGAAGTTCATGGGAGGAGCAAGGAGTTCAAGGTTTACAAGGAACAATATAGAAGGTACGTTTATCCAAGGATTCAGGCACTGAGCTGTCCAGTATCTCAGGTGGCTCAGCAAGAGGATCTACTGCCAGACACAACAAAGGTCCCGAACCTGGCACAAGTGGTGTCTGCTAAAGTGGCATAGAATGACAGGGTAAGAAGAAAGCCTAGCACTCAATGCCAAGAGATGTCTGCTAAAGCAGAGCAGAAGGACATGTCAGCAGAAAGCTTAGCAATGTCAAGAGGTCTGCTAAAGCTGAACAGATGGACAGGTTAGCAGAAAGCCTAGCGATAACAATCAAAGATTAGTGGTGTACGCAAGAGCAGAAGGACAGGTTAGCAGAAAGCCTAGCAATAACAATCAAAGTTTAGTCGTGTACACTAAAGCAGAGCAGAAGGACAGGTTAGCAGGAAGTCTACCAGCAGCACCCAATTTCAAGTGATGTCTGCTAAAGCTGAACAGAAGGATAGGTTAGCAGAAAGCCTAGCAGCAGCGTTTAATGTCAAGAGTTGTCTGGTAAAGTGGAGCAGAAGGACAGGGTAGCAGAAAGTCTAGCAGCAGCGTTTAATGTCAAGAGGTGTCTGGTAAAGTGGAGCAGAAGGACAGGGTAGCAGAAAGTCTAGCACTAACAATCAAAGTTTAGTGGTATACGCTAAAGCAGAGCAGAAGAAGTCTAACAGCAACACCCAATTTCAAGTGGTGCCTCCTAAAGCAGAGCAGAAGGACAGGTTAGCAAAAAGCCTAGCACTCGAAGTCAAGAGATGTCTGTTGAAGCAGAGCAGAAGGACCTAGCAATAACAATCAAAGTTTAGTGGTGTACACTAAAGCAGAGCAAAAGGACAGGTTAGCAGGAAGTCTAACAGCAACAACCAATTTCGAATGATGTCTGCTAAAGCATAGCAGAAGGATGTGTTAGCAGAAAGCCTAGCAATAACACTCAATGTCAAGAGGTGTCTGCTAAGGCTGAACAGAAGGACAGGTTAGCAGAAAGCCTAGCAGCAGCGTTTAATGTCAAGAGTTGTCTGGTAAAGTGGAGCAGAAGGACAGGGTAGCAGAAAGCCTAGCAGCGCAGCAGCTCTCAAAGTCAAATGATCAAATGGTGTAGACTAAAGTGGAGCAAAAAGGACAGGTTAGCAGAAAGCCTAGCACTAACAATCAAAGTTTAGTGGTGTATGCTGAAGCAGAGCAGAAGGACAGATTAGCGGAAAGCCTAGCCATACCAACCAATGTCAAGAGGTGTCTGATAAAGTGGAGCAGAAGGACATGTCAGCAGAAAGCCTAGCACTGACAATCAAAGTTTAGTGGTGTACGCTGAAGCAGAGCAGAAGGACAGGTTAGCGGAAAGCCTAGCCATACCAACCAATGTCAAGAGGTGTCTGATAAAGTGGAGCAGAAGGACATGTCAGCAGAAAGCCCAGCAGCAACACTCAATGTCAAGTGGTGTCTGATACAGCAAACAAAAACCTGGGATGTATTAAAAGGGAAATAAGAAAAAGTGATACAATGTAGTAGTATCCCGGTATAGAACACTTATGAGTGCACATCTTGCAGGGGATTTGTGATAGTTAAATTTTTTTGCGCATATGACAGCCCATTGATTTCAACTTGGTGTGCGGAACTATGCAAAAACGTGTGCACGCTCCGTTGCACCTGCATTGATGTAAACAATAGATTACATTTATGTTTGCGGGTTTAGATACACTATAGTCACAAACAAAGGAAAAACATTCATTGGTTCATTGGTTAACCTTCAGACGTTCGATCCCTGTACAGAAATGATACATCCCCCCTGGCTCCTCCAATCCTGGGATTTCATTGTTTTACTGCTCCTATGTAAATATTATAACTCCGAGCATTAAGGAGAACGCCATAAAGCGCCATTCCACGCTGACACGTACTGCTCACTGACCATTTTATATATCGCCAGGCAATCACTCTTTCAATTAATGACATGAAAACTCCATTACTGTTAATGAAACGGGTCACTAAAGTTTGCTTTCCATTTTTTCCTCGCTTTATTAATCCGCAACAGCATCAAGAAAGTCTTTTATATTCTCCGGCTGACGCCCCGCGCCCTGTTTTATATTCTGTCGCTGTACGCCTCTGTTTTGCTTATTTGGTGCCTTTTAAATCGCCGACATCCATATTCAATGGGCAGCCGGTTTAAAACGTTCAAATGGGCTTTACTAACGCTCTGAGTGATTAACTGATAACATCGCCGATCGGGGAACCGTCTCCACCCCCTTAAAGTGCTTCAAATGTGCAAGACAAGCAGAGTAGGGAAGACGCCTGTGAAGAATTTCTCTTCCTGGGGATGGAAGGTCGGAGTGGGGGAGGGGATGTGTGATACCAAAGGGTAACAATGTTACTTTTTTTGTTGTTGTTTTTTTGTTTTTGTTTAAACTTTTCTAAAGTATTTAGAAAACTTGAAAAAAACAGCAAGCATGTGTATGTTTCCATAGCAGACCAGGATACTGCTATGGGACCCGGACGCAGAGGGGGGCCCGGAACTGACGCTACACTGAAATCAGTGTATATGTGGCTGTAGAATCTCTATAAATGGAAGCAGTTATTGATCTGTATCATTAGAGGATTTGCCATTAAAGAGCATTTTAAAATATTTTATTAATTATAACTACTCAAAGGCTTTGTTTAGACTTGCAGTTGGGGGGACAGCAAAAAGGCACAGTTGAGCTTTCTCTGACTGAGTGAGTAACAAGTATAGCGCTACAAATGCGAACTAAATCGCCTCAAGGCGCTTTTTGCATCCAGTGTCGTCCTGATCCTTCAGAAGAGGTGGGTCTTTCGTTTTTTCCTGAAAGCCCAATGGTTTTCTTTCATGCGGATGTTCGTGGTTAGAGCATTCAGAGCCGAGGTCCTTGGACTGCAAATCTTCGTTCTCCCCTAGATTTGTAGCGGGATTTGGAGGAGGTTTTGGTTAGTTGAGAGGAGGGCGCGATTGGTGGCGTAGGGTTTTATTTTCTCGCATAAGTATTGAGGAGCGTTTCCTTGTGAGCATTTGTGAGTGAGGCAGAGGGTCTTGAAGAGGGTCTCTGGTATTGTAATCTTGGGGCTATATAAACTAAGGGGCGGGATAGCCAGTGACTTCACTGGGTGACCCCACACCCTTGTGCCATCGTGGACCCAGCATGCCCGGTCAACAATGTCATAATGGGGAGGGGTCACCCAGTGACCTCACCGGTGACCCCACCCCTTTAGTTTATTTTGCGGCGGGTAGGAAGTGGAGCTGTCAGTTGGCGGGAACTGAGCATCAGGTACGAATCTTTTTTTTCCCGTGTGGGCTGGGTTTCAGGGTTCATCATAATTGATGCTGGATTTACTACAAGGAACATTTTTTTTTCTTTGCATTTTTTTAATAACAGACTTGTCAGAAACTGGCTACAGTTTTTATTTACTTTGGCCATTTTTTTGGTGAATGAGTAGGGGGTACTATGTACCCCCTACTCATTCACTTGGGAGGGCCCTTGTTAACAGGGCTTCCAGATTCCAATAATCAAGCCCCCCCCAGCACCCCCAAAACCACCAGACCAGGGTTGTGGAGAAGAGGCCCTTGTCCTCATCAACATGATGGAGTCTCCAAAAGTACTCCCTCATTTTGAGAGCATGTGGCCTGGTATGGTTCAGGAGGGGGGGGGGGTTTGCATCGTTTCCCCCCTTCCTGGCCTGCTGGGCAGCATGCTTGGCTAAGGGTCTGGATAGATCTTGGGGGGGAACTCATGCCATTTTTTTTTGGGTGCAAGGATCCCCCCACAATTCATGCCATATCTGAAGGGCCTGGCAAAGATTGGTATGGGGACATCACACGTTTTTTTTTATGTCGGCTCTTATTTAACATTTTGCTCCATGTAGATATATACTGTAACCTAATTTGTGAACTTATTTGTTTTGGTGTCTTGTATGTATGGATTGCATGGGTTGTTACCGACATGTGCTGAACATTTCATGTCAATAGCACCTTTACCAATATATTTACCTAGATAAATGGTGACGGTTTCAATACTTATTTTACCCGCTTTATATATACCATAGCTTATGGACCCTATAACTTTCCTACGGATGAAATAATATATACTGATTTGGGTTATTTTTTACCAAAGAAATGTAGCAGAATACTCTTTGGCCTAAATTTATGAAGAAAGATTTTTTATTTATTTTTTTGCAAGATTTTATAGCAGAAACTAAGAATAATTTTTTTTGTTTGTTTATATAGCAAAAAATAAAAACCTAGTGGGTATAAAATACCACCAAAAGACAGATCTATTTGTGATATAAATGTCATTTTTGCACATTGCTTCATGACCGCGCAATTGCCAGGTAAATTGCCACAAGGCTGAATGGTCATGAAGGGAGTAAATACATTGTGTTTGTCTATTGCTGTGACTTAGATGAGGATCAGATCACATTTTATGACAAATTAGAGCAGAAAACAAGTTAATTCAAAGTTTATTCAAAGTTCACATACTTTTTCTTGCCACTGTGAAGCCTCGTACACACGGCCGAGTTTCTCCTCGAAAAAAACACGTCGTTTTTTTCGACGAGACCCTTGGACAAGAAACTTGTCCCGGCCGAGTGTACACACGCTCGATTCAAAGAACCCGCGGTTCTTTGAATGGAGCGTACACGGTGACGTCATCGACTACGACGAGCTTGCGCTCGTCACATTCGATGCCGTCGCCGCCATCTTGGTATACCCTACCTATGCCTAGGAAGCTACCGCGCATGCGTCAAATTCATTTCGAACATGCGCGGGCTTCCCGGAAGACAGGTAAGTGTACACACACTCACTTTTCTCGTCGAGAAACAGGCTGACGAGAATCTCGACGAGAAAATAGAGAGCAGGTTCTCTATTTTCTCGTCGAGATTACTTGTCGGTTTTCTTGACGAGAAACCATACACACGAACAAATTTCTCGTTAAGACATCTCTGCCAGCAAGTTTCTTGCTGGTTCTTGCCGAGAAACTCGGTCGTGTGTACGAGGCCTAAGACTTAACAAATGATCATTGCTTTCATTGGTTATTTAGCTGAGAGGAAAAAAGTGGATAATTTCCCCAAACAACCTTACTAGGAACTCTGGGGTTTCATAGAACTCTGGTTTAGATAGGTTGCCCTGGATCGCATCTCTTCCTAATCTATGCCAACAGCAAGGCTATGCACCTCCACCATCCACACATAGAGAGGCCCAGCTATTTAACCCTCTCCAGTCCAATCAGGCCCTTCAATCACCTAGCAGCAAAAGGGTCGTTTGCATGTTCTCCCTGTGTTTGCGTGGGTTTCCTCCGGGTACGCCTGCTAGTATAGGGTGACCAGATTTTTCAAATTAAATCTGGGGACATATTTTTTTTTTACTAGTAATGGCGGCAATCAGTGACTCTCTGCCTGTCGCCGCTGCTGCCAGCCTGTCAAGTCTTATGCTCCGGGCCCCGGCTACTACTGGGTGGGGAGCAGAGGAAGATCACTCTGCCAGGGAAGGCAAGGAGATAAGCAGGCAGGCGGCTGGCCGGGACTTGAGCCAAGGCAGAAGAACATGCGAGTGGAGCTGGATGGGCACCGAAACTGAAGAAATATTCCCTCCGCTCCGACCAGCACATGATCATCAGAAAGGGGCACAGATAATGGAAAAAAATACACCCCCCTAAGCTAGTAGGAGCGGCGGAGCGGAGGTTTGTAATTCAGAATTAATTTTTTTATTCTGCACTGACTGTCTTTGAAATTGCCCCAGCCCCTGTTCAAATCCAATCCGGGGACAAAACCGGGGACAGACTTGGTCCGGGGACAGTGTCCTCAATCCGGGGACTGTCCCCAGAAACTGGGGATGTCTGGTCACCCTATGCTAGTAGGTTAATTGGTTAATTGGATCTTGTCCAAATCTTGTATATACAGTATATATATGTATGTGTTCGAATGTGTGTCCCATAGATGGAAATCGGCTCTAGGGATGGGATTGAACAAGGGTCTGGTGAGAGTAGTCTCACCCGGGACTGAGGCGGGGAATAGCCAGATGATATCTGGGGAAGACACACAGTCGCAGGAGCCGGTCGATGCTCACTGGGTATGTATATATGATGCATGTTAGATGCAGGGTTTGCATTGAACGAAATCTGTGTGACTGTGTGTTTTCTCTGGATATCATCTGGCTATTCCCAGCCTCAGTCCCGGGTGAGACTACTCTCACCAGACCCTTGTTCAATCCCATCCCTGGAGCTAATTTCCATCTATGGGCTATTATGTAAGTAAGAAAGTAACCACCCTTATCTTTCATCCTCAGGGCTAGCTATCTAGATAACCATTAAAATTACCTCATATTTCATTATTCCATAGTAATACACATGCATCCAACTCCTGACGATTGGCAAAAGGCCATGAAATGCATAGAGTGTCCATCCAGCGATGCCAAGCCACGCTTGCTCCAATAACCTCAACTAATTATTAGACATGGGAGCCGTCCAAAAATTTGTTTAGTTTCGTTCCGTTTCGTATTTAAAAAAAATCGTAATTCGCGTACGGAATTTAATTCGGATTCGTACGAATTTCGTATGAATCGTTAATTTTGATAACGAATATCGACACTCTACGAATAATAACAAATGTTTTTGTTTGTTGATTTGTAATTTTCCGTGTCTCTTACAATGGCGCTGCCTAACGTGCTTCGAATGGATTCGTAAATTCGTTACTTTTTTTTGTTTGTTGATTTGTAATTTTACGTGTCCCTCACAATGGCGCTGTCTAATGTGCTTCGAATGGATTCGTACATTCGTAACTTTTTTTTGGTTCGTTGATTCGTAAATTTACATGTCTGACAGTGGCGCTGCGTGCTTCGAATGGATTCGTACTTTTCTAATACATCGCGGTTATTCGTAACTATTCGAAATCTCAATTTTTTTTTACTTTCGTTTTTGACATGGGGCACTGGCTATAGTTATCGTTATTTGGTAGTTTGGATTTGGATAATTTGGAGCCGAAATTCGTAAACAAAATTTCGTATTTCGTACAGAATTCGTATTCATAAAAATTCGTAATTCGGATTCGTACAAATGTACGAATTTCGAAAAATTCGTACGAAACTAATCGCACATGTCTACTAATTATGTTCTCTGTATTTATCATGTTAATTATGTATACATTATATATGTTTTAATTATATATATTGTCTGCTATGAATTTTACTGTTTGTCACATATCATGTTTTAGTGATCAATTCCCTTATCAATAAATGTATTATGATTATATCAACTTTTGTTGAATTTTATGACTGTATTTTTACATCATAAATGCCTGATTATATTGCTCAATTATGTTTACTTCTATCACTACCATGAATCACCCCTAGGGGCTTGTGACACTCAGGTTATTTCCATGCTATGAACCTATTATTACAAACACCCACAGGCCTCACTTAAAGTCCCAATACAACCCCTTTTTGGTTTTCCATGTACATAAATCCAGTAACGAAAGCCGTGAATAATCACGAGATCCAATACAAGTGGCATTATCCTGCGACCATACTAGTTACCAAAAATAGCACCTCCCACACCATTTCCACCCTTAATGGAGGGATGAAACTACTCTACACATGGGGCATCATTGTAGAGCCTCCACAGGATACCAATCCATTTTCAGTTCCGAGACACCCGCTACCACAACAGCAAGGCTAGCGACAGCCATGTCTGCATTACCGTGTAAAACAGACATCAATGAGTAAAACACACATCTCCAGCAATTTAGCCTTATTGATCTGCTGAGAATTTTGCTGACGCAAAGCATTTTATGAAAAGGTAAAAAAAAAAGTAAAATTTTTACTTTATTGTTTCCCAAAACTCTTAGTAAAGTCTCGAAGTAAAAGCCTAGGCTGCAAGTTTGCAAACAGAGAGTGTATCAATTAGCAGAAGATACGGTGCAGAGATGGTCCCCAGCGGGTAAATCCACTTAAATCCCTCAAGTAATGGGTAAGAACAGGATAGAAGTATATCTAGGTCATTAAAAACACTACACAGCGTTGGAGCTGTCCCTTTGCGTCCGAGCTGTTATCTCATCCAAAGAATGTATCCGCAGTGCACAGATCACCTCTCTGCAATTGTTCCAAAAAATATACAAACTTTGAAACTTTTCTTAGACATTAAATAACTTCACCAAATTAGGGATTCAGAATATATATATATATATATATATATATATATATATATATATATATAGTACTGTATATTTGAAAATGAATCAATCCTGATGTACTGACGGCCCATCTCATTTCTCTAGGCCCTAAAATGTCAGGACGGTACAAATATCCCCCCCCCCCCCCAAATGATCCCTTTTTGGAAAGTAGACAGTCCAAGGTATTTAGGCGTGGCGGTTTTTTTGAAGTTGTCATTTTTTTGTTAGATTTTTTGGGAAAATAAATTAAGTAACATTTTGTTTTACAATTTTTTTTCACTGTCATTGACTGGTGACAGTATCTAAAATAAATAAATACAGTAAATCATTTTTTATTAAAAAATTATTTTATTTTTTTTACATACTGTCATCAGAGTAGTTCAGTGTCACCATAGTGACACCTTTCTACTCTGGGGAAAAGGGGGTAATCAGGTTTTTTTTTTTTTTTTTTTTTTTACAATGTTCTTGCGTATAACAGTGATGATTACTGCTATAAGCAATAGTTTTAACTGTTTTATAAATGGAAACCGTTAATGACAGCTTGCTTACTAGTGTGATACTGTGATTGGCTAAAGTGAATCACAAGATACAGGGTTACACCAGGGTCGCCATCATAGTTCCCCTTACATCAGAAGAGATGGGCCCTATTCTAATTAAGGGGCCAAAAAAATCTTCATTAGGGTCCGCCTTGGGAAATGCGTGTATCCCAATATATTCAAGTCCTCTAGCTAACGCCAGCTTCCCCTCCAGGGGGGGGGGGGGGGGCAGCTACCCCAAATGGCTCCCTGCCTACATGCTTCTCCATACTGATGCACCCGCAGGGAAAACCATCACTCTCCTTGCTCCTCGTGGCAACTATCCAGCCATACCACCTGCTTCTTAATATAGCCTTACCCAGAGTGCCCCTCTTTTAGCAGGGGTAGGGCTGGTACTTAACCCAAGTGGCTTCTAAGCTGAATCTGAAACTTAAGTTATGGAGGCATCTAGTGGCCAACCAGGGGAATTACAGCAGGCCAAATAGATGCCCTAATCTAATTTGTCTGCTATCTGAGACTCTGTTAGTTGAGATTTTCTCTTTCTTCCTGTCCTGCTGACAATGGTTTCACTAGACAGGAAGTGAGAAAAAGTCTGCTGCAGGGACACAGGCAGCTACAAAAACTTGACAGGTGTTGTAGACTTCCCCTCCTCTACCCCAAAAAAAATAAAAATATATAATTTTGTGTCTGTGTTGCTATTGGAAAGTTGCCCTCACTTCCTCTTTGGTAAAACGTTGGCTCCTACTTTCAGTCCATTTAAGGCCATCCTACCCACAGGGTGACAACACAACTATGAGGTTTTACTTGGGAACAAACTACGTTGTCACCCAGAATTCCATCTTAATAAAAAATAACACAAAAAATTCTCTTTAGTTTTTATATGATGGTATATCCTTATATATGGTATATCCTTCCCCTAGAGGAGAGTCCATCTACCCCTGGAGAAGAGGCTGAAGTCTCCTCATTATTACCATCTGCCTTCCAATTCTGCTTATAGACAAAAAAAGGTCATTCACACTTGACTCTTCCAGCTCACGGACTGAAATATAAGCTTTTTTTTATCCTGAACAATCTCCGCCACCGCGGCTACGTGCTTTGTATTTACACAAGGCCGGGTGTCGTTGTTAAACGACCGCGAGTGGCGGCGGCAGGCGCTGAGTAATGACTCGCGCATTGAAGAGATAAATGGAGGATTTTCAGCTACAACAAATAAACTTTAATTATTCGGAAACAATTGGCTTGTTCTTTTTTTAGAAGCAGCATTAGGAGATGGGCAAGCTTGGATTAATGGAATCAAAGCGAATGTGGAAAAGAGGGCCAAACGCAGTTGAAAGTGATCCCTTCCTGGAGTGACTATAGATTGTGGTGTCATTAAAAGCCGCAAGACTCCTACAACATCGTTTCAGGGAACTACTGAGGGCTCTGTACTTTGATGGGTCCTCCACAGTTGGTGAGCGGACTGTCAAGCAGGTCGAGCCCACAAAGCCAAGGCTATTTTGGGCTGGGACCTGCAGGACCCCGATGCCAAGAGTCTGGCTCCTTCAGCTGTACTGAGACCAGAGATTCTGCATCTGATCCTGATTACTGACCTGGCCTGTTCCCTAACTCATCCATGTTTCGTCTCTGTCTGTTTATCTGCTCCGGTATTGATGCCAGCTTGTTCTCTGACTATGATTCCTGCCTGCTGCTCTAGTACCTTGCTGCCCATAAGATCCGGTATGCCTGAATGTCCAGGACTCTGTCTCTGTAGGCTGTTGCTGACCCTAGCCTGTTCCTGACATCTTCTCATGCTGACCCTTGTAGGCAGATGTAGTTTGGCTCCCCTGCAAGGGTGCCGCTGTTTGGTGGCTGCCATGCAGGAAAGGTGGAGGACAAAGGAGAACCCAGGTTGTTTTGAGGCCTCTGTAAGTGTCATCAGGGGAGCAGCTACCCGATTGGACAACCTCCTCTACCATCTTTAGTGTGGGCAGTGCCAATAAATAGCACTGCCCCCTCTTTGGGTTGGTGCGTATGCTGCTTAGTGGGTAGGTCAGGGACAGAGCCCCGTTGGTTAGGGACAGCTATATTAGCATAGGGACAGGTTCCTGTCCTGTGGAGGAAGGACAAAGTAGGGACTGTCGCTGTGTCCTGAGAAGTAACCTTCCTCATTCAGCTTCCCCATTGCCAGTCTGCCTTAAAGCTGTCTCCTCTGCCAGATGCTGTCAGGTGTTTACAGTGTGCACAGATATTCCCTACCTGGTTCATTGTAGGTGCTTCAGTCCATTGTGGCAGTGTCTACAGGGAGTTGTTGTACTTTCTTAGCACGTTAATAAACATTACTGCATCAATCAGTCTCCATGTGAGGTCTCTTACACTGCAGTCAGTGAATCTGGGCCCCACCAACACCCTCATCACTCTTTTGTCCCTTCACCTCCTGCCCTCATACTAGGGTTGCCACCTGTCCAGGATTCACCCAGACAGATTGGGTTTTGAATCTTGTGTCCGGGTTTCAGGCAGACTGAAACCCGGACACATTATTAAGACCAGGCTGTTGCTCCCCAAGTAACCAAGGTAGTCACAGACAAATCTGTTGCTGTCCCGGAGCTGTGGCAGCTGTCTGGGGGCAGGTTTGGCATCACTGGAGGGCAGGCCGATGATGTCAGCAAGATAAATTTGGCCACACCCACTGTTCGCTGCGGCAGGCTATGCGCACCACATTACTACTCTCCTTGAGGGAACCCAAAGGTGTCCGAGGCCGCTAAAGTGTTCGGATTTGACTTGAAGAAAAGGTGGCAACCCTACCTCCTACCCATAGGTACCAAAGAGAACTGACGCTCAAAGCCCACAGCCCACCCATCTCTGTGGTTTCAGGTGTCGGCATGTGGATCCCCACATGGAATGAGCAAACAGGTCAGAAAGCTAGGTGAAGGAACGCCAAGGGTCCAGGTGGTGGTCTCCAAGTGGAGAGCCACTAGATCCTTGGAAGATGCTCTTGGGAGGCTGAGAGTGACAGAAGCACACAGGGACTTTGTTACGTTCAGATAAGGTGATGCATTCAATTTCTGCAGGTCAGGTAGGGGAAAGATTGGGAACAAAAAGTAGGTAGAAGTGGTTGTAAACCTCAGACATTAAATATGAACATAACATATCCCTCTATAGTGTGTACTTGTTTCAATCCAGAGCACTGAGTGTCATTTATGTCTGCTGCCTCCTTCTGCTATCTGCATAAGTCACTTCAACAAGTTTTCCTGACACCAAGAGAAAGGTGCATTTTTTTTTGTGGGATTTCTACAATGAGTACCTTGGATCCTGGTTTATGACTCCTTCACCCAGGTGCCTAGATCTCTTTCCATGGGATCCTGGGAAATCTGAGGATCCAGAAGCTCATGAAAATGAGGATCACACTTGTTTTTTGAATGGTGGGAATGGAGGGGGGGGGGGGGGCATAGCTTTAAAGGTTCTTAGTTGTAACAGGTTCACTTTAAGAACAATGGAGGTTTTGATGAATACTTAGTGACATGTTCATCTGCTGCTTGTAAAATAGGGCATGAACCTGCATAATCAATTACTATAGGTCAGTCTTTTTCAACCCGAGCTCCAACACACAGCCTGTGATTGACAGCCTCAGCTCTGTCCCTGTGTGATGTGTGAAGGGGGGGGGGGGTATCCCTTCTCTTCCCTTCCCTCCGATCAGCTCTCACTGAGCTCTGCAGAGTGTAAATTCAACTCCCCATCCCCTTTTTTCTGAAAGCTCAGACACGCTTTATAAATTCTGGACTTTGAACACCTGTAGATAAGAGAGGGTTGCAGATAAGCAGTTATACAGCATTCATTTTTTTTCTGTAACAAGCTCCACCTTTCTTTTTTATAAATCCATCCTTGAACTCCAGTCAGTGACATTGCCTTGGCTTGCAAAGATGACATGGGTCTGCTGCAGGCAGGAGGAAGCATTTTCCTCAGTCTCCTCTTCTCCAGTGATTAGACTGCAACATTGTAGCAAGTCTCAAGGTGACAGAACTACACAGGCACCAAAACTTACATAATTTTGTCATCTTTCAGCTGGCATCTCAGATCTCAGTCCAGGAAGTAGATGGTGACCAGTGGCGGCTGGTGGAAATTTTGTTTTGGGGGGGTTGGGCAAACAGTATGCCACCCCCCTCCCCCCGGTCGGTAGCACCTACCCTATCACCGGCGGCTTCCCCTGCTTGGCATCGGCGGCCTCCCATTCTCCTGCTCTCCATGGGTCATCACCGCGGCGGTAACTTCCGTTTCCTCCCTCCTCCTCGGCGGCCAATTCAGAGTCTTCTCTTTTCGGCAAATCGGGAAACGGGTCTCACACCCGCTTCTGATTGGCCGGATCGGTTCGCTGTTGTAATACACCTGGGTGGGTACCGTTTGCATCCTCTGTGACCTGAGCCCACCCTATTTTGAAGCCTATTACAGCCTCTGGGTCTAATTAGGGGCTTCAAATAAAACCCGGCCGCTGTAAATCAATGCGCCCGGTGCCTTGAAAGGGGCCGGATGCATGAATAGGGGGTGGCCTGCAGCGGCCGTGGATAGATTCATGCTATGCTTGAATCTATCCATTGCATATAGGGGGGGTGGCGTGGAGAGAGGGGGCAGCGCCCGGACACCCCTAATGGACGGGCCACCAATGATGGTGACTCTGGATGATGACTGAGCAATGATGGTGCTATTTTTCTGGCGAGAAAGTCAGATTAAGGCATTGTCAGGGGGGAATATTGTTATCTCTGTGAGAGGTCACACTGATGAATTACTGAGCATGCATGCACTTAACATGAAATAATATCTAAAGCTTGGTCTATGGTCAACAAGCTCAAGGATAACACAGATGCCATCAGAAAA
This sequence comes from Rana muscosa, assembly GCA_029206835.1. NCBI lineage: Eukaryota > Metazoa > Chordata > Amphibia > Anura > Ranidae > Rana > Rana muscosa. The sequence goes on along the minus strand of CM055119.1, from coordinate 204,320,321 downwards.
TGAGCCCATTGGACAGTCAATGGTTAAGGAAGTGCCAGAGTTGTTGGGGAAACTTTGAAACTTTCCGTCTCCCCCCACCCCTCTCATCTCCATTCAAATCTTCTCCATTCCGCCTATATTTATTTTTTGTGATAATCGAAAACCTCCCCACCGGTGTGTGCTGTCTGCACATTTTGTGAAACTGTAAATGTCCCACGGCAGGCTGGAAATATATATTTTAGGGAAATAAAGTGCTCAAAGTAATCAGCTTGACAGGAAGATGATGACGGGGGAACATTAGGGACAAAATGATCCAGAAGTAGTTAGGAGAACTCCATCTAACATGGCAGAAGAGGCTAATGTACTTGAAAATAGACATTTGCCTGGCTGTGGATTGACTGCGTCGGAGGCATCTAAGTGGCCTGAAATGGTTTATGGATTTAGGGCTATTTATATTGCTTCCCGCAGCAGGCGCTAAGGTAAAAGGTGATATTGTATGATAGGTTATTGAGTGGGGGGAAAAAAAATGCTGAAAAGCACACATCACAGCGTGGAGGAAATCGCTGCTGAAACGTTCCTTTATAGGAAATATTTTCCCATTCACTTAAAAGGGATCATCGATGGGGACAAATGGTGGAGAATGCGGGCAGCTCGTTTTAAAGGGACATTAAGTCAAGCAACTGTGTCACACAGAGGAATATTTGAGGAATATTTGTAGCACATATTTACTTTATTTCATTCCTCTGTACAAATATGTTACATAGTTACATAGGAGGTGAGGTTAAAAAAAGACACAAGTCCATCAAGTCCAACCTATGTGTGTGATTATATGTCAGTATTACATTGTATATCCCTGTATGTTAAGGTCGTTTAGGTGCTTATCTAATAGTTTTTTTTAATTAGCTATGCTCCCTCCTTATCTATGTCTCCTCTATTTTTGTAACTCCTTACATTCAAATAAAAAGTATATATAATAAAGTCAAACTACAGGAAAAAGAATAGACCAAGAAAAGTAAGAATAAAAAGCAAGCTCCGCTTTAATACGCACCTACATATGGAGCTGTCCCTAGTAATAATTATTTTCCACCTCCAGATGCCGCCAGTCAACCTACCGTATATACTCGAGTATAAGCCGAGTTTTTCAGCACATTTTTTTGTGCTGAAAATGCCCCCCTCGGCTTATACTCGAGTCACCTTTTTGCGCCTGATCTCCCGGACTTTGGGGACCCGGTACCGGCCGACCATAAGCCCCCTGGACCCCAAACTTGGCACACATGTAGTCCCACTCTTCCTCTACAAGTGTGCAAAGTTTGTTGTCCGGGGAGCACCGATTTTTCAAAGCCGGGCACCCCTTCCATAGACTCCCATGTCAAACGGTAATTTCTCTGCTAAATTTGGGGACCCGGTACTGGCCGGTAGTAGGTCCCCATGACCTGAAATTTGGCACACATGTAGCACAATTTCTCCTCTATAAGTGTGCAAAGTTTTTGTCTGGGAGACCTACGGCCGGAGAGCACAGATTTTTCAAAGCCGGGCACCCCTTCCATAGACTCCCATGTTAAACGTCAGTCTAGTCATGGGCACAGTGAGGCATGGGCACAGTGAGGAATGCACATGGACACAGTTAGGCAACGTGAGGCACAGTAAGGCATGCAGATGAACACCCTAGGCTTATACTCGAGTCAATACGTTTTCCCAGTTTTTTGTGGTAAAATTAGGTGCCTCGGCTTATAGTCGGGTTGACTTATACGGTAGTTGAATGATGGCCAGCATCCTTGAACCCACTTGCTCTGAGCCCAAGATGCTATAGACTCACCCCCTATGGGGGGGGGAGACGAATCACACAACATGGGATCAGACTAGACATGTATGGTTCGTTTCTTTCCGAATTAAAAATTCGGTCCAATTTTTGTTATTCGGAAATTCGGATGTATCCGAATTTCCAAATTAGAATGGCACCGGATTTAAATGAATCCAAAATAATGAAATTCTAATTCGGACGAAATTAGAATTGTTTTCGAATACTTTTCGAATTCGAATAGTTGTTAAATTTAAATTCTAAAACTTTTCGAATAGTTTTACAATTTCCAAGGAGAATAAAATAGAATAGAAAATAAAGGAATAGAATTTATTTTTTTCTATTCTATTCCTTTATTTTCTATTCTATTTTATTCTTTTTGGAAATTGGAAAACTATTCGAATTCGAAAACTTTTCAAATTCGAAAACTTTTCAAATTCGAAAACTTTTCAAATTCGAAAACTTTTCCAATTTGAAAACTATTCGAATTTGATTCGAAAACTTTTTGAATTAGAAAATTATTCGAAATTGATTCGAAAACATTTTGAATCGTTTTGAAAACGAATAAATGAAAAGAATCCCGAAAACAAATTAAACAAATTTAACTAAACTAATTTATGTAAATACCGAATCCCGAAAACGAATGAAACAAATGAAACTAAACAAATTTATGTAAATAACGAATCGAAACAAAACTAATTTTTTTGTTCTGCACATGTCTAGCCCAGACCACAACTGCACTCAATAGCTGAACCTGGGAAAACAAAAGACAAATCTATCTATCTATCTATCTATCTATCTATCTATCTATCTATCTATCTATCTATCTATCTATCTATCTATATATATATATATATATATATATATATATAGCAGTGGTCGGCTGGTATTTTTTTTTGGGGGGGGAGGCAAACATCTGTCACCTCCCCCCCCCCCCGTTGGTCGGTCAGTCGGTTGGTGGCACCCCCCCTACCCCAGCACTTAACCCATCAGTCTCCTATTGGCGGCGGGCAGCGGCCGGGCTGCCGGCTCCTATGGGCAGCGTCCAGCGGCTCCTGTGTCCTCTCTGTATCATGGCGGCTTCGGTTGTGCGGCTCCTCCCTCCTCCTCCTAGGCGTCCAATAGGATCGCCTGTCCTTTCAGCCAATCAGGTGACCGGTGTCAAAACCTGCTTCCTGATTGGCCTGGGAGGAGGATCAGTGTTACAACAGGAAATATTGATTCACTGTTGCAACACACCTTGGTGGGCTCGGAGCGCATTCTCTGCGACCCGAGCCCACTCTATATTGAAGCCTATTGGAGCCTCTGGCTCTAATTGGTGCTTCAAAAAAACAGCCCTACTGCCTTGGAATCCATGCATTGGTGTCCTGAATGGGGCCGGATGCATAGATAGGAGAGGCATTAATGGACAGGGGGGGTGGGGGGCAGCGCCTGTGCGCCCTTAATGGACGGGCCGCCCGAATATATAGTATAATTACCTTGCTAACATCCAGGGAAACAGCTGAGCACAATCTTTGTTAGTTTTGTAGGGCAGGAGAGACATCAGGGATCTAACAGACCCCTGATGGCTCCATAGAGAGAAGGCTTGTTTGCCCTCTTGTGATAGCAATGAGTTTAAATAAAAAGAAAAATTTAAAAAATATATAAATAAAAAGAAAAAAAGAAAAAAAAATGTTCTTCTACTTCTACCACCTTCTGTCCAGAAATGTTTTGAAATGTATCATGCACATGTTAGAACCAGCATTTTTGGCTATAAAATTACTTACAGTAGAACCCCCAAACATTATATATTTTCTGAAAATCCAAGACTCTGGAGAATAATATGGTGGCTATTGCAATTTTTTTTTATGTCAAACAATATTTGCATAGACATTTATCAAATAAAATTTTCAGGAAATAATACACGTAAATTAATTTTAATGCACACAAACACAATATAACACCCAATTTTTTGGGGTAAAATAAAAAATATGATGCTGCATCGAATAAATAAATACAGTGACATCAGAGGTTGCTACGGTCCTCCAAGGGCACAGAGCTGAGTGGGGGCCATCTTGCCCTCACCCGACTTCCTGCCTAGCAACCGGCCGCATTGAATCACTTGCGGGCTTTACCGATGGCTCCGGTAAGCCCGGAAGCGACCAGGAAGCAGCGGGGTGGGGGGGTCACCTCTCCCCTGCCTCCAAAAATGATCACGTGCCCACAGGACCACTTTTATCTTACACAGGGTCGCCCATAGTAAAAAATTATAATGGGGTTATGGCAGCTAGCCGCTACCATAACACCAGTATTAAACACATCAACCACTTCAGCCCCGGAAGAATTGGCTGCTCAATGACCAGAGCATTTTTTGCAATTCGGCACTGTGTCACTTTAACTGACAATTGCACGGTCATACGATGTTGCACCCAAACAAAATAAAATTGATGTCCTTTTTTCCCCACAAATAGAGCTTTCTTTTGGTGGTATTTGATCACCTCTGCTGTTTTTATTTTTTGCGCTATAAACAAAAAAAGAGCGACAATTTTGAAAAAAACACAATATTTTGTACTTTTGCTATAATAAATATCCCCATTTTTTATTTATTTTTTTAAATGCTAATGTTTTCCACAGTTTAGGCCGATGCGTATTCTTCTACATATTTTTGGTAAATAAAAAATCACAAAAAGCGTATATTGATTGGTTTGCGCAAAAGTTACAGCGTCTACAAAATAGGGAATAGATTTATGGCATTTTTATTATTTATTTATTTTTTACTAGTAATGTGGCGGCGATCTGCAATTGTTATCAGGACTGCGACATTATGGCGGACATATCGGACACTTTCGACACATTTTTCGGACCATTGTCATTTATACAGCGATTAGTGCTATAAAAATGCACTGATTACTGTGTGAATTTCACTGGCAGGGAATAGGTTAACACTAGGGGGCGATCAAGGGGTTAAATGTGTTCCCTGGGAGGTGTTTCTAACTGTGGGGGGGATGGGACTCACTATAGGACATGACAGATCATGGTTCCCAGCTTGTAGGAACTCACGATCTGCAAAACTCACACGCTATTCCGCTTAAAGGGACTGACGTACAGCTACTACGGTCCGCAGTAACGAGCCGTCCTGCCGCAGTATAACGATGGCGGCTGGTCGGCAAGCGATTAAAGTAATGACATATTTTAACTATGGGCCGGTCGGTAATTAGATTGAGAAGCAAAGAAATCCAATGATGATATCACTGTGTCTAAAAAAACGGTATATAATGAAAATGGAAATGTTTGATATAAAAATGTAATAAAAACATTGGTAAGGGAGAGGAAGAAACCAGGGAAGGCCAAATATAAGCAGATTAAACTTCAGATTTAAAAGAAATCAAATAAATAAACACCGTATATACTCGAGTATAAGCCGAGTTTTTCAGCACTTTTTTTGTGCTGAAAATGCCCCCCTCGGCTTATACTTGAGTCAAAATTTTGCGCCTGATCTCCCGGACTTTGGGGACCCGGTACCAGCCAAACTTGACACACCTGTAGCACCACTCTTCCTCTACAAGTGTGCAAAGTTTGGTGTCCGGGGGACCTACAGACGGGGAGCAGCGATTTTTCAAAGCCGGGCACCCCTTCCATAGACTCCCATGTTAAATGGTAATTTCTCCGGTAATTTTGGGGACCCGGTACTAGCCGGTCGTAGGTCCTCTGGACTCGAAACTTGGCACACATATAGCTCCAGTTCTCCTCTACAAGTGTGCAAAGTTTGCTGTCTGTGGGACCTACGACCGGGGAGTACCGATTTTTCAAAGCCGGGCACCCCTTCCATATACTCCCATGTTAAACGTAAGTCTAGTCATGGACACAGTGAGGCATGGGCACAGTGAGGATATGGGCACAGTGAGGCATGGGCACAGTGAGGATATGGGCACAGTGAGGCATGGGCACAGTGAGGCATGCACATGGACAAAGTGAGGCATGCAGACCCTAGGCTTATACTCGAGTCAATACGTTTTTGTGGTAACATTAGGGGCCTCGGCTTATATTCGGGTCGGCTTATACTCGAGTATATACGGTAAGTAAATAAAAAAGTATGTTTTTAAAAAAAAATTTATTTCTGTACATAGAAAAAGAACGATTTGTACAAAAACAAACTCTTCCCTTAAATTAAATTTTTTTGTTGGACAGATATCGGATGATACATTACCATGAAATATAGAGGAGCCCCGGGTGCTTCAATCCCTTTAATCCAGCAGTGAGAAAAAAAAAAAAGGGATAAGAAAAAGTTTACTTGTCAGTTCTGACACGGAGTTAAATGTGCGACAACAGTCCGCGGAAACGCGGCAGAAAGTGGAGAACCGTCTCATCTCCGGGAATGTTCTCAGACACTCTGAGCTGCTTTTTGGGTCCTTAAAATTCATATATTCAGTCATTTTGTGCGTTTAGCATATTCCCCCGTAAAAACAAAACCGCCTGGTACAGCCGTTGGGTCGGTGGATTGTCTCAGAAGATAAAACTCTACGGCAGGCGGCGAAGCTCTCGGTATGGGCATGCAAATGACACCACGGCGAGGGGGGGAAGAAGCTGTGACCATTTTGTGTGTTTGTTTGCTTGCTTGTATCGGAATCTGTCTCTCCGTTGCGCCCCCCGACCGCGCGCTATTTAGGCATCTGGAAAAGGATCGGTGTAGCATACAAATAAACCCGCCAAACTTCACCCTCCGCTTCCTCGTCCTTTCATCCGGAACTCTGGGGAACTTTCTCACTTCCAAAGACAACTTTTTATACTGTAGCTGAGAAATGATCAGCTAAATCTTACCAGTGTATAATATCTGCTTCAGATCCCCCCCTGTACACCCCCCCCGTACACCCCTATGGAGCAGAGCAATCCTTACATTTCTGATAGAGTCCTATTCATTCAACACTAATGTTATCATTAGTAGGCTTGTGCAATTCGTTTCGTACGAATTTAGCAACTTTCGGACGTTCGGAAGCATTCGAATTTCCCAACAAAGCAATTACGACTAAAACCGAATCCGAAATAAATTATATCGCAAATAGCGAATGCCCGAATGCCTTCGGCATAATTCGTTGTTGCGTTAATGCGGCCTAATGCAACAGCAAGTCGACTTGTTGTGATCCGTCACGGAAAATTACGAATCAATGAACCAAAAAAAAGTTACACTGTACGAATCCATTTGAAGCACGTTAGGCAGCGCCATTGTGAGAGAGACACGGAAAATTACGAATCAACGAACCAAAAAAAAAGTTACGAAAGTAGGAGTTGTGTCCAGAATCAACTAAAAACAAATGTACTCTACCGAAAGTACGAATTATAAATCAGCGAAAAATAAGGCTTACATTAATACGAATCATTCCGATTCAACGAAAAATGTCGCTTGCGAAAATACGAATTAGTCCGAACACGAAAAATCCCATTTAGCAAAATTACGGATGATTACGAATCAACAGGGCCGAAAAGAAACAAAACTAAACACATTTTTCCGTTGTGCACAAGTCTAATCATTAAGATAACAAAGTACCGGTAATACTTATACAATGTATCTATTTTATTAGGACAAACAAAGATTTATTTACAATGTTACTTTGTATCTCTCTATCTCCTGTCTGATCAATGTTTATATAAAAAAAAATTATATCTGTTTATTTCCTGCCTGAACAATGTTTATACAGTAAACAATGATACTGTGTATCTCTTTATTTCTTGTCTGGTCAGTGTTTACAAACAATGTATCTTTGTATCTCTCTATCTCCTGTCTGATCAGTGTTTATAAACAATGTTACTTTGTATCTCTCTATGTCCTGTCTGATCAGTGTTTATAAACAATGTTACTTTGTATCTCTCTATGTCCTGTCTGATCAGTGTTTATAAACAATGTTACTTTGTATCTCTCTATCTCCTGTCTGATCAATGTTTATAAACAATGCTACTTTGTATCTCTCTATCTCCTGTCTGAAGAATGTTTTTAAGCCTTGTTATTTTTCATCTCTCTATCTCCTCTCTAAACAGTCAGACAGAGAAACAGATGGTGGCAGAAGATGACATGATTGGTGTCATTGGGTTGGTATGGACCCTACAGTATGAATGAATTTTGTGTTCCCAGAATTACTGACAATCTGGCCGATGTGGGGCAATCTGGTGGTCCAAGCCAACACCTGTATGAAAGGCGGGACCCCTGAGCAGGTATCTTGCGTTGCTCGGTTGCCTCTCATGACGTGTCCCTTTAAGACACAGAACTATACGGCAGTTTGACAATTTGCAGACATTGTAACAATTTATTGGGAAATATTCTAAATGAAGATGGAAGAAGGAGAGAAGTCGTGTCTACAGAATAATGGGCAGATGATGACTCCTCACTGCACAGGAATAAATCTCAGTCAAGACACCTTCAAGGGAGAAAAATGAGAAAAAACAAGCGATTTCTCCCCCGGGAGCTGGAAAGTCTGTCTATAAACATTCAGGAATGGTAATACACACTTCAATAAACAGAATGAGACCGAGACATGCCGCCGAGCACAGGAGGGGGGAACTTTCACAACTATGATTCATAAAGTCTATCTCTGAGCTTTACATTGTAACTGTCCTGAGATATACACTGCCACTCTGCAGCAGTCGGAAGATGGAGAGCTGCAAGGAACGGGATGGGTCATATCATCCAATCATTATCTCCTCCCTTCACCATCCAATAAGCATAAAAATAAGAAGAGAAATTACCAATTTTTGATAAGTTGCATAGTAGAAATGTGACCTCCGGCCTCCCTTTCAGTGTGGCAAAGTGGCGGCTGATCCACAAGAGGTGCCCCCCCAGCCTGCACAATCCGCCCCCTTCCAACATTCATCCAAAAATCTATTGGCTCTCGGTGTGTGGGCGTACACTGTGCGGGGCGCCGGGCCAACAGGTCTCCACCAGGTCCGCCACCCCCTCAAACCCGTGACCAGAGCCCGAGGCCCCAATTGGCCTGTTTCATGTTGTTATCGGGGGGTACAGAGCACTGCGCCCGCACCCTCCCATTCTGCAATACCAGCGAATCAACACTCGCCATTGGCTTCCAGCCCTCCTCCCCGGCCAATGAGGATAAGGGGCCGAAGACCCAGAACCTGAAAAGAAGACCGGGTGAACACAGAAGCCACGGCGCCGGGCACCAGGGGAGCCATGACCCCTGGAGGACTCCACCCGTAGGGTGAGTGCGGACATGGAGGGGCCTGCCCGCGCCCCCCAAAATCCTCCAGCACCAGCCGCCACTGGACATGGGTGCACTGGGGACACAAGGGTTACCTGAAAGCACTGGAGACAGGGACATACTGGAGACATAAGGGCAGGCAGGGGTGCACTGGAGACTTGGGGGTGAACGGGGGTTCGCTGGAGACAGAGACGTGGACAGGGGCACACTACATACACAGCAGTGGCGGCCAGTGTTTATTTTGGGGGGGGGCAGCAAACAACCCCTCCATTGGTCAGTGCCATCTCAGCACCCCCCCCGCACTTACCCCAGCAGGCCCCGGCGGGCAGGTTTGCGGGCTCCAGCAGGCAGTGGCGGGCAGTGGTGGGTTGCGGGCTCCGGCGGCAGTGGCAGGCTTGGGAGGGCAGCGTTGGGTTGCAGGCTTCGGCAGGTTGCAGGCTCCGGCGGCAGCAGGCTTCTATGGACGGCGAGCGGGCTCCTGTGTCTGTCTTCTGTGCGGCTCCTCCCTTCTTCTCCTAGGCATCCAATAGGATCGCCTGTCCTTTCAGCCAATCGGGTGATGGGTATCAGACCCGCTTCCCAATTGACCGGGAGGAGGATCAGTGTTGCAACAGTGAATCTATTTATTCGCTGTTGCAACACACCTGGGTAGGCTCCAGACGCAATGCTCTGCACCCTATTTTGAAGCCTATTAGAGTCTCTGGCTCTAATCAGTGCTTCAAAAAACACCCCCGCCGCCATAGGAATTCACCCTGAAAGGGGCCGGATGCATGGATAGGAAAGGCAGCAGTACGGATAAGGGGGGCGGCACCCGTGCGCCTACAATGGATGGGCCGTCACTGCCCATGTCCACCCCTTTGTCTCCAGTGCATTTCCTTGTGGTGCCCCCTCCCACCTCACCATGATACCACAGTGCCCAGGGCAGCCTCCTCCCTCCTGCCCACCCCTTGTCCTAGTCCTGGCAGCTAAGATGGTTAACTTGACCTTGTGTCAGTCTCTTCTAATCTTTGTACAGCAGCACTGGAAAAGGGAGGGGCAACACAATGAACCAATCATGTGTGCTACATGCTAATATGCTGACAAAGGAGATGATGATAGGGGGAGAGAGCAGAGGGATGGGCTCATCAGGCTGCGGCTGCTGTTTCCAAGTCCAATCAGCAGGCTGGGGGTAGGGAGGTGACACCACTGTACTCCTTCTGCAGTTTAAAATGCAAGTGGTGTCACCTGTCTGTCCTGGACTGGATGGACAGAAATACTAATCCTTTGACCGATAAGAAAGTTCATCTGTGAATTCAGCTGTTTGCATGGAGTTTGGCTTTGATTTTATGTGCAGCTGGGAGGGGGTTCTATAGTACGGGGGCTGGGAGGGGTTCTATAGTACGGAGGCTGGGAGGGGTTCTTTAGCATGGGGGCTGGGAGGGGTTCTATAGTATGGGAGCTGGGAGGGGTTCTATAGCACCGGAGCTGGGAAGGGGTTCTATAGTTGGTCCTTTCACCTGCAGCTTGGGCTGTATCCATCTGGCCCTTTCCCCCACTCTCACGTGGGCCATCTGGGGTGTCGGTCATAGACGCAGGGTCCTCGTTGGGTTCAAAAACCGAACACATGGGGAGGTTTTCTTCCCCCAGCCGTTAATAGGTAAACATACACCCATCAATATAAATACTATAATCACTGTATATGTTTGATTGTTGAGAGTGCTCTTGTCTTTTGAACAATTTTACCCATACAATGTATTTTCTTCTAGAACATCTCTTTTTCACCCCCTGAAGAAGACAGCAATGATAAGGTTGAAACGCGTCGTTTTTTTTAGCTTTATTCCAATACAAGATCATCATGCTATGTTATTGTACATGTATCCTTACGGCTGTAATATCATGTTATATGATTTTACTGTGCAATTTTGACAAATAAATATGTCTTTGATATAATAACAAACATCAGTATTCCTTGCTGCAACACAAAGCCCCCGGGGGTATCTTTTCTTTTTCATAACCATTTGGGGTGTGCAGCACACTTACCCACTGCCCGTATCGCTTTTCCAGTACTACTATAGTGCGATTCCAGCTCTCTCTTCTCACATCGAACGTTTAAGATGGAGAACAGATAAATCCAGGTGTAAACCGTAATTAGCTTCCTAATCATTCTTCACATTCGTCCTATTATTGATGCAGCGTAAATACATTTTAATTGCTTCACAGCATCAGAGTGTTTCTTATCTGACAAGTCAGAGATAATTTAACAATATGGAGGATTATTGTGGAGGTTGAGGCCGGCACCCCGAAAAATGTGGATGGAAGTGCTGAATTTTATGCAGGGCACCATATTTGTTTAGGCATCAGATTAACCATCTACTAACTGAATTCCTGGAACTTAAAGCCTGGTCACAAATGTCTGACACAGATCAGCCCCTGCCTGCAGCCTCTCACCTTATTACTGGCCACAAAGGGAAGCAGCAGCTGGCGAATTGAAGGATAACACTTGTTCCCTTTTCAGATCGATCGCCGCACTAAATAAATGAATCCCAAATTTTCTTGCAAAGCGTTAGAAGCAGACCGGAGCTCTCAGTGGGCAAGTCTTGTATAATGTACAGTTTATTACTGCGCTAAATGCGAACCCGCTCTCCTAAGTGACTATTAAACAGCGAATAACATCAGATTATTCTAATGACACGCCGGGCTTAGAACATCACAAACTCTTTCCATAAACACCATAAAAAGGATTGGAAAGGGAACTCCGGGGAAAGGTTAAAAAATTCCATTTAGTCTAAGAAAAATATGTAAAAACTGCCAGTGTTACCGGAAATGTAACGGTTCTGGGTGTAATTACCTGTGAGGGTAGGTCTGCACCATTCCCCTGAAAACTTTCAGGTTTTACCAGTGTACCCCTGTGCCTCCAACTGTACCCCTGTGCCTCCAACTGTCCCCCTGTGCCTCCAACTGTCCCCCTGTGCCTCCAACTGTACCCCTGTGTCTCCAGTGCACCTCTGTTGAGACATTTGCCTGCAGTGTACCCATGTGTCTAAAGTATATTCCTGTGCACTCCTGTGTCTCCAGTGCGCCCCTGCCCACCCCTGTGTCTCCAACTGTACCCCTTTGTCTCCAGTGAACCCCTGTTGAGCCATGTGTCTGCAGTGTGCCCATGTGTCTTCAGTATACTCCTGCCCACCCCTGTGTCTCCAGCGCGCCCCTGCCCACCCCTGTGTCTCCAGTGCACCTCTGTTGAGACATGTGCCTGCAGTGTACCCATGTGTCTTCAGTATAATCCTGTGCACTCCTGTGTCTCCAGTGCGCGTCTGCCCACCCCTGTCTCTCCAGTGTGCCCCTGTCCACCCCTGTGTCTCCAGTGTGGGTCTGCCCACCCCTGTGTCTCCAGTGCACCCCTGCCAGCCCCTGTGTCTCCAATGCGCCCCTGCCCACCCCTGTCTCCAGTGTGCCCCTGCCCACCCCTGTGTCTCCAGTGTGCCCCTGTCCACCCCTGTGTCTCCAGTGCGTGCCTGCCCACCCCTGTGTCTCCAGTGCACCCCTGCCCACCCCTGTGTCTCCAGTGCACCCCTGCCCACCCCTGTGTCTCCAGTGTGCCCCTGTTCACCCCTGTGTCTCCAGTGCGGGTCTGCCCACCCCTGTGTCTCCAGTGCACCCCTGCCCACCCCTGTGTCTCCAGTGTGCCCCTGCCCACCCCTGTTTCTCCAGTGTGCCCCTGCCCACCCCTGTGTCTCCAGTGTGCCCCTTCCCACCCCTGTGTCTCCAGTGTGCCCCTGCCCACCCCTGTGTCTCCAGTGTGCCCCTGCCCACCCCTGTGTCTCCAGTGCGCCCCTGTCCACTCCTGTGTCTCCAGTGTGCCCCTGTCCACCCCTGTGTCTCCAGTGCGCCCCTGTCCACCCCTGTGTCTCCAGTGCGCCCCTGTCCACCCCTGTGTCTTCAGTGCGCCCCTGTCCACCCCTGTGTCTTCAGTGCGCCCCTGTCCACCCCTGTGTCTTCAGTGCGCCCCTGTCCACCCCTGTGTCTCCAGTGCGCCCCTGTCCACCCCTGTGTCTCCAGTGCGCCCCTGTCCACTACTGTGTCTCCAGTGTGCCCCTGTCCACCCCTGCATCTCCAGTGTGCCCCTGCATCTTTAGTGCGCCTCTTGGCTGACTCTGCATCGCTAGTGCACCCTCATCCACCACTGTGTCTCAAGTCCACCCCTGTGACTCCATTGTTCCCCTACCCATTCTTGCATCACCGGTGCACCCCTGCTAACCACTATGTGTCCCGTGCACCCATGCCTACCATTTGCGTGTCCAGTGCGCCCTGTCATCTTCAGTGTGCCCCTGCCCACCCCTGTGTCTCCAGTGCATCCCTGTTCACCCTTCTGTCTCCATTGCAGCCCTGTGTCTCCATTGTATTTAAAAGCACACCTCTGTTTTCAGTTAACACATGTTCACCCCTGTGTTTACAGTGAGCCCCTGTCAGCCCCTGCATCTTCAGTTCAGTGCACCCTGCATCTCGAGTGTGCTCCTGCGTGCCCCTGTGTCTTCAGTGTGCCCCTATGTCTCCAGTGCCACCCTGTCTACCCCATTGTTCCCCTACCCATTCTTGAATCACCGGTGCACCCCTGCTAACCACTATGTGTCCCGTGCACCCATGCCTACCATTTGCATGTCCAGTGCGCCCTGTCATCTTCAGTGTGCCCCTGCCCACCCCTGTGTCTCCAGTGCATCCCTGTTCACCCTTCTGTCTCCATTGCAGCCCTGTGTCTCCATTGTATTTTAAAGCACCCCTCTGTTTTCAGTTAACCCATGTTCACCCCTGTGTTTACAGTGAGCCCCTGTCAGCCCCTGCATCTTCAGTTCAGTGCACCCTGCATCTCGAGTGTGCCCCTGCCCACCCCTGTGTCTCCAGTGTGCCCCTGTTCACCCCTGTGTCTCCAGTGCGGGTCTGCCCACCCCTGTGTCTCCAGTGCACCCCTGCCCACCCCTGTGTCTCCAGTGTGCCCCTGCTCACCCCTGTTTCTCCAGTGTGCCCCTGCCCACCCCTGTGTCTCCAGTGTGCCCCTGCCCACCCCTGTGTCTCCAGTGTGCCCCTACCCACCCCTGTGTCTCCAGTGCGCCCCTGTCCACTCCTGTGTCTCCAGTGTGCCCCTGTCCACCCCTGTGTCTCCAGTGTGCCCCTGTCCACCCCTGTGTCTCCAGTGCGCCCCTGTCCACCCCTGTGTCTCCAGTGCGCCCCTGTCCACCCCTGTGTCTCCAGTGCGCCCCTGTCCACCCCTGTGTCTTCAGTGCGCCCCTGTCCACCCCTGTGTCTTCAGTGCGCCCCTGTCCACCCCTGTGTCTCCAGTGCACCCCTGTCCACCCCTGTGTCTCCAGTGCGCCCCTGTCCACCCCTGTGTCTCCAGTGCACCCCTGTCCACTACTGTGTCTCCAGTGTGCCCCTGTCCACCCCTGCATCTCCAGTGTGCCCCTGCATCTTTAGTGCGCTTCTTCGCTGACTCTGCATCGCTAGTGCACCCTCATCCACCACTGTGTCTCAAGTCCACCCCTGTGACTCCATTGTTCCCCTACCCATTCTTGCATCACCGGTGCACCCCTGCTAACCACTATGTGTCCCGTGCACCCATGCCTACCATTTGCGTTTCCAGTGCGCCCTGTCATCTTCAGTGTGCTCCTGCCCACCCCTGTGTCTCCAGTGCATCCCTGTTCACCCTTCTGTCTCCATTGCAGCCCTGTGTCTCCATTGTATTTAAAAGCACCCCTCTGTTTTCAGTTAACCCATGTTCACCCCTGTGTTTACAGTGAGCCCCTGTCAGCCCCTGCATCTTCAGTTCAGTGCACCCTGCATCTCGAGTGTGCTCCTGCGTGCCCCTGTGTCTTCAGTGTGCCCCTATGTCTCCAGTGCCACCCTGTCTACCCCTATGTCTCCAGTGCGCCCCTGTCCACTCCTGTGTCTCCAGTGTGCCCCTGTCCACCCCTGCATCTCCAGTGTGCCCCTGCATCTTTATGCGCCTCTTGCCTGACTCTGCATCGCCAGCGCACCCCCATCCACCACTGTGTCTCAAGTGCACCCCTGCCCACCTCTGTGACTCCATTGTGCCCCTACCCACTCTTGCATCACCGGTGCACCCCTGCTAACCACTATGTGTCCCGTGCACCCATGCCTACCATTTGCGTGTCCAGTGTGCCCTGTCATCTTCAGTGTGCCCCTGCCCACCCCTGCGTCTCCAGTGCATCCCTGTTAACTCTTCTGTCTCCATTGCAGCCCTGTGTCTCCATTGTATTTTAAAGCACCCCTCTGTTTTCAGTTAACCCATGTTCACCCCTGTGTTTACAGTGAGCCCCTGTCAGCCCCTGCATCTTCAGTTCAGTGCACCCTGCATCTTGAGTGTGCCAGGTGTGCCTGGGGACACAATAATCCTAGAGTTAGCAACTTGTCAATGGTGGGCAGGTGATAGGTAAACTGCAATCCTTCCTTTCCGACCCTGGACGGAGAGGTGGCAGGGGGTGGAATTTAGTGGAACCAATCTGTATTTTCCTCCTGCAGCAGCTGAAAGTAAGCTTCTCCTCCTCTCCTATTTGTCAACATTTAGCTGCCACAGGAGGAAAATATAGGGGATTGGTACTAATATATGCCACACCTCCTTTCCCTGCTCCTCTTCCTTCTGTTTCCGGAGTCCCCCATGTGCTCCCTTGCTCCCCCTTTCCTCCCATTGTTTCAGGATGGAGAGTGGGGAAGAGGCCGGTAAATATGTCAAACGCATATGTGTTAGAGCTTTGGGGTGCACACCCTAATGCAATAGGCTGTGCACACCTATGTGCATGCCCCTGTGTCTTCAGTGTGCCCCTATGTCTCCAGTGCCACCCTGTCCACCACTATGTCTCCAGTGCTTCTCTGTCCACCCCTCTGTCTCCAGTGTGCCCCTGTTTACCCTTCTGTGTCCAGTGCAACCCTGTGTCTCTATTGTACTAAAGTGCAGCCCCTTGTCTTTATTGTACTTTAGTGCACCCCTCTTTTTTTCAGTGCACCACTGTTCACCCTTGAGTCTCCAGTGAACCCCTGCCCACCCCGGGATTTCCAGTGAGCCCCTGCCTGCCCATGCGTCTCCAGTGCATCCTTGCCCACCACTATGTCTCCAATGTGCCCCAGTCTCCACCCATGTTTATCTTGTGTGCCCCAGTCCACTCCCCTGTCTCCAGGGCAACCCGTGAGTCTCCAGTTAACCCCTGCCTACTCCTGCAATTCCAGTGCCCCCCTGCATCTCCAGTGCCCCCCTGCATCTTCAGTGCACCCCTGCCTGCCCCTATGTCTCTAGTGTGTCCCTGTCCATCACTGTGTCTTCAGTGCTCTCCTGTAACCCCTGTGTCTCCAGTGCACCCCTGTGATTGTGAATGTGGCTAAAATGAAGCTACCAGTGAGTGTGTCTCTCTTCCAGGGTAAAGATGCCTACTACAGTGATTTCCAGTTTCTATAGAGATCCCACAGGCATGGTTCATGCAAAGGTACATTGATCCAAGCTGGAACAATGGAATTATGAAAAATATCCATAACTGGAGTTCATATATTACTGTTTTACCCCCCCCCCCCACCTCCTTTGACCTAATATAGCAGGAAATGTAAGACACTAAGATGAAGATCTTGGTTCTCTGACTGTCAGAAGTCTCATTATCTGTGCAGGATTGGTTACCTTTCTCTGCACGTTTGTGAATGTTATCGGCAGCTCTTCCACATAAAGTAACTTGTTGTTGGAAGTTTCGCAGTCCTTTAAGAAGATCTTTGCGTGCTTTGACATTGCCGATTACCATCAGGAGAAGACAATCTGGCTTTTGTTGCTTATTGTCAATTACTCATTAATGTCAACCTGTCAAAGATGATCTGATCCCGACAACGCCGTCCTGACCAATGTCTTCCCTGATCCGAGGGTCATTGAGCCTCTCGTCTCCTTTTCATATCATCGATTTTCTGAGCCGAGCCCAGGTTTGCCATTGATTGGGACATTCTGCTTGATAGTCTTTTTCGTTTGGTCTGAAAAGTCTTAGAAATGTAATTTTGCCTCTTTCTTTCTTCAGAAGCAGCTAATCCTCTACGAGTGTGACTTTGATTAAATAACAGAAGGGATTCATTATGCAAGAGTTACACCAATGACATACAAATCCACCTTTGTTTATTTTCCTAATATAAACCAATGGAAGCGTATTAAAGGGGAACCCAAAAGGAAGATTTTTTTTTTTTATAAATCTCTCTAATGAATAGACATGATCCCAAAATCCAGATGGTGTTAGATTTCTATGAATTTGGATGTCCTGAGCCCAATGCCACATTCTCCCGATAGACATAGCCAATTCCAATTTAAATCCTTGTTAACTCTGGATTTTTATTGATGTTTCTAATATCTATATGGTGCTATATGATGTTTTTTGTGCTATCTTTAAGGCCCTGATGAAGCAGGGGGTTCCCGCAAAACGCGTAGGCCACATCTTTTGATATTCCACACCAGGACCTGCACATCCTGGATTCAAGAAATGGTAGACTGTATCTCTTTTCTTAAATTGTAACAGGTTTTAAAAGGTTTCCATCTATGGATGGCAAATAAAACTTTTTTATTTTTATAAAATCGTGTCATATAGTATTTTTCATACTCCACTAAGGCACATTTAAAGTCCCACCCCATCTCATTTTGAACTTTAAGTGCATACTTCTTAGGGACGGTGCCTCTGTGGAAGTATAATTAGTTCACGCCTACCCCAACCCCTATACATACGTTACCCAATGACTTCAGAGTATCCTGAATTACATAGTGACCCCAAGAGCATCCTGAGATATCTAATGACCCCACAGAATTACTGTTTCCCAATGACTTCAGAGCATCCTGCATCACTCAGTGACTTCAGGACATTTATGTAGTGATATCGTATAGTGTGTAGATAATTAAAGGGGTTGTGAAGGTTCATTTTTTATTTTCTAAATAGGTTTCTTTAAGCTAGTGCATTGTTGGTTCACTTACCTTTTCCTTCGATTTCCCTTCTAAATGTTTTTTTTCTTTGTTTTCTTTGTCTGAATTTCTCACTTCCTGTTACTCCTCAGTAAGCTGTTCAGTAAGCTGTTCTGGCTGACTCAACACCGCTCGGATGATGGTGTGAAGTTTAGTGAGGAGAAACAGGAAGTGAGAAATTCAGACAAAGAAATAACACATTTAGAAGGTAAATTGAAGGAAAAGGTAAGTGAACCAACAATGCACTAGCTTAAAGGAACCTATTTAGAAAATAAAAAACAAACCTTTACAACCCCTTTAAGATTTAGTTATTATGATGATGATGTAAGTAATGTTCCGCAGCAACCCGATTCTTCCAGAGAGACGCACTTTATTGACTTCCAACACAGAACAAAGTCCAATACTTGTAACAGATGACAAAAATCCAACAGAGTAAATATAACTCAGAATCCCATTTTTCCTAGACCTGTGCCTTCATAATCATGGAGCATGACACGACTGACCTCCAGGTTATATTCCCTATACACTGAATGGCTGAGCAATTTGATTGGCTGTCTCCATTAGGCCTTTGATCTGCCCTCTGTCTTTCAGAGTGATAGACAATGACCCCTAGCCGGAAACAGCTGCAGTCATAAACTGCCCTAATTTGCATTCTTGCATATTAACATAGCCCAGAGTCATTATCTGTCCCCTTTGATATGTTGTGTAAATCTTGTTTGGCCACTTCCCCCTTTAATCAACAAGTCCCCTTAACACCCTTTTACCTGGAATGTTTGTATGTGACACACATACACTGTGCTATACATATAACACAAGATATAAAATACATACACATATATGTTAATATTACAACAATTTATACTGTTTATTCCCATTGACCCAAGAATATATTACATCACCCACTGTAAGGTGAAGAATCCAGTGTTACTTAGTGACCACCACGCATCCTGCGTCAGCCAGTGTCCCCAGAGCATTTCTTTGTTACCCAGTGACCCCAGAGCACACTCAATCACCCAGTAATGCCAGAGCATCCTACATCACCTGGTGGCCCAAAAGCATCCTGTCTTACCTAGTGACCCCAGAGCATCCTGTGTCACCCAATGACCCCAGAGGATCCTGTTTTACCTAGTGACCCCAGAGCATCCTGTGTCACCTAATGACCCCAGAGCATCCTGTGTCACCCAATGACCCAAGAGCATCCTGTCTTACCCAGTGCCCCCAGAGCATCATGTCTTACCCAGTGACCCCAGAGCATCCTGTGTCACCCAATGACCCCAGAGCATCCTGTGTCACCCAATGACCCCAGAGCATCCTGTGTTACCTAGTGACCACAGAGCATCCTGTGTCACCCAGTGACCCCGGAGCATCCTGTGTCACCCAGTGACCCCGGAGCATCCTGTGTCACCCAGTGACCCCAGAGCATCCTGTGTCACCCAATGACCCCAGAGCATCCTGTGTCACCCAATGACCCTAGAGCATCCTGTGTCACCCAATGACCCCAGAGCATCCTGTGTCACCCAATGAGTCCAGTGACCCCAGAGTATCCTGTGTCACCCAATGACCCCAGAGCATCCTGTGTCACCCAGTGACCCCAGAGCATCCTGTGTCACCCAATGACCCCAGAGCATCCTGTGTCACCCAAAGACCCCAGAGCATCCTGTGTCACCCAATAACCCCAGAGCATCCTGTGTCACCCAATGAGTCCAGAGCATCCTGTGTTACCTAGTGACCCTAGAGCATCCTGTGTCACCCAGTGACCCCAGAGCATCCTGTGTCACCCAATGACCCCAGAACATCCTGTGTCCCCCAATGACCCCAGAGCATCCTGTGTCACCCAGTGACCCCAGAGAATCCTGTGTCCCCCAATGACCCCAGAATATCCTGTGTCCCCCAATGACCCCAGAGCATCCTGTGTCCCCCAGTGACCCCAGAGCATCCTGTGTCCCCCAGTGACCCCAGAGCATGCTGTGTCACCCAATGACCACAGAGCATCCTGTGTCACCCAATGACCACAGAGCATCCTGTGTCACCCAATGACCTCAGAGCATCCTGTGTTACCTAGTGACCCCAGAGCATTTCTTTGTTACCCAATGACCCCAGAGAACACTCAATCACTTAGTGACCCCAGAGCATCCTGTGTCACCCAACAAACTCAGCGCATCTTGCTACAAACTTACAATGTAGCAATCTGATCACTCATCGGGGAGGAGACTTAGGATATGCTTCCTCCTGCTTGCAGCAGACTGATGACATCATCTCAGCCTAGGCAAAGTCACTGGACTGGATCTCAAGGATGAGTTTTTATTCTGTGAACAAAGACTGTTGCTGTACACAATGACAAACCAGGAATCCATCCATATAAAGTTACAGACAGGTCCACTTTAAAGAGAGCCCACTATTAAGGGAAGAAGATTTAATATTAGGCACTCTCCCCCCCCCCCCATGTAGGGAGAGTTGGGAATGGTGAGATATGTACGCGGATGGTAGAGGACATTTCTCTGTCAGTCATTGCCTATTCTAGTCTGTCCTTAGTCATGCTGCACAGTGACTGATTTTTACTGTTCCCCTCTCCACGCAAATCAGCCTGTTTAGAAAATAAAATCAGAAAATATTTACACAGGTTACCCTTTAAACAAATGCGCACTCCGGGGATGACTTCTCCCGCTCACTGCCTTCGGTTTCTGGCAACACATCCATTTCCGATGGCAATCCCGATTTTATTTTTTTTGTCAATGTGAAATAACGAGATAAAAAATGTTGTTCTTTTCTCAGTTCATTAAGTTTGCTTTATGTGAGAGCGGGCCGATTCATATTTAAATTCCTAATCTGGGTCTTAAGACAAGCGGCTCCTCGCCGGCTTCCTTTCATTGTTATTTCTCTGATCAGTCGGAGGGAGGATTTTTTATTTTCTTTCCCGGGCGCCAGAAAGGCGATAAAAAAGATGATCCACAATGTGCGCAGCTTCTGTAACACCTGATAATAGACTGCGCCGCGGTAAATTGAACAGTTATCTTACGTTTCCGGTGATACCAACACTTATCCTTTATTGCATTCTTAATCTCGTCAAGCGCGCGCCCCCCCCCCCCCCTTATTCATTACAAAGACCGCGTGGCCCCGCAACGTTTGTTGCAAGACAAAAACGCGGCTGATTACAGGGCGCACAATCATCTCCGTGATCAATCCCCTTTGTTCCGTTCTCAGACGTTACTTCTGCCTTTAATTAAAGATAAAATGCAAGGTTATTTTTCAGATTATTCAGAAAATGCCGCTGCGGCGCAACGGACTCCTTGCTTCACAATTTTCACGTATCAGCAGTTTGCAAGTACACAATTCCAACCTTTAAAGGTCAGAGATGGAGGTATTGGGAGGCGTCTATGTTTGTGTTACGTTTGGATTATTTATTTTGGTTACTTTGGACAAGAAGGGTATTTAAGGCAAAGTTCAGGCCAAAAAGATAAAATAACAAAAAGATAAAATAACAAAAAGATAAAAATAACAAAAAGGATTACACAACAAAATCAACCTTTCATGCAATATTCATCTTCAATCCAGAGATCCCCCCCACAGGACTTTTTTTCTACCACTAGATGTCATCAGTCTTATGGCCAGCAGCATTCAACAAACTTCCTCTGAGCCATCCCGGACGAGCCCCCAACCTGTGACTGGACAGTGAAAGGAGAAGCAGCACCGTGATGAGCTCATCTCTTGGTCATTCTGTTCTCTCCTCCTATCAGCAATCGCAGCAGCCTTGTGCTGCTGCAAATAAGCCCTCATACAATTTTTGAGGTGCAGATTTATGTTTCCAGGGGCCCTTTTTCCACTCTGAAGCCCTGTACACACGATCAGTTTGTCGGATGAAAACAGTCCGATGGACTGTTTTCATCTGACAAACCGATCGTGTGTAGGCCCCATCGGACTTATTTCCATTGGTGAAAAAAAAAAAAACATGTTTTAAATTTTTTCCGATGACAAAAAAAAAACGATAGGAAATTCCGATCGACTGTGTGGAGAAAAAACCCACGCATGTTCAGACTGAATTAGGAGACGGGAGCGCTCTTTCTGGTAAAACTAGTGTTCGTAATGGAGGTAGCACATTCGTCACGCTGTAACGGACTGAAAAAGCACGGAGACTAAAAAGCGCGAATCGGCTCTCGCCAAACTTTTACTAACACGCGGTAACACGAAATCAGCAAAAGCTGCCCAAAGGGTGGCACCATTGGATTTTAACTTCCCATTTATAGTGCCGTCGTACGTGTTGTACGTCACCGCATTTGGGACGGTCGGAATTTTGTCTGATGGTGTGTAGGCAAGACTGATGGAAGTCAGCTTCATCGGAATTCCGATGGAAAAATCCATCGATTTGATTCCATCAGAAATCCGATCGTGTGTACAGGGCTTAATACCAACTTCGGCACTTCTGAGAATGTAACTAAAAGATTAAATAATTAAAGATAAAATAACAAAACAAACTTTTACTGCAATAGTCACCTTCAATCCAGAAATACCCCCCCCCCCCACACATTACTTTTTACTGCCGCTAGATGCCCTCAATCTAATGGCCAGCATCATTCAACTCACTTCCACTGAGCCAAAGTCATCCCGGACCAGCCCCCAGACTGTGACTGGACAGTGAATGAAGAAGCAGCACGATGATGAGCTCATCTTTCTGTCAATCTGTTCTCTCCTCCTTTGTCATTCATGTTGAATTGTCAAGTTAGTTCTAGCTATTTTACTGCTCCTCCTCTTTGGTTACAATCAGCCAATAACATTCATCATCATCATTATTTTTATTTTACTTCCCCCACCCAATTCCAGCAGTGATCTTTTCTCTCTATATCGAATCTTTTCTCTCTATAATGTCAAATGTTTTCTCTCTATGTAGAATAATCTTGGACTAATAGAGTTAAGGTTAGGCACATTTGACCACAGGTTCAATAGACACAGATTGTTATTGTCAGCGTCACGTCGAATCTCCTATCTATATCAAACTGTTGTTGCAACGAAAACAAAAATAAAGCATTTGTTTGTGTCGGATCTTTCGGTTTTCGGATTCTGCACTTTCGTTTATAAAGAAAATACCTGAAATTCGGACGAAAATGCATTCGGACGAAAACGAATGCACATGTCTAGCTTTTACTGCAATAGTCACCTTCAATCCAGAGATACCCCCACATTACTTTTTAATGCTGCTAGATGCCCTCAGTCTTATAGCCAGCATCATTCAACCTGCTTCCTCTGAGCCAAAGTCATCCCGGACCAGCCCCCAGACTGTGACTGGACAGTGAATGGAGAAGCAGCACGGTGATGAGCTCATCTTTCTGTCACTCTGTTCTCTCCTCCTATCAGCATGCTTAGTGTCAATATATGAACTGGTTGGCCCCTTGTGCTGCTGCTTCCTCTTGGGTCAGATTTGGAGGCAATTTATATTGTGCTGCTTGTATAAAAAAAAAGTGTATTAATGAACACAGAACTGCATTAATATCTTAATTCCTAATGGCATTTGCGTTCACCAAAACGCATGGCTCCACAGCGCTATACGTTTTGCTGTGGCGTGATTTTAAAAATTGTGCTGTTTCCTTTTTTTGCCATGTTTCACGCACAAAGGGCAACCTAATGAAATTAATAACCTGCCCTACAATGTGACATGTGGGAATGTGCAAAAAAAAAAAAGTACATCAGATGCACCTGATGCTGTGAATAAGCCCTCATATCATTTATGAAGTGCAGACTTTTTTTTTTTTCCAGGAGTCCTTTTTCCCAGTCTAATACCAAACTATGGCACTTGTCACTAAATGAATAAACTATGAAAGACAAAAAAAGAAAAAAAACGATATTTTGGTGCAATAGTCACCTTCAATCCAGAGATACCCCCCATGGTACTTTTTACTGCCTCTAGATGCCCTCAGTCTGATGGCCAACATCATTCATCCCACTTCCTCTGAGCTGAAGTCATCCCGGACGAGCCCCCAGGCCTGTGACTGGACAGTGAAAGGAGAAGCATCACAGTGATGAGCTCATATTGTTCTCTCCTCCTATCTGTATGCTTCTTGTTGGTATATGAACTGATTGGCCCCTTGTGCTGCTGAGAATAAGCCCTCATACATATTTTGTGGTGCAGATTTTTGTTTCCAGGGGTCCTTTTTCCACTCTAATACCAAACTATGGCATTTTTTGAAATGTCACCAAATGAATATACCATTAAAAAATGTATTTTTCGCAATAGTCACCTTCGATCCAGAGATACCCCCCCACATTACTTTTTACTGCCACCAGATGCCCTCAGTCGGTTGGCCGGCATCATTCAACCCACTTCCTCTGAGTCAAAGTCATCCCGGACCAGCCCCCAACCCGTGACTGGACAGTGAAAGGAGAAGCAGCACAGTGATGAGCTCATCTCTCTGTCACTCTGATCTCTCCTACTATCAGCATGCTTCTTGCCAGTATATGAACTGATTGGCCCCTTGTGCTGCTGCTTCCTCTCGGGTCAGATTCAGTTACTTGCACTGCCTGTATAAAAAAAAGTGTATTAATGAACACAGAGCTGCATTAATATCTTATTTCCTGGCACCAAAACGCATGGTACAGCAGGCTGCCCTACAATGCGACGTGTGGGAATGTGCAAAAAAAGGAATATGCATCGGATGCACCTCCTGCTGTGAATAAGCCCTCATACAATGTTTGTGGTGTGGACTTTTCTTTCCAGGGATCCTTTTTCCACTCTATTACTGAACTATGGCACTTGTGGAAACTACACTAAATGAATAAACCAATAAAGATAAAATAACAAAACTAGCTTTTTCTGCAATAGCCACCTTTGATCCAGAGATCACCCAATGCAGTACTTTTTTCTGCCACTAGATGTCAGTCTTATAGCCAGCAGCTTTCAACCCACTTCCTCTGAGCTGAAGTCATCCCGGACCAGCCCCCAACCTGTGACTGGACAATGAAAGGAGAAGCAGCACAGTGATGAGCTCATCTGTCTGTTACTTGGTTTTCTCCTCCTATCAGCATGCTTCTTGTCGGTACATGAACTGATTCGCCCCTTGTGCTGCTGCGAATAAGCCCTCATACCAATTTTGCGGTGCAGACTTTTGTTTCCAGGGGTCCTTTTCCCACTCTTATACCAGCGCTTGTGGAAATGTCACTAAATGAATAAACTATTAAAGATAAAAATAAAAAAACAAACCTTTGCTGCAATATTCACCTTCTATCCAGAGATACCCCCCTCAGTACATTTTACTGCCATTAGCCAGCATCATTCAACCCACTTCCTCCGAACTCAGCCTGTGACTGGACAGTGAAAGGAGAAGCAGCCCAGGGATGAGCTCAGCTCTCTCTCACTCTCCTATCTCCTTCTATCAGCATGCTTCTTGTCAGCACATGAACCCATTGGCCCCTTGTGCTACCACTTCCCCTCGGGTCAAATTCAGGTACATTAGCCCCGGACTTTTGTTTCTGGGGGTCCATTTTCTGTTCTAATACCAAACGACGGCCCTCGTAGAAGCCTCGCCTTAGATTTGCCATACAAGTTATTCGTAAAATGGGATTATTGATTCGGCTAATTGGCTGCCTAGCGTTCTCGGGGGTTAAAAGGGGTCAATGCCATTTTCTGAGGGCATCTCAGAGCCGGGGGGGGGGGGGGGATTTGATGAAATTAGACCCAGCTCCCCCTCCACCACCCATCTTAATGAGCCCCTTCCTGATACCAATCTAAATATCTGTCGCTCTTACCGTGAAAATAAAAATAATCGGCGCCCTGTTGAGGATTCGCGTTCGGAGAGATGAAAAAAAGGTGAAGCGTGTCAGCAGCAATTACGATTAGGGGGGGAGATTCGTGATCAATTTGCGTGTTATAAATGGCAGTTAGATGATGGGAGAGCAGAGGAGATTGACCTTGAGTGCGCGGCGGTAGATCGGGGAGCGCGGCGTTATTAGGAATAACTGCGGAGGATTCGCTGACTCCTCTCCATCAGCGGCCCCTCCCACTAATGATCTGTACCGGAGTGATGGAGATAAACCGTTTGATGCTTTTACTGGATTCGTCATTAGTTCCCAGAAATGATAATGGAGGAGAACGCTGGCTAGTCAAGAGGTTTTGTGAATTAAAGGGGAACTCTGCTGCGCGTATGCTGAGTTGTTGTCCAACCATAACAGTCACTTAGTTTTAGTTTGCTGTTTCTTATTTTATTTTTCTCCATGTGCCTATTGGCAAATACTCCCTCTGGTGGCCATGTCTATATCCGAGAATGTGATTATGTATGGTGTTTTTTTTTTTTCATGTATTTATTTTAGTTATTGGGCACAAATCACTAAGCGAAATTTTACTGCATCCGAGTATGCGAGTTAATTTTTTTCAATAGCCGGGTGCCGGCAACTGAAACCGCGAGCCATTTTAAATGGGATTTAACTCTTTTTTTTTTTTTTCTTTAGAAATGACGTTTTTGCTGCTGCAGGTTCTATACATGCTACAGATGCACCACTTTACAGGCAGACTAAGGGGACCCCCCCTCCCCCGGCAATATATTTAAAGGAATTTTTTATTTTTATTGTTGGACTTTAAGCATCAGTAAATCACTGCTCCTGAAAAGACGATCTTTTTTCAAAGATTGACTGAAACCGCGAGTCATTTTAAATGGGATTTAACTAATTATTTTTTTTTCTTTAGAAATGACATTCTTGCTGCTGCAGGTTCTCTACATGCTACAGATGCACCACTTTACAGGCAGACTAAGGGGACCCCCCTGGCAATATATTTAAAGGAATTTTTTATTTTTATTGTTGGACTTTAAAGGGGTTGTAAAGGTAAATGTTTTTTCACCTTAACCACTTGTCCACCGCCCACTGTCAATTGACGGCAGGCGGAGGATACTCTCGTTCTGGGAGGACGTCATATGACGTCCTCCCTTTAAAACGAGCTAGAAGGCGCGTGCTCGCCGCCAGCGGCGCGCGCGCGCGCCCGCCGCGTTCACAAGGCCCCGGTGCGCGTGCACGGCGGCCGCGATTGCCGCCGGGCACCCGCGATTGCCCGGGAAACGAGCAGGAAAGTGGGTCTCTGTGTGTAAACACAGAGATCCACGTCCTGTGAGGGAGAGGGGACCGATGGTGTGTCCCTTGTACATAGGGACAACCATCGGTCACCTCCCCCAGTCAGTCCCCTCCCCCCACAGTAAGAACACATTGAGGGAACATATTTAACCCCTTCCCGCCCCCTAGTGGTTAACCCCTTCCCTGCCAATCACATTTATACAGTAATCAATGCATTTTTATAGCAGGGATCGCTGTATAAACGTGAATGGTCCCAAAAATGTGTCAAAAGTGTCCGATGTGTCCGCCGCAATATCGCAGTCACAATAAAAAATCGCAGATCGCCGCCATTACTAATAAAAAAATAAAAAAATAAAAATGCTATAAATCTATCCCCTATTTTGTACACGCTATAACTTTTGCGCAAACCAATCAATACGCGCTTATTGCGATTTTTTTTTTTTACCAAAAATATGTAGAAGAATACGTATCGGCCTAAACTGAGGAAAATTTTATTTAAAAAAAAAAATGGGTATTTATTATAGCAAAAAGTAAAAAATAGTGTTTTTTTTCCAAACTGGACGCTCTTCTTTTGTTTATAGCGCAAAAAATAAAAACTGCAGAGGTGATCAAATACCACCAAAAGAAAGCTCTATTTGTGGGAAAAAAAGGACACAAATTTTGTTTGGTAGTCACGTCGCACGACCGCGCAATTGTCATTCAAAGTGTGACAGTGCTGAAAGCTGAAAAATGGCTTGGGCAGGAAGGGGGTTTTCGTGCACAGTAGGGAGGTGGTTAAGGCCCCTTTCACACTGGGGTGTTTTTCATGCGGTTTAGCGCTAATATTAGCGCTATTATACCGCATGAAAAAATCATGCCCTTTAGCCTTCAATGTGAAAGCCCGAAGGCTTTTACACTGAAGCGGTGCGCTAGCAGGACCGCTCCAAAAGTCCTGCTAGCCGCTTCTTTACAGCGGTAAAGGAACGGTGTGTTCACCGCTCCTTTACCGCGGTCTCCCATTGAAATCAATGGGACAGCGCGGTAATACCGCCTGCAAACCGCGGCAATAGCCGCGGTTTGTGGGCGGTATTAACCCTTTTTCGGACGCTAGCAGGGGTTAAATTCACCCCCCTAGCGACCGCATACCGCGGTAAGAACGACGGTATAGCAGCGCTGAAAATCGTGCTGCTATACCGCCACCGCTCCTGCCCACCCCAGTGTGAAAGGGGCCTTATGCATCCTATGCATTAAGGTGAAAAAACATCCGACAGTACCGCCCCCCCCCGAGCCCCCCGTTTTACTTACCTTACCCCTCGAAAGTCCCGCGACTGTCCCCGTCATCCTCCTCGGTTCTCAGCCTGGCCATCGATTGGCTGCACTTGATGGATTGAAAGCAGCGCAGCAATTGGCTGGCGCTGCTGTCAATCACATCCAATGATGCAGCGCGCCGGGGGGCGGGGCCGAGTGATACAGTCGGCGGCTATGGCCGCCGCTGTATCACGGGAGCGCGCCCGCAATAACTCCACACCATGCGAGCTCGCTCGCATGAAGGTGTGGAGTCCTTGCAGGGAGGAGCCGAGACAGCCGCCAAGGGACCCCAGAAGACCAGGATCGGGGCCACTGTGTGCAAAACGAGCTGCACAGTGGAGGTAAGTATGACATGTTTGTTATTTAAAAAAAAAAAAATTATTCCTTTACTGATCCTTTAAGCATCAGTAAATCACTGCTCCTGAAAAAACGATCTTTTTTCAAACATTGACTGAAACCGCGAGTCATTTTAAATGGGATTAAACTCTTTTTTTTTTTATTTAGAAATTTCATTTTTGCTGCTGCAGGTTCTATACATGCTACAGATGCACCACTTTACAGGCAGACTAAGGGGACCCCCCCCCAGCAATATATTTAAAGGAATTTTTTATTTTTATTGCTGGACTTTAAGCATCAGTATATAACTGCTCCTGAAAAAACGATCTTTTTTCAAACATTTACTTGCATTCATACATGTCCCCAGGGCAGTACCCGGACCCCCATACCCCTTTTATGTCCAATAACTTGCATATAAGCCTTTTTTTAAACCAACCACTAGGGGGGTTTGACCATTGCCATAGTTATCGCATTGTTTCGCAAGCTTGGACCAGTACTTAAAGTGGAACTTCAGTCATTTTTTAATCTTTCCATGTATTAAATCTTCTGCCCTTGTTGTTGTTCTAACTTTGGATAGTAAAACATTTTTTTTTCTGCCAGTAAATTACCTTATACAGCCCATTTCCAGTTTCTTGTCTGGTCATTAGCCTAGGCTTATGACATCATGCACAGCTCTCTCTCTCACTCTCTTGCCAAGAGAGGGGGGGATGAGTCATAAGAGGGTCAATGGGAGCTGCAGTGCTGCATGTGTGCCTCTGTGTGTCTGTGTAAATCCAGGAAGTGAACAGGCAGCAGCTTCAGCTGCCCACAGTTAAAATGGCTGCAGCCAGACTCAGTGGAGGGAGATTTCTGCAGCATATTTGGTAAGTACAGAATCACAGTATATATCAAATAATATGCAAAGTGGTTGGACGGAAGCTTCAGAATGGCAAAGGTGTTTTTGTTACAAATTGTGTGAGCAGACTGCAGTTCCTCTATAATTACTGCATTTATTTATTTCCTTTTGTGATTTGACTTTAATCACTTGCCGACCTCCTTGCGCATAGATACTGCAGCAAGGCGGCTCGGCTGCGCAAACTGATGTACCTGTAGGTCTGTCCGAGCATGTGGAGCGCGCCCGCGGGTCGGCTGGACTCGATGTCCGCCGGCCACCTGCGATCGCAGTACAGAGAGGCAGAACGGGGATCTGCCTATGTAAACAAGGCGGATCC
This sequence comes from Rana muscosa, assembly GCA_029206835.1. Lineage (NCBI taxonomy): Eukaryota > Metazoa > Chordata > Amphibia > Anura > Ranidae > Rana > Rana muscosa. Next base: position 204,290,525 of record CM055119.1, on the reverse strand, counting down.
CCATTCTGACAGGGGACAACATTGAGATCTGCTGTTTCTAGTGATCAGGAACAGCGATCTCTGTCTTGTCCCAGTAAGCCCATCCCCCCACACAGTTAGAGCACACCCAGGGAACACCGTTAACCCCTTGATCGCCCCCTAGTGTTAACCCCTTCCCTGCCAGTGACATTTATACAGTAATCAGTGCATTTTTCTTTTAGCACTGATCACTATAATAATGTCACTGGTCCCCAAAAAGTGTCACTTGGGGTCAGATTTGTCCGCCGCAATGTCGCAGACCCGCTAAAAATCGTAGATCACCGCCATTACTAGTAAAAGCAATACAAATAAATAAATAAAAGTCCCTAAATCTATCTCATAGTTTGTAGACGCGATAACGTAAACCAATCAATGTACGCCTATTGCAAATTTTTTTTACCAAAAATATGTAGAAAAATATATAGTGGCCTAAACTGATGAATACATTTGTTTTTTTTATCATTTTTTTTTTATATGTATTATAGCAGAAAGTAAAAAAATATAAAAATCACCGCCATTACTAGCAAAAACAATAAAAAAAAATTAAAAGTCCCTAAATCTATCCCCTATTTTGTAGACGCCATGACTTTTGCGTAAACCAATCAATATACGCTAATTGCGTTTTTTTTTCCCCAAAAAATATGTAGAAGAATATATATCGGCCCAAACTGATGAATAAATTTGTTTTTATATATATATATTTTTTTTTTTTTTCGGATATGTTTTCTAGCAGAAAGTAAAAAATATATATTTTTTTTTTCAAAATTGACATAATTGTTTGCGTTTATAGCGCAAAAAATTAAAACCGCAGAGGTGATCAAATACCACCAACAAAAAAGCTCAATTTGTGGGAAAAAAAAGGACGTTAATTTTGTTTGGGTACAGCATCAAACAACCGCGCAATTCTCAGTTAAAACGACGCAGTGCCGTATCGCAAAAAAAAATGGCCTGGTCATTAAGCGGGCAAATCCTTCCGGGGCTGAAGTGGTTAATACCTTTTTTCTAAGGTATTTAACAAATTATTTTGGTGTTTGTGCTAAATACCGCATACAAAGAAATAGCGAATCGACATTTTCATAATCGCATGCGTTAAGTGCTCACATGAACGTCATAACGCATGCGATAACCTTTAGTAAATTGCGCCCATTATGTTTATGTTCAGCACGAAAAACAACGCCAATATTGTATCATTGCTTGCCTACCGCACTATGTATATATATATATATATATATATCAGTATATAAATATACTGATAAGCCAATTGCAAGCCTCAGTGTGTGTGTGTATATATATATATATATATATATATATATATATATATATATATACACACTGAGGCTTGCAATTGGTTTATCAGTGTTATGGCCGAAGCATCTGCATTTTTGCACGTTTTCGTGTGATACGCACAGTGCAGCCCATTCATTGTCTGCCCTACGCATTCCAAATGCGCCAAAGGTGCTCCTGCACCTTTTTGAGGGCATTAAGCGCAAAAAAAAAAAGGGCCTCTACCGACAACGTTTAGGCCACTTTTACACTGAAGCGCTGGGTGCGCTGGCGGTAAAACGCCGCTATTTTTAGCGGCGTTTTACCGCCGTGTTTGCCGCGATTTGCGTGCGCTAGCGGGGTGAAGTTAACCCCCCGCTAGCGGCCGAAAAAGGGTTTTGCGGGCAGGTTGGAGGCGCTACCCCATTGTGTTCAATGGGCAGGGGCGCTATAGGAGCGGTATTTTTACCGCTCCTACCGCGCCTCAAAGATGCGGCTGGCAGGAGTTTTTTTTTACCCTCCTGCCAGCGCACCGCTCCAGTGTGAAAGCCCTCGGGGCTTTCACACTGGATACAAAGGAGCGGCTCTTTTCAGGGCGCAGCATTGCAGGCGCTATTTTTAGCGCAATAGCGCCTGCAAAGCGCCTCAGTGTGAAAGGAGCCTTATGCCGCGTACACACGATCGTTTTTCATGACGTTAAAAATGACATTTTTAAAAATGGGCATTAAAACCGATCGTGTGTGGGCTCCAGAGCATTTTTAACGACGTGAAAAACGGCCTTTAAAATTTCGGACCTGCTCTATTTTTTCACGTCGTTTTTCATGACGTTTTTTTTAACGTCGTGAAAAACGGTAGTGTGTATGCTTTTACGAGGGGAAAAAAAACGCGCATGCTCAGAATCAAGTATGAGACCGGAGCGCTCGCTCTGGTAAAACTAGCGTTCGTAATGGAGATGGCACATTCGTCACGCTGTAACGGACTGAAAAGCAACATTATATACATTATATGATATTTTTTTTTTTATCAGAGACCCTAGAGCAGGGCTTGACAAATTTGCTTGGAATCTAGGAGCCAGCTAAAAAAGTTAGGAGCCAGGTTTTTTTCTTAACGACCAATGCGTGCAGAAGCGATCGCATACGTGAGTAGCGCCCGTATATGAAAACGGTGTTTAAACCACACATGTGAGGTATCACCGCGATCGGTAGAGCGAGAGCAATAATTCTAGCCCTAGACATCCTCTGTAACTCAAAACATACAACCTGTAGAATTTTTTAAATGTCGCCTATGGAGATTTTAAAGGGTAAAAGTTTGTCGCCATTCCACAAACGCACGCAATTTTGAAGCGTCACATGTTGGGTATCAAATTTACTCAGCGTAACATTATCTTTCACAATATAAAAAAAAAATCAGCTAACTTTACTGTTGTCTTATGTTTTAATTTAAAAAAAGTGTATTTATTTCCTCAAAAAAGTGCGCTTGTAAGACCGCTGCGCAAATACGGTGTGACAAAAAGTATTGCAACGACCGTCATTTTATTCTCTAGGGTGTTAGAATAAAAAATATATATAATGTTTGGGGGTTAACTTCTAAGTAAAGGGAAGGAGATGGGCGGGTTAGTGAAACAGGCAAGCATTGCTGGTTGTCTTGTCATACCAACGGCCACCAAAAGATGGCGCCAGATTACAGAATGAAGCCTAGGCCTGCAGAAGGCCGCAAAGCCGCGGCCTAAATTACCGGCCGACACGGCCCGACGAGATCACGCAATCGCGTGGGGGGCGCGCAAGGAGGAAACCTCAGCTTTGCTGCGCCAGGTCGCTAATTCTAGTCGCATTTGCGACCTGGCACCCGGGGATTGTCGAGCCCTGCCCTAGAGAATAAAATGACGATCGTTGCAATTTTTTTATGTCACATGGTATTTGCGCAGCGGGTTTTCAAACGCAATTTTTTTGGGAAAAAATACACTTTAACGAATTATAATGCAAAAAAATATATAATCCATAACCCAATTTTTTGGGTAAAATATAAAATATATTGTTACACTGAGTAAATAGATACCTAACATGACACACTTTAAAATTGTGCATGTTCGTGGAACGGCGACAAATTACAATACTTAAAAATCTCCATAGGTGACACTTAATTTTTTTTTTACAGGTTACCAGTTTATAGTTACAGAGGAGGTCTAGCACTAGAATTATTGCTCTCGCTCTAATGTTCGCGGCGATACCTCACATGTGTGGTGCGAACACTGTTTACATATGTGTGCGCGACTTATGTAGGTGCTCGCTTTTGCATGGGGATGGGGGCGCTTACATTTTTTTTTTGTTCTTATTTTTTATTTTTATTTTACACTGTACCTTTTTTTTTTCTTTTTTTTAATTACTTTTATTCCTATTACAAAGAATCCCTTGTAATAGAAATGACGGATGACAGGTTCTCTTTATGGAGAGATCTGGGGTCTATAAGACCCCAAATCCCTCCTCTAACTTTAAAAGCAAAGAAAAAAAAAATGGATCCTTTGCTTTAAAAAAAAGGCCATAGAGGTGATCAGAGACGATTTGGTTTCTGTCCACCTCTGTGACCAGCCGGCCGCACCGTCAAATTGGATTGGCGAACAAATTGGGTGGGAATGTTAACATTGCATGCAATAGAAATAAGGGATGACAGGTCCTCTTCATGAAAAAAAAAAGAAAAAAAAAATGATCTTACGCTTTAAAAAAAAATTAAAAAATGGATCTTATGCTTAAAAAAAAAAATGGATCTTATGCTTTAAAAAAAAAAAAAGATGTATGCTTTAAAAACAAAAAAGATCTTATGCTTTAAAAAAATAAATAAATGGATCTTATGCTTTAAAAAAAAAAAAAAAAGATCTTATGCTTGAAAAAAAAAAAATCTCTACCTTTTAAAAGCAAAAAAAAAAAAAAAAATGATCTTACGCTTTAAAAAATATATAAAAAAAATGGATCTTATTTATGCTTTAAAAAATAAATAAATAAAATTGATCTTATGCTTTAAAAAAAAAAAAAGACGTATGCTCTAAAAACAAAAAAGATCTTATGCTTTAAAAAAATAAATAAATGGATCTTATGCTTTAAAAAAAAAAAGATCTTATGCTTGAAAAAAAACTAAAAAAAAAAAAACAATTTTCTCTACCTTTTTAAAAGCAAAAAATAAAATTGATCTTATGCTTTTAAAAAAAAAGATGTATGCTTTAAAAACAAAAAAGATCTTATGCTTTAAAAAAATAAATAAATGGATCTTATGCTTTAAAAAAAAAAAAAGAGATCTTATGCTTGAAAAAAAAAACTAACTATTTTCTCTACCTTTTAAAAGCAAAAATTTTTAAAAAATTGATCTTACGCTTTAAAAAAAAATGCTTTAAATGCTTATGCTTTTAAAAAAAAAATTGATCTTATGCTTTAAAAAAAATAAAAAAATTGATCTTATGCTTTAAAAAAAAAAGATGTATGCTCTAAAAACAAAAAAGATCTTATGCTTTAAAAAAATAAATAAATGGATCTTATACTTTAAAAAAAAATTGTCTTTTGGTTTAAAAAAAAAAAATGTATTACTTCCGACCCTAAACCCACCTGACGTCGCTCAGTCTCTCCAAGTTCATAGAGGGGATCAGAGATGATCTGGTCTCTGGTAACCTCTATGGTCAGCCACGCGACCCATTGGATCGTTTCTTGGGCATGCCGGTAAAAACGTTAAGCCCGAGCAACAATGGCGAGAGGCGGGAAGGTGCTGAAAAAAGAAAATATTGGGGTTATCCATAACCCCGGTAAACCACTTGCAAACTGCAACGTACTGTATAAATACTTATTGCGGTTGTGTGCAAAAATCGTTCCTCGCGTTTGCAATGCCATTGACAATTAACGGCATCGTCAGTGCAATGCACACTTTTGCGCACATTCACGGATTCCGCAGATTTTCTGATCAATCTACCAACTACAAGCGGGCAGGTAAAGTCACACAGAAGGACATCTGCCGCCTCCGCCAAGCGTCTGAAGTTTTTTCCAGAAGAAAATGTAAATGGAAGAGTTTCCTGCGAATCCGAACGACTTTCAGAAAGTCTTTTTTGGGCAGCGAACGCGGCATAAATACAACCATTTACTACGCCGGGTCCGGACCTCGCTGAAAGAGATACATTTGTATCCAGGCCGTCACCATCCATCGCAGACAAAAAAAAAAAAAGAGATAGTATCTTTTTGTGCGGAGCGCTAAGGGTGGGGGGAGGGGGAGGGGTACAAGAACGCATTAAGGAATAAAGATTCTGCATGAAAGATGCCGAGCGGCGTGTCAGAATATATAGAGGGCCGCTGACTGAGAAATCCATTTTCTCCTTGGATGATTTTCGCTTGGAACACATTGCGGCTCGGAAGGTGTAGGGTACCAATCACAAACGGCGCCAAGATTGATTATCGACGATCGTAATGGTGCTTATAAATACGGCTGCGCCTGATGAATGGCGGAGTACCGGCTACATCTAGTCAATCCGTGATTAAGTGTTCTGAGATACGGGGCCGCTGCCGCCGCCGCCGCTCCTATCCTCTCCCTGTGAATTAACAAAATGTGTTTCCCCCGCTAACCTTAGTGATTAAACATTTGTTGCGAGATTTTAATTTGAAGCTCCTGACATGGCGTGGCCGGGGGTCAGGAGCAGTGTGTCCAATGCTATATTATTTATGTACCAATCAGTCATTTTTTATTTATTATATATTCATAATATATATTATTATTTATGTACCAATCAGCAATTTTTTATTATTATTATTATTATTATTATTGTACTAATCACCAACTTTTCTATTTATATTACATTTATAATATTTAGTGTATATTATTATTATTATTATTATTATTATTATTATTATTAATATTATTATACTAATCACCAACTTTATTTTTTATTAATATTATTTAATATATATTATTTATATTGTTTACTGTATGTACCAATCAGAATTTTTGTATTTATAATAATATTATTATTATGATGATATTATTATTATTATTATTATTATTATTATTATTGTATTAATCATCAACTTTTCTATGTATATTGAATTTATAATATTTACTATATATTTATTATTATTATTATTATTATTATTATTATTATTATTATTATAATCACCAACTTTATTTTGTATTAATATTATTTATGATATATTATTGAGATTGTTTACAGTATGTACCAGTCAGCATATTTATTTATATAATTATTTTTATACTAATCACCAACTTTTTAAATTATTTTATATTTATATTATTCATATTGATTATGTAACAATCAGCATTTTTTTTTATTATTTATTATATATTATGATGATGTGATATATTATTGAGATTGTTTACGGTATGTACCAATCAGCATTTTTTTATTTATTTATATTATTATTATTATTATACTACTTTTTAAATTATTTTATATTTATATTATTCATATTGATCATGTAACAATCAGCAATTTTTTAAATTGTATTTATTATATATTATGATGATGTGAAATATTATTGAGATTGTTTACGGTATGTACCAATCAGCATTTTTTTTATTTATTTATATTATTATTATTATTATTATTATACTACTTTTTAAATTATTTTATATTTATATTATTCATATTGATCATGTAACAATCAGCATTTTTTTATGTTATTTATAATATATTATTGAGATTGTTTACGGTATGTACCAATCAGCATTTTTTATTTATATTATTATTATTATTATTATTATACTACTTTTTAAATTATTTTATATTTATATTATTCATATTGATCATGTAACAATCAGCAATTTTTTTTTTATTGTATTTATTATATATTATGATGATGTGATATATTATTGAGATTGTTTACGGTATGTACCAATCAGCATTTTTATTTATTTATTTATATCATTATTATTATTATTATACTACTTTTTAAATTATTTTATATTTATATTATTCATATTGATCATGTAACAATCAGCAATTTTTTTTTATATTATTTATTATACATTATGATGATGATGATGATGATTATAATAGTTACTAATCACCAACTTTTTTATTTATTATTTATATTATATTTATGTTATTTATTATATCTTAGTTATTATTCCTATTATTTATGTACTAATCAGCATTTTTTTAATTAATATATTATATTTATATTATTTATGACATATTATTGTCTTTCGGATTTTCTGTCATCTCGCTCTGCAAAGACAAATGAAGATCAGGAGTAAAAAGATTGCAATGTATGTTAACCACTTCCATACCGGGGGGCACTTATACAGCTTCCTGCCCAGACCAATTTTCAGCTTTCGGTGCTGTTGCACTTTGAATGACAATTGCGCAGTCATGCTACACTGTACCCAAACTAAATTTTTATCATTTTTTCCCCACAAATAGAGCTTTCTTTTGGTGGTATTTGATCACCTCTGCGATTTTTATTTTCTGCTAAAATAATTTAAAAAAGACCGAAAATTTTGAAAAAAAAAACATATTTTTTTTTGTTTCAGTTACAAAACTTTGTAAATAAGTAAGTTTTCTCCTTCACTGATGGGCACTGATGGGGCTGCACTGACGGGCACTGATAAGGCGGCACTGATGGGCACCGATGAGGCGGCGTGGATGGGCACCGATAGGCAGCGCACATGGGCACCGATAGGCGGCACGGAAGGGCACCGATAGGCGGCGCGGATGGGCACAGATAGGCGGCACGGATGGGCACAGATGGGCACAAATAAGCGGCATGGATGGGCACAGATAGGCGGCACAGATGGGCACCGATAAGCGACATGGATGGGCACTGATAGATGGCATGGATGGGCACTGATAGGTGGCACGGATGGGCATGGATGGGCACTGATAGGTGGCATGGATGGGCACTGATAGGTGGCACTGTAATGTGTTAATGGATGCCAATCAGTGCCAAACAATAATGCCTGCCAATCAGTGATGCCCATTGTGGGCACTGATTGGCATCCATTAGGGGCACTGATTGGCATCCATTAGGGGCACTGATTGGCATCCATTAGGGGCACTGATTGGCATCCCTGGTGGTCTAGGGAGGCATACCTGGTAATGGACATCCCTGGTGGTCTGGTGGCATCCCTGGTGGTCCAGTGTGGGCATCCTCGGGGGGCTGTGCTGATAATGGATCAGCACAACCCCCCCCTGTCAGAGGAGCAGCCGATCGTCTCTCCTCTACTCGCGTCTGACAGACGCGAGTGAGGAAAAGCTGATTACCGGCTTTTCCTGTTTACATCGTGATCAGCCGTGATTGGACACGGCTGATCACGTGGTAAAGAGTCTCCGTCGGAGACTCTTTACCTAGATCGGTGTTGCGGGGTGTCAGACTGACACCCTGCAACAACGATCGCCGCGATGTGCGCCCCCGGGGGCGCGCAGCGGCTCAAAATCCTGATCACGTCATATGACGTCCAGTCAGGATATTGAAAGCACTTTGCCGCCGTCAATCCGCTATAGGGCGGGCGGCAAGTGGTTAAAGTGGAATTTCAGCACCTATTTATTTTTGAACTTTTTGCGCAGCACTAGGCGCGTCACTCTTGGATTCGTAGGGTGAAGGTCCTCGGACTTGCCCTGAAAGTCTTGGAGGGGAGAACAGGTGGCCTTGTGGTCAGGTTCTCCCCTTCCCATGGGGTCTCCATTGGTAGGGAACCCCGACTAAGTACTTGGGTGGGCTTTGCCTTGGAAGGTCCCTTGAAGAATTGGGTCCTTCTGGTCTTACGGTTGGGTGGACCAGTCCTGGTCAGGAGTCTTCCGTCCCGGGGGGATGAGGATGATGGTGCTTTCTCTTCGGAGGAGGATCATGTGTACACACCCTGTGCAGCCTTCGCGTGCTCACTCTTTTTTATTGCACCCCGTGTTTAGTTGCGAGTGTGCGCTCTGCACCATGGAGGAAAAAGAGTACCGGAACAGGCGCGTCCAGCACCCGGGGCAAGGCTGCAGAACTGCTTATGCATGCCGTAGAATAGGTGTACCGCCCTGCACCCATTCCTTGCCCCCAATTGTCATTCAAATCGTGACAGCGCTGAAAGCTGAAAATTGGCCTGGGCAGGAAGGGGGTTTTAGTGCCCAGTAAGCAAGTGGTTAAAGACCAGGCCACTTTTTGTGATTCGCACTGCGTCGCTTTAATTGACAATTGCGCGGTCGTGCGACGTGGCTCCCAAACAAAATTGACGTCCTTTTTTCCCCACAAATAGAGCTTTCTTTTGGTGGTATTTGATCACCTCGGCGGTTTTTATTTTTTTGCGCTATAAACAAAAATAGAGCGACAATTTTGAAAAAAATGCAATATGTTTTACTTTTTGCTATAATAAATTTTCCCAAAAAATATATAAAAAAACGTTTTTTTCCCTCAGTTTAGTCCGATACGTATTCTTCTACATATTTTTGGTAAAAAAAACGTAATAAGCATTTATTGATTGGTTTGCGCAAAAGTTAAAGCTTCTACAAAATAGGGGATAGTTTTATGGCATTTTTATTAATAATTCTTTTTTTTACTAGTAATGGTGGCGATCAGTGATTTTTATCGCGACTGCGACATTATGGCGGACACATCGGACACTTTTGACACCATTTTGGGACCATTGTCAATTTTACAGCGATCTATGATAGCGTGGGGGGAAGGATAAGAACCATTGTCAGGTTTTTATTGCTATCCGGAGAATTTTCCTCACTTCCTGCCTCGATGACAACAGACAGGAAGTGAAGGAAAATCTGCAATGGGGACTTTTGGCTGAAAAAAAAGGAGGAGCTTTCATGAAAAACTGACACCTGTATCCATGACAGCTCCACTTTAATAGTTACAGCTTTTCCAGGTCTTTTTTTTGTGCGAAGACGGATCGGCCTATCAGCTCGCTCATTACCGAACGCTGATGAACGTAGCGCGGCTGTCACTGAATCATGTACGGCGATGGAGATTAATTAGCAGATCTGCATAATCGGGGGGGGAAATATGAAAAATATGTTTAATTGAAACAACTGTCAATTAAACATTAAGCACTAATACGAAAAATGGCAAAAGAAAATTTGTTAATTGAAGGTCTTTGCGTGCAGCGATTTTTTATTTTTTTTTATCAGCGCACGATATGGAAAAAAGATCGCTCCGCCACGTGCAAATTCCGGCATATGGAATCCACTTCCATAGCGACACAGAGAAATCTTAAAGGGCCAGCGAGATTAAAGAGGTCCTGTCATGACTGGGCTGGGTGGTCTTTATTGATTAAACCTCTGCAGACTTACATTTGAAATCTTTATACACCGGCCACTTTATTAGGTACACCTGTTCAATCGCTCGGTAACACAAATTGCTAATCAGCCAATCACATGGCAGCAACGCTATGCATTGAGGCATCTAGACGTGGCGAAAGACGACTTGCTGAAGTTCAAACCGAGCATCAGAATGGAAAAGAAAAGGGATTGAAGTGACTTTGAACGTGAGATGGTTGTTGGTGGCAGACGGGCTGGTCTGAGTATTTCTGGAATTTTCACACACAACCGTCTCTCTCGGGTTTACAGAGAATGGTGGGAAAAAAGAGAAAATATCCAGCGAGCGGCAGCTGTGTGGAGGAAAATGCCTTGTTGATGTCAGAGGAGAATGGCCAGGTGATAGAAAGACAACAGTAACTCAAATCACCACTCGTTACACCCAAGGTATGCAGAATATCATCTCTCAACACACAACACATCCAATCTTGAAGCAGATGGGCTACAGCAGCAGAAGACCACACCGGGTGCCACTCCTGTCAGCTAAGAACAGGAAACTGAGGCTACAATTGGCACAGGATCACCAAAATTGGACAATAGGAGATTGTAAAAACGTTGCCGGGTCTGATGAGTCTGGATTTCAGCTGCGACATTCAGATGGTGGGGTCAGAATTTGGCGCATGGATCCATCCTGCCTTGTATCACCGGTTCAGGCTGGTGGTGGGGGTGTAATGGTGTGGGGGATGGGGTATCACCGGTTCAGGCTGGTGGTGGGGGTGTAATGGTGTGGGGGATGGGGTATCACCGGTTCAGGCTGGTGGTGGGGGTGTAATGGTGTGGGGGATGGGGTATCACCGGTTCAGGCTGGTGGTGGGGGTATAATGGTGTGGGGGATGGGGTATCACCGGTTCAGGTTGGTGGTGGGGGTGTAATGGTGTGGGGGATGGGGTATCACCGGTTCAGGCTGGTGGTGGGGGATGGGGTATCACCGGTTCAGGCTGGTGGTGGGGGGTGTAATGGTGTGGGGGAGGGGGTATCACCGGTTCAGGTTGGTGGTGTAATGGTGTGGGGGGGGGGATGGGTATCACCGGTTCAGGCTGGTGGTGGGGGTGTAATGGTGTGGGGGAGGGGGTATCACCGGTTCAGGCTGGTGGTGGGGGTGTAATGGTGTGGGGGATGGGGTATCACCGGTTCAGGCTGGTGGTGGGGGTGTAATGGTGGGGGGGGGGATTTTTTCTTGGCACACTTTGGGCCCCATTAGTACCAATTGAGCATTATTTATACACCACGGCCTACCTGAGTATTGTTGCTGACCATGTCCATCCCTTTATGGCTACAGTGTCCCCATCTTCTGATGGCTCCTTCCAGCAGGATAATGCACCATGTCACAAAGCTCCAATCATCTCACCACTGGACAATGAGGTCACTGTCCTCCAATGGCCTCCACACTCATCACATCTCATCCAATAGAGCACCTTTGGGATGTGGTGGAACGGGAAATTCACATCATGGATGTGCAGCTGACAAATCTGCAGCAACTGCGTGATGTTATCATGTCACTATGGAGCAAAATCTCTGAGGAATGTTTCCAACACCTTGTTGTATCTATGCCACCAAGAATGAAGGCAAAAGGGGGTCCAACCCGCTACTAGCAAGGGGGACCTAATAAAGTGTCCGGTGAGTGGATATGTCTCCTTGTTTAGCTTTACATACAGAATGGTAAAGCTGACTCTTCAGCTTGAATGTGTATTGGAACCAAAAAAAGCTATGTTACCATCGCCCCACGACTCAAACCGAGGCTTGGTTGTATTTGCTCCCATGGTATTTAAACGTGGTGCGTCAGTGCGTCACCTGTTCCCCAAGACGACGTCAGTGGTTGACGAAACATGCGTCGGGACGTGGACGTACTGACGCCATCACGCTACCCTCGCTGTGGACGGGTGTATGCCTGTGTGCCGGCCGGCTTTATTTTAACGCTTTGTGATTTTTGTAACCATGTAAGTGCAACCTTTTTTTTTTTTTAAATAAATACGTCTGTTTAAGCTGGTTCACACTATGTGAGTTCCTCTTGTTTTCGGATTACTGGTGTACCTGGGCCTCCAGCCAGAATACCTGCCTACGGAGAGCTGGGCTTGAATTGAGTCGCTTGCTGCTTCCTGGTACAGGACCCGGGCTGGTAAGCCTGTCATTTTTACGGTGGTGGTGCACAAATTCTTTGGTGGACACCTGTCATTGGAGTTTATCTCAACTTGTGGACCTCAATCTTTCTGGCTTTATGGACTTCATATTATCACTCATCATTTATGGACTATTTTTTATTTTGATTTGCATTCAATAAGGATTCCAATATTTTTTATTTGTTTTCACTCTAATTACCTAATTTATTAATTTGTGTCACTGATTAATATGTTTGTGCATATATGTGTGGCTATTATGTGATGTTCCCTAAGGGTCAATTCATACTAGATCATCATTCATTTTTGGTTCATCAATTTTTGGTCTATTAATTTATTTTGGTTTAATTTATAAGGGTAGCGAAGATTTATTTTTTCTTCTATCTTACCATATAACTCTCCCATCTGCTGCCTGCCCTGACCTTTGCTATGTTGACAGGTAACTATATTGTCTGCTGCCTGCCCTTACCTGTGCAATGTTACTAGATACTGTAACTTTACTGTCTGCTGCTTGTCCTGACTTTTGCTATGTTACTGGATAACTCTACTGTCTGCGGCTTGCCCTAATTTTTGCTGATGACAGATAATTACTGGATAACTCTACTGTCTGCTGCCTGCCGTGACCTTTGCTATGTTATAGGATACCGCTACTGTCTGTTGCCTGCCGTAACCTTTGCTATGTTATAGGATACCGCTACTGTCTGCTGCCTGCCGTGACCTTTGCTATGTTATAGGATACTGATACTGGCTGCTGGCTTCTGTGACCTTTGCTAAGTTGACAGATAACTCTATTGTCTGTGCCTGCCCTAACCTTTGAGATTTTAAAGGATAACTTTACGATCATTACTATGTTATTGGATAACTCTACTGCCTGCTGCCTGCCCTAACCTTTGCTAAGTTACTGGATAACTCTACTTCCTGCTGCCTGCCCTAACCTTTGCTTTGTTACTGCATAACTCTGCTGCCTGCCCTAACCTTTGCTTTGTTACTGGATAACTCTGCTGCCTGCCCTTACCTGTGCAATGTTACTAGATACTGTAACTTTACTGTCTGCTGCTTGTCCTGACTTTTGCTATGTTACTGGATAACTCTACTGTCTGCGGCTTGCCCTAATTTTTGCTGATGACAGATAATTACTGGATAACTCTACTGTCTGCTGCCTGCCGTGACCTTTGCTATGTTATAGGATACCGCTACTGTCTGTTGCCTGCCGTAACCTTTGCTATGTTATAGGATACCGCTACTGTCTGCTGCCTGCCGTGACCTTTGCTATGTTATAGGATACCGATACTGGCTGCTGGCTTCTGTGACCTTTGCTAAGTTGACAGATAACTCTATTGTCTGTACCTGCCCTAACCTTTGAGATTTTAAAGGATAACTTTACGATCTTTACTATGTTATTGGATAACTCTACTGCCTGCTGCCTGCCCTAACCTTTGCTAAGTTACTGGATAACTCTACTTCCTGCTGCCTGCCCTAACCTTTGCTTTGTTACTGCATAACTCTGCTGCCTGCCCTAACCTTTGCTTTGTTACTGGATAACTCTGCTGCCTGCCCTAACCTTTGCTTTGTTACTGGATAACTCTACTGCCTGCTGCCTGCCCTAACCTTTGCTTTGTTACTGGATAACTCTACTGCCTCCTGGCTGCCCTAACCTTTGCTTTGTTACTGCATAACTCTGCTGCCTGCCCTAACCTTTGCTTTGTTACTGTATAACTCTACTGTCTGCGGCCTGCCCTAACCTTTGCTTTGTTACTGGATAACTCTGCTGCCTCCTGGCTGCCTTAACCTTTGCTATGTTACTGTATAACTCTACTGTCTGCGGCCTACCCTATCCTTTGTTACTGGATAACTCTACTGCCTCCTGGCTGCCCTAACCTTTGCTATGTTATCGGATAACTCTACTGTCTGTGGCCTGCCCTAACCTTTGCTATGTTATCGGATAACTCTACTGTCTGTGGCCTGCCCTAACCTTTGCTATGTTAGTGGATAACTCTACTGTCTGCGGCCTGCGCTGACTTTTGCTATGTTATTGAATAACTTTACTGTCTGATGGCTGCCCTAACCCTAATTTATGCTATGTTGACAGATAATATCACGTACATGGTAGCAGAGCCTAATAGGATGAGGAAGGCCTCTCTTGCACCTCTGACTCTGGGCCCCTGATAGTGTAGACAGGAGGTGCAGGAGTGCAGAGTTACATGGGTGCCTGGAAGTCTTGCTAGCAGCAGGGCAGGTGTCCTCGCTGGGCAGGAGAAGTCATCAGATGGCTTCAGCAAGTAGATAGGTAGACAGGCAACTGGTGCTGGAGACAGCAGGCAGGGTAGCTGGATCAGGCAGGCCGGGTCATACACAGACAGGAAGAATTGGGTACAGGTCACAGACAGGAACGCGGTCAGAAGGTAAGCCGGGTCTGGAATCGATCAGTGGAACTGGAGCCAAAGGATCAGACAGAAGAATGATGAGTGAACTAGCCGAGGTCGATGCAGGTGGAGTTCAGGGAGTGGTCAAGACAAGCCGGGTAGATAACTGGAAGCAGGATACAGGTTCACAGGATACCAGATACACAGGAGGCTGAAGACAAGGCAGCATTGAATCTGAGCACTGGCTGGGTTCACTGTTTGGCGCCAGCATCTGTCACAGGTGCACGCAAGCGTCGGCATGCACAAGGATGCGCAAAGGCTTGTGTGCGCGCGCTAGTTCGCGCATGCGCATATCTATTAGCCAGTGCCCAATTCTTGCGAGCATGAAAGGAAATCAGTTTTAGCTTGTGCCCAGGAGTTTTTCCAGAGGGATTATTCTGTTTGCTGGCATGTGCATCCTGACAGATAATTACTATATAACTCTACTGGCTGCTGCCTGCCCTGAACTTTGCTATGTTATCAGATAACTCTACTTTCTGCTCTGACCTTTGATATGCTGCTGGATAACTCTACTGTCTGCTGCCTGACGTGACCTTTGCTATAATATCGGATAACTCTACTGTCTGCTGGCTGCCTTGATTTTTGCAATGTTGACGGATAATTCCACTGTCTGTGCCTGCCCTGACCTTTGCGATTTTACTGGATAACTTTACTGTTTGCTGCTTGCTGTGACCTTTGCTATGTTATCGGATAACTCTACTGTCTGCTATCTGCCCTGACCTTTGCAATGTTACTGGATAACTCTACTGTCTGCTGCCTGCCCTAACCTTTGCTATGTTATCAGATAACGTTACTGTTTCCTGGTTGCCCTAATTTTTTCTATGTTGACAGATAATTACTGGATAAATCTACTGTCTGCTGCCTGCTGTAAACCTTTGCTATGTTATCAGATAACTCTACTGTCTGCTGCCTGACCTTTGCTCTGTTATCAGATAACTATACTGCCTGCTCTGACCTTTTTATCGGCGGTCAACGGTTATTGTATATGTACCTAGTTTATAATGTTGTATGTGTTGAACTTTCAGGAAAATTGTATTTTCCTTTTTTTTATTAAATAAACTATTGTTCTATTTTTGTATAAATCTATTGTCATTGGATCCTTTTTGGTTTTTCAATATTTATTTTTATTTTTGACACCGTTAAAAATCCCGAGGTATGTGACCTCAAGCCCTTCTTTTTAACTCTGACCTTTTTATGTTACAAGATAACTATACTGCCTGCCCTGACCTTTGCTATGTTATCGGATAACTCTACTGGCTGCTGCCTGCCCTGAACCTTTGCAATGTTACTGGATAACTCTACTGTCTGCGGCCTGCCATGACTTTTGCTATGTTATAGAATAATTCTACTGTCTTCTGCCTGCCCTAACCCTAATTTTTACTATGTTGACAGATAATTACTGGATAACTCTACTGTTTGCTGCCTGCCGTGACCTTTGCTATGTTATCGGATAACTATATTGGCTGCTGCGTGCCCTGACCTTTGCTCTGTTATAGGATAACGCTACTGGTTGCTGCTGCCCTTTCCTTTGCTATGTTATCAGAAAACTCTACTTTCTGCTGCCTGCTCTGACCTTTGTTATGCTTCTGGATAACTCTACTGTCTGCTGCCTGCCCTGACCTATGCAATGTTACTGGATAACTCTACTGTCTGCTTCCTGCTCTAACCTTTGCTATGTTATCAGATAACTTTACTGTCTGCTGGCTGCCCTAACCTTTGCTATGTTGACAGATAGATACTGGATAACTCTACTGTCTGCTGCCTGCCGTGACCTTTGCTATGTTATCAGATAACTCTACTGTTGGGTGGCTGCACTGACTTTTGCTTTATTTGACAGTTAACTCTATTGTCTGGGGCCTGCCCTGACCTTTGCAATGTTACTGGATAACTTTACTGTCTGCTGCCTGTCCTGCCTTTTTACTATGTTATCGGATAACTCTACTGTCTGCTGACTGCCCTAATGGAAGGAGATCCTTACTCCTGCACTGATCAGCACATACACAATGACGTGAAACAGATGCTCTGTGCAGATGTGGCATGATGATGCAACTATAAGGGGGCAGCCGCAGGTCCATGACAGCCTGAGCTCAGAAGAAGTGGGTTACATAGCACTGGCAGTCATTCAACCTGCAAGACCAAGAACCTCTAGTGGTGGGAATGAAATACTGCAGGTGACAATTCTGAATTGAAGGTGAGTCTTAACGTCTTGCTGACCACCCAACACGTGTGCGGCACCCACGCTCCACACATACGTATGTGTCCATTGTGCACCATGGTTGTGGGCTAAGAGCGCACTCAATGCGCACTCTCAACACACTAAGCAAGCTATCCCTGACCGCTAACGTAATGTGAGTTTATGCGAGAAGCTCCAGAACATTTGACCGCTGATTATGGGAGGGGCTCCAGAACATTTGACTGTTGGTCATGGGAATGGCTCCAGAACATTTGACCGCTAATCATGGGAGGAGCCCCAGAACATTTGACCGTTGATCATGGGAGGATCTCCAGAACATTTGACCGTTGATCATGGGAGGGGCCCCAGAACATTTGACTGTTGATCATAGGAGGAGCTCCAGAACATTTGATCGTTGATAATGGTAGGGGCTCCAGAACATTTGACCATTGATCATGGTAGGGGCTCCAGAACATTTGACCATCGATCATGGGAGGAGCCCCAGAACATTTGACCGTTGATCATGGGAGGGGCTCCAGAACATTTGACTGTTGATCATGGGAGGAGATCCAGAAAATTTGACCGTTGATCATGGGAGCTAAGGGCTCCAGAACATTTGTAATTTCCTTACTTTTCACCTTTTCTTCTTTTATACAAGGGCAGGAAAAGGATAATTAAAATAAACCATCTTTAAAATAAATCACTCTGCCCCCACCCCCCCTAAAAAAAAGAAAAAAAAACATAATTAATTTACTTTCCCCTCCCCATCCTCGTCCCTTCCCCCCACCCCCTTTCTAGTTTCTGTCGATTCGCATTTTTCCTTCCTAAATAAAAAATAAAGAAATAAAACAATTCCATGGTGACCAAATTTTTAAATAGGCTTCTATTTTTTTACTAGATCTTCCATCCTGTTCACTTCCTCTACCTTTTTAAGCCACATACTCACAGTAGGAGGTTGTGTCTGTTTCCACTTGATGCCTTGTACACACGACCGGTTTTCCCATCGGAATAAACTCGGATGGTTTTTCCGACAGAATTCCAATGGAATTCCGCTCAATCTGTCTTGCATACACACGGTCACACCAAATTCCGACCGTCAAAAACGCGGTGACGTACAACACGTATGACAGCACTAGAAAAGGGATGTCCCATTCCAACGGCGCCACCCTTTGGGCTGCTTTTGTTGATCTCGTGTTAGCAAAAGTTTGGTGAGAGACGATTTGCGCTTTTCAGTGTTCGTGCTTGCAGATCGTTTTCTGCTGTTCAGTTGGTGCTTGTGGGTTCGTATCTGTTTTTCAGGGCGTGTAATGAGTTTGAATCTGTTTTTCAGTGCGTTCTTGTCCGCTCGTTTCTGATTTTCAGATCGTTCTTCATAGGCCTTGCTGTACTTCAGTGCTTTCTGTTAGTTAATTCTGACCAGCCGACCGTTTTCTAGCTATGTTGTGGGTACGTACTCATCGTAGAGTTCGTGCTGTGCATGGGTTTGGTGTTGGGGTTCTTGCTTTAACCCAAGCTCAGTCCATGAACAGGGTGAGGAGGAGTTCATGGACGAAGAATTGGTTGCTCCAGCGTGGCCAATTCTGTCATATGCCTTTGTTGCGGGAGATCCAGGAGAATAATCCTGATGATTTCAGGAATTATCTCCAGATGACGGACCCCGTTTTTCACCATCTGTTGGCTTTGCTGTCCCCTTATATTACCAAGCAGGACACCTGCATGCGGCAAGCCATCACTCCCGTTGAGATACTTGGCGACTAGGAAAAGTCTGCAGGACCTTAAGTTCACGACAGGCATCTCCCCCCAGGCTCTGGGGATCATTATCCCAGAGACCTGTTCTGCCATCATACCAGTCATGCAGAAGGACTATAATAAGGTAAGTTTTCTCCTTTAACATCATATTCTATGTATTGAATGTATGCTATTGTATTGTATTTCTTTCATCATTCCCTAATTACCATGATTGTAATATGCTGTGAATGTCCCCTTTGTCCCCATGCATGCTGTAAGCTTTTACTGCTCCTTTTTTGGCCTACATGCATATTTGCCTTCACTAACCTCTCCAGCATGCTATCCTGGGTCAATATACACCTAGCCTAGTCACTTCCCAATGTATTTTGTCAGCTCCATTGTAGTGCTTTACCCTAAACACTAGGGGTGCAACGGATCAAAAAACTCACGGATCGGATCGATCCTCGGATCAGAGTCACGGATCGGATCATTTTTCGGATCAGCAAAAAAAAAAAAAAAAAAGACAAATAAACATAATATTTGTCTTTTTGTTTATTAACACTTTTAAATTACTTGAAAATATATAAAATCAAGTTAAAGTGCACAAGGCATAATATCTTCTTTTTAACATAATGAGAAACAACTTAAAGTGCAACATAAAACTATCTCCTTCCTTTAAACATGGACCAATGGGCAATGAGCCAAAAACAACTTAAAGTGCAACATAAAACTATCTCCTTCCTTTAAACATGGACCAATGGGCAATGAGCCAAAAACAACTTAAAGTGCAACATAAAAAGGCACATCTCCTTCATTGAAACATGGATAGCGAAAGCCTCGTATGTCCACATCATCAAAGAAAGAAGAATAAAAGAAAGAAAGCAAAGCATTCCTGAGCTTATAATTTTAAATTCTTTTTCAAAAAGACAAGGATGTCTACATTGTCTGGGGAGAGTGTGGACCTCTTTACAGTCACTATGTCCCCTGCTGTTGAGAACACTCTCTTGGAAGGAACTGAAGAGCCTGGCACAGCGAGATAGCATCTTGCCATCTTGGCAATATGAGGGTATTTAAACTCATTGCTTTTCCACCATGCCAGTGGATCACCATCCACTGTAATGCCGCTTGCTGCCAGCAGGTAGGATGCCACCTCCTCTTTGATGATGTCAGCAGGAGTATTGTTGTCTTTGCTGGCAAAGATCTCTCCAAAAAGCTCTGCCATCGCCGACTTCTTTTGTGGAGGAGAAGAGGAGTCCAAGTTTGCTCCTGTTGGCTCTGCAGCTTGACCCTGCAGAAAAAAAATTGTTGATTAATTAAACCTATTATTTATTTTCATGTTTCATAGACATGAAAATAATAATATTGCCACATTTTTCATGTCTATGGCCTCGTACACACGGCCGAGATTCTCGTTGAAAAAAACATGTCGTTTTTTTCGACGAGATTCTTGGACAAGAAACTTGTCCCGGCCGAGTGTACACACGCTCGTTTCAAAGAACCCGCGGTTCTTTGAAAGGAGCGTACGCGGTGACGTCATCGACTACGTCGAGCATGCGCTCGTCACATTCGATGCCGTCGCCGCCATCTTGGTATACCCTACGTATGCCTAGGAAGCTACCGCGCATGCGTCAAATTCATTTCGAACATGCGCGGGCTTCGGGGAGGACAGGTAAGTGTACACACACTCACTTTTCTCGTCGAGAAACATGCCGAGGAGAATCTCGACGAGAAAATAGAGAGCAGGTTCTCTATTTTCTCGTCGAGGTTTCTTGTCGGTTTTCTCGACGAGAAACCCGATAGCAGCGTACACACGACCGATTTACTCGGCAAGACCTCTCTGCCAGCAAGTTTCTTGCTGGTTCTTGCCGAGAAAATCGGTCGTGTGTACGAGGCCTAAGAAACATGAAAATATTAACATTTCATAAAAGCCATTATTACGAAAATAAAAAATGTAATTAGATTTAAATTCATAATTGTTAAATAAATATTCTTTTTCTTTACCTCATCACAGTCTTCAGTGCCCAGACTGCTCACAATCTCAGTGGTGGGGTCACTGTATGTCCTCTGGCGTATGGCAGGGTCCATGTGAGACAGACTTGAACCTTGGATCCAGGGCAGTAGATCTGTGAAGGTAGTCCTGTAGAGTAGGGGGTGAAGTGTATCTGGGCTGCAGGTCCTCTCTAATGGCAGTCTTGACATCTCGAGTGATGGTGCTGTCTTCCACACTTGGAGCCATGGATTGTAGAATCCTTGTTTTCAGCGGCAGGATCATCGACACAGATGGTGAACTTTCAGTGCTCAGCAGAGATGTAACCGTTTTGAGGGGTTTAAGCACCTGGAGGACCTCCTCTGCCACTCTCACATCATCATCAGACAGGGTAATGATGTCTTTGACAATTTTCTTCAGGGTCTTGTCGGTCAATGCAGAGTATATAGCTGCCTGCTGCTCCAGATAATGCTCCAGCATATCATAAGTGGAGTTCCACCTTGTTGGGACATCATGTATAAGCTTATGAATAGGCAGCTTTAGCATTTCTTGCTTTGTCTTAAGCACATGAGCAGCTGTTGTGCTTCGGTGGAAGTAGGAAACCACCTTCCTGATCCTCCCAAGGAGGCGGTCCATCCGATTGACTGAGATTCCCTTCTGTGATGCCAAATTCACTACATGTGCAAAGCACCCTAACTCTGGGTCCAGTCCTGGCTCATTTACTGCATTAATTTGATTTTTGGCATTATCAGTTGTGACTGGGATATTAGTACTGGGCCTCTTTATCTTCCATTCCTCCAGTGCTTGCGTTAGTACCTGCGCAAGATGAGTGCTTGTGTGACTCTCGTAGAGGGGGCGTGTCTGCAGCACCGGACTTCTCATCTCCCAGTCTGCTGTGATGAAGTGAGCGGTTATCGTCACATAGCTCTCCGTTCCCCTGGAGGTCCACCCGTCTGTCTTGAGCGCAACAGAGGATGCTCGGGATAGTTCACCCACAACTTTTTTCTTTTCCTGCTCATAAAGATCTGGAACAATCTTTTCACTGAAGTGGGTGCGCGACGGGATGTCGTAACGTGGCTCAAGCACTTTCAGCATGTGTTTAAATCCCTCGTTTTGCACAACCGAATATGGCCTCATGTCTGCACCTATAAACACACCGATAGCTTTTGTGATGGCTTTAGCCCGGTCTGATTGTGCAACAAGGGGCTGCTTAAATGCTGCGGTAATAAGCGGTTGTTGAGCAGCTTTCATTTTGACTCCTGTCAGTGAAACACCGGGGTGATGTCGCTTCAAATGTGTGGCCATGCTTGAAGTGTTTCCAGTGTCATATGGCTTTCTTGTGCCACAGTGCCTACACACCGTCACGGTTTTATCCACTAACTTCTTCCCTTCATCATCATATTTGACAGGGAAGCCAAAATGCTCCCATACAGGGGATTTAAGTGACGCGGGGCGTTCAAGCTCCTCCGTTCCTCCGCTCGCCATGACCACACTGTGTGTGTGTGGACTGATTCCTTCCCCAAAGTAGAGGCGGGATGTGGAGGCGCCGAACCTGGAAGACGGAACACTGCGCACAGTGGGCAGTCAGTCGCCCGACTCGCCAGTCAGGGAAGGCAGGGGAGCTCACCTGGAAAAAAGAAAAGAAACTGCGCTAAGACCTAGAAGCGATCTTGTGCGGCCGACTACAAAAATCGCCTAAAACTCAGTGGAAGCAATTCTTCTGGAAAACCCGCATACAGAGGAAAAAAAAATATAGAAAAAATAGGATCGCGCTAAACGTAATATTACAATAGTGAACAAGTCTGACCGACGTAAACGTAAACACATGAATTGACAAGAACACCAAAAATATTAAAAATAATTTGAAAAATATATGGATAATTTAAAAGTTAATTTGGATAAATGTGCAAAATGCAATTAATTGAATTTGCAAAACTTGTGAAAATTCCACCACCATATAGTCCCCACTGTAATATCCACGTCATCTCCCCCACTGTAATATCCACGTCATTCCATCCCCCCCCCACTGTAATATCCACATCATCTCCCCCACTTACTGTAATATTATCCACAATCTCCCCCACATGGCACTTACTGTAATATCCACAATCTCCCCCACATGGCACTTAATGTAATATTATCCACAATCTCCCCTACATGGCACTTACTGTAATATCCACAATCTCCCCCACATGGCACTTAATGTAATATTATCCACAATCTCCCCTACATGGCACTTACTGTAATATCCACAATCTCCCCCACATGGCACTTAATGTAATATTATCCACAATCTCCCCTACATGGCACTTACTGTAATATCCACAATCTCCCCCACATGGCACTTACTGTAATATCCACAATCTCCCCCACATGGCACTTACTGTAATATCCACAATCTCCCCCACATGGTACTGCCACTTACTGTAATATCCACAATCTCCCCCACATGGTACTGCCACTTACTGTAATATCCACAATCTCCCCCACATGGTACTGCCACTTACTGTAATATCCACAATCTCCCCCACATGTTACTGCCACTTACTGTAATATCCACATCTCCCCCACATGGTACTGCCACTTACTGTAATATCCACATCTCCCCCACATGGCACTGCCACTTACTGTAATATCCTTAATCTCTCCCGGCCATCCAGAGATCCAGAGCAGTGAGGGTGAGGGCGGGGTGATGACGTCAGCGCGCAACTCGGCAGCCGACGCCGCCAGGTGTACCAAGATGGCCGCGGCTCCGGAGCTAGGCCGAAGCCGCGGCCTTTCCTAAGGCCGAGGCCGTGGATCGCGGTGTGTGCCGATCCGAACGGGGTGACCCGTTCGGATCACGGATCGTCACCGATCCGTTGCACCACTACAAAACACCCCCTAAAATGTGTACAAATGTTTTTGTTCTCATTAAATTCAGGCAGAGTGCCAGAGGCTTATTTTTGGGGCACCAAACTCAGCTAGAACCCCCCCTAAAATTTTTACAATGGGCCATCAGAGGGGGTGAGCAATCTGATAAGTGGGCCTTATATTTTTGTCTTTAAATACTCCTTTAAATAAATGTTATACTGATGTTGGCCAATAATGTTTTTGTATAATCCGCTTGCAATGTTATGTGCAAAAGTACTAATATTATGTCCCCGATGCGGCATCGATGCACGTGACCCTAATAATCAATGGTTACCCCCCATTACATCTACTCGCCGCAGCCGCCGCGAGTAGATGTAATGTAATGCCCCGTACACACGATCGTTTTTCATGCCGTTAAAACTGCCATTTTAAAAAATGGCCCTGAAAAATGATCGTGTGTATGCTCCAGAGCATTTTTAACGACGTGAAAAACGGCCATTAAAAATTCCGGACATGCTCTCTTTTTTCACGTCGTTTTTCATGTCGTTTTTTTTAACGACGTGAAAAACGATAGTGTGTATGCTTTCACGACGTGAAAAAAAACGCGCATGCTCGGAAGCAACTATGAGACGGGAGCGCTCGTTTTGGTAAAGCTAATGTTGGAAATGGAGATGGCACATTCGTCACGGTGGAATTAATAGCATCGTTTTAATGCTGCGCATTCCGTTCTTCTTTTGAAAATGCTTTAAAATTACCCTCTTTTGATAATGACATTGAGAGTTTTATGCCAAACTTGTTTCTAAAGTAATTCCAAATTGCTCTAATGATTATAAAATATTATTTATAAGCCGCACCTCCCTCCTAAATAATACTAATAATAATAAAATAATGTAATTCTCCTTTTTTCTTTAAATTTTATTTTACTATTGTTTTTTTTTTTTTTGTGGCCTTTTTTTTATTATTTTGGCTTAAATTATTCTTGTGTAAAGTTACCACAACAACCTTCCAAATGTGTCTCATTTGGCCTCAGGGAGGTTTGTGTCCCCTGATAATAACAATAATATAATTTGAGATGTCCCTGCCTGCTCCCTAGCAAGCTCTCTTTTGAAATACAAATCACATAGTCAAGTATTTTAAGGGCACTAAAAATTTTTTTATTTCAGAACATTAACAAATTAAAGTGGAAGGCAGCACTGGAGAGCCTGCTTGCATTTGTGCATCCCTTTCACCCCACAACAACCATACAAGATGTCCAAACCAAAATAGAGATTAGATCCCCCAAAAAATGAGCCCAATCTTGTCTTGAGCTCCCAGAGGTCAGGAGCCACAGCAGATAAGTCCTATATGTCCCCAGTCTGTGGTACTACAGCAGGCATTATTTTCTTCTCTTCCTTGTAGCCTTCTCTCCAGCCTTCTCTGCAGCCTTGGTTGGTTTCTTCCTTGGAGGCTGGGGATCAGGAGGAGAGGTTGTGGCAGGAGGAGTAGTAGGAGGAGGAGGAGGAGGTGGAGGAGTAGGGACAACCTCCGTTATGTCCGTGTACCTAGTGAGTTCACCCAGCACGCCCTTATTGATGACTTTCAATAGCAGGGTCTCACTGAAATTTTTTTGCTGCAACTCCATTTGCCCTAGTTTGTGGGCGAGGACTGCGGCAAATCCCTCATCAACAGAGGGTGCCTCTCTGAGGGCCGCTGTTGCCTCTCTGAGGAAGGCCCTGGTTTCCTCCTCCACCTGCCTACCTTTCCTTGGCCCTCGTGGTTTAACTACCAGGGGAGGCATCTGGGCTCTTGTGCTGGGCCCAGCCTCCTCCTGGGTGCCACTGGGCCCTGCCTCCTCCTGGGTGCCACTGGGCCCTGCCTCCTCCTGGGTGCCACTGGGCCCTGCCTCCTCCTGATCCCCAACATCACCCTCTTCCTGGCTCTGCTCTGGCTGTAAAAAAAGAAAGGGACGTTATTTATTTTGCCACATCATCATTCACAGACATTGTTCACCTCTAGACATTGTTGAAATCAATGCCAAAAGTTATGTCATTTTCATTGATTACGCATCCTGGTTTTGTTGTCTTGGACACATAAAATTAGGCCACTACTGTATCTTGCTCTTCACAAACTTTATTGGTAGAAGTGTACATACCTTTAACAATACTAACATCTATTTAAAATCTACAATTTTGTACGATAGAAATATAGATAGCAAAACTTTACCTGGCTCCATATCTCCAAATCTGCCTCCTCAAGGCCCTGATCTTGATCCTCAGAGGAAGCCAGAGCAGGGTTGCCAGGAAGGCTGGAGGACTAGCTGCAGGGAAGGCTGGAGGGTTGGGTACAAGGAAGGCTGGATTGACCTCTGGGGGGAAGGGTGGAGAGAGATTCCCGCACTTCCAGCTGGTCATCCAGAAAAGCAAGCTTACTGTAGTACCACAGACTAGGTTTATAAACCTTATCTGCTGGAGCACCTGACCTCTGGGACCTCAGGACCATAGTCCTCTGGGTCCTGTATGTCCCTCTGATGGTCGCAATTTTGTTTTTGACATCTTAGAGAGTTTTGTGGGTATCTTTGTTTGCACAAATGCAAGCAGGCTCTCCAGTGCTGCTTTCCTGGCGTCTTTATTTTTATTACCGCCACTTTTGGTTTGCCATAATATAGGGAGCTCTTGCCATTTGTCGATGAACTCCCCCATGAAGTCTGGGTTTTTAAAAGTATTCATGATATCTGTAAAAGCGAGAAACCAAAATAAAAATATATTTCAGGCAACATTCCTCAACTGTGCATTGTCTACATATTTTGAGCACACAAATCTCCTCGTCTGATGAACCTCAAAAAGTAAAATTGTTAGGTACCTTCGTCACGACGTTCGTTGCTAACTCTCTCTCCCGAAAAAGGAACGTATTTCCCAGACATGGATCTTCACTTGATATACACAGCGCATGCGTGAAACTCCGCACGCTTTCCCCGCCCCTGACGTTCGATATTGTACTTTCCCCGCCCCTTCTCGCTCGTAGTGCTGAACAAAACATGGCGGAGACACAGGTGGCTGAGATTACCTCTACAGAGGATGAAATTACTGAGGAGCCCAAATCAAGACCCAGGAGATATAAGGCATCCAACATGTCATTCGAGGAAATGGTGGAGATGGTCGCCATTTTAAAGAAGGAGGATTATGATGCCAAGCATGGTCCGTATAAAAGGCCTAATCTGGTCAAATCCAGAATTATGGGCAAAGTGGTCAAAAGTCTTCACAAAAAATTCGGGGTGTGCAGAACGAAGGAACAGCTCAGAAAACGATGGTCAGATCTGAAGTTGCGGGAGGCCGACCAATATAAAAGAATCAAGAAAGTTATATTAAAAAGTAAGTAATTTTTTTTGAGTTTCCATGGTACATATTATTTTCTTGTATTCTGTCGTGTATTTTTAACTTTCATATAGTACACTGAAAGATACCATCTTTCAGGTTCGTCCGCATAGTAAACGGACGTATTTTACCTCTTTCTCCGTACAGTTCCTCAAACGATGTTTTAGGATCATCCAGTGTGAACACCCATGTTTTTTGGTTTATTTGGGGGAGTACATTTGGGCCACACTTATTTTTTGTGTGCTAATCCAAAGGACATTTGTTCGTTTGAAAAAACGATATGCATGGTAATGTTAAAGGGAGTGAATGCTCAGCAGCTGATGAAACATCTGAACGCAGTAGTACAAGTGTGGGCCTAAAGCCAAAAAGCTTGAGGGTGTCACACACAGGTGATCCAGTGTAGATACTTTGGGGTGTTACAATGTTTCAAATTTGTTTACAAAATGTATATGCTCTGTTTTGGCCTATGTATCCAATCATTTGTCCCGGTTGGCACAGGGGGTAAAATTTAAAATGGAGCATGCTTCAAAAGAATGATTACAAAGTTTTTTTTCATGTTTCTTATTTTAGCAAAATTGAGTCGCTAGTAATGAAACTATTCCTTTTATTTCAATCTCCCTAGGGATTCGAAAAGCTACCTCAGATGAGACGAGAATTGCAATACCTACAACAATACCCCCAGAACCCCAGGATGGAGAGGAATGTGATGTTGTGGAAGTGGAAAGTGGCACCACCACAGGTCAGCGAGAAACCAGACACATGCATGTTAAATAGATGTAGGCCTACATATTCTATCCTACATATTTCTTTTTACATTTAGGTGCAGTTCTGGCCAAAGACCCCAATAAGTTGACACATCACAGTGCCCAGATCCTGATCCAATACCTCATGGTCTGCTGTCGTGACCTCGAAAAAATTAAGGGAGACTTGCTAGAGATCAGGGCAAATACAAAGCGGGTGGAGGAAAGGCTCCAAAATATCATGGCTGTGCTTGGGCGTGTCTAATGTTTTTACACCAAATAACGTTTTACTTGCAGAGTTTTATAATTTTTTTTGTTATTTTACCCTTTAATGACTAGCACATGTTTAGCTTTTTCAAAATTTTGACAAATATAGTTTGTTTATGCATGGCTGGTCATGCGTTTTAATACACCCGAAATTAAGGGAACATCCACATTTCTAAGGAAGTTTCCCACCTAAAAAAAAAAATAAAGGTATTTTTACATAACAAATCATTGTGGCTTCATTATGTAAATGTGGTGCTGAGTGAACTAATCAATGTTTGGTGTTTACACTGACAATGAAGGCTAATTAAAAGATTGTTTAATCCACATGGCAAAACAAGTGCACTAGGTAAACCTACCAGAAACATAAAACATTATACAATAAAAAATACAAACCAATCTTTACTCAAGAAAAAGTTTGATTTTTTTGGTATAAAATTATTATAGATTGTCTGGCATTTCAATGGCCCCCCTACCCATAAAATAGTCCACATATTGGTTACGGACCTCACGTCCGGTTGGGGGGGCCAAGCCAGGACGGCCAGGTTCCAGGGCCACCAAAGTTTCTGCATTGATTAAAGAGGCCTCAGGCCCACTCAAAGATATATAACTCGTTGAATGCACCCTTAGGAAATTATGCAGCACACAGCACGTCATAACCACATGGTTCCATTTGTATGGGGCAAGGTGGATGGAGGTAAGGAAGAGGCGAAATCGGCTGGCCATGATCCCAAACGCATTTTCCACCACCCTTCTGGCTCTGGCCAGCCGATAATTAAACACCCTCCTCTCAGGGGTGAGGGTGCGTTGCGGGAATGGCCTCATCAAATGAGGTCCCAGGCCAAACGCCTCATCCGCCACAAACACAAAAGGTAGTCCCTCCACATTCTGCTCTGCTGGTGGCAAGGCCAGTAGATCCAAAAGGAGCCGTTCTCCAAACTCCGTCTGGGCAAAAACTGCTCCATCAGACATCCTGCCATTCTTGCCAACGTCCACATAGAGGAACTCGTAGGTGGCCGACACCACTGCCATCATCACGACGCTGTGGAACCCCTTATAATTATAATAAAAGGATCCCGAATGGGGTGGTGGGACGACCCGAACATGTTTGCCGTCGATGGCTCCTCCACAGTTTGGAAAGTTCCATCGCTGGGCAAACTCGGAAGCCACATTCTGCCATTCATGTGGCGAAGAAGGGAACTGTGGAATTAAAGAAATAACAAATTAATACTTGGAGCCAGAAACATTGAAAGCTGATTTCATACACACATTCATGGCCAACATTGGTAGAAACTGTTCAAAACATAAAAAATTGGAAGCAAGAAAAAAACAAAAAAAACAAAACATTATGGGGGGGGGGGGGGGGTTGAAGATGAGTTGGGAATATCACACATGAAGGCTGTAGCACTCTGTATTGAAGTTAACAAAAATGAAACATTCCTAGGCAAAATTTAGGGTGCGTTTTGGGTAAAGCACTACGATGGAACATAGAATAAAAAACATGGAAATGACTAGGCAAGGTAGGTATGGCCCCAGGATAGCATGCTGGAGAGGTTAGGTAAGCCAAATTTACAGGTAGGCCTCAAACCCCAAACTTTAAATAATAAAACATGGGGAGAAAGGGGACATTCCCTGCAGCTAAGAATCATGTGAATTAGGGACTGTAAATAAAGCAAATTAAAAATATCCAAAAATAAAAACCATACAATGTGAATTTTTGAAGAAGAACACTTACCTTAATATAGTCCTCCTGCAAAACTTGAAGGATGGCAGAACAAGTCTCTGGTATAATGATCCCCAGAGCCTGGGGGCATATGCCTGTGGAGAACTTAAGGTCCTGCAGGCTTCTCCCAGTAGCCAGGTATCCCAACGTGGCGATGAGCCTCTGCTCAGCACTGATGGCTTCCCGCATAACGGTGTCCTGCCTGGTAATATAGGGGGACACCAAAGCCAACAGCTGCTGAAATACGGGGTCAGACATCCTGAGGAAATTCCTGAAATCATCAGGATTATTCTCCCTGATCTCCCGCAACAAAGGCATGTGACAGAATTGGTGCCGCTGGAGCAACCAATTCTTGGTCCATGAACTCCTCCTGACCCTGCTCATGGCATGGAGTCGGGATACAGCATGAACCCCTGCACCAACTACAGCACGAACTCTACGACGAGTACGTAGTCGCAACATGGCTAGATAACGGTCGGCTGAACAGAACGTACTAGAAGAACGCACGGAAGAACAGCAAGGCCTATGAAGAACAAGCTGAAAAACACGAACGTGCAGAGCAGGCCGCACTGAATAAACAGATACGAACTGACTACAAGCAGTGCTAAACAGATACGAACCCACAGGCGCAAACTGAACTCCCGAAAACGATCTTCAAAGCACGAAGACTGAAAAGCGCGAATCGTCTCTCACCAAACTTTTACTAACACGCGGTAACACGGAATAAGCAAAAGCGTCCCAAAGGGTGGCGTCATTCGAACGGAACTTCCCCTTTATAGTGCCGTCGTACGTGTTGAACGTCACTGCGCTTTGCTTGATCGTTTTTTTTAATGATGGTGTGTACGCAAGGCAGGCTTGAGAGGAAACATGAAAAAAAAACGAGGAGAAAAACGTCGGTTTAAAAAATGACATTAAAAACGATCGTGTGTACGGGGCATAACACTAACAAACTGCAAGCCGCTGTCTGCCTACCTGAACAGCGTGTCATGCAGACAGACGGCGGCCATTGAAGTTTTCAAAAGCCGCGCCTCCCGAGTCCTCATTGCCTGTGATAGGCGGAACACTCAATTTCCCAGCAGGCAGTGTTCCGCCTATCACAGACATCCTCTCATCCTCGTCTGTGTTATGAGGATGAGAGGATGTCCGTGATAGGCAGAACACTGGGAACAATGCTGGGAAATTGAGTGTTCCGCCTATCGCAGACGACGAGGACTCGGGAGGCACGGCTTTTGAATAGTGTGGAATGGCCGCTGGGACGCCGCCGATATGGTAGGGTCATTGAAGCACGGACACAGTGAGACACGGGGCACAGTTAGAGGCATTGGGCACAGTGAGGGCACAGTGAGAGGCATTGGGCACAGTGAGAGGCATTGGGCACAGTGAGGGCACAGTGAGAGGCATTGGGCACAGTGAGAGGCATTGGGCACAGTGAGGGCACAGTGAGAGGCATTGGGCACAGTGAGAGGCATTGGGCACAGTGAAGGCACAGTTAGAGGCATTGGGCACAGTGAGGCATTGGGCACAGCGAGGCATTGGGCACAGTGAAGCATGTTTAGTAGATTTTAAATTAACAGCAATATAAACCAAATCTACAAAAGGAAAATATTTTATATGCAAAATTAAAGGCTAAGTTCACCGTTTCGGGCAAAATTTCAAACAGAATAAAAAAAATTGAGTACTTCATGTTTTTTTTTTTTTTTATGAAAACCATGCGCACTTGCGCTGTAATCGTGATGCATCGCCGAATCGAATCGAACCGTTGACATGATAATCGTAATTGAATCGAATCGTGAGGCCAGTGAAGATGCGCACCCCTAGTCAACATGTGCTATCTGCCATCGTGGGGGATCAATGGACGTATTTTGGGGGTGCTACCCATTCTGCTCACCTACTTGAGTTGCGAGGAAGGTGTTGCATCCACAAAACGCGTGCATTGATATCCCGTGATGGCAGATAGCACATGTTGACACACTGTGTGCATCTTCAAAATTTGGCTTTTAAAATGTCCAAATTTTTTGTTAATTTAGTCCACAAAAAGTTAAAATGTTGGCATTTTGAAGATATTTAGATTCTCCAGAACACATCAATCATGTTCTTCATTTGTTGTTCAAGAACATTGAGTTTATTCCTTATGATGTCCATTTCCCAATTCCACACCATGAGGTCCTGGATTAGGATTTGTGCACTTGCACTTGTGAAATGTTGAGCTTGCTCTTCCACAACCAACACATCACCTAAAAAAACAAAAAAACATGTATTATAAATATGCAGGCCTACATATATTACCTGAAGCTGTGGAGTCAGACACTGACCTGTTGTGGTGACAATTTCACCCACTTCCTCCACCTCTCCTTCCTCCACATCCTCGGGGTGTGGTGTTGTGCTGAGTTCCCCTTTTTTCTGAGGTGTGGGGGTTCCTGGTGTCCTCTGAGCGGTATCCTCCGAGTCTTTGCTCCCCTATGAGAATGAAAAAAAAGGTATACTTAGCACACAGATATTTGAGACCAGAAATAGGAATATGAAATGTTGCTTGGAAGTGTAGTACAATTATCTGTTTTGGCAGAGTTCCAAGCTGAAGACATGATTTTTTCCCTTACCAAAGATGGAATACTTACCTTTTATGGACAAGTTTCACACATGTAGACACCCCAAGTATCCACTGGAGCACCTGTGTGGGACACCCTAAAAAGGTTTTTCTGGTGTCCCACACTAGTAGTCCAGATGTGTAAACAGCTGCTGAGTGTCCTCTCCTTACATTACACTGAATCAAGTTTGCATTTCATTCTGGATACAAACACATCTAGACAACAATGTACTAAACGTATTTTTCTAGAAATAGGCAATATCAAATGTATTTCACCTGTATTTGCCCAAAACATCGGATTTAGTGGGCGAACAAGGTTTATAACGACCGATTACTGTGCCTAACCTGAAAGTTGCCATTTTAAAATGTCCAACAGTAAGTAAAAGCACATGGAGCAACATGCAAGGAATAATAATCATAAGAACACAGGAGAAATACTTACTTTTTGCAAGGACTTTCTTGATCCTTCTGTATTAATCCTGCTCCCTCAGTTTCAGGTCTGAACAGCGTTTCCTTAGCTGCTCCTTGGATCGTCTTACCCCAAAATTTGTGTGCAGACTTCTTACAACTTTAGACATGATCTTGGCCTTTCTCACATTAGGGTTGGTGTACGGTCCATGCTTCCCATCATAGTCGGTCCTCTTCAAGATGTCCACCATCTCTACAAAGGACATATCCGAGGCCTTATATCTCCTCCTGGATCGGGACGTTTCTGGCTCCGGGCTTTCCTTGTCGTTAGTGCTATTATAACGCACCTGCTGTGTCTCCGCCATGTCTCTCCCACTGCGCGCCGAAAGAGAAGGGGCGGGGAATATACTAGAAAGAACGTCAGGGGCGGGCAACGCGGGCGGAGTTTCACGCATGTGCAGTGTATATAAAGCTAACACGCATGTGTCGTACCTACGTTCTGTGTGTGGAGGAAAGAGGAACGGAAGTGGCGAGCGTCCTAACGAAGGTAAAATTTAAACTTGGGGCATCAGTGGCCTATACTGCTTCAAGATTGAGGCCTATATTGGGATAAGATTATGAGAGTTTAGGCTGACATTAGTGTTTTTGTCTTGTGTTTTATCTTGCAGCAAATATGAATCACTTTAAGGACCCTGGATTCTTGGCCAGTTTCATAGACAGGTACAGGAAGATGAGGAATTTGTGGGAGCTAAAACACAGCTTATATTATAATAGAGCAGCTAGGAGGGCAACGCTGGAGAAATTGCTGGAATTTGTGTAGACACGGATCCCCGAGGCAGACATCGAGTTGTTGGACAAGAAAATTGGTATCCTGAGGAACATGTATAAAAAGAAGGTCCAGAAATCCCTCAGATCAGGAGCAGCAGCAGCGAAAGTGTATGTACCCAGGCTGTGGTACTTTAACAGACTGCAATTTCTGGACGACCAGCTTGAAGGCAGGGAATCTCTTTCTACCCTTCCCTGCAGCCTTCCCTCCACCCCAGCAGAGGCTTCAAAGAACCAACATCCTGGAAGAAGTGGATGCGCCCAGCTGGAGCCAGGTATAGTATTTTTCAACATATTTATTGTCCTAAAATTATTGTTGTTAACTAGATGTTATTATTGATAACAAATTAATGATTAAACAAAAAGTGATTAACATATCAATAGACAGTAGTGGCCAAAAATGATTGGGACAAGAATGAAAAATGCAGGGGTCAGAATGATAGTCTTTTCTATTTATTAACATTCAATTTGCAACAGTCATGAGCTGAAAAATGTGTGTGATTGATAACCGAAAACTAAAACTACGTCCCTTTTTTATACACAGGATGAGCTCAGCCAGGATGAGGGTCTGGAAAGTGGCAGGCAGGAGGAGGCAGGGGTAAGTGGCAGCCAGGAGGTGGCCGTGCCCAGTGTCAGCCAGGAGGTGGCCGTGCCAAGTGTCAGCCAGGAGGTGGCCGGTCCCAGTGTCAGCCAGGAGGTGGCCGGTCCCAGTGTCAGCCAGGAGGTGGCCGGGCCCAGTGTCAGCCAGGAGGTGGCCGGGCCCAGTGTCAGCCAGGAGGTGGCCGGGCCCAGTGTCAGCCAGGAGGTGGCCGGGCCCAGTGGCCTCACCCAATCACAGGTGGCTCCCCTCTGCCTTACAACAAAAAGGCCCAGGAAGGGGAGGATCATGGAGGAGGCAGCACTGGGCATCATTAGGGAGGCAAGTGAGGTCCTCAGAAGCCCCCCCGATGCTGAAGAGGCCTATGGCTGCTATCTAGCCACTAGATTGCAGAAATTGGAGGAGGGTCAACGCCTCCTCTGTGAGGGAACTTTTGCTCAGGCCCTTCAGAAGGGGTTGAGGGGCCAGCTGACTGAGAACAGCCACGTATGTGAGCTCGCCCATCCTCCTCCTCCTCCTGCCACAAGTTCACCACCAGAGCCACAGCCTACAAGGAAGCGTGCAGGGAAGGCTGCAGGGAAGGCTGCAAGGAAGCGTGCAGGGAAGGCTGCAGGGAAGACAAAAAAGTGATGGCCTGGCTTCAGTCTGGTCTGACAGAAGACGCAGGCTGTTGTAGTACCACAGACTGGGGACATATATGTCATCTGCTGCTGTTCCTGATCTCTGGGAGTTCTGGGCCAGATTGGGCTCCCAATTATATGGACTCCTCAAGATACCAATTTTCTTTTCCACACACTTTGTCTGCCCTGGGGTCCAAAGGCTTCGCAAATTCCACCAGTTTCTCTAGCGTTGCCTTCCTCTTTATTTTGTTACCCAGAATAAATGGTTATTTTTTTTACAGAAAATACTTGCCTATGTGTTTTTCTTAAAAAGGACAGTTTGGTTGTGAGTAGGCAGGTACATTTAACAAATACAATGTCAAATTAACAAGGGACACCAACACTAACCAACCTCCTTGAGGTAAAAAAATACAAGATAATAATGTTATTGTGGTAACTTGACAAAAAAGAAAAAAAAAAATACGGAGATCACTAGAAAATATATATATATATATATATATATATATATATATATATAAAAATAGATCTTGATTAAAATCAAATAAAAAAAAAAAGACTATAAAAAAAAATTCTAAACATTATTATGGAGATCTGCCTTTAAAATAAAAAAAGATTATTCATGAGATCACGAGAAATAATAAAGAAATAAGTTTGTCAGAACTCTGTGAATATCAGCAGCAAAACAACTTCATTATTCTAGCATTATAAAGAAGAAAGGAATGCGCTGCATTAAAAGATCCCAGAATTTGCAGCGTGACGAATGTGATATCTCCATTACGAACGTTAGTTTATCCAGACCGAGCGCTCCCGTCTCGTACTTGATTCTGAGCATGCGTGGTTTTTAGTAGGTCGGAATTGCATACAGACGAACTGAATTTTCCATCGGAAAAAAAGAGAACATGTTCTCTATCTAATTCCGTCGGAATTTCCGAAGGGTAAAAGTCCGATGGGGCATACACACGGTCGGAATATCCGATGAAAAACTCCCATCAGACTTTTTCCATCGGAAAATCTGACCGTGTGTACGCGGCATTAGCGGTATGCATGCTTTAGCTGCATTCACTAGATGACACAGGATGGAGTTTCGATATATTTCCCTCGGAATCTCTCAATCTCTGCTCCAGAACATTTGACCGCTGATCAGAAACCCCTTAAAGGGCCAGCAGGAGTTGTCGGCAAGGTTTTATTTTAAATACCGTATTTATTGGCGTATAACACGCGCCGTCGCGTTATACGCCGGCGTGTGTTATACGCCGATAAATACGGCGATAAATAAGCGTTTTTTCCTTAAAATTGCCTCCTAAACTTGGGGTGCGTGTTATACGCACCCTAAGGTTAGGAGGGAATTTTAAGGAAAAAAACTTTTAGGAGGGAAATGTAAGGAAAAAAACTTACATTTAAATGCCCATCAATGCAGCCTTATCAGTGTCCATCTGCAGCCTTGCCCAGTGTCCTTGCAGCCTTGCCCAGTGTCCATCTGCAGCCTTGCCCAGTGTCCATCTGCAGCCTTGCCCAGTGTCCTTGCAGCCTTGCCCAGTGTCCATCTGCAGCCTTGCCCAGTGTCCATCTGCAGCCTTGCCCAGTGCCTTTGTAGCCTTGCCCAGTGTCCATCTGCAGCCTTGCCCAGTGCCTTTATAGCCTTGCCCAGTGTCCATCTGCAGCCTTGCCCAGTGTCCATCTGTAGCCTTGCCCAGTGTCCTTGCAGCCTTGCCCAGTGTCCTTGCAGCCTTGCCCAGTGTCCATCTGCAGCCTTGCCCAGTGTCCATCTGCAGCCTTGCCCAGTGCCTTTGCAGCCAGGGGCGGGACTGCGAGAGGAGCCGAGACTAGCCGAAGTACACTCGGCTTTCTATATGTCAGCGGCGGTCGCAATCAATGGAGGTGGGCGTGACTGCGAGAGGAGCCGAGTAAAGCCGAGTGTACTTCGGCTTCAGTGTATCTCGGCTCCGCTCGCTCACAATCAGCGGGGGATCGGTGTATAACACGCACCTACGATTTTCCTCTGATTTTAAGGGGAAAAAAGTGCGTGTTATACGCCAATAAATACGGTAACTTCATTATTATTATTTTTTTTTTATATATATAATTCTACCAACACAATTATTTATTTATTTTTTTACTAAAACAATGCGCTTTAAACCTTTTCTGGCACGGGTGTTCAGGAGACCGCGCCTGACCTCATTTCTCGGTAGTGAGCTCGCTTTGATTAGCCTCTCGCGCATCGCCCTTCATTTCACATGTAAATGGAATCACGGGCGCGCCGCACTCCCCCCTCGTGTCAGATCCTCAGGAAGGGGCTTCTTATATTGGTGATATATAGAAGTGAACTTTCATGGCGACTTTCCTCCCTTCACTCTCTCTGCCCGAGCAAATGTATTACCATTGCAGATTTTCTGAGCAAGATTGAAACATTTCCGATTAAAAAAAATCTTCTCCCGGAGATTCTGGATCATTTAAAGGTTACGCGGCACCTGCGCCTAATGCGTGTAATGGAGACGCCGACACCGCCAAGCGGGATTGTTAATTTATTAAGTGGTGGCGCCGGGTTAAGATGGTGCACTGCGGTGCTGTCATAAGGTTTGTATTGTCACCTCTATTGACACGCCATGAATATTAATCGCCGTACAGCGGCATTCTGGGAAGAGCGACTTGATTTACTGTCATTAGCGATCATGTAAAGCTTCAAAGAAGGTTTTTGCAAATTCAGGCTTTCAGGTCGACTGAGACGTTTCTCCGACAGTATCTCCGACAGTATCTGCCCTCTCCTGGTCTGAAACGCACAAAAAGCCGAGTTTTATAACAAATTCACCAAAGTAAATATAAAACCAAACACTGCCTGCTGAGAAAAATAAAATCCTGGTATTCAACTTCTTTTTTTTTATTTCTGGATCCCCCTGCAGCCTCTTTGCAGCCACTTCCTGTCTACATGCACTCCAGTGATGGCTGCATGGCATTTCCCAGCGTGGACTTCCTGATGGTGACAGCAGTGGGCCATGTCTGTTAGACATGTGCAAAACGAAAAAAGTTGTTTCGACTCGTTATTTACATAAATTCGTTTTAATTTGTTTTTTTGGAATTATTTTTGTTTATTCAAATTTGAATCGATTTAAATTCCACTCGAATTGCATTCAAATTGGAATCAAATTCTATTTAAATTCCAATTTGATGTTTTGTGATATTTTAATTATAGGCGGAGCTTAAAGTGACACTATAGGTTCGTTTTTTTATATTTTAAAAATAACAACATGTTATACTTCCCTCCACTGTGCAGCTCGTTTTGCACAGAGCGGCCCCGATCCTCGTCTTCTGGGGGCCCACGGTGGCTCTCGCTCCTCCCCGCATCAGATAACCCCCCTCTGGGAAGCGCTCTCCCGGGGGGGAGGGGGGGTTACGGCGCTTCCGAGTCCTGCATTCGGCGTCCATAGCTGCCGAATGCAGGACTCGGCCCCGCCCCCCAGCGCCCGCGTCATTGGATATGATTGACAGCAGTGGGAGCCAATGGCTGCGCTGTTATCAGTCTATCCAATGAAGAGCCGAGAACCCGGGCAAAGATCCAGCGCGTTCTCGACGCGGGACTTTCCAGGGCTCAGGTAAGTAAAAGGGGGGGCTGGGGGGGCCGGTAATAGTCAGATGTTTTTTCACCTTAATGCATAGGATGCATTAAGATGAAAAAACAGGAGGATTTACAACCCCTTGTAATGGTCCGGGTCAGCCCCTGACTTATATGTCTTACTCTAATGTTGCGTACACACGACCGTTTTTCATGACGAGAAAAATTCAATTTTTTTATTTGTTCATTAAAAACGGTCGTGTGTGGGCTCCAGAGCATTTTTCGCGACGTGAAAAATGAGCATTAAAAAATTGGAACATGCTCTATTTTTTCTCGTCGTGAAAAACGGCCGTATGTAGGCTTTAACCACTTCCCTACCCAGCCATAGACAAATGACGTCCACAGATGGGATCTCCCATCCTGGGTGGACGTCATATGACGTCC
This sequence comes from Rana muscosa, assembly GCA_029206835.1. Classification (NCBI taxonomy): domain Eukaryota; kingdom Metazoa; phylum Chordata; class Amphibia; order Anura; family Ranidae; genus Rana; species Rana muscosa. The sequence continues at coordinate 204,251,574 of CM055119.1, read as the reverse complement.
TGGCTTTGTAGGGGGATATCTGAATGATGCCTGCAGCTAGAGTAAGGTGACCAGATTTTTAAAATGAAATCCGGGGACATATTATTATTTTTTTTACTAGTAATAGCGCCAATCAGTGACTTTTTGCCCGTGGCCACCATTGCCCGCCTCGCAGCCTGTCAAGTCATAGTCTCCGGGCCCCGGCTACTACTGGGTGGGGAGTGGAGGAAGATCACTCCACCAGGGAAGGGAAGGAGATAAGCAGGCAGGCGGCTGGCTGGGACTTGATCCAAGGCAGAAGAACATGCGAGCGGAGCTGAATGGGCACCCGAAACTGAAGAAATATTCCCTCCGCTCCGACCAGCACATGATCATCAGAAAGGGGCACAGATAATGTAATGTAATTCAGAATTTTTTATTTTTTTATTCTGCACTGACTGTCTTTAAAATTGCCCCAGCCCATGTTTAACTCCAATCCGGGGACAAAACTGGGGACAGACTTGGTCCGGGGACAGTGTCCTCAATCCGGGGACTGTCCCCTGAAGCCAGGGATGTCTGGTCACTCTAAGACCCCTTTCACACTGGGGCGGGCAGGAGCGGTGGCGGTATAGCAGCGCGATTTTCAGCGCTGCTATACTGTCATTCTTACCGCGGTATGCGGTCGCTAGGGGGGTTAATTTAACCCCCGCTAGTGGCCGAAAAAGGGTTAATACCGCCCGCAAACCGTGGCTATTGCCGCGGTTTGCGGGCGGTATTACCGCGCTGTCCCATTGATTTCAATGGGAGACCGCGGTAAAGGAGCGGTGAACACACCGCTCCTTTACCGCTGTAAAGAAGCGGCTAGCAGGACTTTTGGAGCGGTCCTGCTAGCGCACCGCTTCAGTGTGAAAGCCTTCGGGCTTTCACATTGAAGGCACAGGGCAGGATTTTTTCATGCGGTATAACAGCGCTATTATTAGCGCTAAACCGCATGAAAAACGCCCCAGTGTGAAAGGGGCCTAAGCTAGAGGCATCATTCAGATATCCTTTTGAAGTGCCGGCGATTCTGTGCACCATAAGAACAATCATAGCGGCGGTTCCGCCGCTTGATCGTTCTTATAGGCGGCGGGAGGGGACTAGAGTGACCACATTTACAAACTACCATTCAGGGACACCCTCCCTTCCCAAAAATCAGCTTGTGTTGTAACGAATCACAGCACAGTGATTGGACACAAGAGGCGGGATTTATGATTTCTCCAATCACAAGGAGGGGGCGGGGATTGTGCTCCTCCAGGCATTCTTGGCCAGGACAAGTACTGTCAGTGAGTAAAGCAGTGATGTGGCGGCCTTTTTTAGGGGCATCAGATTGGCCCGGGGGGGGGGGGTGGCTGTTTTAGTTTCATTCCGGGACACTGTATTGTCCTGGAATGAATGTGCCTGGGACAGACCTGCAAAATGCGGGACTGTCCCAGGCAATCCGGAACACATGGTCACCCTAGAGGGGACATCCCCCCCCCCCCTCCCGCCGCCATCCGGTGCTTCTCCGGGCTCTCCCGTGCGATCGGGGACCCGGAGAGAATCTTCCGGCGCCGTTGGTGGGTCACGTGACGAGCATAGAGATGACTGGTGACCAGATGGTCACCAGTCATCTCTATGATCGTCGGAGGCACGGGCGCGATGTGATGACGTCACCCCCGGGTCCTCAAATGTAAACAAAGCCGCCAAATTTTTCACGATCTCATGCTTTCCAGCCTGGAGGAGAGATGTGGGGGGAGGGGGAGGTCTTATTGACCCCGCATCTCTCAATAAAGAGGACCTGTCACAATGATTCCTATTACAAGGGATGTTTACATTCCTTGTAATAGGAATAAAAGTGATCAAAAAAAAAAAAAGGAAAATAATTGTAAAAAAAAAAAAAAAATAAGTAAAAAAAAAATAAATAAAAAAAAATGAAAACGCCCCTGTCCCCGGTAGCTCGCAATCAGAAGCGAATGCACACTTAAGTCGCCCACATATGTAAACACCGTTCAAACCACATATGTGAGATATCGCCGTGTGCGTTAGAGCGCGTGCAACAATTCTAGCACTAGACCTCCTCTGTAATTCTAACCTGGTAACCTGTAAAAAAAATTAAAGCGTCGCCTATGGAGATTTTTAAGTACCGAAGTTTGGCGCCATTCCATGAGTGTGCGCAATTTTAAAGTGTGACATGTTGGGTATCTATTTACTCGGCGTAACCTCATCTTTCATATTTTCCCCAAAAATTGGGCTAACTTTACTGTTTTGTTATTTTTTAATTCATGAAACCATTTTTTTTTTTTAAAAAGGCGTTTGAAAAATTATTGCGCAAATACCGTGCAAGAAAAAAAGTTGCAATGACCGTCATTTTATTCCCTAGGGTGTCTGCTAAAAAAACACATATATAATGTTTGGGGGTTCTGAGTAATTTTCTAGCAAAGAATGATGATTTGTACATGTAGGAGAGAAGTGCCAGAATAGGCCCGGTATGGAAGTGGTATAAAAAGCCCTGTATTGAAGTGGTTAACGACGTGATAAAAAACGTGCATGCTCAGAAGCAAGTGATGAGACGGGAGCGCTCGTTCTGGTAAAACTAGCCTTCATAATGAAGATGGCACATGCGTCACGCTGTAACGGACTGAAGAGCACGAGGCTGAAAAGCGCGAATTGTCTCTCACCAAACTTTTACTAACACGAGAATCAGCAAAAGCAGCCGAAAGAGTGGCGCCATTCGAATGGAACTTCCCCTTTATAGTGCTGTCGTACCTTTCATACGTCACCGCGCTTTGTTGGAGCATTTTTTTTCACGATAGTGTGTGGGCAAGGCAGGCTTGAGAAGAATCACGTCGAGAAAAACTTTGTTTTTTTAATGACAATAAAACCGGTCGTGTGTGCGCGGCATTACAGTCAGAGTTCCCTGCCATAATTCCTGACCCTTTTTATGCCCACCTGGGTGTTTTGGCTGCCCCCGCCCTTTTTTGTGTGTACTGGCCCCTCACCTTCCATCCTCCATGATTTAACGACTTGTCAACCAGGCCTTTTATGGCACTTTTTGTTTGCAAGTAAAAATCTGTATTTTGTTGCTAAGAAAATGACTTATAACCCCCAAACATTAAATATATATATATATATATATATATATATATATATATATATATATATATATATTGTGAGGGGGTTAACTCGGTAGCGGGTGTGTGTGTGACCCCCTGGTTGGGCTCCCCACACAAAAACAGGGCCAGCAGACGGAGGTTGTGGTTTTCAAAATCAAAAAGGTGCGGTTTATTTCTCTATGTACAGTGACAAAAACACAGCAAAGCCAAAAAGAAACATAAACAAAATAAATCCTGGTCAGTTTGACCTCTGACTAAACATGCAGGTTTCCTAAACTAACAACTGGGATCAGCCTGGTGCTGTCCTAGTCCCTAAGTCCCTGGTTTAGTAAAAGTCCAAACAAATAGCCACACAGGCTTTGCCTCACCGCACAGGGGTTCACTCTCCCTAGACAGTCCACACAGGTCTTGTTCCAGGCATGAGCTAACATCTAATGAAGCTGGGAGTTCTTATAGAGGCCTAAATGAGCTGACAAGCTTCAGCTGGCCTCATCAACTCCCTGTCTGTACGACGCCCCACACTCTCCCTAGAGGTATGAGTCATCCATGAGCCTACTAGCCTCAGCTGGGCTTATACAACTCTCCACCCTAGTTGTATAAGTCAGCATAAAGCCTGAATCTGGGAGAAATATATCTACCCCCCTGGATGCAACCAGGTGACTTTACCTTCCTGCTGTCACATACCCCCCCCTCTTGTTTTAACCTTGGGGTTGGAACACCAGCAATCAGGCATTCATGTACTCGAGACAAAGCATCCACATTCCCCATTTGAACGCCAGGGCGATGCTTTACTGTGAAGTTGAATTCCTGTAGGGCCAGGAACCACCTATTCACTCTTCTATTTGTCTCCTTGTTTTGAGCCATCCACTTTAACGGAGCGTGATCCGTAACCATGTCAAAGTGCCTACCTAGCAGATAGTACCGAAGGGAATCTAGAGCCCACTTCACCGCTAAACACTCCTTTTCAACCGTGGCGTAATTTACCTCATGGGACTTCAACTTCCTGCTGAGGTAAATGACTGGGTGCTCTTCCCCGTTCCAGACCTGGGACAATACTGCTCCTAACCCCACATCTGACGCATCACTTTGTACGACAAAGTCTTTAGAGAAGTCGGGTGAGTACAACACTGGCTGGCTACATAAGGCTTGTTTCAAGAATTGGAATGCTGCCTCAGCCTCGGGGGTCCATTTAATCATGACCGACCCTTTCCCTTTCGTCAGGTTGGTTAGGGGCACAGCCTTAGAAGCAAAGTGGGGAATGAAGCGCCGATAATAACCCGCGATTCCCAGAAAGGCCCGTACCTGCTTCTTGCTGTTGGGACGTGGCCAACTCTGGATGGCCTCGACTTTGTTGAGTTGGGGTTTTATCACTCCCCTGCCAATGGTGTACCCAAGATATTTGGCCTCCTCCTGCCCAATGGTACACTTCTTGGGGTTAGCCGTAAACCCCGCTTCCCGGATAGAGTCTAGGACTGCTTGCACTTTTGGCAGATGTGAGGCCCAATCTGTGCTATGGACAATTACGTCATCCAGGTAAGCCGCAGCATACTTCCGATGGGGCCTCAGTATCTGGTCCATTTTCCGCTGGAATGTGGCCGGCGCATTCTGTAACCCGAACGGCATTCTCTTATATTGGAACGCCCCGTCTGGGGTTACAAATGCGGTTTTCTCTTTGGCCGACTTGGCCAGGGGAATTTGCCAATACCCTTTTGTGAGGTCAAGAGTCGTCATGTATCGGGCTGTTCCCAGCCGGTCGATCAACTCATCTATACGTGGCATGGGGTAGGTGTCAAATTTTGTAACTTTGTTCAACTGACGAAAATCGTTACAAAATCGCCAGCTCCCATCTGGTTTAGGCACCAACACAATGGGACTAGACCAATCACTTTGGGACTCCTCTATCACCCCTAAGTTCAGCATTTTCTGTACTTCCTCCCGTATTGCCTCCCGTCGGGCCTCTGGGATCCGATAGGGTTTTAACTTCACCCTTTCACCGGGCGGGGTAATAATATCATGCTCTACCCCAGATGTTTGTCCCGGCAGCTCAGAGAACACCTCCTTGTTGCGAAGCACAAACTCCTTAACCTCCTGTTGTTGGGGTTGTGACAAGGTGGCTGCTATTCCAACCTCCGGAATCACGCAACCAGTTTGAGCTGGTGACCAAGTTTCTGCGACTAGGGACTCTCTATCCCTCCAGGCTTTCAACAGATTAACGTGATATATCTGTTCGGGCTTTCGCCTTCCTGGTTGTCTGACCTTGTAATTCACTTCGCTCACTTTTTCCATTATCTCGTAGGGGCCTTGCCATTTGGCAAGGAATTTACTTTCAACCGTAGGGACAAGTACCAATATCCTATCCCCCGGGGAAAAGGTACGGGTCTTTGCTCCACGGTTGTACACTCTCTGCTGTGCCAACTGCGCTTGGGCCAAATGTTCCTTCACGATGGGCATTACCTGTGCAATTCGATCTTGCATCAGGGCGACATGCTCAATCACACTCCTGTGGGGAGAACTCTCACTTTCCCAAGTTTCCTTGGCAATATCCAACAGCCCTCTTGGGTGTCTCCCATACAGTAACTCAAAGGGGGAGAATCCCGTAGAGGATTGGGGCACCTCCCTAATAGCAAACATCAAATAAGGAAGTAGACAGTCCCAATCCTTTCCATCTCTATCCACCACTTTCTTCAACATTTGTTTTAGGGTTTTGTTGAATCTTTCAACCAGCCCATCGGTTTGGGGGTGATACACAGATGTACGCAATTGCGTCACTTTGAACAATTTACACAGCTCTTTCATAACCCGGGACATAAAGGGTGTACCTTGGTCCGTAAGCAGTTCTTTACAAATACCCACCCGGCTAAAAACAAGAGATAGCTCTTTGGCTATGGTTTTGGCCGAGGTATTTCTGAGAGGGATCGCTTCTGGATAACGGGTGGCATAGTCCATTATAACCAATATGTACTGGTGCCCCCTAGCGGACTTGATTATAGGACCTACCAAATCCATTGCGATTCTCTCAAACGGGACCTCAATGATGGGTAGAGGGACCAGCGGGCTACGGAAATGTGGCATCGGGGCCGACCTCTGACACACAGGGCAGGAGGAACAATAATTTTCTATGTCCTTCATCACCCCAGGCCAATAGAATCTCTGTAATACCCTCTCTCGGGTTTTCTCTGTCCCCAGATGACCTCCAAGAATGTGCCCATGGGCCAACTCCAACACCAACTTCCTGTAAGGTTTGGGCACCACAAGCTGCTCAACGGTTTCTTCTGCCCTTTTTGCCACCCGATACAGTAGGTCCTTCTCTACGCTGAAGTATGGGTAAGTGCAGGTATTATCTGGGTTCACTAACTCGCCATCTATTTCCACTACGTTTTCCCGTGCCTTTATTAGGGCGGGGTCTTTTAACTGTTCTGTGGCAAAATTTTCCCTGTGAACCTCCAGATCAGAAAACTCCACAGACGGTAGGTTTTCGTCTGAGGAGGTGGGCTCCTCTCCAGTTTCTTGAGTCTCCCCTGCCAATACCGACAAGGGAAATTCTGGAGAGTCCTCACCACTCTCAGAGGAGTTCTGGCTATCACATTCCTGGTACATAGGGGCACCAGTGGGGGGCTCAGGATCATCCCACAGTTCCCAGAACTTCGGAAAATCTCTTCCCACAATGGCATCATGCGGTAATTGAGATACTAACCCCACTGGATGAGAGAGGGTACCTTTGGGGGTCTCGAAACACACTGTAGTCACTGGATACTCTCGGGTGTCCCCATGCACACAAATAACAGCTACCTTGCTATTCCCAGAGACCTCTGTTTTAACTAATTCAGCCTTTATCAGGGTCACAAGGCTACCTGAATCCAGTAATACCACAACATTTCTACCATTAATACACATTTTGCATAAATGTTTCTCAGTTCCCCGAATGGCAGTGCATGCGACTGTCGCACACAGCGACTGACGTCTGTCCGTCAGAAAGTCACATTGCATGGGTTCCTCCACAACCGGGCAATTTGCTGCAATATGTCCCGCTTGCCGGCAGCGGTAGCAAACAATCCTTTTGGCTGCCTCTTGAGCCCCTGACTTCCCAGGCTGTTCTCGCCAAACTTTGGGTAGAGCTCCCACCCTCTCACTCTCTCCACCCTCACCCCTTGGAATCCTCTTATCCGCCCCTGGGGATGGTCTGGTCTTAGGGTGGAAAGTCCGAGAGTCTCTGGAAGAGGCCGTCAGGTTCTCTGTAGCCAAGTATTTCTCTACACGATCCACAAGACCACTGGCCGTCTCTGGGTCTCCATGGCTTACCCACTTTTGGATGGCAGTAGGAAGAGCTCTCAAAAACCGATCCATTACAACACGTTCCACAATCTCTGGTGCGGACAAAGTCTCTGGCTGTAGCCACTTCCTGCTCAGGTGAATGAGATCATACATTTGAGACCTGGGGGGTTTTCCAAGCTGGAAAGTCCAGTTATGCACACGCTGAGCCCGGACAGCCAGGGTGACACCCAGCCTTGCCAATATTTCAGCTTTTAGCATCACATAGTCTTTTGCTTGGTCAGGCTCTAGGTCATAGTAAGCCTTCTGCGATTCACCAGTTAACAGAGGAGCCACCAGTCCAGCCCACTGCTCCTCAGGCCACTTTTCTCTTTCAGCAGTCCTTTCAAATGTGGTCAAAAATACCTCTGGATCATCCTCTCCAGTCATTTTTGTCAATAAACGACTCACCCCAAAGGACGCGGTATTAGTGGGACGGCTTTCCTCACTGGTCTGCGGACGTTGCTGCATTACTGCTTCCATTTGTTGTAGTCTCTGCTCTTGCTTCTGTAACAGGTCTATGAAGCGGGCCTCAGATTGCTGCTGGGCTTGTTGATGAGCTTGCTGCTGGGCTGCAAGGCTCCTTTGCAAACCTGCATTTGTCTGCTGTTGATTGGCATTTGCTAGAGCCAGCTGTTTCAGTATCTCCTCCATGCTGGCTTAAAAAAAACTGCCACTGGTTCTCCACCAACTGTGAGGGGGTTAACTCGGTAGCGGGTGTGTGTGTGACCCCCTGGTTGGGCTCCCCACACAAAAACAGGGCCAGCAGACGGAGGTTGTGGTTTTCAAAATCAAAAAGGTGCGGTTTATTTCTCTATGTACAGTGACAAAAACACAGCAAAGCCAAAAAGAAACATAAACAAAATAAATCCTGGTCAGTTTGACCTCTGACTAAACATGCAGGTTTCCTAAACTAACAACTGGGATCAGCCTGGTGCTGTCCTAGTCCCTAAGTCCCTGGTTTAGTAAAAGTCCAAACAAATAGCCACACAGGCTTTGCCTCACCGCACAGGGGTTCACTCTCCCTAGACAGTCCACACAGGTCTTGTTCCAGGCATGAGCTAACATCTAATGAAGCTGGGAGTTCTTATAGAGGCCTAAATGAGCTGACAAGCTTCAGCTGGCCTCATCAACTCCCTGTCTGTACGACGCCCCACACTCTCCCTAGAGGTATGAGTCATCCATGAGCCTACTAGCCTCAGCTGGGCTTATACAACTCTCCACCCTAGTTGTATAAGTCAGCATAAAGCCTGAATCTGGGAGAAATATATCTACCCCCCTGGATGCAACCAGGTGACTTTACCTTCCTGCTGTCACAATATATATATTTTTTTTTAGTGGAGACCCTAGAAAATAAAATGGCGATTGTTGCAATTTTTTATGCATTCAAGTATTTGCGCAGCGGTGTTTCAAACGCAATTTTATGTGAAAAAAATACACTTTGATCAATTTTCATGCAAAAAAAAAAAAATGCAATAAAAAAAAACTATAAAAGATGATGTTACATGGAGTAAATATATACATAACATGTCACGCTTTAAAATTGAATAGTGACAAACTGTGATACTTAAAAATCTCCATAGGCTTTGTTTTAACTACTTCCCTACCCGCCCATAGTCAAATGACGTCCACAGATGGGATCTCCCATCCTGGGTGGGCGTCATATGACGTCCTGGGATTTGTGGGGGGGATAGCTGAATGATGGTGCAGCTAGAGGCATCATTCAGATATCCTTCTATTCTTCCGGCGATTCTGTGCACAATAAGAACGATCATAGCGGCGGTTCCACCGCTTGATCATTCTTATAGGCGGCGGGAGGGGACATCCCCCCCCTCCCGCCGCCATCTGGTGCTTCTTCCGGGCTCTCCCGTGCCATCTAGGACCCGGAGAATGAATGGGAAGCATAGAGATGACTGGTGACCAGATCTCTATGACCGTCGGAGGCCCGGGCGCGATGTGATGACGTCACGCCCGGGTTCCCAAAGGTAAACAAAGCCGCGACTGCGGCTAGTAAGCATGAGATCTTGATTTATTTTTCCCGATCTCATGCTTTCCAGCCTGAAGGAGCGATGTGGGGTCTTATTGACCTCACATCTCTCCATAAAGAGGACCTGTCACAATAGATTCCTATTACAAGAGATGTTTACATTCCTTGTAATAGGAATAAAAGTGATCAAAAAAAAAATAAAGTGTAAAAATATAAAAAATTAAGTAAAATCCAAAAATTCATAATATATTTTTTTTTAAAACGACCCTTTCCCCGGTAGCTCGCGATCAGAAGCGAACGCACATTTAAGTCCCGCCCACATATGTAAATGCAGTTCAAACCACATATGTGAGGTATCGCCACGTGCGTTAGAGCGCGTGCAACAATTCTAGCACTAGACCTCCTCCTCTGTAACTCTAACCTGGTAACCTGTAAAAAATTTCATACCGTCGCCTATGGAGATTTTTAAGTACCAAAGTTTGGCGCCGTTCAATGAGTGTGCGCAATTTTAAAGCGTGACACGTTAGGTATCTATTTACTCGGCGTAACATCATCTTTCATATTTTATAAAAAAATTGGGCTAACTTTACTGTTTCGTTGTTTTTTAATTCATGAAACCATTTTTTTTTCCCAAAAAAAGGCATTTGAAAAATTATTGCGCAAATACCGTGCAATAAAAAAAGTTGCAATGACCGTCATTTTATTCCCTAGGGTGTCTGCTAAAAATACATATATAATTTTGGGGGTTCTGAGTAATTTTCTAGCAAAAGAATGATGATTTGTACATGTAGGAGAGAAGTCCCAGAATAGGCCCGGTATTGAGGTGGTATAAAAAGCCCCGGTGTTGAAAGGGTTAAAGATGTTTACAGGTTACATGTTCAGAGTAATGCCCCCGTACACACGGGGAAAAGGTCAGACGGAAAAATTGAGAACCAGCTCTCAATTTATTGCTGTCGGAATTTCCGACAAAAAAAAGTCAGATGGAGCATACACACGGTCGGAATTTCCGACCAAAAGTTCCCATCGGACTTTTTCTGTCGGAAATTCCCACCGTGTGTACGGGGCATTACAGAAGAGGTCTAGCACTAGAATTATTGCTCTCGCTCTAACATCCGTGGTGATACCTCACATGTGTAATGCGAACGCTGTTTACATGTTTGTGCGCCACTTATGTATTGTGTTCGCTTCTGCGGCGAGAGCACGGGGGCCAGTGGCGACTGGTGCTCAAAATTTTTGGGGGGCGCAAACAAACTGAAAAAAAAAAATCAATTGCCTTCACTGTGCCCATTAAACGCAGCCACTGTGCCCAAACGCCACCAGTTTGCCCCCTCAAATACAGCCAGTTTGTTTCCATATACAGCCAGTGTGCCCCCATATATACAGCCAGTGTGCCCCCATGTATACAGCCAGTGTGCCCCCATATATACAGCCAGTGTGCTCCCATATACAGCCAGTGTGCCCCCATATACAGCCAGTGTGCCCCCATATACAGCCAGTGTGCTCCCATATACAGCCAGTTTGTCCCCATATATATAGCCAGTGTGCCCCCATATATATAGCCAGTGTGCCCCCATATATATAGCCAGTGTGCCCCTATATATATACAGCCAGTGTGCCCCCATATACAGCCAGTGTGCCCCCCATATACAGCCAGTGTGCCCCCATATATACAGCCAGTGTGCCCCCATATATACAGCCAGTGTGCCCCCCATATACAGCCAGTGTGCCCCCCATATACAGCCAGTGTGCTCCCATATACAGCCAGTGTGCTCCCATATACAGCCAGTGTGCCCCCATATATATAGCCAGTGTGCCCCCATATATATAGCCAGTGTGCCCCCATATATATATAGCCAGTGTGCCCCCATATATATAACCAGTGTGCCCCCATATATATATAGCCAGTGTGCCCCCATATATATAACCAGTGTGCCCCTATATATATACAGCCAGTGTGCCCCCATATACAGCCGGTGCGCCCCCATATACAGCCAGTTTGTCCCCATATACAGCCAGTGTGCCCCCATATACAACCAGTGTGCCCCCATATACAGCCAGTTCCCCCCAAATGCAGCCAGTTTGTCCCCCATATACAGCCAGTTCCCCCCAAATGCAGCCAGTTTGTCCCCCATATACAGCCAGTTCCCCCCAAATGCAGCCAGTTTGTCCCCCATATACAGCCAGTTCCCCCCAAATGCAGCCAGTTTGTCCCCCATATGCAGCCAGTTCCCCCCAAATTCAGCCTGTCCCCCCCCCCCCCAGCCCTGCACTTACCTTCCTTGGTCCGCGCCGTCCTCGATGTGTTCTCCTGCCCTCGATGTCGCTTCAGCCAATCAGGTTACCGGTAACCAGATCCGGTGAACCTGATTGGCTGAAACCCCCACAGTCTTCTCCAAGGAACGCACCCCCGTGCGTACCTGGGAGGAGTTTTTGGAAGCCGAATACAGCGTGGCTGGCTCTGATAGACACTTCCAGAACACACCCACCGCCGGCCACCGCTCTAATTCATATGGCCGGCGCTCACCAGGAGGCCGGCCATATGAATAGTGGGCAGCGCGGCAGCGGTGACAATACACAGATTCATGCAATGCATAAATCTATGTATTGTCTTTCAGTGGCGGTGCGAGAGCGAGAGGGGGCGGGGCTCTGGCGCCCTCTATGGACGCACCGCCACTGACGGGGGCGCTTTTAAAAATTGTTTTCCTCTTTATTTATTTTTAATCTTACACTGTGCCTTTTAATTTGTATTTATTTTTTTAATTGATCACTTTTATTTCTAGTACGGGATGACAGGTCCTCTTTTTGGAGAGATCTGGGGTCTATAAGACCTCAAATCTCTCCTCTACCTTTAAAGAGGAAGTAAACCCTCATTATTATTTTTTTTTTTAATGAACCCTGCAAGAGAATGTCATAATGAGCTAGTATGCATGGCATACTAGCTCATTATTATCGACTTACCTGAGATCGAAGCCCCCAAAGTTCTCCTTCGTGCCTTCCCCGCCGCCGCCATGTCTCCGACGATCTTCTTCCTGTTATCGCCGCTCCGGCGCTGTGATTGGCCCGGAGCGGCAATGATGTCATGCGCGCTCGGGCCGGCAAGATCCATTCAGAAAACCGTCAATGATGCCGGCCCGCTAGTGCGCACGCGCGTGACGTCATCGGTGCTGTGCTTTACAGCAAATATCTCCTTAACCGTGTAGGTTTAGGAGATACTTCTTGCACCTACAGGTAAGCCTTAATCTAGGTTTACCTGTAGGTGCAAGTTGTGTGGTTGGCTTTACAACCACTTTAAAAGCAAAAAAAAAAAAAGTGATATTTTTATAAATAAAATAAAAAAAGTTTACTCCCGCCCTATACCGGAAGTGACGTCATGATTTGGCTCCGGTCCTCCAAGGCCATAGAGGTGATCAGAGATGATCTATGGCCAGGGAAAGAGAGGGTAGCCGCACCAGGTGAGGTATGTCCACGTAATAATCCTCCTCACAGAAACCTCAGGTGCAGGCGATGCATCAAGCAAGGCAAAAAAGAAAATGTCTTTCTGGACAGCCGCACTCAAAACGAAAGTTGCCTTTATTGTAAAATCAAAGCAGCACTACAAGCCACAGCAGACCGGACAGCTGACGCGTTTCACACTATTCTTAGTAGGAAAATAGGGCAAACTCAGTCAAATCAAAAACACCTCATCCCGTTTTAGTGAGAACAAAAAAAAAGAGAATGGACAAGGAGTACATATGTACCCTGGGACTTTTAAAGCGGTGTTCAATGGAGAAACAAAAAGTATTAAAATTATTTATATGTTTATTGAAAACAGTAAAAAACGAGCAAGTATTAGGATAAAATGACCATCCATACTGAATATATGACTAGAAAAGCCATATGTATGAAAAACTGCCGTAAAGTCACTCGACTAGTTTCGCTCCGATGAGCTTCTTCAGGAGGTTAATTGACGTTACGGCAGATCACACTGAGAAAATACAATAGAGAAATACAATAAACAAGCAGAATGGCTAAATGACAAGTTACTGTATATACTCGAGTATAAGCCAAATTTTTCAGCACATTTTTTTGTGCTGAAAATGCCCCCCTCGGCATATACTCGAGTCACCTTTTTGCGCCTGATCTCCCAGACTTTGGGGTACAAACTTGGCACACATGTAGCCCCACTCTTCCTCTACACGTGTGCAAAGTTTCTTGTCCGGGGGATCTACGGCCGGGGAGCACCGATTTTTCAAAGCCGGGCACCCCTTCTATAGACTCCCATGTTAAACAGTAATTTCTCCTGTAACTTTGGGGACCCGGTACTGGCCGACCGTACGTCTCCTGGACGAAACTTGGCACACATGTAGCCCCAGTTCTCCTCTACAAGTGTGCAAAGTTTTCTGTCTGGGGGACCTATGACCGAGGAGCACTGATTTTTCAAACCTGGGCACCCCTTCCATATACTGCCATGTTAAACGTAAGTCTAGTCATGGGCACAGTGAGGCATGGGCACAGTGAGGCATGGGCACAGTGAGGCATGCGCATGGACATAGTGAGGCATGCAGATGGACACCCTAGGCTTATACTCGAGTCAATACGTTTCCCAGTTTTTTGTGGTAATATTAGGTGCCTCGGCTTATATTCGGGTCGCCTTATACTCGAGTATATACTGTAGTTTAGTTTAGATAAATTCTATCTCCTTGTCCATTCTCTTTTTTGTTCACATTATTCTTAGTGTTTAATCATAGCTGATTAGCACAAAAAATAATTTCAAATAAATACCATTCCTTGAAAACCATGTGATCGGGGGGGGAGTAACCAATTGTGCTTAATTATGTTTAATTATGTTTAACACTCTACCACTCAGGTGTTAATTAAACATAATTAAACACAATTGGTTACTCCCCCCCCCCTCTGATCACATGGTTTTCAAGGAATGGTATTTATTTGAAATTATTTTTTGTGCTAATCAGCTATGATTAAAGACTAAGAATAGCGTGAAACGCGTCAGCTGTCCGGTCTGCTGTGATTTGTAGTGCTGCTTTGATTTTTACAATAAAGGCAACTTTTGTTTTGAGTGCGGCTGTCCAGAAAGACATTTTCTTTTTTCACCTCTATGGCCAGCCCGCGCAAAACCGTCAGATCATTTCCCGGTAAAAACGGTAATCCCGAGAAACACCAGAGAGTGGCGCACAGAGGGGGGGGGGGGGGTCGACATCTCCCGCTGCTTTTAAAGTGTTCCGATTCATAAGAAAGCCAATTACCGGGTGAAAAAATAAATACTGGGGTTATGTCTGATAGCTTCAACCATAACCCCAGTAAACCACTTGCAAACCACAACATATATATATATATAAATATTGCGGTTGGCAAGTGGATAAAATACATAAATCGAGTGCAGGGGGGCGGGAACCTACATAACGGACAGAAGAAGGAAGCAATGACTCAGATGTCAGAATTCTATGTTCAGCTGATAACAATAGTAATAACCGGTTACTGTTAAATGCTATTTTAACATTTTCACGGAAAAGCAGCTGGGGCGGTGGGGGGGGGGGAGGGGGGGGCTTCCATGGATGATCGCGGTGGGACACCAGCCTGCACATATAAAGTAGGAGTATGACCAACGCTGGGACATAGAATAAGATTGTATCTCGTCCCCCTCCCTCCTTCCTATGTTCCTATGTAGGAACGCACGAACAGCACGGCACCATGAATATTAATGACCCCTGGGGTTCGGATCATATTTTTTTAAAGGTTTCTTTTTTGCTACAATTACAGAAAAAGAAAAAAAAATGATAACATTAAATCTACATGAAATATATTGCTCCCTGACCCCATTAGTACAATCCTAAGAGCCGTATGGAGCTGCCAGCGTTCTAACGCATACAATGAAATATATAGCTTGACGTTCAGAAAGTGGCGGAAATTATTTCTTTAGTACTATTTCTAGGAAAAGCGCGTTATGATAAGTGTTGGAAAGCTGCTGCAGATACGACTCTTACCGGGCAAGATGGTGCTGAACACATGGAGGTGTATTTATAAAAAATAAAAAATAAAAATGTTGCTGTTCATCCTTTGAAACTGTGCAAAAAATAAAAAATAATCGAATGTTCCCAGGCTATATCCTCTGCAGATCGAATGTGTGGTTATTAGGGAAAATACAACATTATAGTCACTAGATGGAGCTGAAGAGCATACATACTTTCCATGATAGCGCCATCTAGTGGCTATAATGCAGTATTAACCCCATTAAAACATTTTTAAACTGAATAGAATATAACCTGAGAACATTAAATTTTTCCTTTTTCTCACAGTACAAATTTTCATGCAGCTTTAATGGTCAAACAGCTATATATATATATATATATATATATATATATATATATATATATTTTTTTTACAAATACTGCTAGCCTTTTAACACATACAATGAAATATACAGCTCAACGTTCAGAGAGTGCCAGGATTTATTTCTTTAATATTTCTAGAAAAGCGCGTTATGATGAGTTCTGGAAAGCCGCTGCAGATACGACTCTTACCAGTCACGATGGTGCTGGACACATGAAGGTGTATGCATTTTTTTTCTTTTAAAAAGTGCATAGCTGTTTATCCTTTGAAACTGGGCAAAAAATCAGATACAACTCTTACCGGCCAAGATGGTGCTGAACACATGGAGGTTTATTTATTTTTTTTTTTTTAAAATGTTGCTGTTCATCCTTTGATACTGTGCAAAAAAAAAAAATCGAATGTTCTCAGGCTATATCCTCTGCAGATTGAATATGTGTTAAGGGAAAATACAACATTATGGCCACTAGATGGAGCTGAAGAGTATATTTTCCATGATGGTGCCATCTAGTGGCTATAATCCAGTATTAACCCCATTAAAACATTCGCAAAATTAAGAGAATATAGCCTGAGAACATTACATTTTTCCCTTTTTGGCACAGAACAAATTTTCATGCAGCTTCAATGGTTAAACAGCTATAATTTTTTTTTATAAATGCTGCCAGTTGCCAGCGATCTAACACATACAATAAAATATATGGCTTGACGTTCAGAAAGTGCCGGGATTTATTTCTTTAGTGTTTCTAGAAAAGCGCGTTATAATAAGTGTTGGAAAACTGCTGCAGATACGACTCTTACCCGGTCAAGATGGTGCTGGACACGTTGGGGTGTATTTATTTTCCCTGTTCATCCTTTGAAACTGTGCAAAAAATCGAATGCTCTCAGGTTATTTCCTGTGCAGATCAAATGTGTGATTAGCGAAAATGCAACATTATGGCCACTAGATCACTTAGATGAAGATAAAGAGCATATTTTTCCATGATAGCGCCATCTAGTGGCCGTGACTGCTGCTCCTCTCTGCCAATCCCTTCACTGGCTTCCCCTACCCAATTGTATAAAATTCAAAATACTAACCACAACCTACAATGCCATCCACAACATCGCCCCCCATCTACATCACCAACCTCATCTGCAGATATCATAGTTACATAGTTAGTCAGGTTGAAAAAAGACAAAGTCCATCCAGTTCAACCATAAAAAAATAAATAAATAAAATAAAAAATATCGTACAATCCCATATACCCAATTCTATACCCACAGTTGATCCAGAGGAAGGCAAAATATCGCCCAAATCCTCCTCTCCGCTCATCCCAAGCCCTTCTGCTCTCTAGCTCTCTTGTTACCTCCTCCCATTCTCACCTCCAGGACTTCTCCAGAGCCTCTCCCGTCCTCTGGAACCCCCTACCCCAGTATGTCCGGTCAGCCACTCCCCTGTTCGCCTTTAGACGATCCCAGAAAACTCAATTTTTCAAGGAAGCCTACCCCACCTCCACCTAAGAACCGTACCCGAGTCACCTCCATCAGATCATCCCCCGCAGCTATTACCTTTTGTACCACCTTTAAACACAAGCTACCACCTAGTGGCAGAACTTTCTAATTACAGTACAATATATGAGAAGTTTTTGTTGAACGGGGGTTTTAGCATGTTGTTATACAGGCATAGGTGCAACAACCATTCTCATATATTATACTGTGATTAGGAGTTTTGCCACTAAGTGGCAGTGTTACATTTAAGGACAATACATTACACAAGCATTAAACATAACACTACCACCTAGTGGCAGAACAAATAATTACAGTACAATATATGAGACATTTTTGTTGAGCGGGGGTGTTAGCATGTTGTTATACAGACAAAGGTGCAACAACCATTCTCATATGTTATACTGTGATTAGGAGTTCTGCCACTAAGTGGAAGGGTAGGTTCACCTTTTAAAGAAAAATGTGTACGGTGAACTTATACAGTACCCCCTCCTTAACCCCCCCCCCACAGTCCCGCTGCCTCACGGTTTCGGCGCTTAATCTCCTAAATGTACCCCATCAGGAGGGACGTTTAGGAGCATTCTAATTGGTCGCCGCCGTCATATGGGTGGCGCTGACCAATCAGCACCCGCGCAGCTCGTCCTCTTCGCAGGGAAGAAGAAGAGAGAAAGCTGAGGGGATATCTAAGCGCTGAAGTCATGAGGCGGCTATACCGGGGCTCAGAACGGGAGATTACTACGCAACAGGTCAGCGGGACTGGGGGGGGGATGAGGAGGGGGTCCTGTGAAAGTTCACCCTACAGATTTTTCTGTAAAGGTGAACTTACACTTTAATGACAATACGTTACACAAGCATTAAACATAACACTACCATCTAGTGGCAGAACTACTAATTACAGTACAATATATAAGAGGTTGCTGTTGAGTGGGGGTGTTAGCATGTGAGTTATACAGGTATAGATGCAACAACCATTCTTATATATTATACTGTGATTAGGAGTTCTGCCACCTGGTGGTAGTGTTATATTTAAGGACAATACATTACACAAGCATTAAACATAACACTACCATCTAGTGGCAGAACTACTAATTGCAGCATAAAATATAGATTATAATGTTTTGAAGTAAAAGTTTATTAGTAAGTTAATGACTTCTGTACAAATGATTACGGCCTATTTGCAGATGCAGCTGACACAGCAGGATGTCCTAGAGCTGCCCATACACATGAATGTGAACGCAGCCATGCCCCATGATTTGTATGAATAACGCACGCACCTTCTACCTTATATTGCTCTATAAATATGTCAGTTTGAAAACCAAAATTTAAAATAAAATTGTCCTTCACCCAAAAAAATCCTTAAAAGGAGGAAGAAGTTAATTAGGGCTGATTAGGGCTGGCCAAGAATTAATAGGATCAGAAAGGATGTTTGGTGCCCTTTCTTTTTTGGCCCTGCCTCCCTCCAGTGTGCCATACTTGTGTGCCAAAAGCCTCTCTCTGGCCCTCAGTTCCCGGCAGAGCCCGGCTTCACATCTACTTAAGTGCAGTGGATGTCCCACGCATGCAGAGACATTCTGAGCTTTGAGACATGCATATCAGCCCATCTTTGCGCATGCACAGGAAACCCGCCTGTGCGCATATGTGACGTAGGTCTCAGCTGGGACCCAAAGCCCTACGGCTTATCTGCTCACGTGCAAAATTGGGAGGGGGGGTGGTCTTCATACCTGCTGCATCTATTATGAGCACAGGGATGGTGGGAACCCCCCTTATAATAGGCACAGCAGGTGTACAGACCCGGGAACTCAGCACAGAGATGGTGAGAACCCCTCATAATGGGCACAGCAGGTGTACAGACCCAGGAACTCAGCACAGGGATGGTGGGAACCCCTCATAATGGGCACAGCAGGTGTACAGACCCGGGAACTCAGCACAGAGATGGTGAGAACCCCTCATAATGGGCACAGCAGGTGTACAGACCCGGGAGCTCAGCACAGGAATGGTGGGAACCCCTCATAATGAGCACAGCGGGTGTACAGACCTGGGAACTCAGCACAGGGATGGTGGGAACCCCTCATAATGGGCACAGCAGGTGTACAGACCGGGGAACTCAGCACAGAGATGGTGAGAACCCCTCATAATGGGCACAGCAGGTGTACAGACCCAGGAACTCAGCACAGGGATGGTGGGAGCCCCTCATAATGGACACAGCGGGTGTACAGACCCAGGAACTCAGCACAGGGATGGTGGGAGCCCCTCATAATGGGCACAGCGGGTGTACAGACCCGGGAACTCAGCACAGGGATGGTGGGAGCCCCTCATAATGGGCACAGCGGGTGTACAGACCTGGGAACTCAGCACAGGGATGGTGGGAACCCCTCATAATGGGCACAGCAGGTGTACAGACCCGGGAACTCAGCACAGAGATGGTGAGAACCCCTCATAATGGGCACAGCAGGTGTACAGACCCAGGAACTCAGCACAGGGATGGTGGGAGCCCCTCATAATGGGCACAGCGGGTGTACAGACCCGGGAACTCAGCACAGGGATGGTGGGAGCCCCCTCATAATGGGCACAGCAGGTGTACAGACCCAGGAACTCAGCACAGGGATGGGGGGAGCCCCTCATAATGGGCACAGTGGGTGTACAGACCCGGGAACTCAGCACAGGGATGGTGGGAACCCCTCATAATGGGCACAGCAGGTGTACAGACCCAGGAACTCAGCACAGGGATGGAGGGAACCTCTCATAATGGGCACAGCAGGTGTACAGACCCAGGAACTCAGCACAGGGATGGAGGGAACCTCTCATAATGGGCACATTAGGTGTACAGACCCGGGAACTCAGCACAGGGATGGTGGGAACCCCTCATAATGGGCACAGCAGGTGTACAGACCCAGGAACTCAGCACAGGGATGGAGGGAACCTCTCATAATGGGCACAGCAGGTGTACAGACCCGGGAACTCAGCACAGGGATGGTGGGAACCCCTCATAATGGGCACAGCAGGGGCACAGCCCCAGGAGGAAGTCAGCACAGCACAGGGATGGTGGGAGCCCCTGATTTTTCGTTAGGTTCGTTAACTTTTCGTAACAATTACTAACATTTGTTATGATGAATTTAAAAAGCAAACCCAGGATGTCAGCACAGCACAGGGATGGTGGGAGCCCCTTATAATGAGCACAGCAGGTGTACAGCCCAGGAGGAGGAAGTCAGCACAGCACAGGGATGGTGGGAGCCCCTCATAATAAGCACAGCAGGGGTACAGCCCAGGAGGAGGAAGTCAGCACAGGGATAGTGGGAGCCCCTGAATCTTCGTTAGGTTTGTTAACTTTTTGTAACAATTACAAACATTCGTTATGATGAATTTAAAAAGCAAACCCAGGAAGTCAGCAGCGCTGCTGACTTCCTGGGTTTGATTTTTAAATTCATCATAACGAATGTTCGTAATTTTACGAAAATTTAACGAATCTAACGAAAATTCGTATTTCGAACAAATCCAAATTGAATTTCGGACACGAAATACGAATTAACGACTAATACAAAACGGAACGGAATGAAACAAATTTATTGACGGCGCCCATGTCTAGGGCATTCCAGACTCGTCGGGATTATGATTTGGAAGCACTTTTTCTAGTTAGTCTAGTAGTCCGTTATTTCACGTGGAGTGCACGGTGTCAGGTATCCTTACGGAAATAAAATCCTCCCTGTCGAAGTGGTGGTGCAGGACATTCTGGGTGAGGTTGGGAAGATTCGGGGTCTTGAGAAAGACAGGTGGCAGCAGGAGGCCTGAATGAGGGCATGGAGGAATATCAGGACTCTGTAGCTGCTGCCTGTTGATCTCGGGGTGTGCGGCTTTCTTTCTGTCATTGCTTCACTCCCCTAGATTTTCAGATCAAATATATTTTTGATAAAAGGCTACATGCATGGTGACAGTGATGTTCCTTAGTCTGGCTCTCTCGCAGGGATTATGTTGTGCGCAATTTGGTTTGCACCGTTTATTATGTTCTTGTTCTTTCTGCTTTGTATAGTCCTATTCAATTATTTTGTAAATATGTTTTATTTATTTATTTATTATAGTTTTATTGTATTTAAGTTGTTGTTTGTAAGATTTTCAATAAACAAAATTAACCCCTCATAATGGGCACAGCGGGTGTTCAGACCCTGGAACTCAGCACAGGGATGGTGGGAACCCCTCATAATGGGCACAGCGGGTGTTCCGACCCTGGAACTCAGCACAGGGATGGTGGGAACCCCTCATAATGGGCACAGCGGGTGTTCAGACCCAGGAACTCAGCACAGGGATGGTGGGAACCCCTCATAATGGGCACAGCAGGTGTATAGACCTGGGAACTCAGCACAGGGATGGTGGGAACCCCTCATAATGGGCACAGCAGGTGTACAGACCCGGGAACTCAGCACAGGGATGGTGGGAACCCCTCATAATGGGCACAGCGGGTGTACAGACCCAGGAACTCAGCACAGGGATGGTGGGAACCCCTCATAATGGGCACAGCGGGTGTTCAGACCCTGGAACTCAGCACAGGGATGGTGGGAACCCCTCATAATGGGCACAGCGGGTGTTCAGACCCAGGAACTCAGCACAGGGATGGTGGGAACCCCTCATAATGGGCACATCAGGTGTATAGACCTGGGAACTCAGCACAGGGATGGTGGGAACCCCTCATAATGGGCACAGCAGGTGTATAGACCTGGGAACTCAGCACAGGGATGGTGGGAACCCCTCATAATGGGCACAACAGGTGTATAGACCTGGGAACTCAGCACAGGGATGGTGGGAACCCCTCATAATGGGCACAGCAGGTGTATAGACCCGGGAACGCAACATTGGGATGGCAGGGACTCCTCATATGGGACAAAGCAGTTTAGGGGAACTTTGTCGTATGCCTAGGTAGGTTTCCTATAAAAATGCCTCCAGTTGAATAAAATAAATACAGGCAAACATTCATACAGCCGTAACCAGCAGCAAATCCCGGCCATTGTTTATTTCATATCTGTCCGTTCGGATTTGTGTTTAATGCGCATGCCTGGCATGTAGATGCCAAATCCCATTCCGGCCCGTCATCCTTTCTGTTTTCCAATATACAGTATTTTCAATTATTACTAACTAGATTTTCCAGAAATACATTTTACTCGGCGGATGCGGGATTATTTTTCCAGATGGCGTTCGGATCACTTTTCGGGGGAGGGGGGGAGCCCCGGAGAAGCGCTGAATATTTGAATAACAAATGTAAATAAAAGTGCAATATTTTTGCGGGAGGTTGAATGGAAATGCAGTTGCTTCGGATGTCACTTTTATTAAACGCACGCCCTTCCATTTCATGCGTTGGGAGGCAGCGAAATTGGTGCGTTTACAGATGGCTTCACCTAATGGCTTTCTGTCACATGGATTTGAATTCTGCATTTTCGTCCGCGAAGGTAAACTCCGGCAGAACCCAGAATGTGTCATTACGGACCAACCCCCCCCCCCCATCCCCTCCTTTCCTCTCCCCCCCACCCCCTGCAATATGTTACCCGCCAGCTAACTCAACCTTTTGCTTTACCTAACCTTGTCGAATTGAAAATGAACTTGTCTGGTTAATGGGAGCTGCGGTGACACCGTTCTGAAAACTTCTACGGCGACGCTTTAAAGCTCCCAATGATAAAGGGAAATCGTAGTGCAGCAGGCGAGGTATAGAGTCTACCCACCATTCTGAGATGGGGAATTTAAGGCAAAATCAGCGTTTTTTTGGGGTTCAGTGGGAGGTGGTGACACAATGTGGTGAAAGAAAAGCTTGCAGCGTGCAGTGAAATCAGAGCAAACTCAGTAAGCCCAGTCCAGAGCTTCTTTCTCTTTCTTCTTCTTCTTCTTCCTTCTTCCTTCCTCCTTCTTCCTTCTTCCTTCTTTCTTCCTTCTTCTTCTTCCTTCTTCTTACTTCTTCTTACTTCTTCTTCTTCCTTCTTCTTCTTCCTTCTTCTTCTTCCTTCTTCTTCCTTCTTCTTCTTCTTCCTTCTTCTTCCTTCTTCTTCCTTCTTCCTTCTTCCTTCTTCTTCTTCCTTCTTCTTCTTCCTTCTTCTTCCTTCTTCTTCTTCCTTCTTCTTCTTCCTTCTTCTTCCTTCTTCCTTCTTCCTTCTTCTTCTTTCTTCTTCCTTCTTCTTCCTTCTTCTTCCTTCTTCTTCCTTCTTCTTCCTTCTTTTCCTCTTTTCCTCTTTTCCTCTTTTCCTCTTTCCTTCTTCTTCCTTTTTCCTCTTCCTTCATCTTCCTTTTTCCTCTTCCTTCTTTCTTCTCAACCAATACTCTGCTGTAGATTCTAATTTAGTCCATGTGTTGCTCACAATACGCTTCCACACTTAGCGATTGGCGGTTATATTTCTGACCACCTCAAAGTTCAGTTGATGGAACCTGTTGGTCTTCCTTGATTTGTTTCAGCAGCATTTTTTTTCTGTGCTGCCCATTGAATCCTCCAGTGGACAGGTTGATATCAGCATGGCAACCGATTCATTCTACAAATGTGGCCAAATCATAGCAATCTGTGTTTTTTGGATTTGGTCCTTTACTGAAGATTGACGATTGCAACTTTTCTGAATTGTCTCATTCCGATGGCAATCACAAAGACTGTCTTAGGCATTGCATTTCTGCCTTAGGTGTTGCATTTGGAAGACCGTGAAAATTTTAAAGTAAGGTTTAAGTAGAGTCCATGTTTTCAAACCGTACAGAAGAATTGGAAGGATCAATGTTCGGAGGAGGCAAATTTTTATCTTGGTGGAGATGTTGGCCTTCTTCCAAGGGACACGCCATTTGAGTGAGGTGAACACTACTGTTGGCTGGTTTATCCTGCTGTGGACTTCAGTAGTGGATGCAATCATCTTCTCATGCACCAATGATCCTAGGTATTTGAATTCTTGGACCTGCTCAATCATCGAGGGGAACTCTGACCTACGATCCATCCATGGTGGTCACTTTGGTCTTATCCTCACTAATTCTTAGGTCGTAAGTAGGGATGAGCTCGGTGTTCGAGTCGAACATACGTTCGACTCGAACATCGGCTGTTCGATCGTTCGACGAAGATCGAACGATTTGGGCCGTTCGCGCCTAATTCGAGTGACGCGAACGGCCCACAATGCACTACGCCATCGCAGTGTCATCCAGGCGCTGTGATTGGCCAAGCATGCACTGTGACCCCGCATGCTTGGCCAATCACAGCGCCGGCAGCGAGGAGAGCAATGATTGGCCACAGGCAGGATGCCTGTGGCCAATTATTGCTGAGGGTGTTTAGTACACGCCCCACACTATAAAAGGCCGCCAGCACGGCGGCCTAGTGTAGTGTGTTCCGGAGCAGGGAAAGAGAAGCATAGGCAGGGACAGTGACATTTTTTTTTCTTGCTTAACCTGGATTCCTTTAGTTTAGGGAAAGAGAAGGATAGGTAGGGAGAGTGTCAGTGTGTTTTACTGTGCTAATCCTTGTTTGTAGGGACAGGGAAGGACAGTGAGGGAAATTCTCCTTGAGCTATACTGTGCTAAAGCATTGATCATCAACCATCTTTAAAAAAACATTTTTTCTAGGGACAGAAAACTATAGGTAGGGAGAGTGTCAGTGTGTTTTACTGTGCTAATCCTTGTTTCTAGGGACAGGGAAGGACAGTGAGGGAAATTCTCCTTGTGCTATACTGTGCTAAAGCATTGATCATCAACCATCTTTAAAAAAACATTTTTTCTAGGGACAGAAAACTATAGGTAGGGAGAGTGTCAGTGTGTTTTACTGTGCTAATCCTTGTTTCTAGGGACAGGGAAGGACAGTGAGGGAAATTCTCCTTGTGCTATACTGTGCTAAAGCATTGATCATCAACCATCTTTAAAAAAACATTTTTTCTAGGGACAGAAAACTATAGGTAGGGAGAGTGTCAGTGTGTTTCACTGTGCTAATCCTTGTTTCTAGGGACAGGGAAGGACAGTGAGGGAAATTCTCCTTGCGCTATACTGTGCTAAAGCATTGATCATCAACCATCTTTAAAAAAACATTTTTTCTAGGGACAGAAAACTATAGGTAGGGAGAGTGTCAGTGTGTTTTACTGTGCTAATCCTTGTTTCTAGGGACAGGGAAGGACAGTGAGGGAAATTCTCCTTGTGCTATACTGTGCTAAAGCATTGATCATCAACCATCTTTAAAAAAACATTTTTTCTAGGGACAGAAAACTATAGGTAGGGAGAGTGTCAGTGTGTTTTACTGTGCTAATCCTTGTTTGTAGGGACAGGGAAGGACAGTGAGGGAAATTCTCCTTGTGCTATACTGTGCTAAAGCATTGATCATCAACCATCTTTAAAAAAAAAAATTTCTAGGGACAGAAAACTATAGGTAGGGAGAGTGTCAGTGTGTTTTACTGTGCTAATCTTTGTTTCTAGGGACAGGGAAGGACAGTGAGGGAAATTCTCCTTGTGCTATACTGTGCTAAAGCATTGATCATCGACCATCTTTAAAAAAACATTTTTTCTAGGGACAGAAAACTATAGGTAGGGAGAGTGTCAGTGTGTTTCACTGTGCTAATCCTTGTTTCTAGGGACAGGGAAGGACAGTGAGGGAAATTCTCCTTGTGCTATACTGTGCTAAAGCATTGATCATCAACCATCTTTAAAAAAACATTTTTTCTAGGGACAGAAAACTATAGGTAGGGAGATTGTCAGTGTGTTTTACTGTGCTAATCCTTGTTTGTAGGGACAGGGAAGGACAGTGAGGGAAATTCTCCTTGTGCTATACTGTGCTAAAGCATTGATCATCAACCATCTTTAAAAAAACATTTTTTCTAGGGACAGAAAACTATAGGTAGGGAGAGTGTCAGTGTGTTTTACTGTGCTAATCCTTGTTTCTAGGGACAGGGAAGGACAGTGAGGGAAATTCTCCTTGTGCTATACTGTGCTAAAGCATTGATCATCAACCATCTTTAAAAAAACATTTTTTCTAGGGACAGAAAACTATAGGTAGGGAGAGTGTCAGTGTGTTTCACTGTGCTAATCCTTGTTTCTAGGGACAGGGAAGGACAGTGAGGGAAATTCTCCTTGTGCTATACTGTGCTAAAGCATTGATCATCAACCATCTTTAAAAAAACATTTTTTCTAGGGACAGAAAACTATAGGTAGGGAGAGTGTCAGTGTGTTTTACTGTGCTAATCCTTGTTTCTAGGGACAGGGAAGGACAGTGAGGGAAATTCTCCTTGTGCTATACTGTGCTAAAGCATTGATCATCAACTATCTTTAAAAAAACATTTTTTCTAGGGACAGAAAACTATAGGTAGGGAGAGTGTCAGTGTGTTTTACTGTGCTAATCCTTGTTTCTAGGGACAGGGAAGGACAGTGAGGGAAATTCTCCTTGTGCTATACTGTGCTAAAGCATTGATCATCAACCATCTTTAAAAAAACATTTTTTCTAGGGACAGAAAACTATAGGTAGGGAGAGTGTCAGTGTGTTTTACTGTGCTAATCCTTGTTTGTAGGGACAGGGAAGGACAGTGAGGGAAATTCTCCTTGTGCTATACTGTGCTAAAGCATTGATCATCAACCATCTTTAAAAAAACATTTTTTCTAGGGACAGAAAACTATAGGTAGGGAGAGTGTCAGTGTGCTTTACTGTGCTAATCCTTGTTTCTAGGGACAGGGAAGGACAGTGAGGGAAATTCTCCTTGTGCTATACTGTGCTAAAGCATTGATCATCAACCATCTTTAAAAAAACATTTTTTCTAGGGACAGAAAACTATAGGTAGGGAGAGTGTCAGTGTGTTTCACTGTGCTAATCCTTGTTTCTAGGGACAGGGAAGGACAGTGAGGGAAATTCTCCTTGTGCTATACTGTGCTAAAGCATTGATCATCAACCATCTTTAAAAAAACATTTTTTCTAGGGACAGAAAACTATAGGTAGGGAGAGTGTCAGTGTGTTTTACTGTGCTAATCCTTGTTTGTAGGGACTGGGAAGGACAGTGAGGGAAATTCTCCTTGTGCTATACTGTGCTAAAGCATTGATCATCAACCATCTTTAAAAAAACATTTTTTCTAGGGACAGAAAACTATAGGTAGGGAGAGTGTCAGTGTGTTTTACTGTGCTAATCCTTGTTTGTAGGGACAGGGAAGGACAGTGAGGGAAATTCTCCTTGTGCTATACTGTGCTAAAGCATTGATCATCAACCATCTTTAAAAAAACATTTTTTCTAGGGACAGAAAACTATAGGTAGGGAGAGTGTCAGTGTGTTTTACTGTGCTAATCCTTCTTTCTAGGGACAGGGAAGGACAGTGAGGGAAATTCTCCTTGTGCTATACTGTGCTAAAGCATTGATCATCAACCATCTTTAAAAAAACATTTTTTCTAGGGACAGAAAACTATAGGTAGGGAGAGTGTCAGTGTGTTTTACTGTGCTAATCCTTGTTTCTAGGGACAGGGAAGGACAGTGAGGGAAATTCTCCTTGTGCTATACTGTGCTAAAGCATTGATCATCAACCATCTTTAAAAAAACATTTTTTCTAGGGACAGAAAACTATAGGTAGGGAGAGTGTCAGTGTGTTTCACTGTGCTAATCCTTGTTTCTAGGGACAGGGAAGGACAGTGAGGGAAATTCTCCTTGTGCTATACTGTGCTAAAGCATTGATCATCAACCATCTTTAAAAAAACATTTTTTCTAGGGACAGAAAACTATAGGTAGGGAGAGTGTCAGTGTGTTTTACTGTGCAAATCCTTGTTTCTAGGGACAGGGAAGGACAGTGAGGGAAATTCTCCTTGTGCTATACTGTGCTAAAGCATTGATCATCAACCATCTTTAAAAAAACATTTTTTCTAGGGACAGAAAACTATAGGTAGGGAGAGTGTCAGTGTGTTTTACTGTGCTAATCCTTGTTTGTAGGGACAGGGAAGGACAGTGAGGGAAATTCTCCTTGTGCTATACTGTGCTAAAGCATTGATCATCAACCATCTTTAAAAAAACATTTTTTCTAGGGACAGAAAACTATAGGTAGGGAGAGTGTCAGTGTGTTTTACTGTGCTAATCCTTGTTTCTAGGGACAGGGAAGGACAGTGAGGGAAATTCTCCTTGTGCTATACTGTGCTATAGCATTGATCATCAACCATCTTTAAAAAAACATTTTTTCTAGGGACAGAAAACTATAGGTAGGGAGAGTGTCAGTGTGTTTTACTGTGCTAATCCTTGTTTCTAGGGACAGGGAAGGACAGTGAGGGAAATTCTCCTTGTGCTATACTGTGCTAAAGCATTGATCATCAACCATCTTTAAAAAAACATTTTTTTCTAGGGACAGAAAACTATAGGTAGGGAGAGTGTCAGTGTGTTTTACTGTGCTAATCCTTGTTTCTAGGGACAGGGAAGGACAGTGAGGGAAATTCTCCTTGTGCTATACTGTGCTAAAGCATTGATCATCAACCATCTTTAAAAAAACATTTTTTCTAGGGACAGAAAACTATAGGTAGGGAGAGTGTCAGTGTGTTTTACTGTGCTAATCCTTGTTTGTAGGGACAGGGAAGGACAGTGAGGGAAATTCTCCTTGTGCTATACTGTGCTAAAGCATTGATCATCAACCATCTTTAAAAAAACATTTTTTCTAGGGACAGAAAACTATAGGTAGGGAGAGTGTCAGTGTGTTTTACTGTGCTAATCCTTGTTTGTAGGGACAGGGAAGGACAGTGAGGGAAATTCTCCTTGTGCTATACTGTGCTAAAGCATTGATCATCAACCATCTTTAAAAAAACATTTTTTCTAGGGACAGAAAACTATAGGTAGGGAGAGTGTCAGTGTGTTTTACTGTGCTAATCCTTGTTTCTAGGGACAGGGAAGGACAGTGAGGGAAATTCTCCTTGTGCTATACTGTGCTAAAGCATTGATCATCAACCATCTTTAAAAAAACATTTTTTCTAGGGACAGAAAACTATAGGTAGGGAGAGTGTCAGTGTGTTTTACTGTGCTAATCCTTGTTTCTAGGGACAGGGAAGGACAGTGAGGGAAATTCTCATTGTGCTATACTGTGCTAAAGCATTGATCATCAACCATCTTTAAAAAAACATTTTTTCTAGGGACAGAAAACTATAGGTAGGGAGAGTGTCAGTGTGTTTTACTGTGCTAATCCTTGTTTCTAGGGACAGGGAAGGACAGTGAGGGAAATTCTCCTTGTGCTATACTGTGCTAAAGCATTCCTCATCAACCATCTTTGAAATCCTTGTGTTTTGGACAGTCAGGGAAATTGTCATTGTGCTATTCTGTGCGAAAGCAATCATCCTCAACCATATTTAGAAATCCTTAAGTAAAGGGACAGAGAAGGACACCTGAAGGTAGCCCTTATTGCTTTTTTCCCATCTCCCTGCAGGCCATCCATTAGAATGTCTGGAAGGCAAACAAGGAGAGGCAGACAGTCAGGAGGCAATAAAAGAGGGCAAGCAGGCTCTGTGTCTGGGGGCAACAGTGCTGGTCGTGGACGCGGTGCATTGTCATCAGCACATGGCCATGGGACACGCTTGTCCTTCTTTTCGGCAGCTGGACATGTTGAGCCACATCATGCCGAAGACTTGGTAGAGTGGATGACCAAGCCCTCCTCCTCCTCCTCATCCTCTCTCACCCAGGCTCAGGGTACTGGCAAAGCAGCTGCCAAAGCGTCCTCTTCCCTGGTATCAATGTCAGACTCATCATCAGTCACTCCTTCCCTAGACCCAACATGTCCTCCTCCTGAGGAGTCCCCCGAACTGTTTCAGCACAGTGTTGGGTACATGCTCCAGGAGGATGCCCAGCGTTTCGAAGGGTCTGATGATGAAACCCAGCTACAGGAAGGCAGTAGGGTGAGAGCAGACAGAGGGGATGCTCAAGAAGGACACCAATCTGGCAGTCATGTTCCAGCAGCTGCAGCATACTGCCAGATTGGCTCCAGTGAGGAGGAGGGAGGGGATGATGAGGTCACTGACTCCACGTGGGTGCCTAATAGGAGAGAGGAGGAGGAGGAGGATGAGGAGGAGGCACATCTCCAACGAGGCAGGATGCCCTTTGGTGGCCAGCGTAAGGGCAGTACACCGACGGAATCACACCGCAGAGCTCCGCCTGTGCAGGGCGCTGCCTCTGCCCGTCATTCAAAAAGTTCTTTGGTGTGGGCCTTTTTTGAGGCTAGTGCATCAGATCGCACAGCTGCTGTTTGCAACATATGTCTCAAGCGTATATCGCGTGGCCAAAACATCAGCCGCTTGGGTACCACATGCCTGACCAGACATATGTTGACCTGCCATGCAGCTCGTTGGCAAGCCTACCTCAAAGACCCACACCAAAGAACAAAGCGGACCTCTCCTTGCACCGCATCAGCTGGGATCTCCAACCCCACTATAACTTCAGTCCTCTCTGAAACATGCACTGAGAGGAATGAAGGTGTAGAATTAGGTGTGTCACAGCCAAGTACTTGCGGCCACTCTGCTAGCAGTACACCGACGTCCGATTCTAGCAGGCAAATTTCCCTGCCCCAGCTGCTGGACCGTCGAAAGAAGTTCACTCCCAGCCATCCACATGCCCAGCGGTTGAATGCTAGCTTGGCTAAATTGCTAGCGCTTCAACTGCTGCCTTTTCAGTTGGTAGACTCGGCCCCCTTCCGTGAGTTTGTGCAATGTGCGGTTCCTCAGTGGCAGGTTCCCAAACGCCACTTTTTCTCACGGAAGGCTATTCCGGCTCTCTACCGGCATGTGGAAGGCAATGTCTTGGCCTCACTGGACAGGGCGGTCAGCGGTAAGGTGCATATTACCGCTGACTCATGGTCCAGCAGGCATGGACAGGGACGTTACCTTTCTTTCATGGCCCATTGGGTCACTCTTTTGGCAGCTGGGAAGGATGCAGGACAAGGTGCAGTAGTGTTGGAGGTTGTTCCACCGCCACGCCTACAAAATGCTACTAGTGGTTGTGACACACCTCTCTCCTCCACCCCCTCCTCTTCTTCTTCCTCCATGGCCTCTTCCTGTGCTTTGTCCTCTGAACCAGCGGTGCTCCGTAGCCGTTCAAGGGGCTACGCAAGTACGCAGGCAAAAAGATGCCATGCCGTGCTTGCGCTGGTGTGTTTGGGGGACAGAAGCCACACTGGGGCAGAGGTCCTGTCTGCTCTGCAGGGCCAGGCCGAGAGGTGGTTGATGCCACGCCAGCTTAAGCCAGGAATGGTGGTTTGCGACAATGGCACCAACCTCCTCTCCGCCCTCCGACAGGGACAACTGACCCATGTGCCCTGTGTGGCTCACGTCCTTAACCTGGTGGTGCAGCGGTTCTTGGGCAGGTACCCGGGCTTACAGGATGTCCTGAGGCAGGCCAGGAAAGTCTGTGTGCATTTCCGCAGATCTTATAATGCCAGTGCTCGCCTGGCTGAGCTGCAAAAGGAGTTGAACCTGCCCAAGAACCGCCTTATATGTGACATGCCCACCAGGTGGAACTCAACGTTGGCCATGCTGCAGCGGCTGCACACGCAGCAGAGGGCCATCAATGAGTACCTGTGCGACTACGGCACCAGGACAGGGTCAGGGGAGCTTGGTTTTTTTTCTCCACGCCAGTGGGGCATGATCAGGGATGCATGCACTGTCCTGGCACCATTTGAGGAGGCCACGAGGATGGTGAGCAGTGACAGTGCATGCATCAGTGACACTGTACCTCTTGTCCACCTGTTGGAGCACACGCTGCGTGGAATAATGGACAGGGCACTTGAGGCAGAACAGAGGCAGGAAGAGGAGGACTTCCTTGCCTCTCAAGGCCCCCTTTACCCAGACAGTGTTCCTTCTGTCCCACCCATCGCACAGGAAGAGGAGGAGGAGGAGGAGGAGGAGGATTGTGTCAGCATGGAGGTGGAGGCTGGCACTCAGCATCATCAGCAGCAGTCTTTTAGGGATGATTTACAGTCCCAAGAAACCAGTGGACTTGTACGTGGCTGGGAGGAGGTGGCTGCGGATCATGTCGTCCTTAGTGACCCAGAGGACTCCGGACCGAATGCCTCAGCTAACCTACGCTGCATGGCCTCCCTGATCCTGCAAAGTCTGCGGAAGGATCCTCGTATTCTTCGGATCAAGGAGAGGGACCATTACTGGCTGGCCACTCTCCTTGATCCACGGTACAAGGGTAAGGTTGCGGACCTTATGTTACCGTCGCAGAGGGAGCAGAGGATGAGACAACTCCAGGAGGCCTTGCAGAAAGGTCTGTGCAACGCGTTCCCAGAGACTGGGAGGTTACAAACTCCTGGTCCTGGACAACGAGTTGCTGAGGCTTCGGCCAGTCAAAGAAGGAGCGGTGGGGAAGGTGGCCGTCTGACCGATGCGTTCAGACAATTCTTTAGTCCGCAGCCCCAAAGTATGATCGGTTCCAGCAACCATCGCCAGCGTCTGATAAACATGGTGCAGGAATATCTAGGGGCAAGGTCAGACTTGGACACCTTCCCCACCGAAAATCCTCTGGCTTACTGGGTCTTGAGGATGGATCACTGGCCAGAGCTTGCACAGTATGCAATTGAGCTACTGGCCTGTCCTGCATCCAGCGTTCTTTCGGAACGCACATTCAGTGCTGCTGGAGGATTTGTCACGGATCACAGGGTGCGCCTGTCCACCGACTCGGTTGATCGACTGACTTTCATCAAGATGAACCAGTCTTGGATCACCACCAGCTACCACACACCTGATGCTGATATAACAGACCAATTGATTTTAACATGTCACATCCCTTCAAGACTGATGCTGATGCTGAGTGCCTGTGCTGTTATGTTGACTGGCTATCCTCCTCCTCCGAGTCCTCAATGATACGATTGATGATGATAGCTTGGAAGATCATTTTTGTTTATGGGTGCCGCCACCAGTGGCTAAGGCCCAATTTTTCAGCCCCTGTTTAACAGGGGCGTGTAATTACAATTTTTGAAGCAATACTTTGCAACAGGGCTCATTGCTGTGCTCCAAGTACAGTATCTGTGAGGGGTTGCAGTGTTGTGCCACCAGTGCCTAAGGCCCAATTTTTCAGCCCCTGTTCAACAGGGGCATGTAATTACAATTCTTGATCTAATAATTCACAGCAGGGCCCATTCCTGCACCCACCAAGAGTAACTCTGAGGGCTTACAGTGTTGTGGCAACACCACCACCACCTCCACCACCACGAAAGGCCCAATTTTTCAGCCCCTGTTCAACAGGGGCATGCAATTACAATTCTTGATCTAATAATTCACAGCAGGGCCCATTGCTGCACCCACCAAGAGTAACTGTCAGGGCTTACAGTGTTGTGGCACCAGCACCACCATCAAAGGCCCAATTTTTACTACCACTGTTCAACAATTATATGTAATTACAATTCCTGATATAATAGTTGACAGCAGGGCGTTCCAGCACCAACCAAGAGTAACTGTGAGTGCTTACAGTGTTGTGCCAACACCAACAACTAAGGGGCCAATTTCTGCAGAGTATATACGGCAGGTCCCTACTTTCAAACATCCAACTTACAAACGACTCCTACTTGCAAACGCAAGAAGACAACAGGAAGTGAGAGGAAATCTACCCCTAGGAAGGAAAATTCTCTCCTGTAAGAATTAATATGGGAGAAAGGTGTCTCCTCTGTACTGATGCTTTATCACCAATCCTTGTTTCAAGAAAAACACCACATTTCAAAAACAGTTGTCATTGGGACGGAAAGTGAGGTGAAATGTTCTGAACAGGGGCACAGACAGCAAAACAAATGTTACAGGGGTGATAACCCTTACCTATGTTTTCCAAAAAGTTTAAAAATAGATTTTTGGTCTGGAGCTACACTTAAACAATGTACCTGTTCAAAATTACAAACACATTCTACATAAGAACAAACCTACAGTCCCTGTCTTGTATGCACCGCCTGTATACGGCTGTTCAGAGTATATAGGGCCTTTTTTATTTTATGTGCGGGGTTCCCCTTAATATCCATACAAGACCCAAAGGGGCTGGTAATGGGCTGGGGTGGGGGGGGGGGGGGTCATGGGGTAGCTATGCCATTTTTCTTAAAGATTTTCATCCATATTACCGGGACCAGACATTACATTAAAGCCGCAAGCAGTTTTAAATGGCTTTTTTTTCCTTTAGAAGTGTCATTTTGTGCAGGGACAGTTCTAAACACGGGAAACACGTGGCACTTCACAGGCATACTTTAGACACCCCCCAGGTACGATATTTAAAGGAATATTTGACTTTTTTTTTTCACTTTATGCATCATTAAAATGACTGCTCCCGAAAAACGACCGTTTTTAAAACTTCTTTTTGCATTGATACATGTCCCCTGGTGCAGAACCCGGGTTCCCAAACCCTTTTTAGGACAATAACATGCATAATAGTCGTTATAATTAGCACTTTAGAATTCGAACGTTCGCATCCATTGTATTTAATAGGGTTCTAATGTTCGTACGAACGTTCGGTCCGTTCGCGGGTTCTGGTGCGAACCGAACCCGGGGGTGTTCGGCTCATCACTAGTCGTAAGATTCAACGATGTGGGTAACATGGTAAAGAATGTGATTGACCTCTACATCCATGTCAGCAAGTATCGCATTGTCATCTGCAAACATTAAGTTAGTCAGGACAATATTCACATTGTCCTTGAAGGCTTTCCTCAAAATGGCATTGATCACAATATTGATAATGACAATGTAAGTATTAGAGGCAATTTTCTTACTTCAAAAGAACCCTTGAAATCACCTTAAGGTCTTGGGGAACCCCTGCTAAAACCAATTCATTAGGGGGCAATGATAAAATGACCCTAACATTTGTGGCCAATGGGAAGAATGACCCCTTGCAGAGGTGGTCAGTGGGAAGAATGCCCCCCTTACAGCGGTGGTCAGTGGGAAGAATGCCCCCCTTACAGTAGTGGTCAGTATGCCACCCGTAGAGATAGCTAAAAGGTAATTGGTGTCATGCAGCTGGATATGCCAGGAGACAATGGTCCCAGAACTATGCAGGAATCATCACTGGAGATCAATTAGCTAAAGCTCAAAGAGGAACCTCAGGAGAAACCCTAAGGTTACAGGGGGGAGCAACCTCAGGAGAAACCCTAGGGTTACATGGGGGAGCAATCTCAGGAGGAAACCTAGGGTTACATGGGGCAGCAACCTCAGGAGGAACCCTAGGTTTATATGGGGGAGCAACCTCAGGAGGAACCATAGAGTTACATGGAAGAGCAGCCTCAGTAGGAACCCTAGGGTTACATGGAGCAGCAACCTCAGGAGAAACCCTAGGGTTAGATGTGGGAGCAACCTCAGGAGGAAACCTAGGGTTACATGGAGGAGCAACCTCAGGAGAAACCC
Organism: Rana muscosa; assembly: GCA_029206835.1. Lineage (NCBI taxonomy): Eukaryota > Metazoa > Chordata > Amphibia > Anura > Ranidae > Rana > Rana muscosa. Next base: position 204,216,107 of record CM055119.1, on the reverse strand, counting down.
TAGGGTTCCATGGAGGAGCAACCTCAGGAGAAACCCTAGGGTTACATGGAGGCGCAATCTTACGGGAACCCTAGGGTTACATGGAGCAGCAACCTCAGGAGAAACCATAGGGTTACATGGAGGAGCAACCTCAGGAGGAACCCTAGGGTTACATGGAGGAGCAACCTCAGGAGAAACCCTAGGGTTACATGGAGCAGCAACCTCAGGAGAAACCCTAGGGTTACATGGAGGCGCAATTTAACGGGAACCCTAGGGTTACATGGAGCAGCAAGCTCAGAAGGAATCCTAGGGTTGCATGGAGCAGAAACCTCAAGAGGAACACTAGGGTTAAATGGAGGAGCAACCTCAGGAGGAACCCTAGGGTTACATGAAGCAGCAACCTCAGGAGGAATCCTAGGTTTACATGGAGCAGCAACCTCAGGAGGAACCCTAGGTTTATATGGGGGAGCAACCTCCGGAGGAACCATAGAGTTACATGGAAGAGCAGTCTCAGGAGGCACCCTAGGGTTACATGGAGGAGCAACCTCAGGAGAAACCCTAGGGTTACATGGAGCAGCAACCTCAGGAGAAACCATAGGGTTACATGGAGCAGCAACCTCATGAGAAACCCTAGGGTTACATGGAGGCGCAATCTTACGGGAACCGTAGGGTTGCATGGAGGAGCAACCTCAGGAGGAACCCTAGGGTTACATGGAGCATCAACCTCAGGAGAAACCATAGGGTTACATGGAGGAGCAACCTCAGGAGAAACCCTGAGGTTACATGGAGCAGCAACCTCAGGAGGAACCCTAGGGTTACATGGAGCAGCAACCTCACTAGAAACCCTAGGGTTACATGGAGGCGCAATCTTACAGAAACCCTAGGGTTACATGGAGCAGCAAGCTCAGAAGGAATCCTAGGGTTGCATGGAGCAGAAACCTCAAGAGGAACACTAGGGTTAAATGGAGGAGCAACCTCAGGAGGAACCCTAGGGTTACATGAAGCAGCAACCTCAGAAGGAATCCTAGGTTTACATGGAGCAGCAACCTCAGGAGGAACCCTATTACATGAGAGAGCAACCTGAAGAGGAACGCTAGGGTGAAATGAAACCCTGGTTGAGCATTGTTGCATTCGATTCTCACACAGTATCATCCATCGTTAAGCAAACTCCATGTGAATCTTTTATGCATTTTCAATGACAGTGATTGGTTCACCACCAGTGAATATTTTATAAAAGTTTACATTTACTGCTTTAATATGTCACTCATCCCTATTTTTCCTGATTCTACCCGACCATCTCCCATAATATTTGACCCTCATTTGGAAGAAGGTTGAGGAAATGCAGTCACCTTTATGTAAATGTGGTCCGCGCTCGGCAGGGAGGGGTGAATGAATAATGCACAGTCAGGTGTATTGATTATCCAGCCTTGATTGGCACTCATTTTAATTACACTTGACCTTCGTCCCCAGGAGAGCTCAGCTTTATTAACACAAACAAAAGTCTCTGTGTGCATGTAGATGTATCATAGGTACATAGTGAGGTGGAAATGAACATAACTAAACATCTAACAAAAAAAAAAAAGTCACATGGCTTTGGATCACCAGAGCCATTGGATTCTTTTACCCGCTTAGCCTACAGAACATAGAAAATAGAAGAACATCTGGAGGGTTGGAACCTCTGTCATTGTCAGTGGCAGCTAGCGTTTTTTTTTTGGGGGGGGGGGGGTGGCAAACAACAGGATGATGGGTCAGACATCAAAGCCCTACACTTACCCCATCTAGGACGGGCAATCCTATTGGATGCCAAAGAGGAGGGGGGAGGAGACGCACGGCGGAAGCCGTCGTGATCCAAAAGAGAAGGAGACGCGATGGAAGCTGCCGTCGCTCGTATGACACGCTGCACGCCCGTCTCCTTCTCTTTTGGATCACGACGGCTTCCGCCGTGCTTCTCCTCCCCCCTCCTCCTTGGCGTCCAATAGGATTGCCTGTCCTTTCAGACAATTGGGTGATGGGTCTCAGGACCAGCTTTCTGATTGGTCGGGAGGAAAATCAGTGTGAAAATAGCGAATATTCATTTGCTATTGTCACACAACTGGGTGGGCTCTGCACCCCGAGCCCACCCTTTTTGGAAGCCTATTAGAGTCTCTGGCTCTAATCACGTGCTTAACCCCCCCCCCCCCCCCCATTGGGATCCATGCACCCAGAGCCCCGCATATAAATTAAGGGACCAGACGCATGGATGGGGGGAGGGTGGCATCCGTGCACCCCTAATGGACGGGCCACCACTGGTCATTGTGTTATTGATGTCTGTGTCCCCATTAAAGAGACTCAGCCTTCCTTCTTTTCTATCTGAGGGGTGTCAGGCAGAATGAAATATAAACCAGATTCCCAGCACTAGAAAACTAGTGCGGGTTCGTGCTCATGTACGTGTGCATTGCACACATGCTCCTATTTCTGAATGAAGAAGCTTTGTATAGTCACTTGCCTACCGGGCACTTTCACCCCCTTCCTGCCCAGGCCAATTTTCAGCTCTCAGCGCTGTCACACTTTGAACGACAATTGCGCGGTCATGCTACACTGTACACATATGAAATGTTTATCATTATTTTGAGACAGATAGAGCTTTCTTTTGGTGGTATTTAATCACCTCTGGATTTCTTTTATTTTTTCTAAACAAACGAACAAACAAATAAATGACAGAAAATTTAGTTCAGCATTATCTGGCTCTTTCTTCCCCAGCCTGACTGTCCCTGGCCCGCCCCTCTCTTTCATTGGATTTCAGTGCTTTCAATCAGGGAGGCTCAGCATCACATGTGGGCGTTCATGTGTGCAGACATCCTAAGTCTCCCGCGAAGTGCGGGAGTCTCCCGTATTTCTGCTACGGCTCCCGGACACCCGCATGCGCCTCCCGATATCCCAGGGATGATCGGGGTGGCGGGAGGGACAGCTGTGGACAACGATCTCCCTGTATAGGTTTTCAGCCGACAGCCGCTTCTCCTTCTCTCCCTCTCTCGGCTGTCGGCTAAAAAGCTATACAGCTGCTCCCTGTGTGCTCCTCCTCTGGCCGTTCCTCTGGTCCCCTGTCCTTCTCCGGCCCCGCTCTGTGTCTTTCTCCGCCCCTCCTGTTCTCCTCCAGCCCCCCTCTTTGTCCTTCTCTGCCCCCCCTGTTCTCCTCCGGCCCCCCTCCGTGTCCTTCTCCGCCCCCCCGTTCTCCTCCAGCCCCCCTCTGTGTCCTTCTCCACGCCCCCTGTTCTCCAGCCCCCTCAGTGTCCTTTTCCGCCCCCCTTGTTCTCCTCCGGTCCCCCTCCGTGTCCTTCTCTGCCCCCCTGTTCTCCAGCCCCCCTCTGTGTCCTTCTCTGCCCCACCCCCTGTTCTCCTCTGACCCCCTTTTCGTGTCCTTCTCCATCCCCCCAGTTCTCCTCTGGCCCCCTCCGTGTCCTTCTCCACCCCCCTGTTCTCCAGCCCCCTCCGTGTCCTTTTCCGCCCCTCCTGTTCTCCTCCGGTCCCCCTCTGTGTCCTTCTTTGCCCCCCCTGTTCTCCTCCGTGTCCTTCTCTGCCCCCTATGTTCTCCTCTGGCCCCCCTCCATGTCTTTCTCCGCCCCCTGTTCTCCTCTGGCCCCCCTACGTGTCCTTCTCCGCCGCCCCCTGTTATCTGGCCTCCATCCGTGTCCTTCTCTGACCCCCTGTTCTCCTCCGGGCCCCCTCCGTGTCCTTCTCCGCCCCCCTGTTCTCCTCCTGCCCCCCTCCGTGTCCTTCTTTGCCCCCCCCAATTCTCCAGCCCCCTCCATGTCCTTCTCCGCCCCCCTTGTTCTCCTCCAGCCCCCCTCCGTGTCCTTCTGCACCGCCCACTGTTTTTTTTCGGCCCACCTCCGTGTCCTTCTCTGCTCCCCCTGTTCTCCTCTGGTTCCCCTCCGTGTCCTTCTCCGCCCCCCTGTTCTCTTCCGGCCCCTCTCCATGTCCTTCTCTGCGCCCCCGTTCTCCGGCACCACCTCCATGTCTTTCTCCACCCCCTCTGTTCTCCCCTTGGCCCCCCACCGTGTCCTTCTGCGCCCCACCCCCTATTCTCCTCCGGCCCCCTTTCCGTGTCCTTCTCCGCCCCCCTGTTCTTCTCTGGCCCCCCTCCGTGTCCTCCTCCGCCCCCCGCAGCCGGCTCCCTCCTCTCCCTATACATGAGTTTTTGCAGGTTGGGATGTCTGTGTGTGGGTGTTACCAAGGGTGGTCTGTGTGCAAATCCAGCCTGCCTAGGAGCACCGACTTGTCCCGACTGACATCCACCCATCATGGCATTTCGATATTTGCTCCCACTACAGTCTGCATCAGGATTGAGGGCTCTTGAGAGGGGTACTGGGACACGATGCTGTGATGTTCTCAGAAATCTCTGTACAGCACCCTGCTGGCCCCTTCCACCAGCCATGATCTGCCTGCATTATATATAGAAGCACAGAGACCCAGTGATGACATCACTAGATCTAAAATAAAGTATGTTATAAAAACGGCATGTTGATGGGGGGGGGGGCAGGAAAGGCAATATATAAGCAGATTAAACTTCAGCTTTAAACTCGGATTAGAAAAAGAAAATCACTCCGGCTTTAGAACATTTTTTTTTTTTTCTAAGTACTGAGTTTCTGACAGCTCCGCACTTCAAGGTGACTTTTATAGACCGTGATTGATGTTAATATGAGGTTCACTTTTTCAACAGGAAAGGAGAAAATAATACGAAAAAAAATCATCTATGTGTTATTTTTAAGGATTTTGTCCTCCTGTGTGCCCGCTGCTCCGCGAGATCCAAATTAATGACAATTACAGCAGAATTCGTTCCCAACCCGATAAAAAAAAAATTGACTGACGAAAAAAAAAAAAAAATCCCGATCTGCTGATTTACTTCAAACAGGCATTAAAATTTATTAGAAAATTTGGGGATTAATTTTGTCTATTTAACAGCAATTTTCAAGGTAAATGAACCTGCTGGCGCGTTGAGCTCGGGTAAAGGAAAGCGATGTGAGCGTTCCGTCAGATTTTTTTTTTTATTCTGTTCCTTGAATGTTTCCGGATACAACGTTTATTATTTGTTTTTTAGATTCTATGTGCTTGCGAGGGCCGCCATACTTTACATTTCATAGTTGTAGGAATGGCAGCAGCTTCAATGACACAAGGCGTGGAGTCTAAGCACCAGTTGATCTTTTCTTGTGCTACTGGTGGTGGAGGTTTGCCAGAAACCCCTGTAAGCCCTGGTTTTCTTTCCCAATAATTGGCACCAGGCCATGGACCCCAGGATCTTCCTACCAAGGCATTGTAATAACAGAAGGGCTACAGTGTGGGGAGAGTTCACAGGGTGGTAGACAAGAGAGTAGTCAGGATCAGGCAGAGGTCATGGCAGGGCAGGTAGCAGACAAAAGGATAGTCAGATCCAGGCAGGGGTCACGGCAGGTAGCAGACAAGAGAGTAGTCAGGATCAGGCAGAGGTCATGGCAGGTAGCAGACAAGAGAGTAGTCAGGATCAGGCAGAGGTCATGGCAGGTAGCAGACAAGAGAGTAGTCAGGATCAGGCAGAGGTCATGGCAGGTAGCAGACAAAAGGATAGTCAGATCCAGGCAGAGGTCACAGCAGGTAGCAGACAAGAGAGTAGTCAGGATCAGGCAGAGGTCATGGCAGGTAGCAGACAAAAGGATAGTCAGATCCAGGCAGAGGTCACGGCAGGTAGCAGACAAGAGAGTAGTCAGGATAAGGCAGAGGACACGGCAGGTAGCAGACAAGAGAGTAGTCAGGATCAGGCAGAGGTCATGGCAGGTAGCAGACAAAAGGATAGTCAGATCCAAGCAGAGGTCACGGCAGATAGCAGACAAGAGAGTAGTCAGGTCCAGGTAGAGGTTGTGGCAGATGACAAGTGAGAAAATAATCATGTCCGAGCAGAAGTCTATACAGGTGGCAAGCAAGGGAGTAGTTAGGTCCAGGCAGAGGTCTTGGTAGGCAGCAAGCAAGAGAATAGTCAGGTCAATATGGGTTGGCAGCAAACTGGCAACTAGTGGGTAGATATTATAATGCTCTTCCTCAGGCATCTGATGATTACACACAGCACCGGCTATTTAAAAAGATGGGGCTTAAATACCCTTCTGGTCAGAGGATATGCCAAGCATCATTACTGGGGACACTAGAGGTCTGTGAGGTAGTGGAGATTTTAGGAATCCTGGAAAACCCAGCAGGGATCCTGCAAGGAATCCTGGAAGAGCCACAGAGATCCTACAAGGAATCCTGGAGAACCCCGCAGGTATCCTGTGAGGAATCCTGGAGAATCCAGCAGGGACCCTGTGAGGGATCCTGGAAGACCCTGCAGGGATCCTACAAAGAATCCTGGAAGACGCGTCAGGGATTATGAAGAATCCTGGAAAAACCAGGATCCTTTGTGGAATCAAAAAAGGGGAAGGGGATAAGGGACATGGACCTTTTGGCCAGAGTGTCAACAGGCCAGGTCAATAGTAGGAGTTCCGACTCATCCAAAGTGAGGATGGAGTTCACCAATGAGGACCAATGTGGGATTCAAAATGGGCAGAGGGTGAGGAAAGATATCCTAAGGATATCTTTCCTCACCCTCTGCCCGTTCTGAATCATTTTTGGAATCCTGGAGGACCCCACAGGGATCCTATGAGGATTCCTGGAAGACCCAGCAAGGACCATATAAGGAATCATGGAAAACCCAGCAGGGATCCAAGAGGAATCTTGAAAAACCCAACAGGAATCCTACAAGGAATCCTGGAAGATCTGACAGGGATCCGAGATGGAATCCTGGAAGACCCAGCAGAGACCCTACAAGGAATCCTAGAAAATCTGGCAGTGATTCTGCAAAATTTGGGAAGGCCTGACAAAGATTTTACAACAAATCCTGTGAGTACTGCAACAGAAATTTTTAGGAATTTCCATGGAAAGATAATTTACAAATCATATGAGCGCTTATAGGACTGTTTTATGTTTTTCTGGGAGAGTTAAGTGTTGGGTAGAGTTAAACAAGGAGATTATACCAAACCAAATCTGAAGTGGCTCTGTCGCTAAAATAAATTTTGAAAATAAATTCCCATGTGCAAAGTAAACATTAAATGCTCCCCTCTCATGCTGCCTGTCCCATCGATATCTTCTATAGGGATTAGACAGTGCCCTATGTGCTCTTTGGTTTGATCCACTGGCCCCTTTATTACTTCTGTATCCTGTAGAGACATGGTGGGTCACTCCAATGGCTGACCAGGTGCCGAAAACAAGCAGGGGCTCGACTTTGCCCCAAACTGTCTATAAATCAAAAAGAGAGAAGTTGGCAGTACTCCGTGAAATTTGACGCAAGTAAAGCTATATTATTCTGGACAAGCAACACAAGGCCATGCGGGGCTTTGTTTTTCTTATCCAGAATAATAAAGCTTTGCTTGCATTGGATTTTGTGTGCTGCAGCTTCTTACCTTTTTATATACAGTGGAACCTTGGATTATGAGCATAATCCGTTCCAGGAGAATGCTCGTAATCCAAAGCACTCGCAAATCAAAGCAAGTTTCCCCATAGAAGTCAATGGAAACAAAGATAATTCTTTCCGCATTGACTTCTTTTGCATGCAATACTGCATGTGGCCAGAGGTGGGGGGGGCCCAGAGAGCCTCGAAAATACTCAGGGACAGGTCGGCTGAACTCGGAAACCCTTGGAAAGGCTCGGGAACGGAGTATTTCCAAGTGTCCCCGAGTATTTCCAAGTATTTCCGAGCGGCTCCAAACCGTTCCGAGTGTCACCGGCGCTCGTCACATTCGATGCCGTCGCCGCCATCATCTACACCCTACATTACCCTTGTATGCTACCGCACATGCGTCAAAGTCTCATTGAGCATGCGCGGGCTTACCTGGCACAGGTAAGCATACTCACGTATGGTTTTCTCGGCAGGAAACACTCTGCCGAGAATCCCGACAAGAAAAATAGAGAGCAGGTTCTCTATTTTTCTCGTCGCGATTCCCGGGAGTTTTCCTGCCGAGAAACCATACACACCACCGGTTTTCTCGGCAAAAAGCTCTCCCAGCAGTTTTCTTGCCGAGAAAACCGGTCGTGTGTACGAGGCTTAAGCCATGGAGTCGTGGAGTGTCCCTTTAATGTAACTTTTGCAGAAGACTGAACACACAAGTGATTTGGACCTAACACCTGTACTAAGAGAACGTTCTTCGTACTCATCTATAATTACGCCTTGATTGGGGGCTAAATTCTCCGAGCCGCAGTCAAGAGGAAATCATTATCTTTTTATCATATCCTAGGGGAATTCATTCCACTTGTTTACTGATATGTGTGTTAGACGAAGGAAAATGCTTTCTAATTAGCATATCTGAAATAATTACTGGTCTGCGTGGAGTCATAATTAATGCATTAGGAAAGAATTTACAATGTGTCGAGGCGAAATAGATTAGCATAAACATGCTTGTTTTACTGGCTGGGCGTCTGACAGTACGTTTTCTTTTGTGCGGCGAAAGTTGACATGCCATCAATTTCCAAAATTCTCCCAAAAAAAAAAAAAAAACTGAAGGAGCAGCAAGGTCATGCTGGTGACAGAATGCTGGTATGTCAACCACAAACTGGGACCTTGTAGACATAGGCAAGTCTAGGAGGTCATCTAGAGGGCCACCAACTGGAGAGAACACCAGACTGGAAGAAATGGTGACCTTAAAGTGAACCATGCAGACCAAAGCAACAGGTCCAACCTTACATACCCTCAACCAATCAGCACCCAGCTCCAGTGATCTCCTATTCAACCGTCTATAGTCCTGGCAATAGTACACAGACCTTCAGTGCAAGGTAAGTGCTTTCCACTGATATCAGTGTTTACCCCCACCCCCAGCTGGGCACTATTGCTCCTCCTTACCCCGGCTGGGCACTACTGTTCCTCCTTACCCACAAACGGGCACTGTTGTACCTCCTCACTCCCAACTGGGCACTATTGTTCCTCCTTTCCCCCTTAAGTGCTATCATTCCTCTCCACCTCCACCTGAGCACTACTGTTTCTCCCCTTCCTCCACTGGGTGCCATTGTCCCCTTCTTTCCCTATATTGTTCCTCCCCACCCAATCAGTGAACTATTGTCTCCCCCACCCCCCCCTTTCAGGTTTGTTTCCCCCCCCACAACCACCTGCTGGGCACCATTGTTCCCTTGCTTCCATTGCTTCACCTTTAACAGCCCCCATTCACCTTAAGGCATGGAGGCCTACCAGTACTTAATTGCCCCCAGGTCTTGGTACACAATGCTAAAGTTTCTGGCCTGTTGGCACAAGGGGCTGAGCGAAGGTAACAGAGGAAAGCACCTGATCTTCAGGAGGATCTGGCCCAATCATGGTAGGAGAGTCTTTGTACAAATGTCCAGAGGCTGGCTTTGGTCGGGGCGCGTGGTACAAAGCGCTATCCAATAACTATCTGTGGTCAGGGTAGGCAGAAGGCACTGCATTATCCTGAATAAGTCTGAGGTCAGGGCAGGCAGCAAAGAAGCATAAATCATAAACAGTCCGAGGCGAGGGAAGGTGTCAGAGATGTGTAAATCAGAAACAGTTTAAGGTCAGGACAGACAGCAGTCTGAAAAAATAGTCCATATTCCAGGCAATAACATATGAATTCATATGGCAGGGCAAATCGGACAGGAACTCACTAGGTAACATTCAGAAACTAAGTAGCAGAATATTATCACAAATCCAGAGCCCTGGGCTTGTGATGATTAGATGAAGCGCCATATCCAATCACAGCCAATCAAGTGGTTGTTGACCATAGGCAAAGGCTGCGAAAACTAGGCAGATGGAGCCGACCCTCTGTCCAATAATGAGGACATTATTTGAGGGCCTCACCACCCTGGCTCAGACAGAGGGGGGCTTTTTTCCTGGCATCAGAGACACAGACAGAGCAAAGGGCATAAGGGCGGCAGACTTCAGGGTAGCAATGTTCTGCCCACCGTGTTTTCTTTCAGTTTACTGGTGTTATGTGCTTAAATAACATGTTGGCTTTCTTGATTTATACCAAGCTAGTTATATGCAGAGCGCAGGCGCCACCTACTGTTCCCTTTCTGGTATAGCTTGCTGTTTTGCAAAGTTACATATTGTTTTCTCCTAGAATGTGTTAATAAAGTTGATAGGAACCAGTGCATTCTGGGAGAATTCTCTAGAGGAAGTGACTCAGCTTCCATTTAAAAAATCTACAGAGACAGTAAGGCATGTTTTTCTTCAATCTCTCGCCATGACCTCTTAGCGAGCTTAAAAAGTATGTTTTGTTATCCCATTCTGTTATGGAGCATTATTTCTTTATTATATGTAATATTGTACTGATTGATGTTTGTTTTATCAATTTGTAGTTTCACCTGGCTTGTTCCAATAAATCTAAGATCAAAGAAATATGGTATCTGAAGTTTATGGATCAGGAAGGTTTAGCTCTCTGTGCCAGTGGCGTTGCTATGGGGGTGCTGGGGGTTCGGCCCGCACACGGGTGACACCCGCCAGAGGGTGACACCCGGCTCAGACTGGCACCAACGCCGCATTGAGAGGAGCGCCGCAGCTCCCTCCTTCCCTTCCGGGATCTCCTCTTCTCTGCTCCATGCAATGTGCGGGGAGAGTGGGGGAGGAGGGAGTGAGGCAGAGACAGACTGGGTGCCTGGGGTTCGACCGTCCCCACACACACCTCCACACGGCGTGATCGCAATCAGATCTCTGTCCCCATCATCTGCACTCACTGCCGCTTCCTCCTCGGCTCTGACGTGTACAGAGGCCTGAAGGAAGAGCCGAGGATGAGGAGGGACACCATCCACGCTACGGCACCTGCCCTGAGGTATGCAACAGGAGTATTGCAGAGGTGGGGGACATAGTGGTTGGGTGGTTGGGGCCTTGTCAGGTAACAATTATGCTGCCAAGAGTGATTTTAGGGGGGTTAGAGGATAGGTGCTAGGGGGTGCTCTTTGTTTTGGGTTAGAGAGGACTTGTTGTACTAGAAGTAGGAGGGGGGCAGATTTAAGGTTTGACCCCCTCCCTCTCAGCGCAATTCCTCTCCCCTCCCAAAGTACCCCCTAGCACATCCTTTAACCCCCCAAAATCAAAGATCCCAATCCCGGCTCCATCCATCCCCCCCCCAATCCCATTCCAGCGCCATCCATTGTGGTAGGTTAAGGAGAGGGAGCCGCACCGAAGCACTAGCCTGCTTTGTGCCGGGGGTGTGTGGGGGGGGTAACACCATGTATTACTGCACCAGGTGACACCAACCTTAGTGACGCCACTGCTCTGTCCTAGAGACAGAACAAGGGGCTTGAGCGCTTATCATGCTCCTAACAAGCTTTTCTGTTAGTTTCAATCAGGGGAATAATTTTTTTCTATGCCGTGATGCAAAGCATAGCGGACCGCGACATGTATACCCCGTGCTGCTTCCTTTGCAGCTTAGGGGGGTGGCAGTAAAAACATGATTTAACCACCAATGTTTTCAGCCCACCAACCACAAACATAAATTAGGCCTAACTGGAGCTCCCAACCTGCATCTGCATGCTTTTAGGCTTTGCATTGCTGCAACATGATTGGCTGATAACAGGTATGTACAGGTGATCTTCATAAATTACATATTTAGTACCGGAAAAGTCCCATTCTAGTTCAAATATCCCATTTGTAAAATAAAGATTTATAAAAATGAATCAATTAAAAATGTACAAAAAGTTTGTAAACTTAAAAAAAAAAAAAAAAGATTAAAATTGTTCACAACCCATTATAATGTATAATTTATGATAGTTTCTTCTTCATACTTTGTATTTATAGATATTTCTGTTTGGAGGTTCTATCGGGCATTTTGTACGTCTTTGTGGTGGGAAAAAATAAATAAAAAATCTATTTTATTCATGAGTCAGAATATATTGTACCAAGCAGGTGGTGTGAGCTGGTAATACATTCCGGCAAAACTCCGATAATACCTAATTCAATCCAGACACGTGAAACTCTCTAATAGGGAGTAAAGCCTTCCGGCCTTGGCAGTCACAATGCAGAGTGGAGCGTGCCTTGAGCAAAGCAAAATATTCTGTGTTGTAAATTTCAAGAAGAAAGAGTCTGGAGTTTATCCTGCAGAAATAAATAAGTAATTACATGCAAAAATAGCACTCGGAGGCACGCAAAGTCACCGCGGCCAAACTCATCAGAATAATGTGCTCTCTTATAGATTGGAATCACGTCAGTGAGGAGTCTGAGGACAATTGTACACCAGACTCTGCAGCTGAGGCCGAGTGTCTCAGGAACACGAGAAGAAAAAAAAGTCTATTGCCGGGTCTTGTATTTTTTTTTTTATATAAAAAATTGAAGGTTGTATATATTTATATATAGATAGATACCGTATATACTCGAGTATAAGCCGGCCCGAATATAAGCCGAGGCACCTAATTTTACCACAAAAAAATGGGAAAACGTATTGACTCGAGTATAAGCCTAGAGTGTCCATCTGTATGCCTCACTGTGCCTCACTGTGTCCATGCCTCACTGTGCCTCACTTTGCCTCACTGTGCCCATGTGCATGCCTCACTGTGCCCATGCCTCATTATGCCCATGCCTCATTGTGTCCATGTGCAGGCCTCACTGTGCCCATGCCTCACTGTGCCCATGCCTCACTGTGTCCATGACTAGACTGACGTTTAACATGGGAGTCTATGGAAGGGGTGCCCGGCTTTGATAAATCGGTGCTCCCCGGGCCGAAGGTCCCCTAGACAATAAACTTTGAACACTTGTAGAGGAGAAATGGGGCTCCATGTGTGCCAAGTTTCAGGTTCAGGGGACCTACGACCGGCCGGTACCAGGTACCCAAATTCACTGGAGAAATGACCGTTTAACATGGGAGTCTATGGAAAGGGGTGCCCGGCTTTGAAAAATCGGTGCTCCCCGACCGTAGGTCCCTCGGACAACAAACTTTACATACAGACGGCCGGTACCGGGTCCCCAAATACAGGAGATGAGGCGCAAAAAGGTGACTCGAGTATAAGCCGAGGGGGGGGGGGCATTTTCAGCACAAAAAAATGTGCTGAAAAACGCGGCTTATACTCGAGTATATATGGTAGATAGACAGACATGTAGGAAGGTGCAGTCTCCTTTCTCCACTGCAGGTGGTGCTCCTCTGAAGCAGCACTTCAGTTGGAGAGGAAGTCAACAGGAACATGGCTCCTCCTTGTTTTCCTGGGTTACTAGGGAAGGAGTCCCGTTGGATGCTGCCACCCATGTGACTCTAGCAGCATCTTGGGTCAGGCAAGGTGGGGGATAGTAGGAACAGGGGAAATGTCTCTTAATATGAAATACACTTTAAAAAGCCCAAAGAGTCCATCACTTGGGCAAGCTAATCCATGAGCTGAAGCTGGCTCTAGGAAACAGGAGAAATAGACAAAAGGAGAAGCGCCTCTAAGCTAGGGTTGCCACCTTTTCTTCAAGCCAAACCCGAAGACATTTTAGCGGCCTGGCACACTTTTGGGTGCCCCAAGGAGAGTAGTAATGCGCTTAGTGTGCCGCAGTGAACAGTGGATGTAGCTGAATTGCTCTTGCTGACATCTTCACCCTGCCCCCGGTGATGCCGAACCTTCCCCAAAACAGCCGCCCGAAGATCCCAGATTTGTCTACAGATTTGTGAGTGACTATCTTGGTTACTTGGGTAGCCACAGCCTGGTCAAAATAATGTGTCCGGGTTTCAGTCCGCCTGAAACCCGGACATAAGATTCAAAACCTGGACTATCCAGGTAAAACCTGGACAGGTGGCATCCCTACTCTAAGTGTAGTAGGACAGAAAACTTTAATACACCCACGTGAAGGGCTACTCACATAAATAGGTTAAAACAAGCTCATATGACAAGGTCCGGGAAGCCAGATGGATGAAGAGTCCACAAAGCCGACAGTGTTTGCCCCCCTGGTGGAAGAGGAGTAAGCCGGCTGATGTGTCTCTCAGTCCAGTGGAGAGCAGCGTGGAGCCATTCTGGCATCCTGGACCTTGTCACATGATGAGCTTGTTTAAACCTATTTATGTGGATAGCCCTTCAGGTGGGTGTATCAATGTTTTCCTACTACACTTATGCCTTGTACACACGATAGGAATTTCCGATGGAAAAAGTCAGACGGACTTTTTCCATCGGAAATTCCTACCGTATGTGTGCCACATCGTAGAAATTCCGATGAATTCCATTGGAGTTTAAATATAGAACCTGTTCTATTTTTCTCCGATGGAATTTTGTCGGAACTCGGTTGTGAGCTTGGTGGGACAAAGGTCCGATCGTCTGTACGGGGCATTAGAGGCGCTTCTCCTTTTGTCTACTTATCTTGGGTCAGGCAGAACCTTTTTAAGGCCCTGGCTCCAAGGTTTGGCGCGCATTTTTGCGAGTGTGTAGAGTAGGGATAAGTACCCCCAACCCCCCCCCCCCGGTCGGGACATACCTAACGGCAGGGAAAGGTTCCAACAAGGAGGGAAAGCATAGGGCTTGAAACCTGCCTGGGCATCCTGCTTGGGCACAAGATTGCCAAACCACATTCTTATCCTCTCAACAGGCGCTGTCAGTCGGCTGAATCCTGCTTTCTACGCGTTTTTGGAACTGTGAGCGTTCCCGGCTGGGCTGCCTACCCACTGGGTATTTGCAAACTGTTTTTGCATTATCTCAATATAAGTTCTTTCATTGCACTAGGGCTCTGTATGTTATTGCACTTGGCGCTAGTCACCAGAATATGTGCCTTGCAGCGAGGGTGGAAGGAGGGTTGGGTCCGCTAGGACCAGTCATACAGTAGATCTCATACCGAAGTTCAGTGGCTCTAACATGGCCTTGGCAGAGTGGGAGAAGAGACTGGTGAGTGCCCCGCCCCTGTATCAGGTTCTGGCCCGTCTGGTGGCGGAGCTGGCTTTTAATGACCCAGAGGATGATGCCCACCAGGCGATGATGGTGCTGCCAGATTAGGAGCAAGCTGCCCTAGAACAGATTGTATCACACTTAGAGGGCCTGTTTGCGGAGAAGATACCCACTTCCAGAGCTGAGGCGAAGGTTCTTCTTAAGGAAACAGCAGGAGGATGAGAATCTCACCCGTCATATAGTGTTAATTTTGATGTCAAATTTCGATTTAGTGTTAGTCATAGTCTTTTGACTAAAATGCCATTTCAGTTTTATTTGTATTTTAGTCATCTGAATTGTTTTAGTTTTAGCCGTATTTTAGTCGACTTAAAATCTCCTACATTTTAGTCGACTAAAATCGAATGGGTTTAGTTAAATTGCAATGCATTTTTTAACCACTTAAGCCCCGGACCATTTTGTTGCTAAATGACCAGGCCACTTTTTGCGATTCGGCACTGCATCGCTTTAACTGACAATTGCGCGGTCGTGCGACGTGGCTTCCAAACAAAATTGACGTCCTTTTTTTCCCACAAATAGAGCTTTCTTTTGGTGGTATTTGATCACCTCTGTGTTTTTTGTTTTTTGCGCTATAAACAAAAATAGAGCGACAATTTAAAAAAAAACACAATATTTTTTACCTTTTGCTATAATAAATATCCCCAAAAAAATATAAAAAAAACGTTTTTTTCCTCAGTTTAGGCCGATACGTATTCTTCTACAAATTTTTGGTTCAAAAAATCGCAATAAGCGTTTATTGATTGGTTTGCGCAAAAGTTATAGCATCTACAAAATAGGGGGTCGTTTTATGGCATTTTTATTAATATTTTTTTTTTTACTAGTAATGGAGGCAATCAGCGATGTTTATCATGACTGCGACATTATGGCGGACACATCGGACACTTTTGACACATTTTTGGGACCATTGTCATTTTTACAGCGATCAGTGCTATAAAAATGCACTGATTACTGTGAAAATGACACTGGCAGTGAAGGGGTTAACCACTAGGTGGCGCTGTAGGGGTTAAGTGTGCCCTAGGGCGTGATTCTTACTGTCAGGGGACGTGACTTGCTGTGACACGTCACTGATCGTTGTTCCAGATGACAGGGAACACAATCAGTGACAGTGTCACTAGGCAGAGCGGGGAGATGCTTGTTTACACTAGCATCTCCCCGCTCTATCTCTCCGTGAGACGATCGCATGTATGCCCGCGGAGATCGAGTCCGCGGGACCCACGGGCGGGCTCACGGTGATCGCAGCGTGTGCCGCCGGCGGCGCGCCCGCGTCTACGACAACCGCTTCTTAAAGGGGACGTATATATACGTCCTTCAGCCTGCCCGTGCCATTCTGCAGACGTATATCTGTGTGCGCCGGGCGGCTAGCGGTTAAGCATTTCTCTAGAATTTCCAAACTCATTATATCCAATAACATACTCAAAAATCCAATAACAAGTTATTATTTATGGTATTAAGGTTTTAACAGACACAGATTTAGCCGTTGTGATATATAACGAGCGTTCATTTTGACGTCAAATTTCAATTTAGTTTTAGTCATAGTCTTTTGACTAAAATGCCATTTTAGTTTTAGTCTTATTTTAGTCATCTGAATTGTTTTTGTTTTAGTAGACTAAAATAATGTTAATTTAGTCAACATAAATATTTTTGTCAATGAAACTAACACCGGTGGTAGTCATGCAGAACCTATGGAAACGCCCAGAGAAAATGGATGTGTGCAGCTGTGCTGACATCACTGACCATATATTAGGGGATTGGTTTATAGCGGGCTGAAGGCTGGCCAAGTAAGAGCTTGCAAGAGAAAGATAAGGCGCAACTCGCCTCCTCCTTCCACAGTGCGGTGGTGGATGCGGTTGAGCGGGAACAGGAAGAAACAGATGAAAGGGTAGCAGTGACCAAGAAATTTGAACCTGCATACTTCAAAGAGGAGGCCCTGGCACCTTCTCCCCGGACAGCCATGCTGACAAAGCTAGCTCAGAATGTGGCCGCCTTGAAACAAGAGGTAAAAAGGACTTACCCCAACCTCATAGGGGCGAGAACCTACTGCGCTAGGACCACGAAGAGGACCAAAAATGCTGTCGGTGTGGCTGCTACGGACATATATCCAAAAACTGCAGACAGTCTGGGTTCAGGAACCCCTCCAGGCCCTCTTTAAACGACTGAATCCCAGGGCAGAGGGACGACCCCAGGGACAAACAACCCAAAGTGCCAGTAGGTCAGAGGACGTCATCTCACTGAGCCCAGTGGAAGCCGCCTTAGTTAATGGGCAAGAAGTCGGTTGGTGAAGTGGGTAGGGGTAGTGGTGACCCAAGGCACAGTCAACCCAGCAGTGCCTGTCCTGCTGGGCATATATGTCTTAAAAGACCTGGGCTTATCCTGCCTGTTGGCCAAATACAAACACTTGGGTCAGTGAGCACGTGGCTGCAGCCTGCGATCTGTGGTACTCCAGGCCTAAGAAGCCCAGCGCAGGACGACCAAGAAGCAACCAGAGTAAGTAGGTGAAGTCCGTACACCCCCCAAAGCAAAAGCTGCTCTTGGCACCCATACAAGAAGTAGTCTGGTCGCTCCCTATTGGGGCCCACAAAAAATTATAGGGGGAGACTGTTATGGTCGAGATCCTCAAGGATCTGGTGACGGCAGGAGGGTGGTTGGTGTGCAGTACCCTATCCAAGGTGCATCGAGGAAGAGTCTTGGTGCAACTTGTCAACCTGGGAACCACACAAATATCCCTGCCTAGACATGGCATCTTGGCTGATTTCTGCGTCCGCTGTTTCTCTGAGGCCCAACCAGGGGTGGAAGCGATCTGTGCCCATCTACACGCAGCCATGGCCTCCCGTTACGAAACCCAGTTCAGATCCCTACTAGAGCAGCTGAAAATGTATTTCAAAGACTTTTACTTACCCAACAGAGATTTCTCCTTTTGCTGCTGGAAAAACACCTGCTAGTGTTCACCACCACTTCAGAGGACTACGGGTTCACCAAAGCCATCGACCACCCCATACACACAGGGGATGCACCACCCATCTGGGAGCGGTACCGTCACATCTCCCCAGCATTATGCCAAGAAGTTTAAGAATTACTCCGCAACATGTTTCAGAGTGGAATGATCAAGAAAAGCTGCAGTCCATGGGCTGCTTCTGTTGTCCTGGTGTGAAAGAAGGATGGAAATCTACAGTTTTGTGTGGACTACCATAAGTTAAATGCATGCACCCACCGGGAGGCCTATCCCCTTCCTTGGGTTGAGGAATCTCTGATGGCCCTTGGACAAGCCAAGTTATTTTTTACCCAGGATCTGGCCAGAGGCTACTGGCAAGTCCCGGTGTCAGACCAAGACTGAGAGAACTTGGAACTCGCATACCCGTCGGCCCCAGTAATGCCCCTAGCTCCTTACATCTCTTAATGGAAAGATGTTTTGGGGACAATTTCAACTAACTGCGTTTTTTTATCTCGATGGTATTATCATCTTTTCCAAGACATTTGAAAAACACGTTAAACATCTGGAGTGGGTGTTAGTGAAGAATTCCAAATACACCTGAGAAAGCAAGCTGAAACCCAAGTGGGAATGCACTCTGTACCAGGTGTGGGGGCAGCCTTTCCCACCTACCCCTGTCTATGATCTAATCTTGGAGGTGCCTAACCCAGTGAAGAAGCGACTACATCAAAATATGCTGAGACTTTCTGTGTTGGGTAAGGACTGCTCCAGGAAACCTGCCAAAGGCTGGGAGGAATTTGATGACATGGATCTTACCCTGCTACGTGAAGCTACACCTGACTGGTTTCTGCCACCCCTCATGCTCGAGTCTCTGCCCTATCTTGGTCACAAGCCTGGCATGAAGTCAGGAGTCCAGAAGGCCCATCCACACCATACAGTACTACAGACTGTACGGGTCCAACCTTGGACTCAGGCGAGGAAAAAATAGAAGACCCACCTGATCCTCTGTTACCTGAAGTCCTCAAATCACTACTTGCAGCTAAACCTTCACCAATTGACAGAGAGAATCAAGAGAACTGGCACCCTTTGTGGTCTAACCGTGGGCAGCTTCCTGCAAAATATTGTGACTATGTTGTTTGAAATTGTTTAAGCTGCTCCCCACCTACAGACAGAAAAATTGGCTCAAGCCTAGTACACACGGCCGAAAATCTTGTCAGGAAAAAACCTGTTGTTTTTCCTGATGAGATTCTTGACAAGAATCTTGTCCCGGCCAAGTGTACACATGTACAATTCAAAAGAACCACCGTTCTTTTGAATGGCACGAACGTGGTGACGTCATTGACTACGGCGAGCTTGCGCTCGTCACATTCGATGCTGTCTCCGCCATCTTGCTACACCCTACCTATGCCTAGGAAGCTACCGCGCATGCGTCAAAGTCATTTCGAGCATGCGTGGGTTTCCACGGCGACAGGTATGTATACACACTCTCGGGTTTCTCATCGGGAAACAGGCCGACAAGAATCCCGATTAGAAAATAGAGAGCAGGTTCTCTATTTTTCTCGTCGAGATTCTGGGCAGTTTTCTTGACGAGAAACCTTAAAGCCTCGTACACACGGCCGGTTTTCTCGGCAAGAAAGCTCTACCAGCAGTTTTCTTGTCGTTTCCTGACGAGAAAACTGGCCGTGTGTACGAGGCCTTACAGTATGTCATGTAACCACATATGGTCAAGGTGCAATGGATGCACTTGAACTACGTAGATGACACGGGCAACACTGGTGCAAACTTAGAGTTACAGAGTGCACAGAATGCACTAGAGCCTTTAGATAACACATGGGATGGGAGCCCACTTTGAGTCACTGGGCACACTAAGTGTAGTGACATCACTAGATGACATGTGGACTGGGAATGGACACCCTTGAGTCACTAGAGGGCACCTAGAGCACACCTGGAGTCACAGGTGTGCACTAAAGTCACTAGAGGGCACATGGAGTGGGAGTGTCCTAGAATCACTAGGTAACATGGACTAAGAAAAATTTTGGAGTCACCAGGCACACTGAAGTCCCTAGAGGGCACATGGACTGGGAACATACCTATAGTCACTTGGCACACTGGAGTCTCTGGAGGGCACATGGACTGGGAGCACACCTGGGTGCACTGGGTGCACTTGAGTCACTAGAGGGCACATGAACTGGAAGTGCATCTGGAGTCACTAAGTGACTTGTGGACTAGAAGTACACTTCGAATCACCATGCGAACTGGAGTCACTGGAGGGCATATGGACTGGGAGAGCACCTGAAATCACTGGGTGCGCTGGAATCACAAAAGTGTACATGTACTGGGAGTGCACCTGAAGTCATTCGGTGTGCTGGAGTCACTAGATGGCCTGTAGACTAGGAGCAGACCTGGCATCACAGGGTGCACTTGAGTCACTAGAGGGCACATAGACTGGGAGTTCACAATATTTGGAGTCACATTGAAGTCCCTACAGGGCACATGGAATGGGGAACATACCTGGAGTCACTTGGCACACTGGAGTCTTTGGAGGGCACATGGACTGGGAGCACGCCTGGGTGCACTTGAGTCACTAGAGGGCACATGAACTAGAAGTGCATCTGGAGTCACTAAGTGACATGTGGACTAGAAGTACACTTTGAATCACCAGGCGAACTGGAGTCACTAGAGGGCATATGGACTGGGAGTGCACCTGAAGTCCCTCAGTGCACCAGAATCACTAGATGGCCTGTAGACTAAGAGCACACCTGGCATCACAGGTGTACACTAAAGTCACTAGAGGGCACATGGACTGGGAGGGCACTAGAATCACTAGGTAATGTGGACTAAGAGAAGATTTGGAGTCACCAGGCACACTGAAGTCCCTAGAGGGCACATAGACTAGGAGCGCACCTGAAGTCACTCAGTGCGCTGGAATCACTAGATGGCCTGTAGACTAGGGTGACAAGACATCTCCAGTTTCCAGGGACAGTCCCCGGATTGAGGACACTGTCCCCAGACCAAGTCTGTCCCCGGTTTTGTCCCCTGATTGGATTTGAACAGCAGCTGGGGCAATTTCAAAGACAATCAGTGCAGAATTAAAAATAGAAATAGAGTCCCTGGGTGCCCTGGAATCACTAGGTGACTTTTGGACTAGGCGCACACCTGGAGTCACCAATCGCATTGAAGTGACTAGAAAGCACATACAGTCATGCTCAAAATTGTTGTCACCCCAGCAATTTTTCCAGAAAATCAAGTATTTCTCACAGAAAAGTATTGCAGTAACACATGTTTTGCTATACACATGTTTATTCCCTTTGTGTGTATTGGAACAAAACAAAAAAAGGGAGGAAAAAAAGCAAATTGGACATAATGTCACACAAAACTCCAAAAATGGGCTGGTCAAAATTCTTGGCACCCTTAACTTAATATTTGGTTGCATACCCTTTGGAAAAAATAACTGAAATCAGTCGCTTCCTATAACCATCAATAAGCTTCTTACACCTCTCACCCGGAATTTTGGACCACTCTTCCTTTGCAAACTGCTCCAGGTCTCTCTTATTGGAAGGGTGCCTTTTCCCAACAGCAATTTTAAGATCTCTCCACAGGTGTTCAATGGGATTTAGATCTGGACTCATTGCTGGCCACTTTAGAGCTCTCCATCGCTTTGTTGTCATCCATTTCTGGGTGCTTTTTGACAAATGTTTGGGGTCATTTTCCTGCTGGAAGACCCAAGATCTCGGACTCAAACCCAGCTTTCTGACACTGGGCTCTACAGTGCGACCCAAAATCCTTTATTAATCTTTAGATTTCATGATGCCTTCCACACATTCAAGGCACCCAGTGCCAGAGTCAGCAAAACAACCCCAAAACATCATTGAACCTCCACTATATTTCACTGAAGGTTCTGTGTTCTTTTCTTTGTAGGCCTCATTCCGTTTTCGGTAAACAGTAGAATGATGTGCTTTACCAAAAAGCTCTATCTTGGTCTCATCTGTCCACAAGACGTTTTCCCAGAAGAATTTTGGCTTACTCAAGTACATTTTGGCAAACTGTAGTCTTGCTTTTTTATGTCTCTGTGTCAGCAGTGGGGTCCTCCTGGGTATCCTGCCATAGCGTTTCATTTCATTTAAATGTCGACGGATAGTTGGCGCTGACACTGATGTTCCCTGAGCCTGCAGGACAACTTGAACTTCTTTGGAACTTGTTTGGGGCGGCTTATCCACCATCCGGACTATCCTGCGTTGCAACCTTTCATCAATTGTTCTCTTCCGTCCACGCTCAGAGAGATTAGCTACAGTGCCATTGGTTGCAAACTTCTTGATAATGTTGCGCACTGTGGACAAAGGCAAATCTAGATCTCTGGAGATGGACTTGTAACCTTGAGATTGTTGATATTTTTTCACAATTTTGGTTCTCAATTCCTCAGACAGTTCTCTTCTCCTCTTTCTGTTGTCCATGCTTAGTGTGGCACACACAGACACACAATGCAAAGACTAAGTCAACTTCTCTCCTTTTTATCTGCTTTCAGGTGTTTTTTTTTTTTATATTGCCCACACCTGTTACTTGCCCCAGGTGAGTTTAAAGGAGCATCACATGCTTGAAACAATCTTATTTATCCCCAATTTTTAAAGGGTGCCAAGAATTTTGAGCAGCCCATTTTTGAAGTTTTGTGTGACATTATGTTCAATTTGCTCTTTTTCCTCCCTTTTTTTGATTTGTTCCAATACACACAAAGGGAATAAACATGTGTATAGCAAAACATGTGTTACTGCAATACTTTTCTGTGCGAAATACTTGATTTTCTGGAAAAATTTCTGGGGTGCCAACAATTTCGAGCATGACTGTATACTAGGGGGACACCAGAAGTCACTAAAGGGCACATGGATTGGGAGTAGGGTTGCCACCTCATCCCTTTAAAACTAAACACATGTTAAGTACACAGGTTCCTGGGCTAATTTAATGCAGGTAAGACACTAGTGAATTTAATTACCACCTTAATCAGCCAAAGAACCTGTGTAATTAATATGTGTTCGGTTTTAAAGGGATGAGGTGGCAACCCTAATTGGGAGTACACCTGGAATCACCGGTGACACCGGAATCACTATGTGACCTTTGGACTAGGAACACCCTTGGAGTCACCGATTGCACTGGGGTCATTAGAGGTCACATGGATTGGGAGCACGTTGGAGGTACAGAGTTCCTAGAAGCTGGAGGCAGACATGATGGAGGACACGGGAAGCATGAGGTTACAGACAAATACTGCAGCAGGGGGGCTCAGCTGAAGCATAATGATGCATTGCTACACACTTTAAGGCAGTGGCTATCAGAAGAGTTGTTTCCTGATTGGCTGGGGCGCTGTTGCTCCAGGTGAAACCCTGCCATGCACTGAAGAGGAGGCCCAGCACTGGATCCAGGGGAGGGCTGGCGGCCTTAGGCCTGGGGGGCAAGTCCAGTCAAGTGGCCCATTGAACCACCGAATCAGCTCACCATCCATGGCCCACCTGGTTTTTCAATACAGCCTCACCAGTGCCCATCAGTGCAGCCTGATCACTGGGGCAGGTTACATGGGGTGTATGGTGGGGGAGATGGGGGGTCAGCTAGGGGTGTTAGGGTCTCTCACCTCAGCGATCTCAGTTCAGCAGGTCCTTGCACGCCACGGTCTCCTGGGGGGGGGTAACGCTCCTGATCCTGGGTTCAAGTTGCAGCCAGCGCCCAGCCCTGCGCCCCGACTCCCTGGCACGCCCTGCCTCTGCCTGCTTCCAAGAATCCGGTCCCAGGGAGTTGTAGTTTCCTCTGCGCTGCTGTGTTTTCCACCCACCAGAAGCTTGAGTGTGGACTACAACTCCCGGAATGCAACAGCTAGTGGTCGGCCGCCATGGCCATGCCCCCGGCCCGACTTCCTAGACCAGAATAAAAAAGAAAATGGTAGCGGGCAGCGGCTGCCGGCCATTTTGAACATAAGTTAGGGCGGCCTGGGAGGCAATTGCCACCCTGCCCCCTGGCCCAGCCCTCCCCTGACTGGATCCCAGTAGAGGCAGGTGTGACAGCTACTATGAGGACTGGTGGAAGCCAATGAGAAGCCACAAGTCCCATCAGGCCTATGCTGGAACTGTGATTCCTTGGACTTGCTGAATGTTGTTTACCTTCCTGGTTGTCGGTAAAGCTATGAATATCTTTCATGTAAGAAGAAGATCCGTTATTTTATTTCCCGTCAAATCAATAGAAAATAAGCTATCAGGCAGTAAGAAAAATATATGCATTTATACGGCAGTGTTATCTGCAGACAGCTAGACGAGACATCTCACTTTCAATAATTATATATTGTGCAAAAATACAGAATTCTGTGATACGGTAAATCTCACATTCAATAATAGTTTAAATAATATGACTTGCATCATTTCCACTCTCCATTGCTGCCGCACGCCGACGGTTTGACGAGGTGCCAGTTATGCAAATCTCTAATAGATTTTGCATTTCTGAGCCCAAACCAGCTCTTCCCCGCCGCTCGTCACAGTCCTGCCAGCAATTACCGCCATTGTATGACCACAATAGAAGTTATTTGCACTCGTCAGCCACAATATAATTGGTGCAAAGTGAACACAGTTATTAATTATTATTAATTTGGATCTTAGTTAACAGGCAGATAATCGTGGAGTGTCAGCTACTCTACTTGGCTGCGGTCGGAAGTTAACTCTTTCGCTGCACTTTCCAAAAATGATTGGCCTATGACATATCCTATATCTAAGGGATCTATAGGATAAGGAGGTCACCATGCTCATAGCTCCACCTACTGTATATATTAATACAGTTCCGAATTCATGATAACATCAATAAATGCAAGCAGTGTAAAAGTCTGAATTCAACCTGATATCAGCTTCTGGACCGGAAGATTTTCCCCCCTTAATGACCAGGGCATTTTTTGGGATGCGTCGCTTTAACTGACAATTGCGCGGTCGTGCGACGCTGTACCCAAACAAAATGAATGTCCCTTTTTCCCCACATATAGAGCTTTCTTTTGGTGGTGATCGATCACCTCTGCGGTTTTTATTTTTTGCGCTATAAACAAAAAAAAGCGTCAATTTTGAAAAATTTATAAAAATTTTTACTCTATCCCCCCCCCCCCCCCAAAAAAAAAAATTCAAAAAAACTAATTTTTTCATCAGTTTAGGCTACATATTTTTGGTAAAAAAATTGCAATAAGCGTATATTGATTGGTTTACGCAAAAGTTATAGCGCCTCCAAAATAGAGAATAGATTTATGGCATTTTCATTATTTATTTCTTTTTTACTAGTAATGGCGGCGATCAGCGATTTTTAGCGGGACTGCAACATTGCGGCAGACAGATCGGACACCTAACTGACACTTTTATTTGGGAAGCAGTGACATTATTATAGTAATCAGTGCTAAAAGTATGCATTGTCATTGTACTAATGACTCTGGCAGGGAAGGGGTTAACACTAGGGGGTGATCAAGGGGTTAAATGTGTTCCCTCAGTGTGTTTATTAACTGTATGGGGGACTGTGTCACTGGGGAAACACACAGATCCGTCTTCCTACATAGCAGAAAGCTGTGTTTACACAGGCAGATCCCCATTCTGTCACTTCGAGGGGAACGATCGCCGATGGCCGGCAGACATCGGGTCTGCCCCAGCCCGCTGATTGGCTCCCCCGCTAACCAGTGGGCACGCGCGCGTCCACAAATCGCTGTGTACGAGCCAACGTACAATGACGCTGATTCGCGGGATCAAGCCACATTGCCGCAGTACAACTGTGACGACTAGTCCTTAAAGCGGAGGTCCACCCAAAAAAATAAAAATATTAAAAGCCAGCAGCTACAAATACTGCAGCTGCTGACTTTTAATGAATGGACACTTGCAATTGCTCGTCTCTTGGCTGCCCCCGCCGCCATCCTCGGTGAGGGATTTAGGAAGTGAAGCGTTCCCTACTGCGCATGCGCGAGTAGCGCGGCACGTCCTCAGTGGTCCCCACTGTCTCCTGGGACCAGTGGTGTGTTTGTCAGGAAGGGCACGCTAGCAATCAAGATGGCGATAGCGTTGCATCGGTGCGCGCTGGTGACGGCTCTTGGCGCCAAACGGGGCTATTTAAAGAGACTGATGCCTGGGCTCCTTGCTGTTCGGTCTACAGCGTTACCTGAGACCTCTGATTGTTGCTTACCTGTATCCTGCTCCAGCTGACCCTATCTGGCTTGCTTTTTACCATCCTTGCTTATTTGCCTGCATCTGACCCCGGCCTGTGTTGACTACGTTCCTGCCTGCTCCTCCTGCTACCTTGCTCCCAGCCTGTTGCCGAACCTGCCTGTACCTGAGACCACGTTCCTGCCTGCCCCATCTGCTACCCAGCCGCCAGCCAGTTGCCTAAACCCGCTCGTACCTGATCCTGCTCCAGTGTTCACCTGCTTTGGACTGGTGTATCCTCTCTTCCAGTCCATTTGACTGCACCTGCCTGAGCTCCAGTTTCCAGACTGACGGCTGTTCCTGGGTCCGTTCCAGTTCCGGTCCAGCTTGTCTACCAGCAACCTTGCCAGACTCTCGTGCGACTCTGCACTCCTACGCCTCGTGTTTTCTCTACCAGGGGCCTCGAGCCAGAGGTGTAAGAGAGGCCTCCCTCTGCATCCCTCTGCATACCAGACTCTTCTACCAGGTACGTGACAGTGATTCCCAGAAGACAGCGGGGGGGGGGGAGTGGAGTGACTCCCGAGTCTAGTCCCGGAAGTGGGTGCAAATACAGTACCTGTATTAGACAGGTATCTGCACCCCCTGATGTCATTGTCAAATGCATAGGCGTGCGCACAGGGTGTGCCAGGTGTGCCCAGGCACACCCTAATCACCCTGTGCAGAACAGATTCCCCCTACTGACCTGGCTCCCCCTCTTTCCCCCCACAGCACTTCCGGCTTCCCTCCTCTCCCACCGGTTGTTGCTGTGGATGTTTTAGGATGAGTGGGGGAAGGGGCCGCCAGTAAATATGCCATTTACCGGCCCCTTCCCTTTCTGAATGAACATTGTGAGTGATCGGTAGAGTGTGTTTGAGCTTTGGGGTGCACACCCTAATGCCAAAGGCTGCGCACACCTATGGTCAAATGTGACAATGGAGGGGGGGGAGGGTTCAGAAAAGCGGAGGTTCACTTTTTGTGTGGACCTCCACTTTAAGTAGTCAAAGTCTACTCTGCAGCCTGTACAGAGAGAAGGGTGGAGAAGCAGCACAAGGAGCAGGTCTTTCTGCTGTATGATGACATCTAGTGGTGGTTTTTTGTCAGTGTCCTCCCCTCTTATGTCAGTTAGTTCAGTCCTAGCTAGACCCTTACTGTTTCTTCCATTTGGAAATTTTTGGCTTTGGAAATTCATTGTCATTTTACATTTCAAATGACTGGAAAAGCTTCCTGTGCACTGCACTTGTGAGAGGTAAAATTGTGCTGGATCCTATGCCTTATTGAAGAGTTAATCTGCTTGTGGATGGTGTCAGGTCAGCAGGTGACCATACTGTCTGGACAGATTGGTTCTATGGAGGTATGTTAATGTGGCGTTTGAAACAGAACTACTCTCTTTTTAAAGGGCAATTGTCAAAATTTTAACTCGGTCAAATGCACACACTGGTATCCAATTCAGTCGTTCACATGGTGGAAATATGCACAGATGCCAACTATGCCGAATTTGCCAGGAAAAGTCCTGATGAGGCTGTCTCTGAGATCGCAGGACCACCCTTATTTAAGCACTGAGTTCTGACTTGGTTCATATTCAAGAGTTTATGAAAAAAATTAACAAAGAAGGAAATTATGAACAATATATGATAACCCAAGAAGGACAAGTCGTCAGAGGTCTTCATTATAGGATATGGGTCATTCCTTTTTCGAATGATGTAACTATTTTGGTCTACACTATTTTCTTGTGAACAATTTTTAACAATAAGGCCTCATGCCCACGGACGTTTTTACAGCCGCGTTTTTGAGCGTTTTTTACAGCTTAAAAACGCCTGTCCATGTTAGTCTATAGCCTCATGCCCACCTAGACGTTTTTGAGCTGCAAATAGCATAGATGTTTTTAAGCTGTAAAAAAAACCCAGGACCAGTGCGTTCCTCAGCGTCAGAATTAGGCAGAAAAAAACCGCGAGCGTCAAAAAACGCGCACTAACGCGCAAAAACGCGCACTAACGCGCGGTCGCGTTTTTAGCTCCGACGTTTTTTTTTTTCAAAAAAAAAATAAAAAATATTTACAATAACATGGACAGGCGTTTTTAAGCTGCAAAAAACGCAGCTGTAAAAACGCCAGTGGGCATGAGGCCTCATGCCCACTGGCGTTTTTACAGCTGCGTTTTTTGCAGCTTAAAAACGCCTGTCCATGTTATTGTAAATATATTTTTTTTTATTTATTTATTTATTTTTGAAAAAAAAAAAAACGTCGGAGCTAAAAACGCGACCGCGCGTTAGTGCGCGTTTTTTGCGCGTTAGTCCGCGTTAGTGCGCGTTTTTGCCGCTCGCGTTTTTTTCTGCCTAATTCTGACGCCGCGGAACGCACTGGTCCTGGTTTTTTTTTACAGCTTACAAACGCCTATGCTCTTTACAGCTCAAAAACGCCTAGGTGGGCATGAAGCTATAGACTAACATGGACAGGCGTTTTTAAGCTGTAAAAAACGCTCAAAAACGCGGCTGAAAAAACGCCCGTGGGCATGAGGCCTAAAGCCTCGTACACATGACTGGTTTTCTCGGCAAGAAAACTGCTGGGAGAGCTTTTTGCCGAGAAAACCGTTCGTGTGTATGTTTTCTCGGCAGGAAAACTGCCGGGAATCTCGACGAGAAAAATAGAGAACCTGCTCTCTATTTTTCTCGTCCGGATTCTCGTCAGAGTTTTCCTGCCGAGAAACCCGGTCGTCTGTACGGTAGCGTACAAGGGTAGTGTAGGGTGTGGCAAGATGGCGGCGACGGCATCGAATGTGACGAGTGCACGCTCGTCGTAGTTGATGACGTCACCGCGTTCTTGTCATTCAAAAGACACTCGGCGAGCAAGGCAAGCTTTCCAGGAATCCCGTCGGGAAAACCAACGTTTTTTTTCCCGGCGGGATTCCCGCCCGTGTGTACAGGGCTTCACTCTATAAACTGTAAATTTTGTGAAATATTTTGTGCTGCTGTTTTTGGATGGCATCCGAGAAGTCCATACAGTCTATATTTTTGGTTCTGATATGCATAGATGCCAACTGTCCCGGATTTGCCGGGACAGTCTTGAGGAAGTTGTTTCTGAGATCACAGGGCCACCCTTATTTGAGCACTGAGTTCTAACTTGGTCAGTATTCAAGAGTTTATGGTAAAGTTGAACAAAGAAGGAAATTATGAACAATATATGATAACACAAGTAGGACAAGTCATCAGAGGCTTTCATTATATGATATGGGGCATTCCTTTTTCGAATGATGTAACTATTTTGGTCTACACTATTTTGTTGTTAACAATTTTTAACAATGGCTATAATAAATATACATTTTGTGAAATATTTTGAGTTGTTTTTGGATGACACCAGAAAAGTCCCAAACATTTAATATTTTTGGTTCCTACAGTAAATGCATAGATTCCAACCGTCCCGGATTTGCCGGGACAGTCCTGGGGAAGTTGTCTCTGAGGTCACAGGATCACCCTTATCTGAGCACTGAGGACTGAGTTCTGACTTGGTCCGCATTCAAGAAGTTTATGAAAAAAATGAACAAAGAACAAAATTATGAACGCTATACAGGCATGATCCCTCAAAAAGGACAAGTCACCAGAGGCTTTCATTATATGCTATGAGTAATGTATTTTTCGGATGATATACCGTATATACTCGAGTATAAGCCGAGTTTTTCAGCCCTTTTTTTAGGGCTGAAAGTATACCCCTCGGCTTATACTCGAGTCAGTACCTGAACATCTTCTTATTCCGCGGCCGGCGTCCATTGTTTAAATCTCGCGGCTTTCTTCTGGTCCCTTCCGCGATAGGCGTTTCCAGCAAACACTGTGTTGAGTGTTGCGCCTATCATGGACGTTCTCTTGTCCGACGTCCGTGATTGGCAGAACACTGAACACAGTGCCTGCTGGGAAACGGAGTCCGATAATGAGAGGATCTCCGTGATAGGCGCAACACTCAACACAGTATTTGCTGGAAACGCCTATCACAGAAGGGACCAGAAGAAAGCCGCGAGATTTAAACAATGGACGCCGGCCGCGGAATAAGAAGATTTTCAGGTACACTGACTGACTCGGGCACAGGGAGGCTGCAATGGGCACAGTGAGGTGGCAATGGGCACAGTGAGATGGCAATGGGCACAGTAAGGTTGGGCAATTGGCACATTTCCCCCCCTAGGCTTATCCTCGAGTCAATACGTTTTCCCAGTTTTTTGTGGTAAAAGTAGGTACCTCGGCTTATACTCGGGTTGGCTTATACTTGAGTATATACGGTAACTATTTTGGTCTACACTATTTTTATTGTGAACGATGTTTAACAATATCTCTAATAACTATACATTTTGTGAAATATTTTGTGTTGCTGTTTTTGGATGGCACCAGAAAAGTATCATACATTTTATTTTTTTAATATTTTGGTTCTCATACGCATAGATGTCAACTGTCCCGGATTTGCCAGGACCGCCCTGAGGAAGTTGTCTCTGAGATCACAGGACCACCCTTATTTGAGCACTGACTTGGTCCGTATTTAAGAGTTTATGAAACAAAAGTGAACAAAGAAGGAAATTATGAACAATATAGGATAACCCAAGAAGGACAAGTCATCAGAAGCTTTCATTATATGCTATGGGTCATTCCTTTTTTGGATGATGTAAGTATGTTGGTGTACATTATTTTATTGTGAATTTTTTTTAACAGTGTCCAAAGAAGAAAATTATGAACAATATATGATAACCCAAGAAGGACAAGTCATCAGAAGCTTTCATGACATGTGTAGGAAAGATAAGCTCCAGCCTTGCCGAAACCTGCTAGACCATCCCCTCCAACCCCCCCCCCCCATACGATAAAAGACGTGACAAAGTGTTTGGCGTAAAATGACCATCGCAGCCTTTTATTTAACAAAATACATAACTTCAAATAAATAACATTCTTAAAATAACAATCAGCCCAAAATTGTGAAAATAAAGCTTGGTGGTCTTTAAGGACAACAACACACAACCTGGTCACTGCGACCACCTTTTCTTAAGCCTCGTACACACGGGCGCGAATCCCGTCGAAAATAAAACGTCGGTTTTCTCGACGGGATTCCTGGCAAGCTTGTCTTCCCAAGCCCTGTGTACAGACAGCCATTCGAAAGAACCGCAGTTCTTTTGAATGGCAAGAACGCGGTGACGGCATCGACTACGACGAGCCAGCGCTCGTCGCATTCGATGCCGTCGCCGCCATCTTGCTACACCCTACACTACCCTTGTATGCTACCACGCATGCGTCGAAGTCTTATCGAGCATGCGCAGGCTTACCTGGGACAGGTAAGCATACTCGCGTACGGTTTTCTCGGCAGGAAACACTCTGCCGAGAATCCCGACGAGAAAAATAGAGAGCAGGTTCTCTATTTTTCTCGTCAAGATTCCCGGCAGTTTTCCTGCCGAGAAACCATACACACCAATGGTTTTCTTGGCAAAAAGCTCTCCCAGCAGTTTTCTTGCCGAGAAAACCGGTCGTGTGTACGAGACTTTAAACGTAGGCCTCCAGCCGCAACACACCAGCTCGGAGACAATCCTCATCATCCGCAGTGACCTCCATTTACATATTCCGAGTTAAACCCCTCATTAACCGGAATGTACCCGGGAACCCCATCCCACCAATGGGTCCCGACTATTTTATAATCCAGAATTTTCCTCCTTCTCCAAAGACCCACCACTGCCAGGCTGCCATGACAGCCGCGTTGGAAAACCACAAACCATAGGGAGGGCGGGTGGGAAGCTTCTTCTCCTTGCAGCTCCCAACTGGCCTTTTGCCGATCACCCCTCCCCCTATACTTCCCGGAACCACTCCCAGCCCCTGACCACAACCCCCTGACTTAAAGAGCCCTAACTGCCCTTACCATTTAACTTACCCAACTGTCCTACTGTCCACCCTGTCATGCTGTCCCTGGGCTTATTTTCCTTCTTTTCTTTTGCTCTGGGACTCCCCTTATATGCAATGGGTTATATTTTGTGTTGCTATTTTTGGTTGGCACCAGAAAAGTTACATAGTTAGTAGGGATGAGCTGAACACTCCCCGGTTAGGTTCGCAGCAGAACATGCGAACAGGCAAAAAATTTGTTCGAACACCTGTGACAGAATGCAGGTAAAATCACCAGGTTGCATCCAGGATGGAAGGTATATATGTCCTAGATTCAGGCTTTATGCCGATTTATACCACTAGGTGGAGTGCGGGGAGTCTTGCAGGCGAAGATTTAATGAGCCCAGCTGAAGTAAGTGGGCTCATTAGGGCCTCTACAAGAACTCCCAGCATGCTAAGGGAGATGCTCCGACCTGGAACCAGATCTGTGTGAATAGTCTGGGGAGTGTAATCTCTGTGCGGTGAGCCAAAGCCTGTGTGGTTACTGTAAGAACTTCAAAAAGCAGGGAGCTAGGGACTGGGACAGCACAAGGCTGTACCCAGTTGTTAGTCAGGGACACCAACGTGTGTAGTAAGCGGTCAAGTTGACCAGGATTTCTTTTCATGTTTCTTTTTGTTTTGTTGTTTTTCCCTTGTAAATAGTTTGAATAAACTGCACCTTTCGTTTTTGCAACTACAAACCCTGTCTGCTGTGCCTGTTTTGTGTGGTGAACCCATCCAGGGGGTCACACACACCCGCTGCTGAGCTAACCCCCTCACAACCGTTAAAGTCTATGGGACACAAACATGAAAAATCAAAAGTGCTCATTTTAAAGGCTTTTATGCAAGTTATTGTCATAAAAAGTGTTTGGGGAGCCGGGTCCTGCCCCAGGGAACATGTATCAATGCAAGGCCGTTTTTTCGGGAGCAGTGATTTTAATAATGCTTAAAGTGAAACAATGAAAGTGAAATATTCCTTTAAACTTCCTACCTGGGGGGTGTCTAAAGTATGCCTGTAAAGTAGCGCACGTTTCCCGTGCTTAGAACAGTCCCTGCACAAAATAAAATTTCTAAAGGAAAAAAAGTCATGTAAAACTACTCGCGGGTATAATGAATTGTCAGGTCCCGGCAATACAGATAAAAGTCATTGAAAAAAAACAACATAGGTTCCCCCCCAGTCCATTTCCAGGCCCTTTGGGTCTGGTATGAATATTAAGGGGAACCCCGAACCAAAAACAAAATGTGTGGGGGGCCCCCAAATACCATTACCAGGTCTGGTATGGATTTTAAGGGAACCCTGCTCCACATTTAAAAAACAAAATGGCGTAGGGGTCCCCCTCAAAATCCATACCAGACCCTTATCCGAGCACGCAACCTGGCAGACCACAGGAAAAGAGGGGGGATGAGAGAGTGCCCCCCTCTCTTGCTCTTGAACCGTTCCAGGCCACATGCCCTCAACATGGGGAGGATGTCCCCATGTTGATGGGGACAAGGGCCTCATCCCCACAACCCTTGCCTGGTGGTTGTGGGGGTCTGCGGGTTGGGGGCTGATCGGAATCTGGAATCCCCTTTTAACAAAGGAGATCCCCCAGATCCCGGCCCCCCATATAAATTGGTAACGGGGTACACTGTACCCCTACCATTTCACCCAAAAAAGTGACAAAAAAGGTAAAAAAAACACACACACAGCTTGGGACAAGTCCTTTAATAAAGAATAAATAAAAAAATTCCAGCGCTGTTATCCTTCCACGACCGCCGCTACGATCGATATGGATTGTGACTCGTCAGAGGGGGTGGGTCAACCATGACACCACGGGGAAACCGCCGGAAACCCCCGTTGCATCAGAGGGGGGCGGGGTCATCCGTCCACGTCACGGGTGGCCCCACCCTCGGTTATTTAAGAGCTGTCAGATGGGTCGCGCGTCATTCGGCCGGGTGCCTCCTATGGAGGCTGTATCGTTCGTGGCGGCGGGTCGCAAAAGGATTACAGCGCTGGAATTATTATTATTTTTTTATTAAAGGACTTGTCCCAAGCTGTGTGTGTTTTTTTTTTTTACCTTTTTTGTCACTTTTTTTGGGTGAAATGGTAGGGGTACAATGTACCCCGTTACCAATTCACATGGGGGGGCCGGGATCTGGGGGTCCCCTTTGTTAAAAATGGCTTCCAGATTCCGATAAGCCCCCCACCCGCAGACCCCCACAGCCACCGGGCAAGAGTTGTGGGGTTGAGGCCCTTGTCCCCATCAACATGGGGACATCCTCCCCATGTTGAGGGCATGTGGCCTGGTGCGGTTCAGAAGGGGGGGCGCTCTCTCGTCCCCCCTCTTTTCCTGTGGCCTACCAGGTTGCGTGCTCGGATAAGGGTCTGGTATGGATTTTTGGGGGGAACCCCACGCCATTTTTTTTTTAAATTTTGGTGCAGGGTTCCCCTCAAAATCCATACCAGACCTGAAGGGTATGGTATGGATTTTGAGGGGGACCCCAACGCCATTTTTTTTTATTTGGTGCAGGGTTCCCCTTAATATCCATACCAGACCTGAAGGGCCTGGTAATGGACTGGGGGGGAACCGATGACGTTTTTTTCAATGACTTTTATCTGTATTGCCGGGACCCGACAATTCATTATAGCCGCATGTAGTTTTAAATGACTTTTTTTCCTTCAGAAATTACATTTTGTGCAGGGGCAGTTCTAAACACTGGAAACACGCGCTACTTTACAGGCATACTATAGACACCCCCCCAGGTACGAAATTTAAAGGAATATTTCACTTTTATTGTTTCACTTATTAAAATCACTGCTCCCGAAAAACAGACGTTTTTAAAACTTTTTTTTGCATTGATACATATCCCCTGGGGCAGGACCCAGGTCCCCAAACACTTTTTATGACAATAACTTGCATATTAACCTTTAAAATTAGCAATTTTGATTTCTCCTATAGACTTTTAAAGGGTGTTTTGCGGCTTTTGAATTTGCCGCGAACACCGCAAATTGTTCGCTATTCGGCGAACAGCCAATGTTCGAGTCAAACTCATGTTCGACCCAATCATAAAGCTCATCTCTAATAGTTAGTCAGGTTGAAAAAAGACACAAGTCCATCTAGTTCAACCATAAAAAAAAATATATATATATCGTACAAAATCTCATATACCCAATTCTATACCCACAGTTGATCCAGAGCAGGGTTTCTCAACTCCAGTCCTCAAGGTTCCCCAACAGGTCATGTTTTCAGGCTTTCCATTATTTTGCACAGGCGATTTGATCAGTTTCACTGCCTTGTAATTACCACAGCTGTTTCATCTGAGGGAAATTCTGAAAACATGACCTGTTGGGGCGCCTTGAGGACTGGAGTTGAGAAACACTGATCCAGAGGAAGGCAAAAAACCCCAGCAGAGCATGATCCAATTTGCTACAGCAGGGGAAAAAATTCCTTCCTGATCCCCCGAGAGGCAATCGGATTTTCCCCGGATCAACTTTACCTATAAATGTCAGTACCCACCCAGTTATATAATGTACATTTAAGAAAGAATCCAGGCTTTTCTTACAGCAATCTACTGAGCTGGCCAGATCCACCTCTGCAGGGAGTCTATTCCACATTTTCACAGCTCTTACAGTGAAGAAACCTTTCCGTATTTGGAGATGAAATCTCTTTTCCTCTAGACGCAAAGAGTGCCCCCTTGTCCTTTGTGATGACCTTCAAGTGAATAACTCAACACCAAGTTCACTATATGGACCCCTTATATATTTGTACATGTTGATCATATCCCCCCTTATTCTCCTCTTCTCAAGAGAGAATAAATTCAGTTCCTCTAATCTTTCCTCATAGCTGAGCTCCTCCATCCCTCTTATCTGTTTGGTTGCCCTTCTCTGCACTTTCTCCAGTCTCTTACTTTATCTTTTATGTGGTTCTGATATGCATAGATGCCAATTGTCCCGGATTTGCCGGGATGGTCCTGATGAGGTTATCTCTGAGATTACAGGACCACCCTTATTTGAGCACTGAGCATGTGCAGCAACTCCATTAAGAGGCCGGAATCACGCCTAGAGGTGACATATTTAAGCTTCAGACCTTGCCATAAAGTGGGTGTGGCCTGGGTGGGACCACCCAGAAAGTGAGAGTATCAATTGTGGGGTGAGGGGAGGGGGCAGTGTCCCTGGGAATTGGGACTAATATTTTGGTAAGTATCAATATGAAATACACACTGCAAATATATTACAGGTAGAAAGTATGGAAAGGTGATTGCATGTGCTATATACACGTGTTTGAGGCCCCA
The DNA here is from genome assembly GCA_029206835.1 of Rana muscosa. Lineage (NCBI taxonomy): Eukaryota > Metazoa > Chordata > Amphibia > Anura > Ranidae > Rana > Rana muscosa. The sequence continues at coordinate 204,180,023 of CM055119.1, read as the reverse complement.
TTCAGAGTTTTCTAAAGGTGCAATTTTTGCACATTTTTCACGCCACACACATAGAGCGCCCTAATTGCAACAGACGCAGCAAAGTATCTCATTAAACTTTTGCTGTGTTTAACTTTGTGTGTTTTTTTAAACATGCATTTTGCTGCGTTTGCTGCACGACAAATCGCGCGTCTGCAATGAATGGCACCGCAAACATGATGTTACGTAAACGCGTGCAAAAAAAACGTGCGCTGTTGCACACATTTTTCCAAACACTCCGATGTGAATGGAGCCTCAGGGTACATTTATGCCATGGTACAGGAGTCACCTGTATTGTCTGGGCACTGATTGGCTAATTGTCTCTCTACAGCTGCAAAATGACACTTTACACCGGTTATGCCCAGTATTACCATAGCAATAATGTGTTTCTTTTGTATTTGTGGAACAATGTCAGTATGATTTATGCCATATCCCCTGACAGCTTATAATAAACATGTTACAGTAAAATATACAATTATATAGCACAAAGAAAACCATTTCTACCGCACTGCCACATAGTGGTTATGGTTGGCACTGCGCCGTACTGCGGCTCTAATATATACATGGCACACATACACCTTCCTATCTTCCCCAGGAAAAGGTACAATTCTCCCAGCAATGCGCTCCGTCCTTGTTTACTTGATAAATGTTTTCAGGATTAATTCAAATCAATGCTTCCTTGTGTCTCGTATGGCGTGATTAATACTGCGCCGAGCTTGGTCAAGCACTGCTGCTAATGGCATTCATTGAGTTATTGCTGTTTTAGGATTTGCCTGGAAAACAAGTCCCAGGCGCCGCGTCCCCACGAGAGAAACATTTGACCCAAGATTGATTCCGTGCAGAAAATATAAATAAATAACAAAAGTATCCCAGTTTTCCGGGAGATAGCGGAATTTCTGAACCAAATGTACCGATTAACTGTGTGCAAGTATAGAGGAGATAAATAGATAGATAGATAGATAGATAGATAGATAGATAGATAGATAGATAGATAGATAGATATTGATGGATAAAATGATAGATAGAGAGATAGATCAATATTGATGGATAAAATGATAGATAGATAAATAGATAGATAGATAGAGAGAGAGATATTGATGGATAAAATGATAGATAGATAGATAGATAGATAGATAGATAGATAGATAGATAATGGTAGAGAGATATTGATGGATGAAATGATAAGTAGAGAGATAGATAATGATAGATAAAGATAGATACACTGTATGCAGAAGTAAAGAACCAAATGTGCCGATTAGCTGTGTGCAAGTATAGAGGAGATAGATAGATAGATAGAGAGATAGATAGATAGATAGATAGATAGATAGATAGATAGATAGATAGATAGATAGATAGATAGATAGATAGATAGATAGATAATGGATGAATGGAACAACATAGAGAGGACAAATAGAAAAATAGGCACGGATTGATGAATGGATTGATTGATTAATTGATTGATTTAATGATTGATTAATAGATAGATAGATAAATGGAATGCACAAATGGATGGATTAAAGAAAGGACGGATAGATGGATAGAGATAGAATGATAATAGCAAGAAAAATAGACACATAGAAAAAGGAGGGATAGATGAGTAGATAGATAGGAAGATAGATAATAGATAGAAATAAAAATAAGCAAATAAATTAATGGACGAATGGATAGCGATAGATAGATAGATAGATAGATAGATAGATAGATAGATAGATAGATAGATAGATAGAGAGATAGCTTTTTGATACACTGTGTGCAGGTGTAAAGAATATAGACAGATAGATTGACAAATATTTGATAGATAGATAGATAGATAGATAGATAGATAGATAGATAGATAGATAGATAGATAGATAGATAGAACAAATGGTTGGATGAATGAAAGGAAGGATGGCTAGATGCATATAGATAGAAAGATAATAGATAGAAAGAAAAATAGACACATGGATGAAGGAGAGACAGATGAGTAGATAGGTAGAAAGATAGATGATAGGTAGAAATAAAAAAAAAGTAAAAATATGAATGGATGGAGATAGATAGATATGGAGGAAGAATGTACAAACAAATTGATGGATGGATGGGGATAGAATGATAGATGATAGATAGATATATGAAGGAGGGAAAGATAGAAGGATAGATAGATAGATAGATAGATAGATAGAACAATAGGCAAATAGATAATTGCATGGATGGATATCAATAGAAGACAGGCTAATAAGGAAAAATTACTGATTCTAGCTTGCTGTTTTACATGCTGAAGTACATTCGATGGATAGAGATAGAATGATAATAGAAGGAAAAATAGACACATAGATGAAGGAGGAACAAGTGAGTAGATAGATAGAAAGATAGATGATGGATAGAAATAAAAATAAGCAAATAGATGAATGGATGGATGGACGAATAGATGGTGATGGAAGGGTTGATGGGAGGGTTGATGGAAGGGTTGATGGAAGGGTTAATAAAAGGGTTGATGGAAGGGTTAATGAAAGTGTTGAGGGTTGATGGAAGGGATGGAAGGGTTAATGGAAGGGTTGATGGAAGGGTTGATGGAAGGGTTGAGGGTTGATGGAAGAGTTGATGGGAGGGTTGATGGAAGGGTTGATGGAAGGGTTGATGGAAGGGTTGTTGAAAGGGTTGAGGGTTGATGGAAGAGTTGATGGAAGGGTTGATGGGAGGGTTTATGGAAGGGTTAATGGAGGGGTTGATGGAAGGGTTAATTGGAAGGGTTGATGGGAGGGTTGATGGAAGGGTTAATGGAGGGGTTGATGGGAAGTTTGATGGAAGGGTTAATGAAAGGGTTGAGGGTTGATGGAAGGGATGGAAGGGTTAATGGAAGGGTTGATGGAAGGGTTGAGGGTTGATGGAAGAGTTGATGGGAGGGTTGATGGAAGGGTTGATGGAAGGGTTGATGGAAGGGTTGTTGAAAGGGTTGAGGGTTGATGGAAGAGTTGATGGAAGGGTTGATGGGAGGGTTTATGGAAGGGTTAATGGAGGGGTTGATGGAAGGGTTAATGGAAGGGTTGATGGGAGGGTTGATGGAAGAGTTAATGGAAGGGTTGATGGGAGGGTTGATGGGAGGGTTGATGGGAGGGTTGATGGAAGGGTTAATGGAGGGGTTGATGAGAGGGTTGATGGGAGGGTTGATGGGAGGGTTGATGGAAGGGTTAATGGGAGGGTTGATGGAAGGGTTAATGGAGGGGTTGATGGGAGGGTTAATGGAGGGTTGATGGGAGGGTTGATGGAAGGGTTGATGGGAGGGGTTGATTGAAGGGTTAATGGAGGGGTTGATGTGAGGGTAAATGGAGGGTTGATAAGAGGGTTGATGGGAGGGTTGATGGAAGGGTTAAAGGAGGTGTTGATGGGAGGGTTGATGGGAGGGTTGATGGGAGGGTTGATGAGAGAGTTGATGGAAGGGTTAATGGAGGGGTTGATGGGAGGGTTAATGGAGGGTTGATAAGAGGGTTGATGGGAGGGTTGATGGAAGGGTTGATGGGAGGGTTGATGGGAGGGTTGATGGAAGGGTTAATGGAAGGGTTGATGGGAGGGTTGATGGAAGGGTTAATGGAAGGGTTGATGGGAGGGTTGATGGGAGGGTTAATGGAGGGTTGATAAGAGGGTTGATGGGAGGGTTGATGGAAGGGGTTGATGGAAGGGTTAATGGAGGGGTTGATGTGAGGGTAAATGGAGGGTTGATAAGAGGGTTGATGGAAGGGTTAAAGGAGGTGTTGATGGGAGGGTTGATGGGAGGGTTGATGAGAGGGTTGATGGAAGGGTTAATGGAGGGGTTGATGGGAGGGTTAATGGAGGGTTGATAAGAGGGTTGATGGGAGGGTTGATGGGAGGGTTGATGGAAGGGTTGATGGGAGGGTTGATGGGAGGGTTGATGGAAGGGTTAATGGAAGGGTTGATGGGAGGGTTGATGGAAGGTTAATGGAAGGGTTGATGGGAGGGTTAATGGAGGGTTGATGGGAGGGTTGATGGGAGGGTTGATGGAAGGGTTAATGGAAGGGTTGATGGGAGGGTTAAAGGAGGGTTGATAAGAGGGTTGATGGGAGGGTTGATGAAAGGGTTAATGGAAGGGTTGATGGGAGGGTTAATGGAGGGTTGATGGGAGGGTTGATGGGAGGGTTGATGGAAGGGTTAATGGAAGGGTTGATGGGAGGGTTAAAGGAGGGTTGATAAGAGGGTTGATGGGAGGGTTGATGAAAGGGTTAATGGAAGGGTTGATGGGAGGGTTAAAGGAGGGTTGATAAGAGGGTTGATAAGAGGGTTGATGGGAGGGTTGATGGGAGGGTTGATGGGAGGGTTGATGGGAGGGTTGATGGAAGGGTTAATGGAGGGGTTGATGGGAGGGTTAATGGAGGGTTGATAAGAGGGTTGATGGGAGGGTTGATGGAAGGGTTAAAGGAGGGGTTGATGGAAAGGTTGAGGTCCTGGAGCTGTTGCCATTTTGCTCTGTATGGAGAACGTTGAGCTGTTTGTACCACCCTTAGGCACACACATTGTTCTATGATTGGAATATAAGCAGGGACTTCCGGAGCTCCGTGTCCAGGCCTCCAGCCCCATGCAGTGATGTGTTCATTGCGGGACGCACACAAAGCCACAGATTACTTTATTATCTCTTGTTCCTCGGATCCGCGATGTTTAATAATAGACCTCTCAGCTGTCATGCAGAATCGTAATCAATAACCTTCATGAATCAATAGATATTTCCGCATATACAGTATATTATTCCCATGACTGGAAGTATAATTCCACCACTGAGCGGCTGTTCAGGAATAAATGCTGCACAAAAATAATAAAACCATCTAGCTCCCAACACCCGAGCCCCAAGCTCTCCTCCCCCACCATTTCTATGATATTGTATAGATTTTATTTCAAATGAACCACTCAATGTAAAATACAAACTGGCATCAGGTATCACCAGGTGCCATATCAACTATCCTCCTCTGTCTGCATCAGGCTGGACCCCTGGGCACACCCCATAAACTAATGTAAAATTTCCACCGTCCTACAATGCACTTAGGGCAAAATCGAATGTTCGTAGGCGACATTTTCTGTGATTCAAATGTATGAACAGGGAAAATGCTGCATTATGGACACTAGATAGCACTTAGGAGCATGCTTATTTCTTGTGATAGTCAGCGCCATCTAGTGGCCATAAAGCAGTATTTTTTCCATTCAAACATCCGCCCACCACTGGGAGAAGACAGAAGAGACAGAGGATGTAGCGTAGTAGATGAGCAACCCAACAGGGTCGTACCATACACCATGCCATATACCATACCCCCATGGTCAGGGTCATGTCACGCTGACGATATGTATACTGTATAGAGAGGATGCCCCCATGGTCAGGGTTATGTCATGTCAACAATGTGTACTGTAAAGAGAGCATACCCCCATGGTCAGGGTTGTGGCACATTGGTGATATGTATACTCAGGGCTGGGACAAGGGGTGGGCAGGTGGGGCGGCTTCCCTGGGCGCAAAAGTTTACTGTAGGGATGGGGAGACTGTTACACAACTGGCCAGTTTGGCATCTTTGACCTGGGCACTGGATGACCTTGGCCCAGCACTGTGTATACAGTACAGACAGCATTCTCCGTTGGGTCAGGTTTGTGTCCCATTGGCAATATGTATACTGTATAGAGAACATGTCCCCATGGTCAGGGTGGTGTCACATTGGTGATGCCCCCATGGTTAAGGTCATGTCCCATTGTCGATATGTATACTATATAGAGAGCTTTCCCCATGGTTAAGGTTGTGTCATGTTGTTTATACTGTATGTATACTGTACAGAGAGCATAACCACATTGTTAGGGTTGTGTCCCATTGGCGATATCTATACTTTATAAACAGCATGTCCCCATGGTCAAGGGGAGGGGGGGGGGTCACATTGGTGATGCCGCCATGGTCTGGGTTGTGTCTTGTTGGTGTTACATATAGTGTACAGAGAGCATGCTCCTGTGGTTAGGGTTGTGTCCCATTGGTGATGCCCCCATGGTTGGGGTCATGTCCCATTGGCGATATGTATACTGTACAGAGAGCTTGTCCTCATGGTCAGGGTTGTGTCCCATTGGCGAAAATGTATACTGTTTAGGGAGCATGCCCCCCATGGTTAGGGTTGTGTCCCTTTGGTAATATTTATACTGCATAGGGAGCATATCCCCATGGTCAGGGTTGTGTCCCATTGGCAGTATGTATACTGTATAGGGAACATACCCCCATGGTCAGTGTTGTGTCCCATTGGCAGTATGTATACTGTATAGGTAACATACCCCTATGGTCAGGGTTGTGTCCCATTGGTGATGCCCCCATGGTTGGGGTCATGTCCCATTGGCGATATATACTGTACAGAGAGCTTGTCCTCATGATCAGGGTTGTGTCCCATTGGCGAAATGTATACTGTTTAGGGAGCATGCCCCCCATGGTTAGGGTTGTGTCCCTTTGGCAATATTTATACTGCATAGGGAGCATATCCCCATGGTCAGGGTTGTGTCCCATTGGCGATATGTATACTGCATAGGGAGCATATCCCCATGGTCAGGGTTATGTCCCATTGGCGATATGTATACTGCATAGGGAGCATATCCCCATGGTTGGGGTTGTGTCCCATTGGTGATATGCATACTGTATAGGGAGCATACCCCATGGTCAGGGTTGTGTCTCATTGGCAAAATGTAAACTGTATAGGGAGCATGCCCCCCATGGTCAATGTTGTGTCCCATTGGCGATATGTATACTGCATAAGGAGCATATCCCCATGGCCAAGGTTGTGTCAAATTGACAATATGTATACTTTATAGGGAGCATACCCCCATGGTTAGGGTTGTGTCCTATCGGCTGTATGTATACTGTATAGTGAGCATATCCCCATGGTCAGGGTTATGTCTCATTGGCAATATGTATGCTGTACAGAGAGCATACCCCTATGGTTAGGGTTGTATCCCATTGGCAGTATGTATACTGTATAGGGAGCATACCCCACGGGCAGGGTTGTGTCCCATTGGCAATATATATACTATATAGGGAGCATGTCCCCATGGTCAGGGTTGTGTCCTATTGGTGGTATGTATACTGTATAGAGAGCATACTCCATGGGCAGGGTTGTGTCCCATTGACAATATGTATACTGTATAGGGAGCATACCCCATGGTCAGGGTTCTGTCCCATTGGAGATATGTATACTGTACAGAGAGCATGCCCCAGTGGTCAGGGTTGTGCCATGTTGGCGATTTGTATACTGTATAGAGAGCATGCCCCTAAGGTCAGGATTGTGCCACCTTACCAATGTGTATACTGTATATAGAGAATACCCCCATGGTCAGGGTCGTTTTCCGTTGGTGATTCAGATGCTATGTATACATATTTATCTCATTCTGTATACAGAAATGAAAGAAATGTGAAATCTTTTTGTCGGTGGCGGTGAATTCTTGTGCATTCCTGTACTGCAGACCTTGAAGCGGATATAAAAAAAAATCTCAGTTTAATGGCTGACAAATGACATTGGATTCATTATAAAGTCCTGTTTTTCAGCACCAAGTAATGTGGTGGAGACGGAGCATCGGGCAGGTGAATTGAATATAAAACTTAAATTGAATCTAAACACAACACATTAGAGGTAGGTGTAATAAAAGCCACGCTACAGCGATTTCTATGTGCTATTAAAGGGGCTGTGTAAGCAAAATATAAAGACACATTGATCAGAGTAAAAAATGATAGGCGGAGATATGTGTTTCACTCGTCGGCGCTCAGCTTTCCACTCTTGTGTGTGGCTTTCCACGGCCCCCTTTTTCATTGAGGTAAATTGTATCCCAATTACAAGGGAGAAGGCTTCAGTAAGACATTGCAGTGTAGTGAGAGAAGCCACAGGGGGCAGCAGAGAGCTTCTTTAGAAATACAGCACATGCAGCTTGTTCATTCCAAGTTATCAGAATAGTGTGATTCACCCCTTAGTGTAGGAAAAAAACTCCCTATTCACAACTGGCACTGCACTGACTCTATGTCATGGGTGCACAACCTGTGGTACTCCAGCTGTTGTGGAACTACAAGTCCCATCATGCCTCTGACTTTGGGAGTTATGCCTGCAACTGTCAGCCTTGCAATGCCTCATGGGACTTGTAGTTCCGCAAAACAGCTGGAGGGCCACAGGTTGAGCACTCATGCTCTAGGTCAGTGGTCCCCGACCTTTTTGGCACCGGGGATCGGCTCCGTGGAAGAAAATTGTGCCAAGGCCCAGCGAGGCGGGGTGTACGCACACGCTGGGGGGGGGGGGGTAAGAGATTTTTCATGGGCAATTTATCAGGGCAATAGCTGGTGTTCTACTGTTGGCGCTTCAATCATCACGGCACCATGGTTGGTATGGTGTCAGAATGATTGAAGCGCATTATTTCTTATATTACATTGTAATATAAATTAAATAGTTCAACTCACCATAATGCAGAATCAGTGGGAGTGTGTCACTTGCTACGTCGCCCGCCACCAGATGCAGCTTGTCACTTGCCACGCTGCCTGCCACCAGACGAGGAATGCCATTCGCCACGCTGCCCGCCACCACATGAGGAATGCCACTTGCCACACTGCCTGCCACCAGATGAGGAATGCCACTTGCCATGCTGCCTGCCACCAGATGAGGAATGCCACTTGCCACGTCACCTGCCAGTGCCACTAGTTGATGAATGCCACTTGCCACATCACCTACCAGTGCCACCAGATGAGGAATGCCACTTGCCACATCACGTGCCAGTGCCACCAGTTGAGGAATGCCACTTGCCACGTCACCTCCCAGTGCCACCAGATGAGGAATGCCGCTTGCCACGTCACCTGCCAGTGCCACCAGTTGAGGAATGCCGCTTGCCACGTCACCTGCCAGTGCCACCAGTTGAGGAATGCCACTTGCCAAATCACCTGCCAGTGCCACCAGATGAGGAGTGTCACCTGCCAGTGCCACCAGTTGAGAAATGCCACTTGCCACGCCACTTGCCAGTGCCACCAGATGAGGAATGCCACTTGCCACACCACCTGCCAGTGCCACCAGATGAGGAATGCCACTTGCCAAATCACCTACCAGTGCCACCAGATATGGGTTGTCACTGCATTGGTGGCACTGGTTCAGTGGTCGTTCTTGAGTGAGGGCAGGAGAGCCGAGGTGCAGGGCGGGCGGTGAGAGATGATGTAATCTCTCTGCTCCCCGCTGCACCTCCGACATTCCGCACACTGTGAGGGCGGAAGAGCGATGATGCTAGGCGGACGGAGAGAGATGTGGTCATCTCTGCTCGCCAGCCTGCTTCTCTCATCTCTCTGCCCGCCTTAAAATGTCATGCCGCCCGCCGCGGCTCAGCTGCAAGGACGCTACGGCCCGGGGGTTGACGACCCCTGCTCTAAGTGCACAGTTACCTTTTTTGTTTATTTAAAGTGAACACAGCATCTGACATTTTTTTTCATGTTACGAGCAGCTAAGTAATATATCAGTGTGTCTATGAAATACAAAGTAACATTGTTCATAAACATTGATCAGGCAAGAGATAGACCCGCAACAGCTGGAGGGCTGTAGTTTGAAGATCCTGGAGATAGAGAAATACAAAGTAACATTGTTCATAAACATGGAGATAAAAAGATACAAAATAACATTGTTTAAAAACATTATTCAAATGCAGATAGATACAAAGTAACATTGTTTGTAAACATTGATCAGACGGGAGATAGAAAGATACAAAATAACATTGTTTATAAACATTGATCAGATGGGCGATAGAGATACAACATAACAAAGTAACATTGTTTATAAACATGGAGGTAGAAAGATACAAAGTAACATTGTTTAACCACTTGCTTACTGGGCACTTAAACCCCCTTCGTACCCAGACCAATTTTCAGCTTTCAGCGCTGACGCACTTTGAATGACAATTGCGCGGTCATACAACACTGTACCCAAATGATATTTTTATCATTTTTTTCCCCACAAATAGAGCTTTCTTTTGGTGGTATTTGATCATCACTGCGTTTTTTTTTATTTTTTGCGCTATAAACAAAACAATTTTGAAAAAAACACAATATTTTTTTACTTTTTGCTATAATAATATCCCAATTTTTTTTTTATATATTTTTTTTCTCAGTTGTGTCCGATACATATTCTACATATTTTTGGTAAAAAATAAATAAATCACAATAAGAGTATATTGATTGGTTTGCGCAAAAGTTATAGCGCCTACAAAATAGGGGATAGATTTATGGCATTTTTATTATTTCTTTTTTTTACTAATAATGGCGGCGATCTGCGATTTTTGTCAGGCCTGCGATATTGCCGTGAACACATCGGACACTTTTGACACTATTTTGGGACCATTCACATTTATACAGTGAACAGTGCTATAAATATGCACTGATTACTGTCTAAATGTGACTGGCAGGGAAGGGGTTAACACTAGGGGGCGATCAAGGGGTTAAATGTGTTCCCTGGGAGTGATTCTTACTGTGGGGGGAGGGGACTGACTGGGGGAGGGGACCGATCTGTGTCCCTATGTACAAGGGACACAGCATCGGTCTCCTCTCTCCCTGACAGGACGTGGATCTCCGTGTTTACACACTCAGAGATCCATGTCCTGCCTCTGTAACAGCCGATCGCGTGGAAATGGCGGACATAGCGGCCGCCAGGCACGTGCATCGGCACCACTTGACATGGCGGGCACAGCTTTTCCCCTCCGTGTGCCCTCTGCGGCGCATGGGGGGAAAATGTAAACAGGAAGACGTCCAGGGACGTCCACACCGGCAGGTGAGAGCCGCGCTGTAGGCGTCTTTTGTCTATAGCGTGGATCTCAAGTGGTTAAAAACATTATTCAAATGCAGATAGAGAGATACAAAGTAACATTGTTTATAAACATTGATCAGATGGGAGATAGAGATACAACATAACAAAGTATCATTGTTTATAAACATGCAGATAGACAGATACAAAGTAACATTGTTTCTAATCTTTCTGTCTCGGTTTCAGTGGTCGCCAGGTCAAATCTCCCCAGCGGGGACACAGACACCAATTCTAAGGCCCCATGCACACGAGACGCTGTTATTTGCTGTTGAACACGCGTTCAGAGGCAGTTGGACGCTTTTTTCAACTGCTCCTGAACCCATTCAATGTTATTCTATGTGTCCATGCACACATTCTCGTTTTTTGGCGTTTACAAGCAGTTGCGTTTAACCTCGTTTTTCCAGAAGCAAAAAAATGGGTTCAGACGCAAAAGTTTTCCACGTTTCAGACGCTAAACGCTGCTAAACGCGGCTAAACGCGGTACCGGCGTTTTGCCGCGTTTGCGTTTATAAGCGTTTTTAAAGGTGACCTATTTTTTAACATTAGAAATCTCAAAAATGATGGCAAATGATGAAAAACTATTAAAAAATATAAAAGAAAACTGTAATTGCTTGCATTGCATTGTGGACAATCCACAACTTGTGGCAGGTAACGTGGCAAGTGGACAATCAACAACTTGTGTCAGGTGATGTGGCCAGGTGACGTGGCCAGGTGACGTGGCAAGTGGACAATCCACAGCTTGTGGCAGGTGACGTGGCCAGGTGACATGGCAGGTGACGTGGCCAGGTGACGTGGCAGGTAACGTGGCCAGGTGACGTGGCAGGTAACGTGGCCAGGTGACGTGGCAGGTGATGTGGCAAGTGGACAATTCACAACTTGTGGCAGGTGACGTGGCACGTGATGTGGCCAGGTGACGTGGAAAGTGGACAATCCACAACTTGTGGCAGGTGACGTGGCTAGATGGCGTGGCAGGTAATGTGGGCAGGTAACATGGCTAGGTGACGTGGCAGGTGACGTGGCAAGTGGACAATTCACAACTTGTGGCAGGTGACGTGGCCAGGTGACGTGGCAGGTGACGTGGCAAGTGGACAATCCACAACTTGTGGCAGGTGACGTGGCTAGATGGCGTGGCAGGTAATGTGGGCAGGTAACATGGCTAGGTGACGTGGCAGGTGACGTGGCAAGTGGACAATTCACAACTTGTGGCAGGTGACGTGGCCAGGTGACGTGGCAGGTGACGTGGCAAGTGGACAATCCACAACTTGTGGCAGGTGACGTGGCCAGCTGACGTGGCAGGTAACGTGGCCAGGTGACATGGCAGGTAACATGGCCAGGTGACGTGGCCAGGTAACGTGGCAAGTGGACAATCCACAACTTGTGGCAGGTGACGTGGCACGTGATGTGGCCAGGTGACGTGGCAAGTGGACAATCCACAACTTGTGCCAGGTGACGTGGCCAGGTGATGTGGCCAGGTGACGTGGCAGGTGACGTGGCAAGTGGACAATCCACAACTTGTGGCAGATGATGTGGCAAGTGATACGCTAAATACAACTACACTGCTGCTCTCTCAGCTGCTGCTACTCACTCTGGTCTCACAAACTGGCTGAAATGGTTAAAATTTACTCTTTTTTGAGCTTAGGGAGGGTCTATGATGAAACGCTTATAAACGCAAACGCGGTTAAACGCCGCTAAACGCGGCCGCAAACGCGGCAAAACGCGCGTTTATAAACGCCGGTTTCAGCGTTTAAAAACGTGTGTTCAGCAGAGTTTGCACCTGCGTCTCGTGTGCATGGGGCCTAACCCTTCTATTCTCCATCTAAAAACATGTCTGCCTAGCTTTGGGTACAGCCCTGTTTTTAGCTTGTATCAAATTGACCATACAATAAATATACTGAAAAAGAAAACCCCTCATAATGGATACATTTTAAAGGAATGGCAGGTTCAAAGTGAATGAAAAACATTTTTTTTTTCAATGTTTCAATTAAATATTCAAATCCTGCAATGCTGGCTATGCAGTATTATTATATAGAGCATGGTATTATTGAACAAACTGTAATCCAATAGATGTAATAATAGAATGTCACAGTATATAAATATTGACAATGGTAGAGATAATCTGAGAACATTAATATCTCTGTTCATGAATCAATGAGATCCCGTGACATGGAATGATAAGTCTGCAACCTGTTAGTCTTTGTGTGTGAGTTTCCGCAAATGGGAATTACTTTGAATGGTCAAGGCTTACGTGAGATGCTCCAAATTCAACGTATTCACTATTGCATAAGAGAATAAAAGTAATGCCCTGTACACACGACCGGATTGTCCGCCGGAAAAAAAGTCCGATGGTTTGTCCGACGAAGTTCCGACGGCATTCCGTTCAAGCTGTCTTGCATACACACGGTCACACTGAAATCCGACCGTCAAAAACGCGGTGACGTACAACACTGCGGCGAGCTGAGGAAAATTAAGTTCAATGCTTCCGAGCATGCGTCGACTTGATCCTGAGCATGCGTGGTTTTTAGTCCATCGGAATTGCATCCAGACGAAACGGATTTTCCGATAGAAATTTTTGTCTGTCGGAAAAATAGAGAACATGTTCTCTATCTAAGTCAGTCGGAATTTCTGAAGGAAAAAGTTCAATATCCGATGAAAAGAGCCCGTCTGACAGGCTGTGGCCACTGAGAGTAGAAATCACCCTAGCATCAGAGGAAGCAAACCATCCCCCATTATTGGTTTTGGTGAGAGGAATAGTTTACCATTGTTGTCAGAGTGGGAGGAAAAGTGGCCCATCGTAGGCAGGGATAATGCCCCATTGCTGGTGTCAGTGGGAGGAATAGTGCCCCAAGGGCCAGATAAAGGCATGCAATGGGCCAGATACGGCCCCTGGGCCACAGTTTGGAGACCACCAGTTAGGATTATCAAATACAGTCAACTTGTTTCTGAGGCAAAAAGCCTCGCTCTTCTTCAGGGCTTGAGCAGTCAATATCCATAAAATCACGTCAAAATGCATTAAGGGACCTGTGTTCAAATTTGATGAAAATGAATGTCTCCTGATGGCAATAAAGATGGCTGGCTGCCCTTAGTGCCATCAAGCGACACTAGACCAGTGGCGGCCCATTCATAGAGGGCGCACGGGCGCTGCCTCCTTTATCCATGCGTTTGGCCCCCTGATTTACATATCAGAGTGCTGGACCATGGATTCCAATGCGGGGTGGGTGTTTTTTTTAAGCACCTGATTAGAGCCAGAGGCTGTCCCAGTGCTGCGCCAGGTGGTGTTGTTTGTTTGCCGCCCCCCAAAAGAAGAACCCACCAGCCGCCACTGCACTAGACTTCATCAAACCTCAATACAGGAACCTTAAAGCGGAAGTAAACCCTCTTTTTTTTTCTGAAAAAAAAAAAACCCTGCAAGAGCGAGGAATAATGAGCTAGTATGCATAGCATACTAGTTCATTATGAATGACTTACCTGAGATCGAAGCCCCCGAAGCGCTTCTCGTTCCCCTCCACTGCCGCCGCCATGTTGCCTACGAGTCCCTTCCGTGTATCGCCACTCCGGCGCTGTGACTGGCCGGAGCAGCGATGACGTCACTCCCGCACATGCGCGCGGAACCGGCACGATCCCCACGCATGCGCGCGGTTCCGGCATTATCCCATTGATAAAACCGGCACGCTCAGTGCGCCTGCGCCGTTGTCTATGGCGTGCATGCGCCGTAAACATTGGTGCAGTCCTTTCTGCAAATATCTCCTTAACCACTTCAATACCAGGCACTTACGCACCTTCCTGCCCAAGCCAATTTTCAGCTTTCAGCACTGTCGCAATTTGAATGACAATTGCGCGGTAATGCAACACTGTACCTAAACAATTGTTTTATCATTTTGTTCCCACAAATAGAGATTTCTTTTGGTGGTATTTGATCACCTCTACGATTTTTATTTTTTGCACAACGAATAAAAAAAGACCGAAAATTTGGAAAAAAAAATATGTTTTTATTTGTTTCTGTTCATTTTTTTTGTAAATAAATAAGTTTTCTTCTTCAATGATGGGCACTGATATGGCTGCACTGATGAGGTGGCACTGATAGGTGGCACTGATGGGCACTGATAGGTGGCACTGGTATGTGACACTGATGGGCACTCATAGGCGGCAATGATGGGCACTCATAGGCGGCACTGATGGGTACTTATGGGTGGCACTGATGGGTAAATATGGGTGGCACTGATAGGTGGCATAGATGGGCACTGATGGTCACTGATAGGTGGGCACTGATGGGCACGATGGGCACTGATAGGTGGCACTGAGGGACACTGATGAGTGGCACTGGTTACTTTGGTGGGCATCACTGTGTTTTTATGTGCTACTATGGTGCCAGTCAGTGCCCATTTGTGGGCACTGATTGGCATATGTTGGGCATGTTTTTTAACATGTGGATGGCCATGGGGGATGTACCTGGCCATACACATGTTAGGGGCTTCCCTGGTAGTCCTGGTGGCTTCCCTGGTGGTCCTGGGCGGGCATCCGAGGGGGGGCTGCGCTGATGAATAATCAGTGCGAACTCCCCCCTGTCAGGAGAGGGTCTGTCAGACGCAAGTGAGGAAGAGTCGATCAACGGCTCTTCCTGTTTACATCGTGATCAGCCGTGATTGGACACGGCTGATCACGTGGTAAAGAGCCTCCGCCTAGACGTCCAGTCAGGATAACAAAACCACTTCCTGGACATCAATTGTCTATTGACCGGGCGGGGAGTGGTTAATCTAGGCTTACCTGTAGGTGCAAGTGGTTAGAGAGGGTTTACAACCACTTTAAGCCGGTATTAGATGGTGCAATTTTCTTTTCTGAAACCACGGGTTTGATTCCCACATCAACACAGTCTGAGTTAATGGGGGAATCCCTCTCGGGGAGCTATTGTGTTCTCCCAGTGGGTGGCGGGGGGAGCCGTCCGAGCCAAGGACAACACACAGTGATTATTGCAAGCTGCTATAGCCACCGGCAATAATCACATTCAAAATCTGATAGGCTGGTTGTACCCAAGTTGAGTAAGCGTCTACCTTGGGTACAATTAGCCTACCCATACATGGTTTGAATCTTGGCTGGTCCCTGCTGAACTGGTTGAGATTCGAACTGTCTATGGCCAGCTTTAGTGCATTCTGTTGTGATTTTAATAATATTGACTGCTCAAGCCAAGGCTTTTGGCTTTTTCCCCCCCGAAACACTTTGGCTGTATCTGGTGCTCATAACCATTAAATGTTTCAAAAACTCCTTCAAGTGAGATACACATCCAAGAATTTACCATCTGGTGAACACTTCCTTTGTCACTATCGGTGGGGTAACAGTCTAGTACCAGAACAGGGTCCACCCACACTATATTTCAATTTGGTAGATCCATCAGAACCAATTTTCCCTTCAATCTGTCCAGTGCTATCACACACACACATCAGGAACATCTTCTCAAAGACCTCCTGTTTATCATGTACTATGTTGGTGAGTTTCTCATGGATCATGATTTAAATGGTAATAGAATTTGAATGCATCGTCCAGTGAAGGGTTGTTTTCCCCATTTTTGTTTTACCAAAATTCTTAAAACATTGACTTCCTCACCCCTCACACAAGAAACCAGTTCAGCATATCAAGGGGTATGGGCAATGCTGTATCCTGGCCTAGGCCAACAAGGCCCAGGCCTAGGGCAGCACTTTGCAGGGGGGCAGCACTAAAAGAGTCTCTGCCAGCTTGCGCTACACTGTTAGTGTAGCACATGTCTTATGGGGCGGACTGGGCTGAGAGGCAAATTAGTCTAGCGCCCCCATAAAGCGGCCGCACTGATTCCGGTATGCGGGCGGCTGGCATTCCGCAACTGTGGGGGGGGGGACGCTGCTTCTAATGTTGACTTTCCTATCATCCTGGACCACAGACCTTCTTCACTGTGCTCTATGTTTTCTGCTGCACCATTGGGATGGTTATATCTTCTTAGTCCTCTCCATAAAATTATCAGAAATTTGTGCTTAAAGTAGAACTATAGGCGACACTTTTTTTTTCATTTTGGATAGAGTAAGGGGGGGTTATAGCCCCTCTCAGTTTATTTTTTACCATCCCTGTCCCATTGCAGAGATTTCCCTTCACTTCCTGCCCCATAGCCAAACAGGAAGTGAGAGGAAATCTATGCAAATTAAGGTAATTAATTGCCCCCCCCCCCCCCCAGGCCCTCAGAGCAAGTGTCCCCACTCGAAAATTTCAGTTAAGCCGCGTACACACGATCGGTTTTACC
Organism: Rana muscosa; assembly: GCA_029206835.1. NCBI lineage: Eukaryota > Metazoa > Chordata > Amphibia > Anura > Ranidae > Rana > Rana muscosa. Next base: position 204,162,944 of record CM055119.1, on the reverse strand, counting down.
GATGAAAACAGTCCGATGGACTTTTCTCATCGGACAAACCGATCGTGTATGGGCCCCATCGGTCTTTTTTCCATCGGTGAGAAAAAATAAAACATGTTTTAAATTTATCCGATGGGAACAAAAACGATAGCAAATTCCGATCATCTGTGTGGAACTCATCGGACAAAAAACCCACGCATGCTCAGAATCAAGTAGACGCATGCTCAGAAGCATTGAACTTCATTTTTCTCGGCTTGTCGGAGTGTTTTACGTCACCGCGTGTGGGACGGTCAGATTTTTGACTGATGGTGTGTAGGCAAGACTGATGGAAGTCAGCTCCATCGGATTTCCGATAGAAAAATCCATCGGATTAGAATCCATAGGAAATCCGATCGTGTGTACAGGGCTTTAGGGTCTTAAACAACAAGGGGTGTGGCCTTGACAGAAAGGGGTGGGTCATATTTAAATTAGGGGGTGCAAGAGTTTAGTCAGGCCTAGGGCAGCACAAAACCTAAATACACTACTGGGTATGGGCTGATACCTTCTTAGGTGAAGGTCGGTGACCATGTGGCCCATTAGCTCCCCTAATCCCAGCCTACATGTCCTCTATCAAGAGGGTACCTAGACCAAGAGGAATGGGTGGGAAAAGGTCCATCTGTCCCTCGGTGGGTCATCATCTTGCTTCAATAACACCATCCTGGAATAAGTGTCTATTAAATGCTTTTTTTTAAAGGTTACAAGGTATTTGTGAAGCGAAGTGAAAAGCCACGCAGAAGGCTCGCTGTGCCCGTTGAGTCGGTTTAAAGCACACATACTGTGAAATCCATTATACTAGTAAAGTTATAGCTCACAGTACCAATACAAATTATTTTTAACTGATCTGAGTGCTTTTGGCCACTTACTGATGGTTCTCAAGTTGGAAGAACGAAAGGCTCTACGTGGCATTAGATGGCTCTCAAGTCTCTTGCTGCACGCCGTCTTGGTGCAGAAGTTGGCAGCTGGGGGAGTTCCCAGGGCTGAAAATTTCATGCACATGACAGGTGAACCTTCGGCTCTGGATTTTTGGGAGGGTGAAATGGTTGTTCCTGATGATCAAGGCTGGAGAAATGGGGGGGGGGGAGTGATTGGTCATTATGGCACAGCGGCGGTAAGCAGGAAGAGCTCCTGCTAAACAATATTCAAATGTAGGAACAAACAACATGAAGTGTTCACGATCTAATAGAAAGGACAGCAAAAAAACAACTATGAATTATAGTTCCCATTCCATCACTTGCCAAAAAAAATATATACAGTATATATACACTCACTGGCCACTGTATTAGGTCAGGGCCGCCATCAGGGGGGTACAGGCAGTACACCTGTAAGGGGCCCGGGTGGCAACCCCTCCTTTTTTTTTGTAAGGGGCCTGGATGTCCCCAGGGCCCCGGATGGCAGCCCCGCTTTTTTTTATAAAAAAAAAATATATATATATTTTATTAAAATTTTTTTTTTATTTTATTTCTTTTTTTTTAATATATTTTGTAAGGGGCCCAGAGGTCCCCAGAGGCCCGGAGGTCCCCAGGGGCCCAGATGCCAACCCCCCTTTTTAAAAAAAAATTAACATTGCCAACCCCCATTTTTTTTGTAACGGGCCCAGGGGCCCTGAGGTCCCCAGGGCCCCGGATGGCAACCCCCCTTTTTAATTAATTTTTTTTGTAAGGGGCCCAGAGGTCCCCAGAGGCCCGGAGGTCCCCAAGGGCCCAGATGGCAACCCCCCAACTTCAATAATTCGCGGCGGCAGCACCCCCCCGCTTCTCAATTTGCAGCGGCAGCACCCCCCCCCGGTTCTCTGCTCCAGGGGGCCCATGCCTGAAGCTGTGTAAGGGGCCCCAAAATTCCTGATGGCGGCCCTGTATTAGGTACACTTGTTCAATCGCTTGGTAACACAAATTGCTAATCAGCCAATCACATGACAGCAACTTAATGCATTTAGGCATCTAGACGTGGTAAAAACGACTGGCTGAAGTTCAAACCGAGCATCAGTATGGGGAAGAAAGGGGATTTAAGTGACTTTGAAGGTGACGTGGTTGTTGGTGCCGGACGGGCTGGTCTAAGTATTAAAAAAAACTGCCAACACACACACAACCATCTCTCGGGTTTACAAAGAATGGTGGGAAAAATAGAAAATATCCAGTGAGCGGCAGTTGTGTGGAGGAAGGTCAGAGGAGAATGGGCAGACTGGTTCCAGATGATAGAAAGGCAACAGTAAAGCCTCGTACACACGGGCGGGAATCCCGTCGGAAAAAAAAAACGTTGGTTTTCTCGACGGGATTCCTGGCAAACTGGCGGCCATTCAAAAGAACTGCCGTTCTTTTGAATGGCAAAAACGCGGTGACATCATTGACTACAACGAGCCGGCGCTCATCACATTGGATGCCGTCGCCGCCATCTTGCTACACCCCACACTAACCTTCTATGCTACCGCGCATGCGTTGAAGTCTTATCGAGCATGCGCAGGTTTACCTTGGACAGGTAAGCATACAGACGACCGGTTTTCTAGGACCAGAGGAATTTTTTTATTCCTGGCCGAAGGGCTGGCCATTGTATTGCACAATGGCACCTTTCACTTCCTCTCTCAACTTCGTTCCCCCCACCTTATTTATTTATAGCCTGTTTGTCACTTTTTGTCTTTTTTTTGTACACGTTTTGCACGTTTGATTGGTAGGGTGCAGGTTCCTTGGGCCTGCCCTGAACATTTTGGGAGGGGGAGGCCTTCTGGCTTAGTTCGCTCTCTCTCTAATGGGGTCTCCCTTTGGGGGAGCCCCACCTAGTACTTGTCTGTCTTTTTCGGCAGACCTTCCAAAGAATGGGGTCCATCTAGTTTCGGCCAGATGGACCAAGTGAAGTACCTCAGTCCCTGTCTGGAGCCTAACGCCCCGGGGGATCAGGGTCAAGGTCCTTCTCTTTTGGGGGGCTATGTGTACACTCGTTGCACATTTTGTGTCTCATATTTCTGTGTGCACTTTTTTTTGGCACCGGTTGGAGTTTTTGGAAAAAATTTATAGAAATCAGTGTCCTTAAAACCTAAAAACAAACTTTGGTGTTGGACAAAGTTGCTGGCGGATTGGATGTTTGATCATCTTGGTTAAGGACCGCGCAATCACGACCTTTTAATTAGCCTTTTGTGAGTTTCTTTCAGCTCCGAAGGTTTCTTTACTGTTGTTCTCCTCCTAGCCCTTCCTTCACGGCACAAATTTTGATTTTCCTGATGATTCCAGTGAAATACTCATTGAGCGAAAAAAAGATGTAATTATCATTGATTATGATGCACTAAAAAAACGCCGAAATACAGGGAAAAAAGGGGCTGTTGATTGCTAAGCAGCAAACAATGATTTCAGCCGCAGCCGAAATTATTCATGAATATACATAATTACTAAGTTTCTGCTTGAGCGCCCGCCCTGTGCTCGGAATAACCAGGAGACAAATTTGACTATTTTGGAGAAGAGCAGTAGTCTACAAGTTGCAAAAAATAATACTATTTTCGATGTTGGGCATATTCATATGCATTCGTACAAAAGCCTTATATGACCTCAAAAATAATTTAGACCCCTTTCACACTGGGGCGGTTTGCAGGCGCTATTGCGCTAAAAATAGCGCCTGCAAACCAACCTGAAATAGCGGCTGCTGTTTCTCCAGTGTCTAAGCCCGAGGGCTTTCACACTGGAGCAGGACGGTAAAAAAAGTCCTGCTAGCCGCATCTTTGGAGCGGTGAAGGAGCGGTGTGTTTACCGCTCCTCCACCGCTCCTGCCCATTGAAAGCAATGGGACGCCACGACTATACCGCCGGCAAAGCGCCTCTGCGGTGGTTTTTAACCCTTTTTCGGCCACTAGCGGGGGTAAAACCGCACCGCTAGTGGCCGAATAGCGCCTAAAAATAGCGGCACTTTACCGCCGACGCACCTCCCGCCCCAGTGTGAAAGGAGCCTTAGGGAAGCAAATTAGTTATGGTAGAGCTGATAGGACTTGATGTGTCAATCTCTAAGGTAAGTCGGCACTCTTGATGATGTTTTGATATGGTGAGAAAGGGGAGTGTAGGTAGATCATCAGGGTCATCATTCTTTGGCTTTTTGTTGATGAGCCCAGTGGACCAGCAGAACTTTGTTGGTTGGTGTTAGGGGCCTAGATACTCCTAGCTTCTGATCAAAGGTAAATACAGAAAATACTAAATTTAAAAGCATTGTTGAGGGAGCAGTGCCAAAGGAGGGTAGTTGGACAATGGCAGAGGTCAAAGCCATGTGAACAAAAATATTATGACAATGTACAAAAATAAATCGAACAGATGTGTCACATGTGGGTGGCAATCACCGTAAAGGGCAACACCTAGGAGTGCCTGGTGTTCATCAGAGCTCCTGGTGGTGGGGATGGAGTTGTGCAGCTTTTATTCCCAAGTAGCGGTCTTCACTTGTGACACAAATGAGATATATGGTATGGCTATGAGTTTTTATCAGGTTAACCAATATATACTTGTGACGAGAGTCACTTTGGGCGGGGGGGGGGGGGCTTGTGGAACCCAGGTTACCTTGGAGAGCACTGGAAGCTCCTTGTCCAGCTCCCCCAGCCCCTCCTATGTGTAAGTCACCCTGTGTCTATTAGGGGCACAGGATGACCGAGAACCCCAGTCTGACCTCAAGAATATATGAAGATAAAGGCCACCGTTCATCAGAGTCCATTGCTAGATGGTTTGAGGTGGGGTGGGGGTTGCTATGTGTTTGTTAGGCGTGGCTGTATCCCATTGTTCTATTGTGTCTGTCTGCCTTGGGTGCAACCTATTGTGGGATGTATATGTCTATGTGGATTAGCTGTGAGATGGGAGGGGTGGGAATTCCTCCAACAGCTCTCCCTGCTGATTGGACAGTCTACTGACGGGAAGTTTGAATATCTCTGTATGCCTGTGTTCAAATAAACAGTTCATGTTCAGCAGCCAAAACGAGTACTGCCTAGTTCTTGGTTGGAATATCTGATTCCTATATTCAGACTGGAGGAAGGGGTATATGATGAAGGCACTCAAGTGGAGTGTGGGACGTTTCGTTACAATACCGAAGCTGTTAAATTTGGTCTGGACATCTGGGCTTGACCTCTGTCCAAAAAGGGTATGGTCCTTTTACAATTGTGCAGCCTGTTATTGTGCGATCTGTCGGGCCTTAACGTGCATTGCATTAAGGCAACCCTTGGAAAATAATGGGCTGCCCACGCACCATAATAACTAAAAAAAATCTGATGAACTACTACATTTGCGGCGCAACCCACAGTGGTGAATTGTTATACCTTGCAGCTCCCTGAGGCTAGGTTTCAATGACCCCCTGTCCACAAAGGGTTAGGGCTCATTTACATTTGTTCAATGCATTAATGTTCATGTGTTACAGTGCATTCTTTTGGGCCTGAATGTGTGTTGCATTAAGGCAACCCATTAAAAATAATGGTCTGCCAATGTACCAAAACATCCCAAAAAAGAGAGCTACAAGAAATTATGAGGCAACTCACTGTGGTGCATTGCCATACGTTGCAGCATGCTGCAGCTAGGTTTCAGTGATCCTTTTCCATAAAGGGTGGGGGCCCATCAGGGAAATAATTGACCAGACTGTGTGGACTGCACAGAGATAACCAAAACGCATGTAGAGTGAAATATAATGGGGTTTATTGAGAAGGTGATATAGATAAATACAAACAGTGCAAACTAACCAAACAACCCACAAACAACAAATAATATATACAACAAAGGGCAGTACCAGAATCTTGAATGTAAGCCAGGCCGGGGTGATACACAGCAGATCAGGAGATTGACAAAGGAGTGTTCCAGGGGCATAAACGTAGCCAGGCCAAGGTCATACACGGGGAGTCAGCAGATGGGAATAGGGAACAAAACCAGGCAGGGAGAAGACGGATGGATATGCTCAGGACGGGGATCAGGTCAGGTCGGGACGGGACGGGACGGAACAGGACAGGTACAGGCTCAAGGACAGGTACAGGCTCAAGGTCCGGATACAGGCTACAAGGTCAGGGCTCCAGGAGAAAGATACCAAGGCGAGCATGTAAGGGCTCGCCGGGTATTTATAGGACTGCTATAATTGCCCTCATGTAACAGCTGATCGAAGGAAGTACTGCCTGCCCCACACTCCTGGAATACCCCCGCTGGTGGACGCCGGTACTACGGCCCATGGATCAGGCATTACCACCAGCAGGTGAGATCCTCTGTCAAAGATACAGGCTGCGAGAGGACACCTGCTGGTGGACACTAGTACTGCGATCCATAGGACCGACAACGCCACCGGTGGGTGAAGCCTTCCCTGACAGGGCCCGTTAAATTTGTGCAATGCATTACCTTACGTGTTATAAGGTGCATTCTCTCGGGCCTTAACATGTGTTGCATTAAGGCAACCAGATAAAAATAATGGGATACAAATGCACCAAAAATATGAACTTTAAGGGGGATCCAATGCAAAAAAAAAATAAAAAAAACGCATGGGGTCCCTCTTAAATCCTTATCAAATCCTTAATTCGAGCATGCAGCCTGGCTGGAAAGGAAAGGGGGGCAAGTGTGTGAACATCATGGGGATGCCTTGACATGGGGGATCCCACCCAGCAAAGAACCTTGCACTTATGTTGGTGGGAACAAATGCACCTTCCCCACAAGCCCTGGCCCAGTGGTTGTAAGCGTATCCCAGATATTGGCCACCTTCCTTAGCAAATGCGTATATGGTACATAGTACCCTTACCCCTACATAGCACCCCCTTTCTGAACCATATCAGGCTACATGCCCTTGCCATGGGGGGGGGGGCACTCAGCTGAGCACCTTGACCTCATGTTGATGACAACAATAAACTCTTCCCCACAACCCTAGCCCAGGGGTTGTAATGGTATCCCAGATCTCTGCCCCTTTCTTAAGTGAATGAGTAAGGGGTACATAGTTCCCCTACATAGCACCCCCGTCTGAACCATACCAGGCCACATGCCCTCAACATACGGGGACACCTTGTCTTAATGTTTATGAGGACAAGGGCCACTTCCCCACTTCCCCACATGGGTACAGAGTATCCCTACCTACTGCAAAAGAAACCTATTAATAAAAAAACTCCCATACGTTTGACAGGTTCTTTATATAAAAAAAAAATTATTAAATCCCCCAATCACGATCCTGACTGCATGCCAAAAGAATAGAGACCATGAGCGCATTGTACCGACCAGGTTTTTTTTTTGTTCGTCAGCACCCAAAGCCTCCCGTCCTCAACAATTCACGGCGACAGCACCCCCCGCTTTGCGGCGGCAGCACCCCCCTCTGGTTCTCCTCTGCACCAGGGGGCCCATGCCTGAAGCTGTGTAAGGGGCCCCAAAATTCCTGATGGCGGCCCTGCCATTAGGATCTCTACTATCTAGTCTGCCACGGTGCCCTTCAGGGTGCTGGACAAGCTAGTTTTGGGCTGATCCTTGCTCTGTCATTGATGGGGGTGACACCATTGTGGTCGCGTATCACTTCCTACTTGATAGTGTCACACCCCTCTGGCGGGTGTCACCCGGGTGCAGTTTGCGCCACTCATAATTGGCCATATTTGGTCAATGATATCTCCACTATCCTCGCCCCATCCAATCCAGTGTCTCCAGTGTTACATTACCAGTGCAGAGAGTCACCCTGTCATAAAAAAAAAACAATACCAACAATAAAAAAGAATAATAAACAGAGCCGGCGGTGAACATGTATAATACAGGGAGTCATTAACTATGCAGGCGTTCCCGAAGTCGGAGCGGAATAAGACTTTTTACAAGAAGCCGCATCTCCATATCCGAGATATCCGTCTAGCTAGAGAAGAAAAGGCATCATATTCATTCATAGAGCCAATGCGCTTTGTTATTTTCGTACTCATGAATTTTACATTGTATATCACGGAAGAAGAGTATTTCACGTCAGGCCCTCTTCAAAATTGTATATGTATCACAAGGTTAACAATACATCTCATCAAGGTCAGACATCTCCGCTTAGGAGTCTAATAGGATCTGTGCCGGGCCCCCTTCACACATCACAGGCTGATAATTAATACCAACGGCCGGAGACGGGAAATGCAAAGCACATTCCCCATTTCCTACCAGGGCTACTCAAATCAGATGAATTTGTACGCAATTTCCATTGTTTATCATGAAGCCGTGACTTGGGGCCTTATGGAGGCGATATACCTCGCTCCAAGCTGTCCATATTTAGGAAAGGACGCCCCTCTGATCTTCTTCCCTTCCTATTCATCTCATCATTAGGGCTGACGAATAAATGTATTAATCCAGGTCTACATGAAATCAGTGAACATTCAGTAATTTTCCACGTCTGTGTGAATCAATTCCTGACGTCATAATATACAGCCCAATTTTTCAAAAAAGCTTCACCTTTTATCATTAAAAAGCGTGGTCCATAAACACTTCCATACCGGGTCATTGTAAAATGACGCCGGCAGGAACCCTCTCTCCCTCCGGGTGGACGTCATATGACGTCCTGGGCTTTGTGGGGGGGATATCTGAATGATGGGTGCAGCTAGAGGCATCATTCAGATATCCTTCTCTTCTGCCGGTGATTCTGCGCATGATAAGAATGATCATAGCGGTGGTTCCGCTGCTTGATCGTTCTTATAGGCGGCAGGAGGGGACAACCCCCCCTTCCGCCGCCATCCGGTGCTTCTCCGGGCTCTCCCGTGCCATTGGGGGCCCGTAGAAAGAATCGTCCTGCGCCGGTGTCTGGTCACATGATGGGCATAGAGATGACTGGTGACCAGATGGTCACCAGTCATCTCTATGACCGTCGGAGGCCCGGGCACGATGTGATGATGTCACGCCCGGGTTCCCAAAAGTAAACAAAGCCGCGATTGCGGTTAGTAAGCATGAGATCAGTGATTTATTTTTCACGATCTCATGTTTTTCAGCCTGGAGCAGAGATGTGGGGGGAGGGGGAGGTCTTATTGACCCCGCATCTCTCCATAAAGTGGACCTGTCACACACCATTCCTATTACAAGGGATGTTTACATTCCTTGTAATAGGAATAAAAGTGATCCAAAAAAAAGTGTAAAAATAATTGAGTAAAAAAAAAAAAAAAAAAAACTAAAACGCCCCTGTCCTCAATAGCTCACGCTTAGAAGCGAACGCACACGTAAGTCCCGCCCACATATGTAAATGCCGTTCAAACCACATATGTGAGGTATTGCCGCGTGCGTTAGAGCGCGTGCAACAATTCTAGCGCTAGACCTCCCCTGTAACTCTAACCTGGTAACCTGTAAAAAATTTCAAAGCGTCGCCTATGGAGATTTCTAAGTACCGAAGTTTGGCGCCATTCCATGAGTGTGCGCAATTTTAAAGCGTGACATGTTAGGTATCGATTTACTCTGCATAACATAAGCTTTCATATTTTACAAAAAAATTGAGCTAACTTTACTGTTTTGTTATTTTTAAATTAATGAAACCATTTTTTTTCCAAAAAAAAGGGCATTTGAAAAATGATTGCGCAAATACCGTGCAAGATAAAAAGTTGCAATGACCGTCATTTTATTCCCTAGGGTGTCTGCTAAAAAAACATATATAATGTTTGGGGGTTCTGAGTAATTTTCTAGCAAAAGAATGATGATTTGTACATATAGGAGAGAAGTGCCAGAATAGGCCCGGTATGGAAGTGGTATAAAAAAGCCCGGTGTTGAAAGGGTTAAAGTGGAACTTCAGTAATTTTTTTATCTTTTCATCTATTACATCTTCTGCCCTTGTTGTTTTAACTTTGGATAGTAAACATTTTTTTTTTTTTTTGCTGACAGTAAATACTAGACATGTGCAGAACGAAAAAATTTGTTTTGTTTCATTTCGATATTTTCATAAATTTGTTTAGTTAAAGGGGTTGTAAAGAGAATAAAAAAAATATAAAAATAACAAACATGTTATACTTCCCTCCACTGTGCAGCTCGTTTTGCACAGAATAGCCCCGAACCTGGTCTTTCGGGGTCCCTCGGCGTCTGTCTCGGCTCCACCCCCGCAAGAACTGAACACCTTCATGCGAGCTCGCATAGTGGTGAGTTCTTGCGGGCGCACTCCCGTGATACAGCCGGCGGCCATAGCCGCTCACTGTATCACTCGGCCCCGCCCCCTGGCGCGCTGCATCATTGGATGTGATTGACAGCAGCGCGAGCCAATGGCTGCGCTGCTTTCAATCCATCCACTCTAGCCAATCAAGGACCAGGCTAAGCGGCGAAGAGGACGTCGGGGGCGAGCGCAACAGGTGAAAAGGCTCAGGTAAGTAAAACGGGGGGCCTGGGGGGGCCGGTATTGTCAGATGTTTTTTCACCTTAATGCATAGGATGCATTAAGGTGAAAAAAATGTACCTTTAGTGTCCCTTTAACCACCTCCCATCCGGCCACTGCACATATACGGCCGGGTGGGCGCTTCCTCCTTCTGAGTGGACGTTCAGGAACGTCCCTCAGAAGGAGTGGGATCGCGCGCACACGTGCCCACGCAGCGGCGCGATCCCGATGCGCTCGTGTCACCCCAGACACGGCGCATCTCCGATTGGCTGGAGGGCTCTGTGATTTGCTCTCCTGAACACATGACGGCTGTGTCCAATCACAGCCGTCATGTGATGTAAATAGAGAGCCGGTTGCTAGGCGATCGGCTCTCCTCTCCTCACACGGAAGTTGTCAGTGAGGAGAGGAGAGCGGATCTCTGCAGCCGGCCGGTGATCAGTGAGTATGAGCTGTTTTTTTTTTACAGCTTTTTACACACTGATCACCGGCCCAGTGTCCCCACACATGTCCCAACACAATGTCCCCCAAAATAGTGTCCCCACACACATGTCCCCACACAGTAAAAACACTTGTCCCCCCAACATATGTCCCTGTAAAATCATATGTCCCAATGATCATCTGCGTACATCTGTCCGTGATCATATAAACCAATTATTATACATTTAACAGGACTTTTTTTTTACCAAAGACCTGTAGTAGAATACATTTTGGCCTAAATTTATGACAAAATTTGATTTTATTGGATTCCTTTAAAACAGAAAGTAGAAAATATATTGTTTTTTTTTTTCAAAATTTCCGCTCGTTTTTTTCGCTTATATTGCAAAAAATAAAAAACAGAATCATGAATAAATACCACCAAAAAAAAGCTCTATTTGTGTGAAAAAAATGATAAAAATGTCATTTTGATACAGTGTTGCATGACCGCGCAATTGTCATTGAACGTGCGAAAGCGCTGAAAGCTGAGAATTGGTGTCATGGATATGCAGTAGTGTTTGTCTGTCAGCTTACCTTCCTTCCCATGTGTTCATCTTAGAGGCCAGACTCTCTCTCACCTGGCTTCCTTTATAATCTCCTCCCAGCCTGACTCCACCCCAGGCCCTATCACAGAACACTTTATTAACCTGTGCACTGCAAGTCTGGATTGCTGATCAACGTGTTTGTTAAGCATTGTGTGTTTGGGTTCCTGCCTGCCGTGTGCTACGTCTGTCCCTGTGTTACTGTTATTGGCTTGTTCCTGACTATCCCTGTCTGCTTGTGACCTTGACCTTCGGCTTGTCCTTCGTTTATCCTTGTCTGCTTGTTGCCCTGACCTTGGCCTTTCCCCTCACTATTCTTGGATCCTGTGCTGCTGCTTCCCTTCTTTCCTCCTTACCCTACAAGGCGTGAGCTAGGAGACTCTAGGGGTCGCGACCTGGACCTAGCTGCAGCGTAACATCCTCACCACTAGAGGCTCTGGTGAAGACCTGCTGGGTCTTAGACTCCGCGCCCTGGGGAATCTTGGCTCTAGCTTCCTGTGGATCCCGGTTGTGTTCCTCTGGTCCCGCCTTCCACAACCATCCAGTATCCTATCCGCAGCAGTCAGCCATAGGGTTCACTATCTTGTGGTGCACTCCTGACCCCCTAAGGTGTGCATCTGTCATCTGGCCACAGGTGACCTGACAATTGGCCTGGAAGGAAGGGAGCGAAAGAGCCCAATATTGAAGTGGTTAAATTTGTTTCATTCATTTAATTCGTTTTTGGGATTATTTTCGTTTATTCGTTATTCGATTCGAAAAGTTTTCGAATCAATTTTGAATAGTTTTCGAATTCGAAAAGTTTTTGAATGAAGTTATTTCGAATAGTTTTCGAATTCGAAAAGTTTTCGAATTCGAATAGTTTTCCAATTTCCAAAAAGAATAAAATAGAATAGAAAATAAAGGAATAGAATAGAAAAGAAAATTTTATTTTTTTCTATTTTAGTCCTTTATTTTCTATTCTATTTTATTCTCCTTTTTAAATTGGAAAACGATTTGAATTCAAAAATTTTTCGAATTTGAAAACTATTCAAATTTGAAAAGTTTTCCAATTCAAAAACCATTTAGAATTTGAAAACTATTCGAATTCGAATTTCGTTATTTCGAACTCGTTTAAATTCAGTACTATTCTGAATTCCGAATAATGAAAATTTGTCCGAATTTTAATTCGGAACGGAACGAATCGCACATGTCTAGTAAATACCTTATACAGCCCACTTCCTGTTTCTTGTCTGGTCATTAGCCTAGGCTTATGACATCATGCACAGCTCTCTCTCTCACTCTCGTGAGAGTTTGCCAGGAAGGGAGGGAGGATGACGGTACCAGGATCTAGTATGGGAAGAAGACAAGCCGGCAGAGGCAGTGTGATGCTTTGGGCAATGTTCTGCTGGGAAACCTTGAGTCCTGCCATTCATGTGGGTGTTATTTGACACGTACCACCACACGGCGGCAAATTAAAGGGGACATATATATACGCCCATTTCCCTGTCCGTGCCATTCTGTCTACGTAAATGTTCGTGCGGTGGTCCTTAAAGCGGAGGTCCACTCTAAAAAAAAAAGACATAAAAATGCTCCACAAAAATAAAAAAATTCAAATTAAAAACAACATTTTTTTTTTACTTACCAGAAATGGCGGTTGCTAGGCAGATCTTCCTAATCTGACACTTCCTAGTCCGCGGCTGGTCTTCATTCTTGTCCTCCTCGCGTTGTCTTCTGGGGAATGGGGTGCGCTGTCTTCTGGGAACTGTGTGTCTCCCAGAGAACAGCCGCCCATTCAAAAAGCGTTGCGCGACACACGCATGCGCAGTAGGAAACGGGCAGCAAAGCCGCAAGGCTCCACTGCCTGTTTCCCTTAGTGCAGATGGCGGCGCCGGAACCTGCCACGATCGAGGGATCGGCCTCGGGGGGGGGGGCGACATCGTGGGCTCCCAGGACAGGTAAGTGTCCTTATTAAAAGTCAACAGCTACAGATTTTAAAAAAAAAACTGCGGCTGGACCTCCGCTTTAAGTGTAAAGTGGCGCGTTTTTCCAATGTTTAGAACAGTCCCTGCACAAAATGACATTTCTAAAGGAATAAAAGTCATTAAAATCTGCTTGCGGCTGTAATGTAATGTCGGGTCCCGGCAAAATAGTTGAAAATTATTCAGAAAAACGGCAGGGGTACCCCCCCCCCCCCAGCCCATTACCAGGCCCTTTGGGTCTTGTATGGATATTAAGGGGAACCCTGCACCCAAATTAAAAAAATAAAAGGCGTGGGGCCCCCAGACCGTATATACTCTGAACAGCAAGATAGGGACTGTAGGTTTGTTCCTAAGTTGAATCTGTAATTTGGAACAGGTAATTTTTTTAAGTGTAGCTCCAGACAAAAAATCTATTTTTAAACTTTTTGGATAACATTGGGAAGGGTTATCATCACCCCTGTAACATTTGTTTTTCTGTCTGTGCCCCTGTTCAGAAGATTTTACCTCACCTTCTGTCCCAATGACAACTGGATTTTGAATATTTTGGGTTTTTAGGGAAACAAGGATTGGTGATAAAGCATCAGTGGAGAGAAGACACCTTTTTCCCATATTAATTCTTACAGGAGAGAATTTCCCTTCCTAGGGGTAGATTTCCTCTCACTTCCTGTTGTTTCCCTCCGTTTGTAAGTAGGAGTCGTTTGTAAATCGGATGTTTGAAAGTAGGGGACCGCCTGTATATACAATACGGCCTGCCCTATATACTCTGCAGAAAATTGGACCTTAGGTGTTGGTGGTACCAGAACACTGTAACCCCTCACAGTTACTCTTGGTGGGCGCTGGAATGGGCCCTGCTGTGAAATATTACATCAAGAATTGTAATTACATGCCCCTGTTGAACAGGGGCAGAAAAATTGGGCCTTTGGTGGTGGTGGTGGTGCCACAACACTGTAAGCCCCCACAGTTACTCTTGGTGGGTGCAGGAACGGGCCCTGCTGTGACATCTTAGATCAAAAATTGTAATTACACGCCCCTGTTAAACAGGGGCAGAAAAATTGGGTCTTAGGCAGTGGTGGTGGTGCCACAACACTGTAACCCCTCACAGATTCTCTTGTTGAGCGCAGGAAGGAGCCCTGCTGTGAAATATTACAGCAAAAATTGTAATTACACGCCCCTGTTAAATAGGAGCAGAAAAATTGGGCCTTAGGCAGTGGTGGTGGTGCCCTGAAACAAAAATATTCTTAGAAGCTATCCACATGAACATTGAGGAGGAATAGGATAGTCACTCAGCATAATAGGATAGTCAATCAGCATAGGCAGTCTTCAAGGAATCCCACATCAATAGAAAAATCAATTGGTTACATCAGCATCAGGTGCTTGGTAGCTGGTGGTGATCCAAGACTGATTAATTTTTATGAATGTGAGCCGATCAACAGAGTCTGTGGACAGGCGCACTCTGTGATCGGTTACAAAGCCTTTAGCAGCACTGAATGTGCGTTCAGAAAAAACGCTGGATGCAGGACAGGCCAGTAGCTCAATTGCATATTGTGAAAGCTCTGGCCAGTGGTCCATCCTCAAGACCCAGTAACCCAGTGGATTTTCTGTTGGAAAGGTCTCCAAGTCTGATCTTGCCCCTAGGTATTCCTGCACCATGTAATTCAGACGCTGGCGATGGTTGCTGGAACCGATCAGACCTTGGGGCTGTGGACTGAATAATTGTCTGAAGACATCGGTCAGGAGGCCACCTTCTCCACCGCTCTTTCTGTAACTGAACAAAGCCTCAGCAACACGTTCCAGCACCAGGAAATTGTAACCTCCCAGGCTCTGGAAATGCATTGCACAAACCTTTCTGCAAGGCCTCCCGAAGATGTTTCATCCTCTGCTCCCTCTGCGAAGGCTGGATAGGTTCTGCAACCTTACCCTTGTAACGTGGATCAAGAAGGGTTGCCAGCCAGTAATTATCCCTCTCCTTGATACCACGAATCCTAGGGTCCTTTTGCAGACTTTGCAGGATCAGGGAGGCCATGCAGCGTAGGTTTGCTGAGGCATTCGATCCGGAGTCCTCTGGGTCACTAAGGATCACATGATCCGCAGCCACCTCCTCCCAGCCACGTACAACTCCATGGGTTTCTTGGGACCGAAAACGACCCCTTGAAGACTGCTGCTGATGCTGAGTGTTATCTTCCACCTCCATGCTGACACAATCCTTCTCCCCCTCTTCCTGTGTGATCAGCGGGCCCGCAGGAATAATATCTGGATAAAGGGGGCCTTGAGAGGCAAGGAAGTCCTCCTCTTCCTCCCGCTGTTCTGCCTCAAGTGCCCTGTCCATTATTCCACGAGGCGTGTGCTCCAACAGGAAAACAAGAGGGACAGTATCACTGATGCATGCACTGTCACTGCTCACCATCCTCGTGGCCTCCTCAAATGGTGACAGGACAGTGCATGCATCCTTGATCACTAGCCACTGGAGTGGCGAACAAAAGCCAAGCTCCCCTGACCTGGTGCCATACTTACACAGGTACTCATTGATGGCCCTCTGCTGCGTGTGCACTCGCTGCAGCATTGCCAACGTTGAGTTCCACCTGGTGGGCATGTCACAAATGAAGCGGTTCTTGGGCAGGTTGCATTCCTTTTGAAGGTCAGCCAGCCGAGCACTGGCATTATATGACCGGTGGAAATGACCACAGACTTTCCTGGCCTGCCTCAGGAGATCCTGTAAGCCCCGGTACCTGTCCAAGAACTGCTGCACCACCAAATTCAGGATGTGAGCCAAACAGGGAACATGGGTCAAGTGTCCCTGTCGCAGGGCGGAGACGAGGTTGGTGCCATTGTCGCATACAACCATTCCTGGCTGAAGCTGGCGTGGCGTCAACCACCTCTGAGCCTGCCCCTGCAGAGCTGGCAGAATCTCTGCCCCAGTGTGGCTCCTGTTCCCTAAGCAGACCAACTCAAGCACCGCATGGCATCTTTTTGCCTGAGTGCTTGCGTAGCCCTTGAACGCCTACGGAACACCGCTGGTTCAGAGGACAAATCTGCAGAGGAAGAGGCCATAGAGGAAAAAAAAGAGAAGGGGGTGGAGGAGAGAGCTCTGGCAGAATCACCACTACTAGCATTTTGGAGGCGTGATGGAGGAACAAGCTCCAACAATACTGCACCCTGTCCTGCATCCTTCCCGGCTGCCAGCAGAGTTACCAGTGGCGGCCTGTCCATAGGGGGCGCCAGGGCGCCGCCCCCCCCCCCCCCCCAGGCAGTCAAAAAAATATATATATTTAAAAAAAAAGATTAAAAAAAATAATATTTAAAAATGTCCCTTTAAGAAAAAAAAAAAAAGTCCTTATGTGCACTGTGTCCGGGCGCCGAGCGCCAGGCACAGTGCTATATGGGAAACGCCACGTCAATGCAATCACGAGATTGCAGACGAGGCGCTTCATTTGCGGCCAAAAACTTGTTCTGTGGCGCGTTCGAGCGCGCCACTAGCTTCCGGTGCGATGGACTGGCCACTGACTGCAGTAGCTTTAAAATTCACCGCCCTGGGACATGGGCGGTGCTTTGTGTTCTAGTACCGACGTCACTCAAAGTACAGGAAGTGACGTCGGCACTCGGCAGCTCAGCTAAACGTGCAGCCTGAGAGGATCTCGCCAGGAGGTAAGCGGAAGCTCGCGGAAGCTCGCCTGGCTAGTGGCTATTGCAATGCAAAGTACTGTTCTCAGCGGAACTCCCCCCCCCCCCCCCCCCCACCCCCGCCAATTACTTTTTTTTTCTCCAAATGACACGGCCGGCGGGAGCAACGGCACCCCCCCCCCTATTAAATATTTTTGTCCTTTGAATGACACGGCCGGCGGGAGCAGCGGCACCCCCCCCCGCTTAATAAATAAATATTTTTGTCCTTTAAATGACACGGCCGGCGGGAGCAGCGGCACCAAACCCCCCCCCCCCGCCCGCTGATTACTTTTTTTCTTCTTTAAATGACACGGCCGGCGGGAGCAGCGGCAAATCCCCCCCCCCCCCTTATTAATTTTTTTTTTCCTTTAAATAAATGGCTGTCTATTATTACTGGCATTATGGGGCTGCCTATTATTACTGGCATTATGGGGCTGTCTATTATTACTGGCATGATGGGGCTGTCTATTATTACTGGCATGATGGGGCTGTCTATTATTACTGGCATGATGGGGCTGTCTATTATTACTGGCATGATGGGGCTGTCTATTATTACTGGCATTATGGGGCTGCCTATTATTACTGGCATTATGGGGCTGTCTATTATTACTGGCATGATGGGGCTGTCTATTATTACTGGCATGATGGGGCTGTCTATTATTACTGGCATGATGGGGCTGTCTATTATTACTGGCATGATGGGGCTGTCTATTATTACTGGCATTATGGGGCTGTCTATTATTACTGGCATGATGGGGCTGTCTATTATTACTGGCATGATGGGGCTGTCTATTATTACTGGCATGATGGGGCTGTCTATTATTACTGGCATTATGGGGCTGTCTATTATTACTGGCATGATGGGGCTGTCTATTATTACTGGCATGATGGGGCTGTCTATTATTACTGGCATGATGGGGCTGTCTATTATTACTGGCATGATGGGGCTGTCTATTTGTACTGGCATGATGGGGCCGTTTCTTTGCTGGTCTGGGGAGGTCTCTTTGCTGTATTGGGATGTCTCTCAGAATGAATATCTGGTCACCAACCACCCCGCGAATGCCCGCCCCACATCTCTGCCCTACTTCCCCCAGGAATTGGGCTGCCCAGTATAAAATGCCCGGGCCTATTTTTTGTCCCAGTCCGGGCCTGCTGGGGCTATATACTCTGTCCTGTGATGCTGGGGCTATATACTATGTCCTGTGATGCTGGGGCTGTATACTCTGTCCTGTGATGCTGGGGCTGTATACTCCTGACACTATGAGTGGAAGCAAGTGGAATACAGGGGACGGAGTGGGTGGATTCTATAAGGGGTGTGGCTTATGTGAAGTGGGAGGGGTCAAACATGGAGGGGCGGGGTCTTGCGCCCCCCCATCCTAAAACTTCACCAGACGCCACTGAGAGTTACCCAGTGCACCGTGAAAGAAAGGTAATGTCCCTGTTCATGCCTGCTGGACCATGAGTCAGCGGTAATATTCACCTTCCTGCTGACCGCCCTGTCCAGCGAGGCCAAGACATTGCCTTCCACATGCCGGTAGAGAGCCGGAATGGCCTTCTGTGAAAAGAAATGGTGTTTGGGAACCTGCCACTGAGGTTCCACACATTCCACAAATTCACGGAAGGGGGCCGAGTCTACCAGCAGAAAAGGCAGCAGTTGCAGTGCTAGCAATTTGGCCAAGCTAGCATTCAGATGCTGAGCATGTGGATGGCTGGGACCAAATTTTGTTTAGCAACTGGGGTGGGGAAATTTGCCTGCTACAATCGGATGTTGGTGTACCGCTAGCAGATTGCCCGCAAGTACTTGGGACACCTAATTCTACACCTTCATTCCTCTCAGTGCAGGTTTCTGAGAGGACTGGAGGTATAGTGGGGTTGGAGATCCCAGCTGATGAGGAGCAAGGAGAGGTCCGCCTTGTTCTTTGATGTGGGTCTTTTAAGTGCTGTTGCCAACGGACTGCATGGGAGGTTGACATATGTCTGGTCAAGCATGTGGTACCCAAGCGGCTGCTGTTTTGGCCACGCTTGATACGCTTCAGACATATGTTGCAAACAGCAACGGTGCGATCTGCTGCACACGTGTCAAAAAAGGTCCACACCAAAGAACTTTTTAAAATACGCGGGGAGTCAGCAGCGCCCTGCACATGCTTAGCTCTGCAGTGTGATGCAATAGGGTGGCTGCCCTTAAGCTGCCCCCTGGAGAGCATCCTGCCTCATTGGAGATGTGCATCCTCCTCCTCTCTTCTATCAGGCACCCAAGTAGAGTCAGTGACCTCATCATTTCCTCCCTCCTCGTCACTGGGGCAAACTTGGCAGTATGCTTCAGCTGGGGGAACATGACTGCCAGTTTCTTCTCCTTCTTGGGCACACGTTAGGCTCACGTTACTCCCTTCCTCAACCTGGGTACCATCATCGGAGCCTTCAAAACGCTGCACATCCTCCTGCAGCATGTACCCGACACTGTGGTTGAACAGTTTGGGCGACTCCTCGGTGCATGATGGTGGGGCTAGGGAAGGAGTGACTGTTGACATGGAGCCGATGGAATAGGCCGCTTTGGCAGCTGCATTGGCGGGCAAACTACTCTGAGCCTAGGTGACAGAGGATGAGGAGGATGAGGACGGCTTTGTTATCCATTCCACCAACTCTTCTGCATGTTGTGGCTCAATAACACGGCCAGCTGCAGAAAAAAAGTACAAGCGTGCCCCACGGCCACGTGCTGAGGATGCACCGTGTCCACGACCAGCACTGTTGGCTGTAGACACAGAGCCTGCTTGCCCTCTTTTAGTGGCCTGTGAGCGTCTGCCTCTCCTTGGTGGCCTTCCGGACATGCTGTAAATTTTGATTAGCAAAACACCGCCTGAATTACATTTGAAAAAGTACACCAGGAATGGCCTGCAGTCAGATATTGGCTTGGCTAGACTGGATGCAGTGGATATATATATGTAGGAGACTGTGTGTGTGTATATATATATTGTGGGGGGGTTAGCTCGGCAGCGGGTGTGTGTGATCCCCTGGATGGGCTCCCCACACAAAAACAGGCCCAGCAGACGGAGGTTGTGGTTTTCAAGATCAAAAAGGTGCGGTTTATTTCTCTATTTACAGTGACAAAAAAAACCACAGCAAAGCAAAAAGAAACATAAACAAAATAAACCCTGGTCAGCTTGACCTCTGACTAAACATGCAGGTTTCCTAACTAACAACTGGGATCAGCCTGGTGCTGTCCTAGTCCCTAAGTCCCTGGTTTAGTAAATGTCCAAACAAATAGCCACACAGGCTTTGTCTCACCGCACAGGGGTTCACTCTCCCTAGACAGTCCACACAGGTCTGGTTCCAGGCATGAGCAAACACCTAATGAATCTGGGAGTTTTTATAGAGGCCTTAAACGAGCTGACAAGCTTCAGCTGGTCTCATCAACTCCCTGCCTGCACGACGCCCAGCCCTCTCCCTAGAGGTATGAATCATCCATGAGCCCACTAGCCTCAGCTGGGCTTCATCAACTTTCTCCCTAGTTGTATAAGTCGGCATAAAGCCTGAATCTGGGAGAAATATACCTACCCCCCTGGATGCAACCAGGTGACTTTACCTTCCTGCTGTCACATACCCCCCCCTCTTGTTTTAACCTTGGGGTTGGAACACCAGCAATCAGGCATTTATGTACTCGAGACAAAGCATCCACATTCCCCATTTGAACGCCAGGGCGATGCTTTACTGTGAAGTTGAATTCCTGTAGGGCCAGGAACCACCTATTCTATTCACTCTTCTATTTGTCTCCTTGTTTTGAGCCATCCACTTTAACGGAGCGTGATCCGTAACCATGTCAAAGTGCCTACCTAGCAGATAGTACCGAAGGGAATCTAGAGCCCACTTCACCGCTAAACACTCCTTTTCAACCGTGGCGTAATTTACCTCATGGGACTTCAACTTCCTGCTGAGGTAAATGACTGGGTGCTCTTCCCCGTTCCAGACCTGGGACAATACTGCTCCTAACCCCACATCTGACGCATCACTTTGTACGACAAAGTCTTTAGAGAAGTCGGGTGAGTACAACACTGGCTGGCTACATAAGGCTTGTTTCAAGAATTGGAATGCTGCCTCAGCCTCGGGGGTCCATTTAATCATGACCGACCCTTTCCCTTTCGTCAGGTTGGTTAGGGGCACAGCCTTAGAAGCAAAGTGGGGAATGAAGCGCCGATAATACCCCGCTATTCCCAGAAAGGCTCGTACCTGCTTCTTGCTGTTGGGACGTGGCCAACTCTGGATGGCCTCGACTTTGTTGAGTTGGGGTTTTATTACTCCCCTCCCAATGGTGTACCCAAGATATTTGGCCTCCTCCTGCCCAATGGTACACTTCTTGGGGTTAGCCGTAAACCCCGCTTCCCGGATAGAGTCTAGGACTGCTTGCACTTTTGGCAGATGTGAGGCCCAATCTGTGCTATGGACAATTACGTCATCCAGGTAAGCCGCAGCATACTTCCGATGGGGCCTCAGTATCTGGTCCATTTTCCGCTGGAATGTGGCCGGCGCATTCTGTAACCCGAACGGCATTCTCTTATATTGGAACGCCCCGTCTGGGGTTACAAATGCGGTTTTCTCTTTGGCCGACTTGGCCAGGGGAATTTGCCAATACCCTTTTGTGAGGTCAAGAGTCGTCATGTATCGGGCTGTTCCCAGCCGGTCGATCAACTCATCTATACGTGGCATGGGGTAGGTGTCAAATTTTGTAACTTTGTTCAACTGACGAAAATCGTTACAAAATCGCCAGCTCCCATCCGGTTTAGGCACCAGCACAATGGGACTAGACCAATCACTTTGGGACTCCTCTATCACCCCTAAGTTCAGCATTTTCTGTACTTCCTCCCGTATTGCCTCCCGTCGGGCCTCTGGGATCCGATAGGGTTTTAACTTCACCCTTTCACCGGGCGGGGTAATAATATCATGCTCTACCCCAGATGTTTGTCCCGGCAGCTCAGAGAACACCTCCTTGTTGCGAAGCACAAACTCCTTAACCTCCTGTTGTTGGGGTTGTGACAAGGTGGCTGCTATACCAACCTCCGGAATCACGCAACCAGTTTGAGCTGGTGACCAAGTTTCTGCGACTAGGGACTCTCTATCCCTCCAGGCTTTCAACAGATTAACGTGATAGATCTGTTCGGGCTTTCGCCTTCCTGGTTGTCTGACCTTGTAATTCACTTCGCTCACTTTTTCCATTATCTCGTAGGGGCCTTGCCATTTGGCAAGGAATTTACTTTCAACCGTAGGGACAAGTACCAATATCCTATCCCCCGGGGAAAAGGTACGGGTCTTGGCTCCACGGTTGTACACTCTCTGCTGTGCCAACTGCGCTTGGGCCAAATGTTCCTTCACGATGGGCATTACCTGTGCAATTCGATCTTGCATCGGGGCGACATGCTCAATCACACTCCTGTGGGGAGAACTCTCACTTTCCCAAGTTTCCTTGGCAATATCCAACAGCCCTCTTGGGTGTCTCCCATACAGTAACTCAAAGGGGGAGAATCCCGTAGAGGATTGGGGCACCTCCCTAATAGCAAACATCAAATAAGGAAGTAGACAGTCCCAATCCTTTCCATCTCTATCCACCACTTTCTTCAACATTTGTTTTAGGGTTTTGTTGAATCTTTCAACCAGCCCATCGGTTTGGGGGTGATACACAGATGTACGCAATTGCGTCACTTTGAACAATTTACACAGCTCTTTCATAACCCGGGACATAAAGGGTGTACCTTGGTCCGTAAGCAGTTCTTTACAAATACCCACCCGGCTAAAAACAAGAGATAGCTCTTTGGCTATGGTTTTGGCCGAGGTATTTCTGAGAGGGATCGCTTCTGGATAACGGGTGGCATAGTCCATTATAATCAATATGTACTGGTGCCCCCTAGCGGACTTGATTATAGGACCTACCAAATCCATTGCGATTCTCTCAAACGGGACCTCAATGATGGGTAGAGGGACCAGCGGGCTACGGACATGTGGCATCGGGGCCGACCTCTGACACACAGGGCAGGAGGAACAATAATTTTCTATGTCCTTCATCACCCCAGGCCAATAGAATCTCTGTAATACCCTCTCTCGGGTTTTCTCTGTCCCCAGATGACCTCCAAGAATGTGCCCATGGGCCAACTCCAACACCAACTTCCTGTAAGGTTTGGGCACCACAAGCTGCTCAACGGTTTCTTCTGCCCTTTTTGCCACCCGATACAGTAGGTCCTTCTCTACGCTGAAGTATGGGTAAGTGCAGGTATTATCTGGGTTCACTAACTCGCCATCTATTTCCACTACGTTTTCCCGTGCCTTTATTAGGGCGGGGTCTTGAAACACACTGTAGTCACTGGATACTCTCGGGTGTCCCCATGCACACAAATAACAGCTACCTTGCTATTCCCAGAGACCTCTGTTTTAACTAATTCAGCCTTTATCAGGGTCACAAGGCTACCTGAATCCAGCAATACCACAACATTTCTACCATTAATACACATTTTGCATAAATGTTTCTCAGTTCCCCGAATGGCAGTGCATGCGACTGTCGCACACAGCGACTGACGTCTGTCCGTCAGAAAGTCACATTGCATGGGTTCCTCCACAACCGGGCAATTTGCTGCAATATGTCCCGCTTGCCGGCAGCGGTAGCAAACAATCCATTTGGCTGCCTCTTGAGCCCCTGACTTCCCAGGCTGTTCTCGCCAAACTTTGGGTAGAGCTCCCACCCTCTCACTCTCTCCACCCTCACCCCTTGGAATCCTCTTATCCGCCCCTGGGGATGGTCTGGTCTTAGGGTGGAAAGTCCGAGAGTCTCTGGAAGAGGCCGTCAGGTTCTCTGTAGCCAAGTATTTCTCTACACGATCCACAAGACCACCGGCCGTCTCTGGGTCTCCATGGCTTACCCACTTTTGGATGGCAGTAGGAAGAGCTCTCAAAAACCGATCCATTACAACACGTTCCACAATCTCTGGTGCGGACAAAGTCTCTGGCTGTAGCCACTTCCTGCTCAGGTGAATGAGATCATACATTTGAGACCTGGGGGGTTTTCCAAGCTGGAAAGTCCAGTTATGCACACGCTGAGCCCGGGCAGCCAGGGTGACACCCAGCCTTGCCAATATTTCAGCTTTTAGCATCACATAGTCTTTTGCTTGGTCAGGCTCTAGGTCATAGTAAGCCTTCTGCGATTCACCAGTTAACAGAGGAGCCACCAGTCCATCCCACTGCTCCTCAGGCCACTTTTCTCTTTCAGCAGTCCTTTCAAATGTGGTCAAAAATACCTCTGGATCATCCTCTCCAGTCATTTTTGTCAATAAACGACTCACCCCAAAGGACGCGGTATCAGTGGGACGGCTTTCCTCACTGGTCTGCGGACGTTGCTGCATTACTGCTTCCATTTGTTGTAGTCTCTGCTCTTGCTTCTGTAACAGGTCTATGAAGCGGGCCTCAGATTGCTGCTGGGCTGCAAGGCTCTGTTGATGAGCTTGCTGCTGGGCTGCGAAGCTCTGTTGTTGAGCTGCAAGGCTCTTTTGCAAACCTGCATTTGTCTGCTGTTGATTGGCATTTGCTAGAGCCAGCTGTTTCAGTATCTCCTCCATGCTGGCTTAAAAAAAAACTGCCCGCATTCTCCACCAACTGTGGGGGGGTTAGCTCGGCAGCGGGTGTGTGTGATCCCCTGGATGGGCTCCCCACACAAAAACAGGCCCAGCAGACGGAGGTTGTGGTTTTCAAGATCAAAAAGGTGCGGTTTATTTCTCTATTTACAGTGACAAAAAAAAACACAGCAAAGCAAAAAGAAACATAAACAATTATAAACCCTGGTCAGCTTGACCTCTGACTAAACATGCAGGTTTCCTAACTAACAACTGGGATCAGCCTGGTGCTGTCCTAGTCCCTAAGTCCCTGGTTTAGTAAATGTCCAAACAAATAGCCACACAGGCTTTGTCTCACCGCACAGGGGTTCACTCTCCCTAGACAGTCCATACAGGTCTGGTTCCAGGCATGAGCAAACACCTAATGAATCTGGGAGTTTTTATAGAGGCCTTAAACGAGCTGACAAGCTTCAGCTGGTCTCATCAACTCCCTGCCTGCACGACGCCCAGCCCTCTCCCTAGAGGTATGAATCATCCATGAGCCCACTAGCCTCAGCTGGGCTTCATCAACTTTCTCCCTAGTTGTATAAGTCGGCATAAAGCCTGAATCTGGGAGAAATATACCTACCCCCCTGGATGCAACCAGGTGACTTTACCTTCCTGCTGTCACAATATATATATATATATATATTTGATGCACTGCAGCTCACTGAATCACCTGCCTGCCTGAAAGTATGTTAGAAAAAGTACACCAGGAACGGCCTGAAGTCAGATCTAGCTACACTGGATGCAATGTGGGTATATATATATGTGTATGTGTATATATATATATATATATATATACAGGCCGGGATGTATATATATACTAAATACACTGCAGCTAACTGAATAACCTGCCTGCCTGCTCAATCTAAATGACACTCTCTCTCGGTCCACACCAGCAAAACACTACACAGGACCAACGTGCAGGCGGCCTTATATAGTGTGCGGCATGGACTTAGTCCCCCTGAGCCATAATTGGCCGTGCCTTTGGCCAGTTATGGCTCTCTTTGCTGACGGCGCTGGGATTAGCCAAAGCATGTGTGTCATAGTGCATGCTTTGCAGTCTCCACTTTAAAGAAACATAAAGGTGTTCTATCGGGTTGAGGTCAGGACTCTGTGCAGGCCAGTCAAGTTCCTCCACCCCAAACTTGCTCATCCATGTCTTTATGGACCTTACTTTGTGCACTGGTCCAAATCATTTGGTGGAGGGGGGATTATGGTGTGGGGGTTGTTTTTCAGGGGTTGGGTTTGGCCCCTTGGTTCCGTTGAAGGGAACGCTTAAGGCGTCAGCATACCAAGACATTTTGGACAATTTCATGCTCCCAACTTTGTGGGAACAGTTTGGGGACGGCCCCTTCCTGTTCCAACATGACTGCACACCAGTGCACAAAGCAAGTTTCATAAAGATGAGCGAGTTTGTGGTGGAGGAACTTGACCGTCCTGCACAGAGTCCTGACCTCAACCCGATAGAACACCTTTAAGATGAATTAGAGCAGAGACTGCGAGCCAGGCCTTCTTGTCCAAAATCAGTACCTGACCTCACCCCACGCTTCTGGAAGAAT
The DNA here is from genome assembly GCA_029206835.1 of Rana muscosa. NCBI lineage: Eukaryota > Metazoa > Chordata > Amphibia > Anura > Ranidae > Rana > Rana muscosa. Next base: position 204,136,855 of record CM055119.1, on the reverse strand, counting down.
GGTCAAACATTCCCATAGACACACTCCTAAACCTTGTGGACGGCCTTCCCAGAAGAGTTGAAGCTGTTATAGCTGCAAAGGGCGGGGCCAACTCAATATTGAACCCTACAGACTAAGACTGGGATGCCATTAAAGCTCATGTGTGTGTGTAAAGGCAAGCGTCCCAATACTTTTGGTAATATAGTAAATGTGGAGGAAGTTCCCATTAGTAAGTAAATTGATATATCATATTTTTTCTTGAAGCAGAGAAGGTTGTAATTGATTGTGTAGTCTTACTAGGTCATCCTGTAATAAAAACTCGAAACATTTCAGAAATTTCCAGGGATGGAAACGCGTGGAAGGAGAGAGCTGGTAATTGCATAGAAATGTCTGTTTTCCCTCGATTGAGCCCAGGGCAGTCCAGATAAAATAATACAACACCAAATATCAGCTTGATTTCTGCTTATCAACATTCCATGTTGGCAGCACTCGAGGCCTCTGATAATCCGAGCAGCCCTCAGCTCCGCGGACACGCCGCCCTGTAAGTACCATAAGAAGAGGCCATGTTGCTTATGCAGCATGTACACAACACAAGAGAAATCGTTAGAATACCCTTATCGATAAGAGGCTGGAGCTTTAATCCTGCTTTATCCCGAGTGTTTTGATAATTTCTCCCAGCGAGGTCCGGGATTAAGGAATCTGATTCAGCATTTGAATTGATTTGCTGCTTAGTAACACCTCTTTATGTGAAGGTCAGAGCTTAACTTCCTGAGCAGCACTTGCCACCGACAGGCTGAAATGTGCGGAAATTTAAAAGCTTCTCAAGATAAAAAAAAAAAAAACATAAAAAGAATGAAGTGTTCCTTCGGAAGAAATCATGTTTTTGATCTGGCCTAGATCCTGTACCTGGTCACTTTCCTCGCTCTAGCTCCACATGGCTTCCTCTGTGGCATGGCCTGCGACACTTCTGGGATCTTCCTGAGGCATCACAGTTGCACCCTCTTTACAGCCACTAATTCATTCGAGCGTGTGCATTTAATGGATCCGGGCTCACATGCCCGGCACCCAAGCAGCACTTTCAGCCTGCTACCGAGTCTTTCCCTATGAGTTTAATTCTTGTTTTTTTTTCTCCTATGGATTGAATTCCATGCACAACCTCTGTTTGTTTTTGTTTTTTGTTTGCATTCGCTTGTCGGTTGCCTGTCCCAATCTTTAGCCTGTTCTTTAGTTCTCTGTTGCCTCAGCCCTGTTTCTGACTGATTTGGTGTCACACACAGTGCTGCTGCCTGGTCCAGTCTGTTGTTCATCCAGTGTCCTCCAGATCCATGGTCCTGTTGGCCTTGGTGTCATCCACAGTCCTTCTGCTTGGTCAAGGCCATTGTTCATCCAGTATCCTCTGTACCCATGTTCCTGTTGACTTTGGTGTCATCCACAGTCCTTCTGCCTGGTCAAGGCCATTGTTCATTCAGTATCCTCCAGACCCATGTTCCTATTAACTTTGCGTCATCCACAGTCCTTCTGCTTGGTCAAGACCATTGTTCATTCAGTATCCTCCAGACCCATGTTCCTATTGACTTTGGCGTCATCCACAGTCCTTCTGCTTGGTCAAGGCCATTGTTCATTCAGTATCCTCCAGACCCATGTTCCTATTGACTTTGGCGTCATCCACAGTCCTTCTGCCTGGTCAAGGCCATTGCTCATTCAGTATCCTCCAGACCCATGTTCCTATTGACTTTGGTGTAATCCACATTCCTTCTGCCTGGTCCAATCCGTTTTTCATCCAGTATCGTCTGTACCCATGTTCCTGTTGACTTTGGTGTCATCCACAGTCCTTCTGCCTGGTCAAGGCCATTGTTCATTCAGTATCCTCCAGACCCATGTTCCTATTGACTTTGGTGTAATCCACAGTCCTTCTGCCTGGTCCAATCCGTTTTTCATCCAGTATCCTCTGTACCCATGTTCCTGTTGACTTTGGTGTCATCCACAGTCCTGCTGCATGGTCCACTCCATTGTTCATTCAGTATCCTCCAGACCCATGTTCCTGTTGACTTTGATGTCATCCACAGTCCTGCTGCATGGTCCACTCCATTGTTCTTCCAGTTTCTTCCAGACCCATGTTCCTGGTAACTTCGGTGTCATTTACACTCCTTCTGGCTCTAATGTCTCAGCCCTGTTCCTGCCTGTTATGGTGTCACCCACAATGCTGCTGCCTGGTCCATTCCGTTGTTCATCCAGTATCCCCCTCCATACCTGCTGACTTTGGTGTCACCCACAATCCTGCTGCTTGGTCCAATCCATTGCTCATCTAGTATGCTCCAGATCCAAGTTCCTGTTGACTTTGGTGTCATCCACAGTCCTGCTGCCTAGTCCAGTCTGTTGTTCATCTAGTATCCTCCAGACCCATATTTCAACCGACTTGTTGACTTTGGTGTCATTCACAGTACTGCTGGCTGGTCCAGTTCACTATTCATCCAGTACACTCTAGATCTGTGTTCTTGCTGGCTTCAGTGCTGTCCACAGTCCTGCTGCATGGTTCAGAAAGTTCATCCAGTGTCCTTCAGACCCATGATCCTGCAGGCTTTGGTGTCATCCACAGTCCTGTTGCCTGACCCAGCCTGTTGTTCATCTGGTATCCCAAAGATCCATTTTCCTAATTCCTTTGCTTTCATTCGCAGTCCTGCTGCCAGGTCCAGTCTGTTCTTCATCCAGTAACCAGGAGAATCATATTCTTATTGACTTTGCTATCTTCTGCAATCCTGTTGCCAGATCCAGTCTGTTGTTCGTCCAATATCCTCCAGACCCATGTTCCCACTGGCTTTGGTGTCACCCACATTCGTGCTGTGTGGTCCAGTCCACTGTTTACCTGCCATGCTCTAGACCTGTTTCCCTGCTGGATTCAGTGTTATCCACAGCCCTGCTGCCTGGCCTGGTCTGCTTTTTATCCATTTCACTCCAGATCTGTGCTCCAGTTTGATGTGGTGTGATCCACAGTCCTTAGTTCCTCTCCTTTTCATGGCTTCTGTCCACTCTTCTGCCACTAGTACACACCTGTGCCCCACCATTCCTACTAGAATGGGTTAGTCTTCACTTGTTAGAACAGGGTGAACCTAGAGGTCAGCACGTTGGATCAGCATGCAGCTAAACTTAACCCTTCATGAGGTGGTCCCTGGTGCAATACTCACTGGTCCTAAAGCTGGTTAGTTTTTTTTAACGTTCAGCCAACAGATTCCTCCAACCATACAAACAAGGTGGACGGAGGAATCCCCCCCCCCGCTGGGACATTGTTTTCTGATAGTGACACCTGCAGTTGACAGGATACACTGAGAGCAGGGGTGGATCCAGGGGGGGGGGGCAACAGGACAATTGCCCCCCCCCCCGAGAAATTAGTTGCGGGTGAGTCACCGTGAATGTGCGGGTGCGTGAGCCGGCATGCAAGTGACAGTGCGAGCGGCGTGGTGGATGAGCCGCCGAGCTGCCCGTCCGCTCGGCGCTCACACTGACTGTGCGAGCAGACGCAGCTGGGCGGCTCGGCAGGCGGGTGTGAGAGTGGATGGGAAGCTGCCAGCTGGGAGGCTTGGTGGGTGGCCTGGCCAATCAGCGGGTGACGGAACAGAGAGATGACATCGTCTCTCACCGCCCGGCGCCTGCCCTGCATCCCGGCAGTTCCACCCTCACCCACAGTACTACATGACTGCACTAGTGAGCCCACGAATATAAAACTGTAAAGACATTTCTGCCTTCCCGATTGGTCCACCCGCCTGCCCATCTAACCAAGCCCCGCCCCAATAACATAATTTGCTGTCAGAGACTGTGCAGGCAGCAGAGAGATTACATCATCTCTCTGCTGCCTGACTCCGGGACACAGGAAGTGACAATCCCCATTCCCCACCTAAGCAGGAAAGTGACAATCCGCAAGGTGTGGCAGGTGACGTAGCAAGTGGACAATCAGCAATGTGTGGCTTCAATGTGTCGCTTCAATCATCCTGGCGCCATAACAACCATGGTGCCGTGATGATTGAAGCGTTAACACCAGCCATTTCCCAACTAAATTGCCCGCAAAAAATCATATTTTCTGGCAGTGCCCCTACCGAGACTAGACTCTGGATCCGCCCCTGACTGAGAGGTGGCTGCAGTTGCTGTTTGACAAAAGTTTGACAGACGCTAATCAAACAATCGACTTCTGTCAAGCAGGGGGAGCAAATTTCAGTCAGCGTACGGCCAGCTTTAGACTTCAGTCCTGGTAGTGAGGTGGTCAGAGAAGAGACTTAATGCGCACACTTGGATGACTGGGCTACTGCCATGTGGTCCTCGGTCATGGTGCAGGACTACCTTAGGGACCAGGCCTGAGACCACGCAGGATGCAAGGCCCTGCTCATAAGTGTGTAGCTGTAATGGCTTCTGTCCTTGCTTTAGGTTGGAAAAGTGTTAAGGACCTTGTGTTGGACAGAGAAGGGCTAGTAAGAAGGTTTGGGCTTTGTTGCTTCACTCCTGACATACAAATGGGCAAGACAAAGAACTAGATTTACCTGAACCTCTTAGCAACCTGTTCTAGATGGGCGCTACATCTATATTTTTGAGAAAGAGGGTTTTTTTTGGGGACTTTATATGAAACACAGCACTTGGGTGGAATGAATCAATCAATATAATATAGACAATTCTTATTATCACAAAAAAATTTAAAAATATGATTAGTATTATATTGAATTGATTGACGATTCAAACAACGTAAAACCCATGGTAAGTACATGATTGATGCGACATGGCAACAATTGTATAAGCTCTACGCGTTTCGTGGATTGTTCTCCACTCATCAGGAGCAGCTAAAACTGGGAATACCTAAAATAAAGAGTAAATTCATAATCAATGGTAATTGATTAGAGATAGGGGGAAAGAGGGGGAGCAAATTAATTGGTCCTATCACTCTTACCTATGGGTAGACTTAGAAAAGTATGTAAGATGATGTTGGTAGTAAAAGACGCTGGGGGGTGAGGAACATCCCCCCCGGGAGCTGAGGTGCAGACAATGCGGCGGCATGGGAAGCCTGGACCCAGAAGTGAGGGATTGCATGAGACATCTATATTTTTGTTCTTGGGTTTAGGTAGACTTCAAATATACAATGATTTCTTTTTTCCCAGAAATATTCATATAAAAAAAGGCAACTTTGTTCCCTCCTGATTCCTAAGCCGTAACATGTAGATTTAATATCAATATACATATAATTACGGCACGGGTTTTGGATTTTCTGCTGACAATAACTGGCTGTAAAACCAATGTCAAAGGGTCAATTAAACAGTAATTCCGCCGTTTCCCCCCCGCTCGGGCGAATTCATGGAGAAAATGAATCGTCTCCTGCTTGGCGTTAACCGCCAACCGCACCAAAACGTTAACCGGATTATGATACTTAAATTATCCTCGATGACATTTAAATGGTGAGAAGATCTATCTCATATTGGATGTGTATCTTGCGAAATGACTATCATTTTAGAAAAACGCTGCATGTAAAACAATGAAATCGCCACTCGAAATAAAATTAAACTGCAAATCCATCCTTTTTTTTTTTTTTTCAAGCCGAACGCGCCCTCCTCGGAGACATCGCACAAACGTTTCGTAAGTGCTTCCATTCTCTTTAGCTTAATATGCATTTTAACTTTTGATTATCACTTTTAAAGTTTGTAATTGCCGTTATGACTACTTTGCTTGTTACAGACAAGAAAGCCGCATTTCTTTAAATGTCCGTTTTATGTTATAAGGGGGAAAAAAAAAATCGTAAAGGAAGATTAAAAGTAGTGAAGCAATGCTGGATTGTTTAAAAAAAAAAAAAAAAGAATGCAAACACAATGAGGTTTAAACTGCATCATATATAGCAGGATATTGTGCAAACTTTAGGGACAGCTTAAACTGTATATAAACATTAACCACTTAAGGACCAAGCCTCTTTCTGAGATTTGTTGTTTACAAGTTAAAAACACGTGTAGCGGCCTCACCCCGTCCTCTTTAGCTAGGGGTATGTCACGCGACAGAGTGAGGTGCGCTACGGCCCATGTCCTCCCCATGGCTGTGGGTGAGGTGAAGGCCAGTAGCCCAGTACCAATCTTTTCCTCGGGCCAAATGTGTGCTGGTTATGAGGGTCAGTCCTTCCGTGCCAGAATCTCCCTTTGCTCCCATTAACAGAGTCCATACACCGATCACAGTCCAACTCAGGTTTATTGCGTATCGCCACATACAGTCAAATACAACGGCATGATACGATGGGGGATCAGGTCGAGGCACTGTACAGGTTCCTAGTCCCTACACTCCCTATGCTATGACCAGGGGTTGCAGGAGTCTTGATTAGAGCTCGTCCGCTGCGCTGTAGCCACTATCAGGGGAAGATGTCCTCCAAGGGAGTTACCGAAGGCCCATCCGTCACCGGGTTGACACTGCACCGGGTCTTCGGACGGGTGACCTCCCCAGCCTCCTCACCTCAGATGCGGGTCCCCTCGCAAGGGGCGCCCTGGAGCAACTTCACCCTCGCGGGACCCAGTCGGAGTCACCGGGTCCCAGGCCTCCTCAATAGTACCTCACCCCAGGCTGAAGGTGCCTGGGATGGACTCCATCTTCATTCTGGCCAGGCCTAGGGCGCCTAGGCTGGAACCTTGAACCGCCCGCACCCAGGCCTAAGGTGCCTGGGTGCGTGAAGAGATGATCCCCCAAGAAGACCTCATGGCGAGGGCGTCTCCCCCTTTTATCTCCTCCCATCGACACCACGGCGGGTTCCCCGCCCCAGCCGTACCATCTCTGCAAAGGGACAAAAAGGGTAGCACTGTGGTAGTGATTCTACCTGAAGCCTGTAGGTACTCCGCCACCCACAGGCAAAGGAGAATATTGCACCACCCAATCCTCCACGAATAACAAAAAGGGGTCTTAACCCTGACACAATTACACACCTGGGTCACACTACCCCCAGGTGTATCCCACTAACTTTGAAGACCCCGCTACACACTCCCCCTGGTGATTTGACGCTGGTCCCCAGCGTCAGGTGCACACCCATGTCTCCCAAGGAGTGGTGACATGAAGTGGGCCCCAGAGGCTATCCCTCAAATTTTTGGATACTGTGTGTGCCAAGACCTGCTCCAGGGAAAGGGAACTGTAAAACAATAAACTTTTGCATAAGACATCTATTCTGTACACATGTACAATCCCTCCCATCGCTGTCTAAGAACCACCCCACTCTCAGTAGTCTTGACCGACGAATCTCCTGCAGAAGGGAAAACAACAAAAAGAAAACACATCCTAACACTCTGTATTAACTTGGCATGAGTGGGTCCGTCAGCCGAGAGACCCGCTCACTCCAATAAGTAAGTAATGCATGTGTAGCATTTCGAACAACCGTTGCACAACACTGCCACCTGGTGACAGAGCTGCGGTAATGACACTTGCCGAAGTCTTCATTCTTCCTGCTTTCCTACTCTAACTCTATCCCCAAATGTCTCTGCCTTTTGGCACATGAAGAAAAGGGAGAACAAAAAAAAACAACAGCTCCCAAGTCTCCAGTGAGTGAAAGAAAAGCCCAAATCAAAACAAAAGTAGGGCGCAGCTCTAGGCGTTTGGGAATGTCTCTTCCAGAAAGTTTCAACAGCAACAAAATAGGAGTTCACTTCTCCTACAAGTAAAATCTTGGATCCGGCAAAAACAAGGGCTTCAGGTGTTTGTCAAATACTTCCACCGAATATTCGACGTCTTCTCCTTCTTTCCTGCAGATGAGCACCTTATCGGCATGGATATGGCGTCCCAGTCTCCAATCAGCTTTACAGTCTTTAAACTTTTTAGACACCGGCGGCGAACATGACAGGTATCGCCGGGCATGGGGCACTTTGAGTTTTTCCCACACAAACTCGTCATACCACCGTGGTCGCAAGACCTCGACTTCATACAATAAGTCCCGAGGCAAGTAGGGGTACTCCCACCCATATTCACGGGCGACTCTCTGGGAGAAAAGTCTCTGCAATCGAGCTAGAGGCGGCATCACATCTCGCTCACCTTCTCCTGGCTGTACGATGGCCTCCGGGTGCCGAGGTACCTTCACCATCTCAGGCGGCTTTGCTCTTGGTGCCCGCAATGAAGCACGCTGCATCCCCACTATCAGAGCGGGTGATGTGGTTGAATGTGGAAGGTTATTTGGAGGACTAGGCTTCCTCAATAACTCCGGGGCTTGCACCCGGAGCGTACTGTCATCTATGGACATGGGGGAGTCCTGTGGCTTACTCTGCACGGGTAGCGGGTGTCTGTCCCAGCCCTTCCGGTGAAACAGCTCGTCTATTTCTCCGTCATCCCCACAGTCCGACAGCGACTCTAGGTCGGAGGTGTCATACATCTCGGCGGGAAGGTAGTCCCTAGTGAACGGAGAACTACCCTCCCCTGCGGGCTCCACCAGAAGTGGACTCCCGACACCTCCAACCACACACACAGTCCCAGCCCCTGGCTCACCTGGACCTTTTTCAGCACTGGGATGTCCAGGATTCTTCCGACCGGATCCATCCAGGTCCGGCAAGCAGCGGGGCGAAGCTCGACCACGACCACAGGAGGCCTGCACCAGGCCTATCTTCCTCTTCGGGGGTGGCAGCAGGGAGTCTGTGGTGACCGAAGCAGTGTCCTCGGATTTTTCTCTCTCAGTCTCTGGTTGGGCAGTCACTTCGCCCTGGTCAGCGCGTACGGGAACCTCCGCAGAGGCTTTAATCTCTCCCTCCGGAGTGGCGGTTCCTGTGATGCAGTTGAGGCGTAGGGCCCGGGGCCTTTCCGTGTGTGGTTCAACCTCAAAAAGGAACTCCTTGCATGCTTCGCATCGCCCGAATGGCTTTAGTTGGACCACCAGTCCCGAGCATCCGGGACAGATCACACCGAGGGCCTCCGTGTCTCTGCATGAATACAGAGCCAACTGTCCTCGGGGCCTAAGTCTTATTCCCGTGTCTGTCAGGGGAGCAGCAAATGCAGTCATCTTGAAAGGATAAGGTACCGACATCCACTGGGAGCCTGAGTTCACTCTGACCACTTGCTGCTCCATCACGCGCTGACCACGCGCCGGAGTCTCCACATGTATCTCCACACGTAGCCAGACTCCTCCCACGACTTGCACACTTTCGCGGGCTTCCGCCAGCCTCCGCCCACGAATTGTACAGTCACGGGGTGCCTCATGGCGCAGTGCAGCAAAAGTCCCCACATGTAGTTCGTCACACGGCTGGACTCCTCCCTCTTCCCGCTCTTTCTGCATGGGCCTCTCCCGGTTTTTCAGAGAAATTTCCACGACTTCGAGCACAGGGACGCACTTTGGCCAATCATATGGCCGACCTGCTCGGACCTCCTCCGGGCAGCAAAGTTCAAACACAGCCGTTCCAAACCTCAGGGTCAACAAACATTTCATCCTGGACGAGCCCCCACGTGTAGCGGCCTCACCCCGTCCTCTTTAGCTAGGGGTATGTCACGCGACAGAGTGAGGTGCGCTACGGCCCATGTCCTCCCCATGGCTGTGGGTGAGGTGAAGGCCAGTACCAATCTTTTCCTCGGGCCAAATGTGTGCTGGTTATGAGGGTCAGTCCTTCCGTGCCAGAATCTCCCTTTGCTCCCATTAACAGAGTCCATACACCGATCACAGTCCAACTCAGGTTTATTGCGTATCGCCACATACAGTCAAATACAACGGCATGATACGATGGGGGATCAGGTCGAGGCACTGTACAGGTTCCTAGTCCCTACACTCCCTATGCTATGACCAGGGGTTGCAGGAGTCTTGATTAGAGCTCCTCCGCTGCGCTGTAGCCCCTATCAGGGGAAGATGTCCTCCAAGGGAGTTCCTCCCCAGCCTCCTCACCTCAGATGCGGGTCCCCTCGCAAGGGGCGCCCTGGAGCAACTTCACCCTCGCGGGACCCAGTCGGAGTCACCGGGTCCCAGGCCTCCTCAATAGTACCTCACCCCAGGCTGAAGGTGCCTGGGATGGACTCCATCTTCATTCCGGCCAGGCCTAGGGTGCCTAGGCCGGAACCTTGAACCACCCGCACCCAGGCCTAAGGTGCCTGGGTGCGTGAAGAGATGATCCCCCAAGAAGACCTTGTGGCGAGGGCGTCTCCCCCTTTTATCTCCTCCCATCTACACCACGGCGGGTTCCCCGCCCCAGCCGTACCATCTCCGCAAAGGGACAAAAAGGGTAGCACTGTGGTAGTGATTCTACCTGAAGCCTGTAGGTACTCCGCCACCCACAGGCAAAGGAGAATATTGCACCACCCAATCCTCCACGAATAACAAAAAAGGGGTCTTAACCCTGACACAATTACACACTTGGGTCACACTACCCCCAGGTGTATCCCACTAACTTTGAAGACCCCGCTACACACTTTTTTTGCTAGAAAATTACTTAGAATCCCCAAACATCATACTTTTTTTTTCTAACACCCTAGAGCGGTGATGGGGAACCTTGGCACCCCAGATGTTTTGGAACTACATTTCCCATGATGCTCATGCACCCTGCAGTGTAGGTGAGAATGATGGGAAATGTAGTTCCAAAACATCTGGGGTGCCAAGGTTCGCCATCACTGCCCTAGAGAATAAAATGGTGGTCGTTGTAATACTTTATGTCACACCGTATTAGCGCAGCGGTCTTACAAGTGCACTTTTTTGGGGAAAAAATACACTTTTTTAATTAAAAAATAAGACAACAGTGAAGTTAGCCCAATTTTGTTTTTATATTGTGAAAGATAATGTTACGCCGAGTAAATTGATACCCAACATGTCACACTTCAAAATTGCGCCCGCTCGTAGAATGGCGACAAACTTTTACCCATAAAAATCTCCATAGGCGACGTTTAAAAAATTCTACAGGTTGCATGTTTTGAGTTACAGAGGAGGTCTGGGGCTAGAATAATTTCTCTCGCTCTAACAATCGCAGCGATACCTCACATGTGTGGTTTGAACACCGTTTTCATATGCGGGCGCTACTCATGTATGTGTTCGCTTCTGCACGCGAAACTCAGCGGGACGGGGCGCGTTTAAAAATTATTTTATTTTTTATTATTTATTTTACCTTTTTGTTTTAATTTTTTCACTGTTCTTTTTTTATAAAAAAATTGTGTCACTTTTATTCCTATTACAAGGAATGTAAACATCCCATGTAATAGAAAAAAGCATGACAGGTCCTCTTAAATATGAGATCTGGGGGGTCAAAAAGACGTCACCTCTCATATTTACATTAAAATGCAATAATAAAATAAAAAATTGTCATTTGAAAAAAAAAAGAAATGGTCCTTTAACCACTTGCAAGACCGCCGCACGACGATATACGTTGACAGAATGGCGTACAGGTACGTCCCCTTTAAGATGTGAGCCGTGGGTCGCGCACCCTGTCGGGAGCTCTGTGACCGCGCCCGCGGAACCCGCGGACCCGATCGTCGCCACAGAGCTGAAGAACGGGGAGATGTCAGTGTAAACAAACATCTCCCCGTTCTTCCTAGTGACACTGTCAGTGATGGTCTGTTCCCTGTCATCGGTCAGTGACGTTGCACGCCAAGCCACGCCACTAACAGTAAGAATCACTCCCTAGGTCACACTTAACCCCTTCAGCGCTCCCTACAGGTTAACCCCTTCACTGCCAGTGTCATTTTCACAGTAATCATTGCATTTTTATAGCACTGTTCGCTGTAAAAATGACAATGGTCCCAAAATGGTGTCAAAAGTGTCCGATGTGTCCGCCATAATGTCGCAGTCATGATAAAAATCGCTGATCGCCGCCATTACTAGTAAAAAAAAAATATTAATAAAAATGCCATAAAACTATCCCCTATTTTGTAGACGCTATAACTTTTGCACAAACCAATTAATAAACGCTTATTGTGATTTTTTTTTTACCAAAAATATGTAGAAGAATACGTATCGGAATAAACTGAGGAAAAAAATGTTTTTATATATTTGTTTTGGCGGATATTTATTATAGCAAAAAAGTTAAAAATATTGCATTTTTTTCAAAATTGTCGCTCTATTTTTGTTTATAGCGCAAAAAATAAAAACCGCAGAGGTGATCAAATACCACCAAAAGAAAGCTCTATTTGTGGGAAAAAAAGGATGTCAATTTTGTTTGGGAGCCACGTCGCACAACCGCGCAATTGTCAGTTAAAGCGACGCAGTGCCAAATCGCAAAAAGTGCTCTGGTCAGGAAGGGGGTAAATTATTCCGGGGCTGAAGTGGTTAAGAGCTATGGGCGGAAGTGACATTTTGAAGTTGCTTCTGCCTTGCTATGGTATGGAGACGGGTGGGGACCATCTTCCCCTTACTCGTCTCCATATCCAGCCTGCAAGAGGACCCAATCGCCTCCGCCGCTGCCGACGGATCCGGTAAGCGGCGGAGGGCACGGGAGAGCGGGCGGGAAGGGGGGGCCTCTCCCGCTGCCGATAACGGTGATCTCACGGCAAATCCGCCACAGAGACCACCATTATTGGAAACCGGACTGCAGAGTTCAGAGATCAGTATTAAGTGGCGCAGAGTTCAGAGATAAGTATTAAGTGGTGCAGAGTTCAGGGATCAGTAGTAAATGACATAGAGTTCAGAGGTCTGTAGTAAATGGCGCAGAGTTCAGTGATCAGTGGTACATGACATTAAGTTTAGAGGTCAATAGTAAGTGGTGCAGAGTTCAGAGGTCAGTAGTTAGTAATGCACAGTTTAGGGGTCAAGTGTAAGTGAGGCAGAGTTCAGAGTTCAGTATTAGTAGGAAGTGGTGCACAGTTCAGAGGTCAGTAGTAAGTGGTGTAGAGTTCAGTAGTAAGTAATGCAGAGTTCAGAGGTCAGTAGTAAGTAATGCAGAGTTCAGAGGTCAGTAGTAAGGGGTGCAGAGTTCAGAGGTCGGGAGTAAGTGGTGCAGAGTTCAGAGGTCAATAGTAAGTGGTGCAGAGTTCAGAGGTCAGTAGTAAGTGGTGCAGAGTTCAGAGGTCAGTAGAAGTAATGCAGAGTTCAGAGGTCAGTAGTAAGTGGTGCAGAGTTCAGAGGTCAGTAGTAAGTGGTGCAGAGTTCAGAGGTCAGTAGTAAGTGGTGCAGAGTTCAGAGGTCAGTAGTAAGTGGTGCAGAGTTCAAAGGTCAGTAGTAAGTGGTGCAGAGTTCAGAGGTCGGGAGTAAGTGGTGCAGAGTTCAGAGGTTAGTAGTAAGTGGTGCAGAGGTCAGTAGAAAGTGGCGCAGAGTTCAGAGGTCAGTAGTAAGTGGTGCAGAGTTCAGTGGTTGGGAGTAAGTGGTGCAGAGTTCAGAGGTTGGGAGTAAGTAACGCAGAGTTCAGAGGTTGGGAGTAAGTGGTGCAGAGTTCAGAGGTCAGGAGTAAGTGGTGCAGAGTTCAGAGGTCAGTAGTAAGTGGTGCAGAGTTCAGAGGTCAGTAGTAAGGGGTGCAGAGTTCAGAGGTCGGGAGTAAGTGGTGCAGAGTTCAGAGGTTGGGAGTAGGTGGTGCAGAGTTCAGAGGTCAGTACTAAGTGGTGCAGAGTTCAGAGGTTGGGAGTAAGTGGTGCAGAGTTCAGAGATCAGTAGTAAGTGGTGCAGAGTTCAGAGGTCAGTAGTAAGTAATGCAGAGTTCAGAGGTCGGGAGTAAGTAATGCAGAGTTCAGAGGTTGGGAGTAAGTGGTGCAGAGTTCAGAGGTTGAGAGTAAGTGGTGCAGAGTTCAGAGATTGGGAGTAAGTGGTGCAGAGTTCAGAGGTCAGTACTAAGTGGTGCAGAGTTCAGAGGTCAGTACTAAGTGGTGCAGAGTTCAGAGGTCAGTACTAAGTGGTGCAGAGTTCAGAGGTCGGGAGTAAGTGGTGCAGAGTTCAGAGGTTGGGAGTAAGTGGTGCAGAGTTCAGAGGTCAGTAGTAAGTGGTGCCGAGTTCAGAGGTCAGTACTAAGTGGTGCAGAGTTCAGAGGTTGGGAGTAAGTGGTGCAGAGTTCAGAGGTTGGGAGTAAGTAACGCAGAGTTTAGGGGTCAAAAGTAAGTCACACAGAGTTCACCCAAACCACTGACACAACAGTCTGACACAACTACAGACCATCCACCCACCCCCAACTACTGATATCCAAGATTGACACCCCTTACCAACCCCTACTGGCATCCCAGACTGACACCCTCAACTACTGACACCAACTATTTACACCACAGACAGACTGACAACCTCCCACCCTCCAACACTTAATGCTCAGACAATCAATTGACAAACAAGTCCATTAGACCTAAACAATCCATTTTCAAGTTTGTTGGAGTTAAATTCTTCAACAAAAAACCTTCTCTTATTTGGAACAATGTAACTTTGGTATGTTCCATGCCTGAAAGATCCCCATGGAAGCTGGAAATCACTGTAGTAGTCACCAGTATACCGCAGTGATCACTGCAAGCTCCCAGGTTGCCCACCTCTGTCTCTCGGTAAGGGCCCCATTGAGAGAACATTTTGCATTTTTCTCAATGAATGCAAAGCATTCTCTGACAGGACGAGGTGGAGATTGTGACATCACCACCCCGCCTCTCCATTCTGTCCAGTCAGAGAATGCTTTTCATTCATTGAGAAAAATCAATGGTGCCCTTACCGGGAGAGGGCAACCTCTCAGCAGAGGACCTGGGAGCTGGCAGTGAATCGGTGATCTCTGCGGTAGAGGTGCCTACTGCAATGATTTCCGGCTTCCATGGGGACATCGATAGTCAAGATAAGGCTTCTCAGGGAACGATAGAAACAGATATCAGGCAGAAATGGCATTTGGAGGAGCCCTTGGTCCCTTTCTCCCCAAAAAATAACCGGGGGGGATTTCACTTCTTTTTTTTTTTGTTTAAACTAGCGTGCCTCGCACTTTACAAATTCAGAAAGTCGCTCACCCACGGTACACACCCGCAAGCTATCTTTTAGCATGAGCAGACATCTTTGAAGTTGGTTGTATATGACAGTCACACTCTTCTCTACAAAACCAAACAGTCATCTTCCTACAAGTCCTGGTGACAGGCGTGCAAATTTATATTTATATGTCAAGCTAGAGTGCCGACTATAGACAGGAGACAGCAGGTGCTGCTTTACTGCATTTCTCATTGGCAGAGCTTTATCTCCTTCCCGGGAACAGTTTATTTTAATTTTTTTCAAATTGTAAACATATAAGCCCTGTACACACGGCCGGGAATCCCGACAGGAAAAAAACGTTGGTTTTCCTGACGGGATTCCTGGCAAGTTTGCCTTGCTCATCGAGTGTACACATGGCACATTCAAAAGAACCGCCGTTCTTTTGAATGGCAAGAACGCGGTGACGTCATCGACTACGACTCACATTCGATGCCGTCGCCGCCATCTTGCTTCACCCTGCACTACCCTTGTAAGCTACCGCGCATGCGTCGAAGTCTCATCGAGCATGCGCGGGTTTACCTGGTGACAGGTAAGCATACACACGCACGGTTTTGTCATCGGGAAACAGGCCGACGAGAATCCCGACGAGAAAATAGAGAGCAGGTTCTCTATTTTTCTCGTTGAGATTCCCGGCATACACAGGACCGGTTTTGTAGGCAAAAAGCTCTCCCAGCAGTTTTCTTCCCGAGAAAACCGGCCGTGTGTACGCGGCTTATGCCGCGTACACACGGCCGTTCTTAATGCCATCGAAAAAAACGACTTTTTCTCAACGTGATTCCTCTCAGGTCTGCCTTGCCTACACACTATCGTGAAAAAAAAATGCTCGAGCAAAGCGCGGTGACGTACAACATGTACGGCGGCACTATTAAGGGGAAGTTCCATTCGGATGGGAGCCACCCTTTGGGCTGCTTTTGCTGATCCTCGTGTTAGTAAAGTTTGTTGAGAGACGATTCGCGCTTTTCAGCCTGATGGGCAATGGTGAGACTGCAGATGGGTACTGATCAGGCTGCATTGATTGTCAATGGTGAGGCTGGATTGATGGGCACTGGTGAGGCTGCAGATGGGCACTGATGAGGCTGCATTGATGGGCACTGATGAGGCTGCATTGATGGGCACTGATGAGGCTGCATTGATGGGCACTGATAAGGCTGCAGATGGGCCCTGATGAGGCTGCATTGATGGGCACTGATAAGGCTGCAGATGGGCCCTGATCAGGCTGCATTGATGGGAAATAGTGAGGCTACATTGATAGGCACTGGTGAGGCTGCAGATGGGCACTGATCAGGCTGCATTGATGGGCAATGGTGAGGCTGCAGATTGGCACTGATCAGGCTGCATTGATGGGCAATGGTGAGGCTGCAGATTGGCACTGATCAGGCTGCATTGATGGGCAATGGTGAGGCTGTAGATGGGCACTGATCAGGCTGCATTGATGGGCAATGGTGAGGCTGTAGATGGGCAATGGTGAGGATGCATTTATGGGCAATGGTCAGGCTGCAGATGGGCACTGGTGAGGCTGCATTGATGGGCAAGAGTGAGGCTGCATTGATGGGTAATGGTGAGGCTACATTGATGGACACTGATCGGGCGGAATTAACGAGCAATGGTGAGGCTACAGATGTAGGACTTTGTATAACAGCAGCAGGCGAGTAAGCAGGAGATCCCCGCTCTGTGTAATCCCGTGGCTCTAATCTCTATGCACTGTAAGGCTGGGCTGATGAGCACTGATCAGGCTGCATTTATGGGCAATGGTGAGGCTGGATTGATAGGCACTGGTGAGGCTGCAGATGGGCACTGATGAGGCTACATTGATGGACACTGATCAGGCAGAATTAACGAGCAATGGTGAGGCTACAAATGTAGGACTTTGTATAACAGCAGCAGGCGAGTAAGCAGGAGATCCCCGCTCTGTGTAATCCCGTGGCTCTAATCTCCATGCACTGGTAAGGCTGGGCTGATGGGCACTGATCAGGCTGCATTGATGGGCAATGGTGAGACTGCAGATGGGCACTGATCAGGCTGCATTGATGGGCAACTGATGAGGCTGCATTGATGGGTAATGGTGAGGCTACATTGATGGACACTGATCAGGCTGCATTAACGAGCAATGGTGAGGCTACAGATGGGCACTGGTGAGGCTGCATTGATGGGCAATGGAGAGGCAGCATTGATGGGCTCTGATGAGGCTGAATTAATGGGCACTGACCCTTATTTTACTTCAAAGTTCTTTCTTTAAAATGTGAGTTTTTTTTCCTGAAACTTCCCTCCTAAAATTAAGGTGCATTTTACACGCCCGGGCGTGTTATACTCAGATAAATACTGTAAATATAAAAATATATATATTTTTTAAAAACTGACGTTTTCAGTTCCCGTTTTCGGCCAAGTGCATCCTGAATTTTCGGTTTCTATTTTCTATTCGGTGCACCTCAAAAAATAGCCTCATAATATTTGATTTTGCCAGCATTTAAATGTTCTAGCTCTGTGAATTTTTCATAAATACACCCCTAGGAGTTAAGTGCACCAAAAAAATCCACCCACCCTGCAGGCGCTAAAGTTCCACTTTAAAACACACACACAGATACAATAGAAAGGCCTTCATGTTATGTATGTATGTAATAGAATGTTATGTATTTCCATTTTATTTGAATGCAAAGGTTTTTTTTTTTCCCCCTGCAAAATGCGCACATAGCATCTGTGTATAGTAAAGCGTTTCGCTGTGGCTCGCCTTGAACGTGTAATTTATTTAAGTGAAATCACTCTGTAATGCACGGAAGGAATAACTTCCGCGGCGCGGATTCTGCTGTCGATGGAGTTTTTTGTTTGCGGAATATATCTTCTGGTGCACCTGTACTCCACAATGTGTATCTTGTGGGCCCTCAAGATACAGATGTGGTGGGAGATGAGAAGACAGCGGGGGGAGGAGGGGGTGAAATGGCGGCAGAAAGATTGCCTTCAGCTGCTTTTAATTACCAGAACACGGGATCCATACAAGAAAATGTTCCTGGGATAATGGCGCGCTATCGTCGTGGGGGCCAATACATATGACAACCTCCTCCTCTTCTTCTTCTTAGTCAGCTCCTCTTGTAGCCTTTAATAAGATTTCCGATCTCTTCCAGATGAGAGAGTTCTGCTTAGCAAGGCGAGTGTGAAAAACGCAGCATTACAGGAAGACACTCCACGGACTTTTAGCTTCAAAGTAGTCCATGGTGTGCACTGTTTAACCTTATTCAGTGGCGGCCCACTTTACAAGTATGCAAAATCTCGCCCCCCCCCCCCCCCCCAGTGTACAATGTAAAAAAATTTAATGTTACTTATCAATGGGAATCCTGAGCCTGGGACAATAAACACAACTGCCTAGATGAAATTAACCTCACATCAGAGTCCCCCTTCATAGTAGAGTCCCCCCTTTGCATCAGAGGTTCTCCATCACATCAGAGGTCTCCCCTTCACATCAGAGTACCCCCTTTACATGAGGGGGTCCCCCATTACGCCATAATCCCCCCTTTACATCAGAGGACCATATTACATCAGAGTCCCCCCTTTAAATTAGAGGTCCCCCATCACATCAGAAGTCCCCCTTCACATCAGAGGTTCCCCCTTCACATCAGAGGTTCCCCCATCACATCAGAGGTTCCCCCATCACATCAGAGGTCCCTCTTTACATCAGAGGTCCCCATCACATCAGAGGCCTCCCCTTCACATCAGAGCCCCCCCCCCATTACATTAGAGTCCCCCTTCACATCAGAGGTTCCCCCTTCACATCAGAGGTCCCCCCTTCACATCAGAGGTTCCCCCTTCACATCAGAGGTTCCCCCTTCACATTAGAGGCCCTTCCTTTACATCAGAGGTTCCCCCTTCACATCAGAGATCCTTCCTTCACATCAGAGGACCTTCCTTCACAACAGAGGTTCCCCCTTCACATCAGAGGTCCTTCCTTCACATCAGGGGTCCCCCATTCACATCAGAGGTCCTTTATTCACATCAGAGGTTTCCCCTTCACATCAGAGGTTCTTCCTTCACATCAGAGGTTCCCCCTTCACATCATAGGTTCCCCCTTCACATCAGAAGTCCCCCCTTCACATCAGAGGTCCTCCCTTCACATCAGAGGTCCCCCCTTCACATCAGAGGTCCCCCCTTCACATCAGAGATCCTTCCTTCACATCAGAGGTTCCCCCTTCACATCAGAGGTCCTTCCTTCACATCAGAGGTTCCTCCTTCACATCAGAGGTTCCTCCTTCACATCAGAGATCCTTCCTTCACATCAGAGGTCATTCCTTCACAACAGAGGTTCACCCTTCACACCAGAGGTCCCCCATTCACATCAGAGGTCCCCCATTCACATCAGAGGTCCCCCATTCACATCAGAGGTTTCCCCTTCACATCAGAGGTTCTTCCTTCACATCAGAGGTCCCCCTTCACATCAGAGGTTTCCCCTTCATGTCAGAGGTCCCCCCTTCACATCAGAGGTCCTTCCTTCACATCAGACGTTCCCCCTTCACATCAGAGGTTCCCCCTTCACATCAGAGGTTCTTCCTTCACATCAGAGGTCCCCCTTCACATCAGAGGTTTCCCCTTCACGTCAGAGGTTTCCCCTTCACGTCAGAGGTCCCCCCTTCACATCAGAGGTCCTTCCTTCACATCAGAGGTTCCCCCTTCACATCAGAGATCCTTCCTTCACATCAGAAGTCCCCCCTTCACATCAGAGGTCCCCCATCACATTAGAAGTCGATCCTTCACATCAGACTTTCACCCTTCACATCAGAGGTTCTCCCTTCACATCAGAGGTTCTTCCTTCACATCAGAGGTCCCCCTTCACATCAGAGGTTTCCCCTTCACGTCAGAGGTTTCCCCTTCACGTCAGAGGTCCCCCCTTCACATCAGAGGTCCTTCCTTCACATCAGAGGTTCCCCCTTCACATCAGAGATCCTTCCTTCACATCAGAAGTCCCCCCTTCACATCAGAGGTTCCCCCTTCACATCAGAGCCCCCCTTCACATCAGAGGTCCCCCCTTCACATCAGAGGTCCCCCTTCACATCAGAGGTCCTTCCTTCACATCAGAGGTTCCCCCTTCACATCAGAGGTCCTTCCTTCACATCAGAGGTCCCCCTTCACATCAGAGGTTCCCCCATCACATCAGAGCCCCCCTTCAAATCACAGGTCCCTCCTTCACATCAGAGGTCCCCCCTTCACATCAGAGGTCCCCCCTTCACATCAGAGGTCTTTCCTTCACATCAGAGGTCCTTCCTTCACATCAGAGGTCCCCCATCACATCAGAGGTCCCCCCATCACATCAGAGGTCCCCCCTTCACATCAGAGGTCCTTCCTTCACATCAGAGGTCATTCCTTCACATCAGAGGTCCTTCCTTCACATCAGAGGTCCCCCCATCACATCAGAGGTCCCCCCTTCACATCAGAGATCCTTCCTTCACATCAGAGGTCCTTCCTTCACATCAGAGGTCATTCCTTCCCATCAGAGGTCCTTCCTTCACATCAGAGGTCCCCCCTTCACATCAGAGGTCCCCCCTTCACATCAGAGCCTCCCTTCAAATCACAGGTCCCCTTCACATCAGAGGTCCCCCATCACATTAGAGAACAGAAGATTACAGCGCACACATACAAAAATGACATTTAAATCCTGCAAGGCTATTTAAAACCCCTGAACATATTCAGCAAATAAGCATAAATATGGGGATTTATGGTATGGGTCCTGACCAGATCCCTTGGGCTGGAGCACCCCTTCCCCCCCGCCATTACCCCTAATTAGTGTCCACCTGTGTTATAGAAGGAGTCCTTTTAGTTCTCCCATAAAGAGGAGTGTATTTCTCCCATGGTTGAGAAGCAGGATCTTGGATTCTATGGATGGCGTAGGACCCACTGGGATACTTTGACGCAGTAGTGGGCTTAAGCACCATATGGTGTGACCAAATCCCCCTATTTTGCATACAAAGTATGTATGATTAGAGTTGAGCGGACACCTGGATGTTCGGGTTCGACGGGTTCGGCCGAACTTCGGAAAAAAGTTCGGGTTCGGGACCGAACTTTAACCCGAACCCGGACCCGAACCCCATTGAAGTCAATGGGGACCCGGACTTCTAAGGACTAAAAAGGCTCTAAAAAGGTAATGGAAAGGGCTAGAGGGCTGCAAATGGCAGCAAAATGTTGTTAAGAGCATGGCAAGTGCTCTGCAAACAAATGTGGATAGGGAAATAACTTAAAATAACATAAAAAAATAAATAAAACACAGAACTGCAGAAAATGCTATTCAAAAAAATGTTGTTTTTTTAGTATAGCACAGTAGGAGAAAACTATATAGAAATTGTTTATTTCACACACCTCAAAATATGTATAACACACTGCAAACTTTTTTTTGTGCCCCTAAACGGCGTTTTTTGCAAGCGTACATTAAAGTGCAAATTTTTTATTTTTATTTTTTTGCCCTAAACGGGTCTTTTTTTGCACGAGCAAAATAAAATGCTTTTTTTTTTTTTTTTGCCCTATGGGTCTTTTGGAAAAGAGAACAATAAAGTGCCTTTTTTTTCCCCCTAAAAGTTAGATTTTCTCTGACACTGGGCTCATGGCAGTGTAAAAAGACTGCACTGCAACACAAACAGGTAGACCTATGCAGATCGCTGATTTTAATCTCTGAATCTGGACTCCTATATAATAAATCTCTCTCCCTGAAAGCACCAACACAGGAACCTGGCCCTACACTACACTATCTCTCTATCTTTTCCCTCAGGCCTCGTACACACGGCCGAGATTCTCGTTGAAAAAAACATGTCGTTTTTTTTCGACGAGATTCTTGGACAAGAAACTTGTCCCGGCCGAGTGTACACACGCTCGTTTCAAAGAACCCGCGGTTCTTTGAAAGGAGCGTACGCGGTGACGTCATTGACTACGTCGAGCATGCGCTCGTCACATTCGATGCCGTCGCCGCCATCTTGGTATACCCTACGTATGCCTAGGAAGCTACCGCGCATGCGTCGAATTCATTTCGAACATGCGCGGTCTTCCGGGCGGACAGGTAAGTGTACACACACTCACTTTTCTCGTCGAGAAACACGCCGAGGAGAATCTCGACGAGAAAATAGAGAGCAGGTTCTCTATTTTCTCGTCGAGGTTTCTTGTCGGTTTTCTCGACGAGAAACCCGCTAGCAGCGTACACACGACCGATTTACTCGGCAAGACCTCTCTGCCAGCAAGTTTCTTGCTGGTTCTTGCCGAGAAAATCGGTCGTGTGTACGAGGCCTTAGATTGTAGAATCAGGACTACCTCTTCTATTTTTCTATCTCTCCCTAAAAGCAGCAGCAGCAGACTAGATCCTCTCCCTATCTATTCTGAAGCAGAGTGTCATGTGTGCTGTGTGCCTCTAGCTTATATAGAAGCTGGGTCACATGTTGCACTGACCAATCACAGCCATGCCATTAGTAGGCATGGCTATGATGGCTTCTAAGGGCACACCAGCTAATCAAAAGGTGATTGGCTGGCCCCTGAAGCATTTCTAAATGCGTTATTAGATTGCCGAACCCGAACCCGAACCCGGACTTTTGGGCAAAGTCCGGGTTCGGGTTCGGGAAAAAGCTAAAGTTCGGTACGGACCTGAACTTTACAGTTCGGGTTCGCTCAACACTATGTATGATGCATACATTCCTTCCCCAAATTTAGTGCAAGCACAGCCAGGCAAACACCATTCCTCTCTCTCTCTATATGGCTCAACAACAGTCCAAGGGAGGTCTTTTTATGTTTTTACTTCAGACTGAACTTGAATAGGATGAAGGGGAGCATGGGATACTCCAATAGAGCTCTGAGTTTCTAGAGGACACTTCTCTTCCCACTGATACCTCACAGGACCACAAGACAGGTGAAGCCGATAAGATGGAGTTCCACTTCCCAGATGTTTCTGTTTCCATATTTCTATTGAAGGTTTCTAGAAAAAAAAATATGAGGTGTAAAGACCGACAACAGGAACAACGGGATTATCAAATGATGATCTGTAATGCAGACGGAATGCGCTACAAGCAGACAAATAAGAACAACAATGGTAAAATGTAGTTGCAAGCTTACATAGGCCACATAGGCTTACATAGGCCAAACATAGATAAAGAATAACAACATTGCACAAAATGGGGGAAAAATAGAGTAT
Source organism: Rana muscosa (assembly GCA_029206835.1). Lineage (NCBI taxonomy): Eukaryota > Metazoa > Chordata > Amphibia > Anura > Ranidae > Rana > Rana muscosa. The sequence continues at coordinate 204,113,885 of CM055119.1, read as the reverse complement.
TAATTGCAAACATTCTACAGGCCTCGTACACACGGCCGAGATTCTCGTCGAAAAAAACATGTCGTTTTTTTCGACGAGATTCTTGGACAAGAAAATTGTCCCGGCCGAGTGTACACACGCTCGATTCAAAGAACCCGCGGTTCTTTGAATGGAGCGTACGCGGTGATGTCATCGACTATGACGAGCATGCGCTCGTCACATTCGATGCCGTTGCCGCCATCTTGGTATACCCTACCTATGCCTAGGAAGCTACCGCGCATGCGTCGAATTCATTTCGAACATGCGCGGGCTTCCGGGAGGACAGGTAAGTGTACACACACTCACTTTTCTCGTCGAGAAACATGCCAACGAGAATCTCGACGAGAAAATAGAGAGCAGGTTCTCTATTTTCTCGTCGAGGTTACTTGTCGGTTTTCTCGACGAGAAACCATACACACCAACGAATTTCTCGGCAAGACATCTCTGCCAGCAAGTTTCTTGCTGGTTCTTGCCGAGAAACTCGGTCGCGTGTACGAGGCCCCAGTGTAAGGGAAAAGAATCCCAAGCAAAAATTACCAAGTTCCCATTTAAGGCGCAAGAAGCAGATTCAGAAAACCACCAGCTGAATGGATGGTTGATAGCTCATACAAGGCATATGGTGATAGCAACAGAAAAAAGGAGAAAAGAAAAAGGAAGAGGATTAGGGAAAGAAAAGGGGGAGGTGGGGGGGGGGGTTAAAGGTAGAGGAGAAGGGCTACAGCTTGCTCGACCATCCTCTCCAGTCACCACCACAATCACTATCACAAAGGAGGTTGAAGATATGGTATCCGTGGATTCCAAATCCTCTCAAATCGTGGGGAGGTATCACACAATATGCTAACCAGCCATTTATTAGTCATGATCCAAGTCATGATCATCACCGCCAAGTCATCTGTTGTTTTTTTCCAAGCGATTGCAATAGCTATCTTGGCCACAAGGAACGCAAAAGTAAATCAGAGTGTAGCACACCCCCGTAGGAGCTGCTGGTTTAAATTTGGGCCTTGCACGTTACCTCACTGTTCGTTGTCTAGGGGAGGGATGAGAGTCTATAGAAAGTTCAATGTCCACACAAGTTATGAATCCTTTTCGTCAGGTTTTATTTCCAAACAACTTGCATAGGTAGAGGGATGGAGGGCTAGGGGAAGGCAGAGGCGGCTCTCTAATTAAGCGGTCGCCTAAGGCCTCGCATTCACAGGGGCCTCGCGGCCGCCAAATTTGCCTGTGATAAATACTAATGTCGGCGCCATCGGATCTCTCTATCACCCCTCTCTCTTTATCACCTCCCCCTCTCTCCCCACCCCTCTTGCATTGGCTGAATATGTCTGATGGGTGAGGAGGGTGCCCTGGAAGTGCTGCTGATCACTTGTGTGCTAGATCCCTGCATTTTCTGCAGCCATTTTTCTTGCTTAAATTATTTTTCCTATTATGGGCGTGAGTGGGGCCTCATGTCTAAGTTTTGCCTAAGGCTTCAAAAAGCCTAGAGCCGCCTCTGGGGGAAGGTTCAGGCACACACAGCAGATCACTGGGGAAACTTCTAAGCTTTCAAAGTCACACTCACCACTCTCCTTCAAGTGGGTGTTGCTCACCTGGATAGACCCCTCTCCAGTAGTGTATTTAGGTTTTGTGCTGCCCTAGGCCTGATTAAGCCCGTGCACCCCCTAATTTAAATATGAGCCACCCCTTAGTGTCAAGGCCACACCCCTTTCTGTTTAAGACCCGCGCTGAAATTTTCTCGTGTGGACAGTGGCGTCACTAGGGTTGGTGTCACCTGGTGCGGTAAAATTTGGTGTCACCCCCCCCCCAGTTCATTGAGCCACCCGGGGCACTGAGCATTCTAGCACATCAGCACAGCTCTCCCCCCGTTTAATCCCCCTAATGGAACCCCTGTGTAATCCCCCTAATGGAACCCCCCTGTGTAATCCCCCTAATGTCACGTCCCCCCCCGTACAACCGCCCCCTGCAATCCCCCTAATGTAATCCCCCTAATTTAACCCCCCCAATGCAATCCCCTTAATGGAACCCCCCTGTTCATTCCCCCTAATGTAACCCCCCTGTATTCCCCCTAATGTAACCCCTGCGTGCAATCCCCCTAATGTAACCCCCCCATGCAATCCCCCTAATGTAACCCCCCCGTGCAATCCCCCTAATGTAACCCCCCTGTGCAATCCCCTTAATGTAACCCCCCTGTATTCCCCCTAATGTAACCCCCCTGTGCAATCCCCCTAATGTAACCCCCCTGTGAAATCCCCCTAATGTAACCCCCCTGTGCAATCCCCTAATGTAACCCCCCTGTGCAATCCCCCTAATGTAACCCCCCTGTGCAATCCCCTAATGTAACCCCCCCGTACAATCCCCTAATGTAATCCCCTTAATGTAACACCCCTGTATTCCCCCTAATGTAACCCCCCTGTGCAATCCCCCTAATGTAACCCCCCTGTGAAATCCCCCTAATGTAACCCCCCTGTGCAATCCCCTAATGTAACCCCCCTGTGCAATCCCCCTAATGTAATCCCCTTAATGTAACACCCCTGTATTCCCCCTAATGTAACCCCCCCTGTGCAATCCCCTAATGTAATCCCCTTAATGTAACACCCCTGTATTCCCCCTAATGTAACCCCCCTGTGCAATCCCCTAATGTAACCCCCCCTGTGCAATCCCCTAATGTAATCCCCTTAATGTAACACCCCTGTATTCCCCCTAATGTAACCCCCCTGTGCAATCCCTTAATGTAATCCCCCCGTATTCAACATAATGTAACCCCCCTGTGCAATCCCCTTAATGTAACCCCCCTGTATTCCCCCTAATTTAACCCCCCTGTGCAATTCCTCCTAATGTAACCCCCCCTGTATTCCTCCTAATGTAACCCCCCCTGCTATCTCCCTAATGTAATCCCCCCTGTATTCCCCCTAATGTAACCCCCCTGTGCAATTCCTCCTAATGTAACCTCCCCCCCTGTATTCCTCCTAATGTAACCCCCCCTGCAATCTCCCTAATGTAATCCCCCTAATGTAACCCCCCCATATCTCCTCTCTCCCTACAGTCACAGACCTCAGATCAGCGCGCTCTGTCCACATGGACGTTCCTCCTCCTAGGCTCCTCCTCCTGTTGTGAATATACTGTCAGTGTGGAGGAGGAGGAGACTAGGCTCCGTCGGTCTGAGGAATGTATTTGTTGTGAGCCGACACCTCTCCCCACCTGCCTGAGCGTCAATAGGCGGATTGCATTTGCAGTGCCGGGCGCTGTGCACTGGACTATGGCACTGTCTGCCTCGAGTCACAACACAATTCCTCCTCCCTCCCCGAACATTGCGGGGAGCGAAGGAGATACTGGAGTGCGCAGGGGAAGGAGGAAAAGGAGAGAGCCGCGGTGCCTCTCTCAATCCAGCGCCGTGATGGGTGATGGTGTCACCCCTCTGGCGGGTGTCACCCGGGTGCGACCCGCACCCCCCGCACCTGCCTTGCAACGCCAGTGAGTGGGGACACTAGTTCTGAGGGCCAGGGGGGGCAATGCATTTCCTTAATTTGCATAGAGTTCCTCTCACTTCCTGTTTGGCTATGGGGCAGGAAATGAAGGGAAATCTCTGCAATGGGACAGGGATGGTAAAAAATAAACTGGCCAGGGCTATAACCCTCCCTTACTCTATCCATCTACTCTAAGCACAAATTTTTGATAATTTTATGGAGAGGCCTAAGAAGATATAACCATGCCAATGGTGTAGCATAAAACATATAGCACAGAGAGGAAGGTTTGTGGTCCAGGACGATAGGACAGTCAAAATAAGAAGCAGTGCCCCCCCCCCTCCACAGTTGCAGAATGCCGGCCGCCTGCATACCGGGAGCAGTGCGGCCGCTTTATGGGGGCGCTAAACTAGACTAATTTGCCTCTTAGCCCAGTCCGCCCCGTAAGACTGGTGCTACACTAACAGTGTAGCGCAAGTCGGCGGGGACTCTTTCTGTGCTGCCCCCCTGCAAAGTGCTGCCCTAGGCCTGGGCCTTGTTGGCCTAGGCCAGGATACAGCGTTGCCCCTCTCACTTGACCTAGCAGCGGGGGTGATGCACAAACAAATAAGAAATAACAGTCTCTGCCACAGACCTTTTAGAACGATTAAGTTGAACTTTTTAATGATCCTCTGCCACAGGATTTTAGTACCCGGATATCCGGCCTTACAGTTTAAGAGCCTTTAAGCCAACCCGGCAGACTGTAAGGTAACTTTAGCTACGGTGCATCCTCCAACAGGGTCACCAGGCTTTCCTCAATACACCAGCCTTCCGCTTGGTCCTCTCCAGGACAGGTCCTCCCCTGATTTCCTCCATTGAGTGGCTTCCTCCCGCAGGACAGACAGCACAGGATCACCTTCAAAGTGTAGGCCCCAGTCAGGACAACTGGGCCTACCTGGCAGAGATGCAGCCTCGGGCCAGCGTGGCTCCGAGGCTGAAATTCCAGTAACACATACCTCGAGCTAGGAGGGTCACAAGGCGAAGAGAGACCAGAGAAATAGTGTCTGCCCCTTAAGTACCCTTCCCCAGCATGCTCAGCGGGGAAACCACTCCCACTGAGCTGTTCCCGGGTAAAGACACCCAATACACTTTGGCCTGCTTGTGTTCCAACATTGGCCTGGGGTGGTAACGCCACTTACAGGCAAACAGTGGGAGATCCTTCCAAACACAGCCATAGCTGGAACAGAGGCTAATTTAGCCTTCATCATTACAAAGTCTGAGCTAACTACCAGCTCAGACACCCACTAAATTTAACATAGCGCCTGATCATCAGTTTGATGAGTTTGACTATGCCTGGGCACCCCCCACTACAGGTTTGTTGAGAAGGGCTACTGTGGAATCTTTAACAATGTTTACTATTGTTATGGAGTATATCAGGGTGTGAACTCTTAGGCCCCTTTCACACAGGCGGACCGTATGTCCGTTTTTCACCCATCCGTTTTCGGATGAAAAACGGACATACATGTATCCCTATGGGATAGCGGATGTCAGTGGATGAACATCCGCTGACACCCAATCTCACCCGTGTCCGCTATGCTCCGTTTTTCAGGATAGAAAAATTTATATTTTTCTATCCGTCTGCGGAGCGGATCGGATGAACACGGACAGACGGTCCGTGTTCATCCGATCCCCCCATAGGGGAGAACAGAGATCTGACAGGGCGGTCCCTGCACAGTGTGCGGGGACCGCCCAGTCATCCGCCGACTCAGCGGGGATCAACGGAGCGATCCCCGCTGAGCAAGTGGAGGTTCACGGGGCGGATCATGACTGATCCGTCCCGTGTGAAAGGGGCCTTATCCAGAAGCGCTTGACTTTGCTACATGGCCACTACATGTAAACATCCAACCCACTTGCCCACTGTCCTGAAAACAGATTGGGGAAGAATCTGGGTACCCAGAAACAGATTGGGGAAGAGAGTTCCCAAATGTTTCACTACTGACTGATTAATGACTAGTGCCCTCATGGAGGATAGAGACTTGCACACAGTCACTAGGGGTCTTAATTTAGGTCAGTACTCACAATGCCCCAGGATCATCAGTTGCCTTTTTCAGGTATCCACCAGGCACCCTTCAGTGAGAGAAAAATAAAACTCACAATACCATAAGACAGCTGGACACTCTCTCCAACTTCCAAGGTGTACTCTTCCGTGAGCTCTCCTTAACAGAATCTCAGACCAGGCTTTAAATAGGCCCCCCAGCTATACTACAGCTAGGACTTTGATGACCCTCAAACAGCATTCCAGCAGACTGCCTCAGGGGCAGAGGCCCCTAAGCAGAGAGCTCCTCCAGCAGGACTGGACCCAGGACCAACTTCTACTCCTGCTGCAGGACCCAGACTATTTATGGACTCTCCAGCCACCTACTGGGCACACCTCCTGATGGAGAACAATCTAGTATATTCCGAACATTTCCACACATCTGGTTTTACAACTAAATGACATTTGCAGTCCCCAAACAGAGTCTGCATAGCAGAATAGCAGGAAAGGGCTTATCTCCAGCCCACCTGCTGTGCGAGAAGCTTCAAAGAGGTTGATGACAATGGACTGCGCATGGACTGCAATACTGCCCCCAGTGACCAAGTATGGCAGGACACTCAATAATGTAATCTACTAAGGAAGGATTGGCCTGTGAAAGGAGTGGTCCAGAAGGCATATGGGTTGGCAATGGGGGGAGTTTGAATGAGTAATGAGTGAGTTTTGTAAAAAGGGTTCGTATCACAGAGCTCAGTCTATTGACCTGAAGACCTTTCTGAAGCCACATGGATCTCATAGCAGCCAGATGGCTTGGGCCTAACTCCATGCGGCTCACAGGGGCCTCCACTCTGTTTGATATCTGAGACCAGCCGATGAAGAGTATTTTGGGGGATGTGTTAAAGTGGAGCTCCACCCTAAATAGCAACTTTTGCTATTTGGAACCCTCCCCCCCTCCGATGTCACAATTGACACCTTTCAGGGGGGAGGGGGGTGAAGATACCTGTCTATGACAGGTATTTTCACCCACATCCGGGAGTCCTCTCTCCGGGAATCTGCGGGAGTGACGTCACTTCCCGCAGACTTCCCGTAGTGTTCTGGGAGACACTCGGCTCCCAGAACACAGGAGCACCAATCAGAACGGCACAGCGCGACTCGCGCATGCGCCATAGGGAACCGGGCATGAAGCCGCAGGGCTTCACTTCCTGGTTCCCTCAGCGAGGATGGCGGAGGGAGCAGCAGAGTGACGAGCGATCGCTCGTCCTCTGCTGCGGACGTCGCTGGACTCCAGGACAGGTAAGTGTCCAAATATTAAAAGCCAGCAGCTGCTGTAGCTGTAGCTGCTGGCTTTTAATATTTTTTTTTCCGGCGGAGCTCCGCTTTAAGTATTGTTCAATATTATTATTGTTGTTATAGACTGTATCTGATATCTGTTGTTAGGATATGTTTCCTATTTTTAAAGGAAGTAAATATGACTTGTTTTACTAAGCAACCGTGTCTGTCTTCATAGGTAATATTATAGCATTAGGCCTACCATACTTAGATCAGACTAGCAAACAAGGGACAAATACAATTAATACATAGATGCAATAGATATGATAGGTTACAATAGTATATACATATATTATTGCATCGCGTTCTACACCTCCCCTGGGACCGGCTGGGTCCCTATAATTATTTAAGGCTATCCTGCAGTTTTTCTCCCACTGTGATTTCAGAACTCTCTAGAATTACAGGGGGAAATAATCAGACCAACAGTTTCAGCTGTTGGTCTGACCATCTCCAACTCCTTTTACAGGCCTCCGACTATTTATGGGCTCCCCAGCCACCTGCTGGGCCCCATAAATATTCATTCCGCTCTTCTGCTTTTTGCTCCCACTGTGATTTCAGAACTCTCTAGAATTACAGGGGGGGAAAAAACAACCAACTCCTGTTTCAGGCCTCAAACTATTTATGGGCTCTCCAGCCACTTACTGGGCACACCTCCCGAGGGATAGGCTGGGTCTCCATAATTATTTAGACTGCTGGGGGAAAGAATCAGACCAATGGCATTTGAAGCACTGGGCTGGCCAAAAAAATATCAACCACTGCTCCACTGGCTACAGAGGAGCCAAACTAAATTTGCCTGACATCCTATACCAGTGATGGCGAAACCTTGGCACCCCAGATGTTTTGGAAGTACATTTCCCATGATGCTCAACTACACTGCAGAGTGCATGAGCATCATGGGAAATTAAGTTACAAAACATCTGGGGGCCCAAGGTTCGCCATCACTGTCCTATACCCTAACTAGAAGGGTGCTACACAAAAAAATCTTTCAGCAGCGAAAAAGCATCAACCGTTTTATAAATACGCCCCCCTATAGACAGCTTTCAAAACAAAACTACCGCTCCGAACCCTGCTCCAGGCACCAGAATAGGAATTGCATAAGGGAAATAATCGGATCAGCAGCCTGTGAAGCACTGAGCGGGTCAAAATAATCAGCCATTGTTCCACTGCTGACAGAGGAGCCAAACTAAATTTGCCTGACATCTTATACACTAACTAAGAAGATGCTACACAGTAAATCTTTTACCAGCGGAAAAGCCTCAATTGGCCAATTGAGCAGACACCTTTGTATGAATACGCCCCCTACAGACAGCTTTCAAACAGAACTACCGATCCAACAACTTCTGAACTTCCAGTAGCTTTGCTACATTTTTTGGTTTGTTTGTTGATATTTGATGATTTTGGTTCACAGTAAGATTAATTCTAAAACCTTTTAAGGCAATTTTCATAATTTTCAGGATTTAAAAAGAAAAAAAGAAAAAAAAGAAATGGTTTGTATGGAAAAGATCACACAAAAGGGGGGGGGGGGGCAATTGAGTGCCTTTTTGGTCCATTCTCACCACAAAAGCAGAAGATAATGGGTAACCGCTGCAGCTCAGGAGGAAATTGCACTAAAGAGCTTAAATCACAGGAATTTATTAGCCCGGAGAATAGGCAAAGCCTTATTCACGACGTATGAAAAGCTCCCAAATTGTCTGGTGGAACGTCAATTTATCAAGCGGCCCTCAGCTGTTGAAGCAGAATAAAAGTTATTTAATTTACATACATATTTTGTACTTTTTTGCAGCTCATAAAGGTGCCCAGAGATGGGAGCTCTCAAATAAAAAGGGGGATAATTTAGGTTTTGGAGAAAATGAATATATAAGGCTGCCTGAGAAAGGAGCCAAGAACAGCTTTGACCATTTCACGGATCTGAACAAATAATTTGGGGCTCTAGAAATCGTTTTGAACTTTAGCCTTTTTTTTTTTTTTTTTTCAAACAACTTCGCATAAATAAATGTCTGCCAGTTAAAGGGATCATTATCTTCTATGTCACTTTCGGTTGCCTATCTAATTATTCAGGGAGGTAAAATGAGGCCCGCAGATTCTCTTTAACCACTTCAGCCGATTTTACCCCCTTCCTGACCAGGCCATTTTTTGCGATTCGGCATTGCGTCGCTTTAACTGAAAATTGCGCGGTCGTGCGACCTTGCAACCAAACAAAATTGACGTCCTTTTTTTCCCCCACAAATAGAGTTTTATTTTGGTGGTATTTGATCACCTCTGCGGTTTTCATTTTTTGCGTTATAAACAAAAATAGAGCGACAATTAAAAAAAAAAAAAAACAACAATATTTTTTTACTTTTTGCTATAATAAATATCCCCAAAAAATACATAAAAAAAACATATTTTTTTCTCAGTTTAGGCCGATACGTATTCTTCTACATATTTTTGGTAAATAAAATCGCAATAAGCGTTTATTGATTGGTTTGCGCAAAAGTGTTAGCGCCAAATTTGAAAAAAGCAATATTTTTTACTGCTTGAAAGGAAGCATGATCCATTCCCCGACATGTTGTACACCGTTATTTCCATTTGTCAATCATTAGATAGATTTTACGGCGGCACATTAGTAAAGAAGAATTTTGCTTGGTTGCACCTTTATGGAGTGAACAAGAAACACTTGTGCCTCTGGTCCTGCAATTGGAAGTAAAAAAAATTGTCTGGAGGGGCAAAAAGGAAGGGTGGCAAGACCATCCAGAGACTAGAGAGAAAAGTGGCTTTAGGGGGTCTGGTTGGCACAATAGCAACCGGCAGGAAGGAAGACCACAAGAATTTATTTATTTTTTAAAACAAATTTCCCCTTTACCAAAATTTTGGCAATGGCAAAATCTACAATTTTGCCCCAAAACCAGGTTTGCCAAAATCACTCATCCCAGGCAGTGAATGGACCTTTTTCCAAGCTCGTTGCAACCCCTTAAAAACCATCAAAAATCACTTTGATATCGGCTTCCCCAAACATCCTGATTTTTGACAAAATTTTGGCAAAGCAAAGGTTCTCAATTCTCAACCTCTATACTCCACCCCTATTCTTTTCATGCCACAGTATTTTAGTGTAAAGGTGTGAAAAGAAGCTAGATCCCTTTCCCGGCATATTGTACATCGTTATTTCGATTTTGCAAATAATTTGATTACATTTCTCGGCGGCACATTAGGAAAGGAGAATGTTTCTTGCTCTTACCTCCATGATGCGAACAAAGCCTTAAAAAGACACTCATGCCTCTGGTCCTGCCTTGGAAGTAATAACATTATTTGGAGGGGCAAGAAGGGAGGGTGACAAGATCAGAAAGATACTGGAGAGAAAAGTGGCTTTTGGGTGGTCTGGTTGTAAACATGGGAACCAGCAGGGGGATTTTTATTTATTTTTTCAAATAAATTTCCCCCAAAAAAGGCCCAATCAGCCGTATTGAGAGCTTTCGTTTTACCAAAATGTTGGCAATAGCGAAATCTAGAGTTTTGCAGCAAAACTAAAATCACTCATCCCAGGTAGTTCATGGACCTTTTTCCAAGCTCATTGCATTTGCAACTCCTTAAAAACCATCAAAAATCACCTTGATTTCGGCTTCCTAAAATGTCCTGATTTTTGCCAAAGCTTCTACTTCTACTTTACCAAAATTTTGGCAATGGCAAAATCTTGCCGCAAAACCAGGTTTTCGCAAATCACTCATCCCATGCAGTGAATGGACCTTTTTCCAAAGCTCATTGTAACCCCTTAAAAACCAACAAAAATCACTTTGATATCGGCTTTCCCAAACATCCTGATTTTTGACAAAATTTTGGCAAAGCAAAAGTTCTCAATTCCTAATCTCTATACTCCATCCCTATTTTTTACATGTCACAGTATTTTAGCGTGAAGGTGTGAAAAGAAGCATGATCCATTCCCCGGCATATTGTACACCAGTATTTCCTTTCGTCGGTCATTAGACACATTTCTTGGTGACACATTAGGAAAGAAGAATGTAGCTTGGTTGCACCTCCATGGTGTGAACAAGAAACACTCGTGCCTCTGCTCCTGCATTGGAAGTAATATAATTGTCTGGAGAGACAAGTAGGCCAGAGACAGGAGAGAAAAGTGGCGTTGGGGGTCTGGTTGCCACAATAGTAACCGTCGGGGAGAAAGATCACAGGACATTTTTATTTTTTCAAACAAGATTCCCTAAACAACTTAATCAGCCTTATTGAGGGCTTCTGCTTTACCAAAATTTTGGCAATGGTAAAATCTACAACTTTGCAGCAAAACCAGTTTCACCAAAATCTCTCATCTCAGGTCGCTCATGGACCTTTTTTCAAGCTCATTGCAACCCCTTAAATAACATCATAAACCACTTCCCAAAATGTCCTGATTTTTGCCCAAATTTTGGCAAAGCAAAAGTTCTCAATTCTCAATTTCTATACTCCACCCCTATTCTTTTCATGCCACAGTATTTTATCACAATGCCGCGTACACACAATCGGAATTTCCGTCGGAAAAACCTTGGATGGTTTTACCGATGGAATTTCGCTCAAGCTTGGCTTGCATACACACGGTCACACAAAACTTCTCTGAACTTTCAACCGTCAAGAACGCGGTGACGTACAACACTACGACGAGCCGAGAAAATTAAGTTCAATGCTTCTGAGCATGCGTCAAATTGTTTCCGAGCATGCGTAGGAATTTTGCGCGTCGGAATTGCTACAGACGATCGGAATTTCCGATAGGAACTTTTTCCGTCGGAAAAATAGAGAACCTGCTCTCAATCTTTTGTCGGCGGAAATTCCGAAACAGCAAAAGTCCGATGGAGCCTACACGCGGTCGGAATTTCCGACCAAAAGCTCACATCAAAACTTTTCTTGTCTGAAATTCCGACCGTGTGTACGCGGCATGAAGGTGTGAAAGGAAGCTCGATCCACTCCCAGGCATATTGTACATCGTCATTTCGATTTTGCCAATAATTGAATTTCATTTCTCTGCGGCACATTAGGAAAGGAGGATTTTGCTTGTTCTTACCTCCATGATGTGACCAAAGCCTTAAAAAGACACTCATGCCTCTGGTTCTTGGAAGTAATAACATTGTCTGGAGGGGCAAGAAGGGAGGGTGACTAGATCGGAAAGATACTGGAGAGAAAAGTGGCTTTGGGGTTGTCTGGTTGTAAAAATGGGAACCAGCAGGGGGATTTTTTTTTTTCAAATACATTTCCCCCAAACAGCTCAATCAGCTTCATTGAAGCCTCGTACACATGGCCCGTTTTCTCGTCAAGAAACGACAAGAAAACTGCCGGCAGAGCTTTCTTGCCGAGAAAACCGGCCGTGTGTACGAGGCTTTCAGGTTTCTCGTCAAGAAAACTGGCCAGAATCTCGACGAGAAAAATAGAGAACCTGCTCTCTATTTTCTCGTCGAGATTCTCGTCGGCCTGTTTCCCGACGAGAAACCCGAGAGTGTGTACGCTTACCTGTCGCCGTGGAAACCCGCGCATGCGCGATAGCTTCCTAGACATAGGTAGGGTGTAGCATGATGGCGGTGGCGGCATCAAATGTGTCGAGCGCACGCTCGCTGTAGTCGATGACGTCACCGCGTTCGCTCCATTTAAAAGAACGGCGGTTCTTTTGAATGGAGCGTGTGTACACTCGGCCGGGACAAGATTCTTGTCAAGAATCTCGTCAGGAAAAACTACGTGTTTTTTCCTGACGAGATTCTCGGCCATGTGTACGAGGCTTGAGAGCTTTTGTTTTACCAAAATGTTGGCAATGGCAAAATCTAGAGTTTTGTAGCAAAACTAAAATCACTTATCCCAGGCAGCTTGTGGACCTTTTTCCAAGCTCATTGCATTTGCAACCCCTTTAAAAACCATCAAAAATCACCTTGATTTCAGCTTCCTAAAATGACCTGATTTTTGCCAATTTTTTTGGCAAAGCGAAAGTTCTCCAATTTTTTAATTCTTCATGCCGCAGTATTTTAACGTGAAGATGTGAAAGGAGGCTCGATCCATTCCCCGGCATGTTGTACACCGCTATTTCCATTCGTCAATCATTAGGTACATTTCTCGGAGGCACATTAGGAAAAGAGAATTTTAACAGCCCACCTGTCTGAGCCGCTTCCATTACAAGCCGTTATGAAAAGTGCAGCTGCGAGGTTCTATTAGCCAATTCACACCGTAAACATTATTATATACATTACAGGCCTGTGAAGAATATTCCAATCTACCTGCTCGACAGATGGCCCCGGCTACCTTGTATTTCATTTGTCCTCTGTTGTAATGGTTTGGAGCCAATGAGATCCCTATTATCGGCAATGGCCTAAAATGATATTGCTCATCGCCGCGGCGAATTATCTCGGAGGTTACTGGCTTCAATATCATCACTAGTTCTATGAAAAAAATATAGGCTTATATAAAGCTGAAGTTCAAGTACAATAAAAGCCATCTTCTTCCAGTGAAACTTCACTCAAAAAGTGAAGAATGGCCTGTAACTGAATTGCAGTTTTTTTTTTTTGGGAGGGTGGTGGGGGGGAAGGGGGCAAGTACCATTGTCCGCTTTGTCAGTGCCCGTTCTCATTTCTTCACTCCTCATCTAGGCAAGGATGATGTCATTTGGTTATTTACACGCACCCCCCCCCCACGTCTGCAGTTGCGGGACCGGTCACCCTGCACCACGCCATCTCATGCATGCGCAGTGGGGAGTCAGCTGTGATTTGTCTGGAAGTTTTGGCTGACTCCAAAATCCAGGATGGTGAGAACCCGTAGCAGTGAGACGAATCATTAATTAATGGGAAGACAGACCTGAAATCCATGGATTGGCAAGTACCTGATTTTTCAAAATAAAGGGGTGACCTCTTTAAGCTCTATGCCAGGAATGTTTTTTTTTTTTTTTTTACAGAAGGCTTTAAAAAGAGGATTCCAGTACATGCCTGCCAATGCCCTATGCTGTTTCCTGTTGTTTTTTTGCAGATTTTTCACAGCTACAAGACTGGTCTCCAGACTACCACCTAAAGTACAACTAGAGCCCTGGTGCCAAATATGTGGCCCTTTTGCCACTTACTGTGTGCCCTGCCCTCAGGTAGATTCACTCCTCAATTAACTTACTCTGATCTTTTATAGTGGGTTATGCAAAATATTTAGGGCTCATTTACACCTTTGCATTTCAGGAATGCTCGCAACTGCAACCCTATGTTCCTCCAGAGGCTGCTAGGGGTTCCTTGAGTTGTGGTTGATTTACCACCCGTCTGTTGGTGCCTGCATAGTTTCAGGACCTTTGCCACTTGGGAGCTGTGGGATACTACACATTGCTAACTGGAATGATGAGGACACTCTTCCTTGTTTAGCTCTGCTGAACAGTCCCTTAAGCAGTAGGACATTAATTAGACAGTACTGGGCACCAATAGCAATGACACAGGCCAGGCAAGTCCTATACTTTGTGCAGTAAATGAAATTCTTTCCCCCTTGGAGTCAGTACTCACAGTGTCCTTTCAATAATCAATGCCAATCTGATTGCAGCAGACAAGCTCTTACTGTGAACTTCCGAGGCAGGTCTTCAGTGGCACACCTCTTTGGTTCCTAAAAAGGGTTTTTGGCTGAGCAGACCCCCTTAGCAAAGGTTGGGTTCCTGATGAGTAGGCTGGACCTTCAACAAGGCAGCCCTTCCTGGCTGGGAACTTTTTCTCTTGGACAAGAACCCAGGCCTCGGCTCCAGACTATTTATACACTTCCCAACCACCATCTGGACACACCTCTCCAGGGATTGGCTGGGGCTGCATACATATTCAGACTGCCTATCTGACTCTTCCACCCATTATATTTTTGAAAGCTCCAGAAACAGGAGGAAGCAGCCAAACCAGCAGCCTGAGGAACCCAGAGAAGCCTAAAGCAAAATTAAAAAATTCCTGACATGCCACAATAAGCAACAACACTATAATTTTTCTGAAAATCTCCACTTTTCACCTACCTTTAACCACTTCACACAAATCGCCGTACCTGTACGTCGGTACTTTGACGCTAAATACCATTGTCATGGCAGCAGCTAGCTGACATAACCCTGGTATTTTCAGGAATGGCATGCATTTCTCTTTAAGATAAAAGTGGTCTCTGTGGCAGATTCGCCGCAAGATCACTTTTATCCCGCCACGCTCCAGAGCCGTCGGTAGCGGCGAAGACGATCGCGTCCGCTCCCCTCACTGCCTGGATGCCTAATGAGGGACAGATGGACGCCGCTCGGCTCCATAGCATTGGAGGGCGGAAGCAACGTCAAACGTCACTTCCGCCTAATGCTCTTAAAGGGGATTTTTTTTTTATTATTGCATTTTAGTGTAAATATGAGATGTGAGGTGTTTTTGACCCCCAGATCTCATATTTAAGAGGACCTGTCATGCATTTTTTCTATTACAAGGGATGTTTACATTTCTTCATTTTTAAACGTGATGGAGATTTTTAAGTGCCAAAGTTTGTCGCCATTCCACGAGTGGCCGCAATTTTGAAGCGTGACATGTTGGGTATCGATTTTCTTGGCGTAACCTTATCTTTCACAATATAGAAAAAAATATTGGGCTAACTTTAGTGATGTCTTCTTTTTTAACTCAAAAGAGTTTTTGTATTTTTTCCAAACAAATTGCGCTTGTAAGACCTCTGCCCAAATATTGTGTGACATAAAGTATTGCAATGACCGCCATTTTATTCTCTAGGGTGTCTGAAAAAATATATATATAATGATTATGGGTGCTAAGTAATTTTCTAGAAAAAAATATATATATTTTATCTTGTAAACAACAAATCTCTAAAAGAAGCGTGGTTAAAAACACATTCCTACTTTAAAGTGGAGTTCCACCCTAAAAAAAAAAAAAAAATACACCAAAATCCTGCAAAAAAACGGAAAAAAAATTATAGAAAAAAAAAATGTTTACTTACCAGAAATAGCGGTTGCGATGCGGATGTTCCTAATCTGCCTCTTCCTAGTCCGCGGCTGGTCTTCTTCCGCATCCTCCTCGTGGTGTCTTCTGGGGAATGTGGCGCGCTGCCTTCTGGGAACTGTGTGTATCCCAGATAGGGTGACCACATTTCCAAACTACCATTCAGGGACACCCTCCCAAAAATCAGCTTGTACTGTAACGAATCACAGCACAGTGATTGGACACAAGAGGCGGGATTTATAATTTCTCCAATCACAAGCAGGGGGCGGGATTGTGCTCCTCCAGGCATTCCCGGCCAGGACAAGTACTGTCAGTGAGTAAAGCGGTGATGTGGCGGCCTGTTTTGGGGTCATCAGATTGGCCCGGGGGTGGCTGCGTCAGTTACATTCTGGGACACTGTATTGTCCTGGAATGAATGTGCCCGGGACAGACCTGCAAAATGCGGGACTGTCCCGGGCAATCCGGGACACGTGGTCACCTTAATCCCAGAGAGCAGCCGCCCATTCACAAAGCGCCACGAGACTCGCGCATGCACAGTAGGAAGCGGGCAGTGAAGCCGCAAGGCTCCACTGCCTGTTTCCCTTAGTGAGGATGGCGGCACCGGGAGCTGCCAGGATCGAGGGATCGGCCTCGAGGGACCGACATCGCGGGCGAGTAGGACAGGTAAGTTTCCTTATTAAAAGTCAGCAGCTACAGTGTTTGTAGCTGCTGACTTTAAAAAAAAATCGCAGGTTAAGTCAGTAACTTTGTCTAGGCTGAGATGATGCTGTCAGTCTGTTGCAAGCAGAAGGAAGCATTTTATCGGTCTACTTCCCCCCAAGTGACTACACTAAGACATTGTAAATGTAGACTGGCTGGCAGCCCCTTTAAGCAGCTCAGCAGAAGAAAAAAAATTCTGTCCGCAGGACATTTCTCCTTCTTTGCCAGTGACTGATAGAGTGCAGGGATAGCAGCAGAGAAGGGTGCTATTGGTTGCAGCCACAGACTGGAAAGGAGCTCACCCTTAGCAGCTGGGATGGTGGGATTCTGACTGATTCTGCCCACCTCGGATCCAAGAGAGAAGGAGGAGGAGAGCTCTCTGTACTGTGCCCCACAAAGACTACGTTTTTACTATGTACAGTGGTGTGTACCAGTTGCAGTTGCTGGGGGTTAGTGAACACCCCCGGGTTCGGTTCGCACCAGAACCCGCGAACGGACCGAAAGTTCGCACGAACATTAGAACCCTATTAAATACAATGGATGCGAACGTTCGGATTCTAAAGTGCTAATTATAATGACTATTATCCATGTTATTGTCCGAAACAGAGTTTGGGAACCCGGCTTCTGCACCAGGGGACATGTATCAATGCAAAAAGAAGTTTTAAAAACGGTCGTTTTTCGGGAGCAGTCATTTTAATGATGCATAAAGTGAAAAAAAAAAGTCAAATATTCCTTTAAATATCGTACCTGGGGGGTGTCTAAAGTATGCCTGTGAAGTGCCACGTGTTTCCCGTGTTTAGAACTGTCCCTGCACAAAATGACACTTCTAAAGGAAAAAAAAGCCATTTAAAACTGCTTGCGGCTTTAATGTAATGTCTGGTCCCGGTAATATGGATGAAAATCTTTAAGAAAAATGGCATAGCTACCCCATGACCCCCCCCCCCCCCTACCCCAGCCCATTACCAGCCCCTTTGGGTCTTGTATGGATATTAAGGGGAACCCCGCACACAAAATAAAAAAGGCCCTATATACTCTGAACAGCCATATACAGGCGGTGCATACAAGACAGGGACTGTAGGTTTGTTCTTATGTAGAATCTGATTGTAATTTTGAACAGCTGCATTGTTTAAGTGTAGCTCCAGCCCAAAAATCTATTTTTAAGCTTTTTGGAAAACATAGGTAAGGGTTATCACCCCTGTAACATTTTTTTTGCTGTCTGTGCCCCTGTTCAGAACATTTCACCTCACTTTGCGTCCCAATGACAACTGTTTTTGAAATGTGGTGTTTTTATTGAAACAAGGATTGGTGATAAAGCATCAGCAGAGAGGAGACACCTTTCTCCCATATTAATTCTTACAGGAGAGAATTTTCCTTCCAAGGGGTAGATTTCCTCTCACTTCCTGTTGTCTTCTTCCGTTTGCAAGTAGTAGTCGTTTGTAAGTTGGATGTTTGAAAGTAGGGACCTGCCGTATATACTCTGCAGAAATTGGCCCCTTAGGTGTTGGTGTTGGCACAACACTGAAAGCACTCACAGTTATTCTTGGTGGGTGCTGGAACGCCCTGCTGTCAAGTATAATATCAGGAATTGTAATAACATATAATTGTTGATCAGTGGTAGTAAAAATTGGGCCTTTGATGGTGGTGCTGGTGCCACAACACTGTAAGGCCTGACAGTTACTCTTGGTGGGCGCAGCAATGGTCCCTGCTGTGAATTATTAGATCAATAATTATAATTGCATGCCCCTGTTGAACAGGGGCTGAAAAATTGGGCCTTTGGTGGTGGTGGTGGTGGTGATGGTGGTGCTGGTGCCGCAACACTGTAAGGCCTGACAGTTACTCTTGGTGGGCGCAGCAATGGGCCCTGCTGTGAATTATTAGATCAATAATTATAATTGCATGCCCCTGTTGAACAGGGGCTGAAAAATTGGGCCTTTGGTGGTGGTGGTGGTGGTGATGGTGGTGCTGGTGCCACAACACTGTAAGGCCTGACAGTTACTCTTGGTGGGCGCAGCAATGCTCCCTGCTGTGAATTATTAGATCAATAATTATAATTGCATGCCCCTGTTGAACAGGGGCTGAAAAATTGGGCCTTTGGTGGTGGTGGTGGTGGTGGTGGTGGTGCTGGTGCCACAACACTGTAAGGCCTGACAGTTACTCTTGGTGGGCGCAGCAATGGGCCCTGCTGTGAATTATTAGATCAATAATTATAATTGCATGCCCCTGTTGAACAGGGGCTGAAAAATTGGGCCTTAGGCACTGGTGGCACAACACTGCAACCCCTCACAGATACTGTACTTGGAGCACAGCAATGAGGCCTGTTGCAAAGTATTGCATCAAAAATTTTAATTACACGCCCCTGTTAAACAGGGGCTGAAAAATTGGGCCTTAGCCACTGGTGGCGTCACCCATAAACCAAAATGATCTTCCAAGCTATCATCGTTAATCGTATCATTGAGGAGGAGGAGGAGGATAGCCAGTCAACATAACAGCACAGGCACTCAGCATCAGCATCAGTCTTGAAGGGATGTGACATTTTAAAATCAATTAGTCTGTTATATCAGCATCTGGTGTGTGGTAGCTGGTGGTGATCCAAGACTGGTTCATCTTGATGAAAGTCAGTCGATCAACCGAGTCGGTGGACAGGCGCACCCTGTGATCCGTGACAAATCCTCCAGCAGCACTGTATGTGCGTTCTGAAAAAACGCTGGATGCAGGACAGGCCAGTAGCTCAATTGCATACTGTGCAAGCTCTGGCCAGTGATCCATCCTCAAGACCCAGTAAGCCAGAGGATTTTCGGTGGGGAAGGTGTCCAAGTCTGACCTTGTCCCTAGGTATTCCTGGACCATGTATATCAGACGCTGGCGATGGTTGCTGGAACCGATCATACTTTGGGGCTGCGGACTAAAGAATTGTCTGAACGCATCGGTCAGACGGCCACCTTCCCCACCGCTCCTTCTTTGACTGCCCGAAGCCTCAGCAACTCGTTGTCCAGGACCAGGAGTTTGTAACCTCCCAGTCTCTGGGAACGCGTTGCACAGACCTTTCTGCAAGGCCTCCCGGAGTTGTCTCATCCTCTGCTCCCTCTGCGACGGTACGATAAGGTCCGCAACCTTACCCTTGTACCGTGGATCAAGGAGAGTGGCCAGCCAGTAATGGTCCCTCTCCTTGATCCGAAGAATACGAGGATCCTTCCGCAGACTTTGCAGGATCAGGGAGGCCATGCAGCGTAGGTTAGCTGAGGCATTCAGTCCGGAGTCCTCTGGGTCACTAAGGACGACATGATCCGCAGCCACCTCCTCCCAGCCACGTACAAGTCCACTGGTTTCTTGGGACTGTAAATCATCCCTAAAAGACTGCTGCTGATGATGCTGAGTGCCAGCCTCCACCTCCATGCTGACACAATCCTCCTCCTCCTCCTCCTCCTCCTCTTCCTGTGCGATGGGTGGGACAGAAGGAACACTGTCTGGGTAAAGGGGGCCTTGAGAGACGAGGAAGTCCTCCTCTTCCTGCCTCTGTTCTGCCTCAAGTGCCCTGTCCATTATTCCACGCAGCGTGTGCTCCAACAGGTGGACAAGAGGTACAGTGTCACTGATGCATGCACTGTCACTGCTCACCATCCTCGTGGCCTCCTCAAATGGTGCCAGGACAGTGCATGCATCCCTGATCATGCCCCACTGGCGTGGGGAAAAAAACCCGAGCTCCCCTAACCCTGTCCTGGTGCCGTAGTCGCACAGGTACTCATTGATGGCCCTCTGCTGCGTGTGCAGCCGCTGCAGCATGGCCAACGTTGAGTTCCACCTGGTGGGCATGTCACATATAAGGCGGTTCTTGGGCAGGTTCAACTCCTTTTGAAGCTCAGCCAGGCGAGCACTGGCATTATAAGATCTGCGGAAATGCACACAGACTTTCCTGGCCTGCCTCAGGACATCCTGTAAGCCCGGGTACCTGCCCAAGAACCGCTGCACCACCAGGTTAAGGACGTGAGCCATACAGGGCACATGGGTCAGTTGTCCCTGTCGGAGGGCGGAGAGGAGGTTGGTGCCATTGTCGCAAACCACCATTCCTGGCTTAAGCTGGCGTGGCGTCAACCACCTCTCGGCCTGCCCCTGCAGAGCAGACAGGACCTCTGCCCCAGTGTGGCTCCTGTCCCCCAAACACACCAGCGCAAGCACGGCATGGCATCTTTTTGCCTGCGTACTTGCATAGCCCCTTGAACACCTAGGGAGCACCGCTGGTTCCGAGGACAAACCACAGGAAGAGGCCATGGAGGAAGAAGAAGAGGAGGGGGTGGAGGAGAGAGGTGTGTCACAACCAGTAGTAGCATTTTGGAGGCGTGGCGGTGGAACAACCTCCAACACTACTGCACCTTGTCCTGCATCCTTCCCAGCTGCCAAAAGAGTGACCCAATGGGCCGTGAAAGAAAGGTAACGTCCCTGTCCATGCCTGCTGGACCATGAGTCAGTGGTAATATGCACCTTACCGCTGACCGCCCTGTCCAGCGAGGCCAAGACATTGCCTTCCACATGCCTGTAGAGAGCCGGAATCGCCTTCCGTGCGAAAAAGTGGCGTTTGGGAACCTGCCACTGAGGAACCGCACATTGCACAAACTCACGGAAGGGGGCCGAGTCTACCAACTGAAAAGGCAGCAGTTGAAGCGCTAACAATTTAGCCAAGCTAGCATTCAACCGCTGGGCATGTGGATGGCTGGGAGTGAACTTCTTTCGACGGTCCAGCAGCTGGGGCAGGGAAATTTGCCTGCTAGAATCGGACGTTGGTGTACTGCTAGCAGAGTGCCCGCAAGTACTTGCCTGTGACACACCTAATTCTACACCTTCATTCCTCTCAGAGCAGGTTTCAGAGAGGAGTGAAGGTATAGTGGGGTTGGAGATCCCAGCTGATGCGGTGCAAGGAGAGGTCAGCTTTGTTCTTTGGTGTGGGTCTTTAAGGTAGGCTTGCCAACGAGCTGCATGGCAGGTCAACATATGTCTGATCAAGCATGTGGTGCCCAAGCGGCTGATGTTTTGGCCACGCAATATACGCTTGAGACATATGTTGCAAACAGCAGCTGTGCGATCTGATGCACTCGCCTCAAAAAAGGCCCACACCAAAGAACTTTTTGAATGACGGGCAGAGGCAGCGCCCTGCACAGGCGGAGCTCTGCGGTGTGATTCCGTCGGTGTGCTGCCCATACGCTGGCCACTCAAGGGCATCCTGCCTCGTTTGAGATGTGCCTCCTCCTCATCCTCCTCCTCCTCCTCTCTCCTATTAGGCACCCACGTGGAGTCAGTGACCTCATCATCCCCTCCCTCCTCATCACTGGAGCCAATCTGGCAGTATGCTGCAGCTGCTGGAGCATGACTGCCAGATTGGTGTCCTTCTTGAGCATCCCCTCTCTCTGCCCTCACGCTGCTGCCTTCCTCTAGCTGGGTATCATCATCAGATCCTTCCAAACGCTGGGCATCCTCCTGGAGCATGTACCCAACACTGTGCTCAAACAGTTCGGGGGACTCCTCAGGAGGAGGACATGGTGGGTCTAGGGAAGGATTGACTAATGAAGATAATGATACCAGAGAAGAGGACGCTTTGGCAGCTGCTTTGCCAGTACCCTGAGCCTGGGTGAGAGAGGATGAGGAGGATGAGGTGGGCTTGGTCATCCACTCTACCAAGTCTTCGGCATGATGTGGCTCAACATGTCCAGCTGCCGAAAACAAGGACAAGCGTGTCCCATGGCCATGTGCTGATGACAATGCACCGCGTCCATGACCAGCACTGTTGCCCCCAGACACAGAGCCTGCTTGCCCTCTTTTTTTGCCTCCTGACTGTCTGCCTCTCCTTGGTTGCCTTCCAGACATTTTAATGGATGGCCTGCAGGGAGATGGGAAAAAGAGCAATAAGGGCTACCTTCAGGTGTATACTGTGCAGGAGGCTTAGCAACAATGACACTGACACTGTCCCCTGCCTATCCTTCTCTGTCCCTAAACACAAGGATTGAAAATATGGTTCAGCAAAATAGTTTTAGAACAGAATAGCACACTGACACTTTCCCTCACTGTCCTACTCTGTCCCTACAAACAAGATTTAGCACAGAATAGCACACTGATAATTTCTACGAGTGTCCTTCTCTGTCCCTAAACTCAAGGATTGAAAATATGGAACAGCAAAATTGGTTTAGAACAGAATAGCACACTGTCAGTTTCACTCACTGTACCTCTCTGTCCCTCAACTCAAGGATTGAAAATATGGTTCAGCAAAATAGTTTTAGAACAGAATAGCACACTGACACTTTCCCTCACTGTACCTCTCTGTCCCTAAACTCAAGGATTGAAAATATGGTTCAGCAAGATTGGTTTAGAACAGAATAGCACACTGACACTTTCCCTCACTGTACCTCTCTGTCCCTACAAACAAGGTTTAGCACAGAATAACACACTGACACTCTCCCTACCTATCCTTATTTGTCCCTAAACACAAGGAATCCAGGATTAGTAAAGGAAAAATAATGACACTGTCCCTGCCTATGCTTCTCTTTCCCTGCTCCGGAACACACTACACAAGGCCGCCGCGCTGGCGGCCTTTTATAGTGTGGGGCGTGTACTAAACCCCCTCAGCAATAATTGGCCACAGGCATCCTGCCTGTGGCCAATCATTGCTCTCCTCGCTGCCGGCGCTGTGATTGGCCAAGCATGCGGGGTCACAGTGCATGCTTGGCCAATCACAGCGCCTGGATGACACTGCGATGGCGTAGTGCATTGTGGGCCGTTCGCGTCACTCGAATTTGGCGCGAACGGCCCAAATCGTTCGATCTTCGTCGAACGATCGAACAGCCGATGTTCGAGTCGAACGTATGTTCGACTCGAACACGAAGCTCATCCCTACTGGGGGTACTGTGTGGTGCTGCTGAGGACTCTGAGAGAGAGACTGCTGCTGCTAAGGACCCTAGGGAGTCAGAGGACTACAGTTTCACTGGAACTTCCTCTTAAGGGGAAACCCTGGGCATGTAGTACCGTATATATTTGAGTATAAGTCGACCCGAAAATAAGCCGAGGCACCTAATTTTTCCACAAAAAACAGGGAAAACATATTGACTCGAGTATAAGCCTAGGGTGTCCATCTGCATGCCTCACTGTGCCTCACTTTGCCTCACTGTGTCCATGTGCATGCCTCACTGTGCCCATGCCTCACTGTGCCCATGCCTCACTGTGCCCATGACTAGACTGACGTTTAACATAGGAGTCTATGGAAGGGGTGCCCGGTTTGAAAAATCGGTGCTCCCCGGCCGTAGTGCCCCCAGACAACAAACTCTTTACCCTTGTAGAGGAGAAATTGGGCTACATGTGTGCCAAGTTTTAGGTCCAGGGGACCTACGACCGTCTGGTACCGGGTCCCCAAAATCACCTGAGAAATGACCGTTTAACATGGAAGTCTATGGAAGGCGTGCCCGGGTTTGAAAAATCGGTGCTCCCCGGCTGTAGGTCCCCTGGACAACAATCTTTGCACACTTGTAGAGGAATAGTGTGGCTACATGTGTGCCGAGATTGGGGTCCAGGAGACCTACGGCCGGCTGGTACCGGGTCCCCAAAATCCAGGAGATCAGGCGCAAAAAAGTGACTCGAGTATAAGCCGAGGGGGACATTTTCAGCACAAAAAAATGTGCTGAAAAACTCGGCTTATACTCGAGTATATACAGTATTACCCCTTTACAGTGAGAGATATTTTGGACCATTTGTTTAATACTGACCTTGCTGCTGTTACTTAAAATTTGCTGCCTGTGGAGGGTCAGCCCAACACTGTTTCCCCCTGGATTACAAATATTCTTGAGGGAGAGAGCAAGCGCACCAGCAAGAGCTCGAGGGCCCCAACTGTAGCAGACTGTAATGAGACCCACTGGCCACTGGTTTATTAGGGGATCCTTTTTTCTCAGTCAGACCACCTTGTCAGTTATGCTGTTGTTTATAACAGTTTTTTTGCCTCGTAACATCTGTGTTTATTGCATTATTGAGTTTTTTTTTTTTTTCTACTGCTGCTGTTGTTGTTCTACTCGCTTTATTTCCCTGCAGGGATATTTGTTCAGTATAGCCAATTTTAAGCCACAAGTGTGTCTGTGAAATTGGGTTCAGCCAAGGCAAGTCATCACTGGGGAAAACAAAAGGACTTATTCAACCATTGGCTCCAGGTAGGAATGCACCGGCACCATTTTTTTTACAGCGAGTACGAGTACGGATACTTTTTTTTTTTTAGTACTTACCAATACTAATTACTGATACCTACCAGCTGTTCTGTTTACACTTCAGCTGTCGGCAATGGTGCAAAGTACAAAAAAGTTATTTACAAATTAAATACATTTTTTTTTTTACATTTTGCACTTTTTTTCAATGTTAAACATAAGGGGTTAATTAAGGCTGATAAGAGTAAGGGTTCATAAGGGGTTAAACAGAGGAACATTTAATAAAAAACAAAAAACATATTTTTTTTTACTTGACAGGTTGCTTTAAAGCGAAGCTCCACCCTAAAGTGGAATTTCCGCTCATCCGATTTCTCCCCCCCCCCTCCAGTGCCACAATTGGCACCTTTCAGGGGGGAGGGGGGTGCAGATACCTGTCTAAGACAGGTATTTGCACCCACTTCCGGGAATACACACTGCGGGTAGTGCGTCACTTCCCGGTCCCCCCCGTTGTGTTCTGGGAAACACACGGCTCCCAGAACACAGCGGGGACCAGTGAAAGACCCGCAGCGCTGCTCGTGCGAATGCGCAGTAGGGAACCGGGAAGTGAAGCCGCAATGCTTCACTTCCTGATTCCCTCACCCATGATGGCGGTGGGGGCAGCCGAGAGACGAACGATTGCTCGTCTTCTGCTGCCAACATCGCTGGACTCCTGGACAGGTAAGTGTCCTAATATTAAAAGTCAGCAGCTGCAGTATTTGTAGCTGCTGGCTTTTAAAAAAAAAATTACGGCGGAGCTCCGCTTTAATCTGCAGATTGAAGTTCATCCATTTGATCTGTAGATGAATAAACAGAAAGATACAGAAAGAAACAATGAGCAATATTGTTGATAAACGTTCCCTGGCTGCTTTTTCATTTTTTTTGACAGCTCAAATTGATGGGACTTAAAGCGGAACTTCAGTAGTTGTTTCATCTTTCCATCTATTACATCTTCTGCCCTTGTTGTTTTAACTTTGGATAGTAAAATATATTTTTTTTCTGCCAGTAAATCCCTTATACAGCCCACTTCCTGTTTCTTGTCTGGTCATTAGCCTAGGCGTATGACATCGTGCACAACTCTCTCTCTCACTCTTGTGAGAGTTTGCCAGGAGGGGAGGGGGGATGAGTCATAGGAGGGCCAATGAGAGCTGCAGGGCTGCAGAGCTGGAGGTGTGACTCTGTGTAAATGCTGGAAGTGATCAGGCAGCAGCTTCAGCTGCCCACAGTTATAATGGCTGCAGCCAGACTCAGTGGAGGGAGATTTCTGCAGCATATTTGGCAAGTACAGAATCACAGTAGAGTGGAACCTTGGATCATGAGCATAATCCGTTCCAGGAGAATGCTTGTAATCCAAAGCACTCGCATATCAAAGCGAGTTTCCCCATAGAAGTCAATGGAAACGAAGATAATTCGTTCCACATTGACTTCTATTGTATGCAGTACAGCATGTGGACAGACATGGTAAAACAGGAATGCCCTGAGCCAGCCAAGTCCTGGTAAACATAAAAACCAACAGATCCACCTTAAAGCCTTAGTTTATTGATAGAAACAATAAAACTCTAAGTACAATTCTCTCCAAGCAATCAGCACATATTGTCCCTCCGGCTTAATATTTCTTGCTTTATCACTTGTTCCTGCTACATAAAATGCTTCACAAGTCCACGAAGAGGCAATAAAATAAACACTGGGAAAATATTTAACTTTATTGGTTTTGAATAAGTTTCTGCTTTTCATTGACTGTGTTGGGAGCGAGTTCTATCAGTTACAGGTACCGGGGAGACGTGCTACTATGTTTTAGGAAATTATTATGCAGGTTACTAGTATAGCATACTAGCTCATTATGAATGACTTACCTGAGATCGAAGCCCACAAACTGCTCCTCGTTCCCCTCCGCCGCCGCCATCTTGCCTCGGTTTCCCTTCCGTGTATCGGCGCTGTGATTGGCCGGAGCGGCAATGATGTCACACATTCTCCCATTCAGAAAACCGGCACCGATCAGTGCGCCTTCACCGTTGTCTACGGCGCACATGCGCCGTAGACATCGGTGCAGGGTTTTCTGCAAATATCTCCTTAACCGTGTAGGTTAAGGAGATATTTCTTGCACCTACAGGTAAGCCTTAATCTAGGCTTACCTGTAGGTGCAAGTTGTGTGGTTGGGTTTACAACCACTTTAAATTCAATGGGGGGGACTGGGAATCTTGATAACTCATTTTGGCCAGCAGACGTGGCGGATGGTGGCTCCGGCTCGGGTCTCCTGGTGTGACGGGAGACCCAGGCAGAGCAATGGAAGGCGGGGAGAGGCTTGTAATAAAAGCTGAGTGGCTGCTTAGCCGCATCGGTTGTTACTACTCAAAAGCCGACTCTCCAAAAAGTGGTAATCTACATACAAAACACATTTAGATAGAGGAAGGAGCAGAGTCCTCCAGCAGAGCAGAGTATTTCAGGAGAGGAGAGTTATAGAGGAAGGAGCAGAGTCCTCCAGTAGAGCAGAGTATTTCAGGAGAGGAGAGTTATAGAGGAAGGAGCAGAGTCCTCCAGCAGTGCAGAGTATTTCAGGAGAGGGGAGTTATAGAGGAAGGAGCAGAGTCCTCCAGCAGAGCAGAGTATTTCAGGAGAGAAGAGTTTAAGAGGAAGGAGCAGAGTCCTCCAGTAGTGCAGAGTATTTCAGGAGAGGAGAGTTATAGAGGAAGGAGCAGAGTCCTCCAGCAGTGCAGAGTATTTCAGGAGAGGGGAGTTATAGAGGAAGGAGCAGAGTCCTCCAGCAGAGCAGAGTATTTCAGGAGAGAAGAGTTTAAGAGGAAGGAGCAGAGTCCTCCAGTAGTGCAGAGTATTTCAGGAGAGGAGAGTTATAGAGGAAGGAGCAGAGTCCTCCAGCAGTGCAGAGTATTTCAGGAGAGGGGAGTTATAGAGGAAGGAGCAGAGTCCTCCAGCAGAGCAGAGTATTTCAGGAGAGAAGAGTTAAAGAGGAAGGAGCAGAGTCCTCCAGCAGAGCAGAGTATTTCAGCAGAGGAGAGTTATAGAGGAAGAAGCAGAGTCCTCCAGCAGAGCAGAGTATTTCAGGAGAGGAGTGTCATAGGAAGGAGCAGAGTCCTCCAGCAGAGCAGAGTATTTCAGGAGAGGAGAGTTATAGAGGAAGGAGCAGAGTCCTCCAGCAGAGCAGAGTATTTCAGGAGAGGAGAGTTATAGAGGAAGGAGCAGAGTCCTCCAGCAGAGCAGAGAATTTCAGGAGAGGAGAGTTATAGAGGAAGGAGCAGAGTCCTCCAGCAGAGCAGAGTATTTCAGGAGAGAAGAGTTAAAGAGGAAGGAGCAGAGTCCTCCAGCAGAGCAGAGTATTTCAGCAGAGGAGAGTTATAGAGGAAGAAGCAGAGTCCTCCAGCAGAGCAGAGTATTTCAGGAGAGGAGTGTCATAGGAAGGAGCAGAGTCCTCCAGCAGAGCAGAGTATTTTAGGAGAGGAGAGTTATATGGGGAAGGAGCAGAGTCCTCCAGCAGAGCAGAGGATTTCAGGAGAGGAGAGTTATAGAGGAAGGAGCAGAGTCCTCCAGCAGTGCAGAGTATTTCGGGAGAGGAGAGTTATAGAGGAAGGAGCAGAGTCCTCCAGCAGAGCAGAGTATTTCAGGAGAGGAGAGTTATAGAGGAAGGAGCAGAGTCCTCCAGCAGTGCAGAGTATTTCAGGAGAGGAGAGTTATAGAGGAAGGAGCAGAGTCCTCCAGCAGAGCAGAGGATTTCAGGAGAGGAGAGTTATAGAGGAAGGAGCAGAGTCCTCCAGCAGAGCAGAGTATTTCAGGAGAGGAGAGTTATAGAGGAAGGAGCAGAGCCCTCCAGTAGAGCAGAGTATTTCAGGAGAGGAGTGTCATAGGAAGGAGCAGAGTCCTCCAGCAGAGCAGAGTATTTCAGGAGAGGAGAGTTATATGGGGAAGGAGCAGAGTCCTCCAGCAGAGCAGAGGATTTCAGGAGAGGAGAGTTATAGAGGAAGGAGCAGAGTCCTCCAGCAGTGCAGAGTATTTCGGGAGAGGAGAGTTATAGAGGAAGGAGCAGAGTCCTCCAGCAGAGCAGAGTATTTCAGGAGAGGAGAGTTATAGAGGAAGGAGCAGAGTCCTCCAGCAGTGCAGAGTATTTCAGGAGAGGAGAGTTATAGAGGAAGGAGCAGAGTCCTCCAGTAGAGCAGAGTATTTCAGGAGAGGAGAGTTATAGAGGAAGGAGCAGAGTCCTCCAGCAGTGCAGAGTATTTCAGGAGAGGGGAGTTATAGAGGAAGGAGCAGAGTCCTCCAGCAGAGCAGAGTATTTCAGGAGAGAAGAGTTTAAGAGGAAGGAGCAGAGTCCTCCAGTAGTGCAGAGTATTTCAGGAGAGGAGAGTTATAGAGGAAGGAGCAGAGTCCTCCAGCAGTGCAGAGTATTTCAGGAGAGGGGAGTTATAGAGGAAGGAGCAGAGTCCTCCAGCAGAGCAGAGTATTTCAGGAGAGAAGAGTTAAAGAGGAAGGAGCAGAGTCCTCCAGCAGAGCAGAGTATTTCAGCAGAGGAGAGTTATAGAGGAAGAAGCAGAGTCCTCCAGCAGAGCAGAGTATTTCAGGAGAGGAGTGTCATAGGAAGGAGCAGAGTCCTCCAGCAGAGCAGAGTATTTTAGGAGAGGAGAGTTATAGAGGAAGGAGCAGAGTCCTCCAGTAGAGCAGAGTATTTCAGGAGAGGAGTGTCATAGGAAGGAGCAGAGTCCTCCAGCAGAGCAGAGTATTTCAGGAGAGGAGAGTTATATGGGGAAGGAGCAGAGTCCTCCAGCAGAGCAGAGGATTTCAGGAGAGGAGAGTTATAGAGGAAGGAGCAGAGTCCTCCAGCAGTGCAGAGTATTTCGGGAGAGGAGAGTTATAGAGGAAGGAGCAGAGTCCTCCAGCAGAGCAGAGTATTTCAGGAGAGGAGAGTTATAGAGGAAGGAGCAGAGTCCTCCAGCAGTGCAGAGTATTTCAGGAGAGGAGAGTTATAGAGGAAGGAGCAGAGTCCTCCAGCAGAGCAGAGGATTTCAGGAGAGGAGAGTTATAGAGGAAGGAGCAGAGTCCTCCAGCAGAGCAGAGTATTTCAGGAGAGGAGAGTTATAGAGGAAGGAGCAGAGCCCTCCAGCAGAGCAGAGTATTTCAGGAGAGGAGAGTTATAGAGGAAGGAGAAGAGTCCTCCAGCAGAGCAGAGTATTTCAGGAGAGGAGAGTTATAGAGGAAGGAGCAGAGTCCTCCAGCAGTGCAGAGTATTTCAGGAGAGGAGTTATAGAGGAAGGAGCAGAGTCCTCCAGCAGAGCAGAGTATTTCAGGAAAGGAGAAGGAGCAGAGTCCTCCAGCAGAGCAGAGTATCTCGGGAGAGGAGTGTCATACGAAGGAGCAGAGTCCTCCAGCAGAGCAGAGTATCTCAGGAGAGGAGAGTCATAGGAAGGAGCAGAGTCCTCCAGCAGAGCAGAGTATCTCAGGAGAGGAGAGTTATAGAGGAAGGAGCAGAGTCCTCCAGCAGAGCAGAGTATTTCAGGAGAGGAGAGTTATGGAGGAAGGAGCAGAGTCCTCCAGCAGAGCAGAGTATTTTATTCCACTCATACATGTAGCGGTTCCTCCTCCGGTGCCCACACTCGGTGATCCCGGTTATGATACTTTGTCACCGCTGAGTGCTCAAGCAGATGTCTGTTTCTTGAGCAATCTGCGGATCTCTGACAAGACATTAACGCTTGCATGTTAATTACCGTCGTGCTGCTTCTGCCTTGCCTGAACTTTGTACACTTTACTGCCAACCATCTCCTCGTTATTTATAATTAGCGGGATAATTTAATTAACTGTGTTTTCCCGGTGCATTCTGGGTCAAATGACATTTATAAAATAGAAATTTTCCAACTCAGTGCAAATGTTGTACATCCCATCGTCTCTGGAACATCGAGAAGGGCGGCCAAAACGGAAGCCGAACATGAACCCTGAACGCAGCGGAGGGCAGATAAATCATGTCCATCGGGGGAAGGGGGGCTGCGGATGTAATGTACACTGTGACAGAGCCGGGTCACCAAGGCAATCATTTACTATTAAAATAAATTCATTGAGTACGCTTTGTAACTACAAATGCAGCACAATATAAAACCATAATCAAGTCAGCTGAAAACATTGGCTAAAGCAGCTAAAAACCTTTCCATCATTTATCTGTAGACTCCAAATGGACCTATTTGTTCCATCCCTATAGCCAGGGCCAGAACAAGGGGTGGGCAGAAGGGGAAGCTGCCCTGGGTGCAGGAGGGCACTGCAAGTAGTGTCACCGGCATTACTACTTCTGTCAGCCCAGCGCTAGAAGCATCAAGAAAAAGAGGAGAGAGCCGGGAGGAGGTACAGGCTGTGCTCTCCCCACCTTCTCCTCATAAGCTCACACATAAAGAAGGAAGGGGCGTAAGTTGCCATTTTTGGCTGGGCACTGGATGATCTTGTCCCAGCACTGCCTATAGCCAGCATACTATACAGGTGTAGCACCCTCTGTGTACAGTGTAGGAAAATCTAGTTGGGCTCCTCTGTAGGCTGTAGCTGGCAGAGCTCCAAGGGCTCAGTCTCTGCTACCTTCCCCTGGATTCTGGAACTGCTGGAGGGTTCTAGAACTTAGAGGGCGGAGGTGCAGAGATTAGACCTGCATATTTATGGAGTCTTCCTCCAATACCTGGACAGGGATGGCCCAAAAGGTGGAGAGATAGACCATAAATATTCAGACCTTTTGGGCCATCCCTGCCCAGGGATTGGAGGAAGACTCCATAAATATGCAGGTCTAATCTCTGCACCTCCGCCCTCTAAGTTCTAGAACCCTCCAGCAGTTCCAGAATCCAGGGGAAGGTAGCAGAGACTGAGCCCTTGGAGCTCTGCCAGCTACAGTGACTGAGACTAAACCCTTGAGCTCCAAGGGCTCAGTCTCTGCTACCTTCCCCTGGATTCTGGAACTGCTGGAGGGTTCTAGAACTTAGAGGGCGGAGGTGCAGAGATTAGACCTGCATATTTATGGAGTCTTCCTCCAATCCCTGGGCAGGGATGGCCCAAAAGGTGGAGAGATAGACCATAAATATTCTGGAGCCGGTCCATGTGGAAGCAGAGTGCAAGGTCCAGTTGCCTGGAGGGGATCCCTGTGATTTTGGGGGGGGGGGGGAGTGAAGGAGCCAGCAGCTGAAGCCTCACACCCTTTCAGCCTCAGCTAGGCTTAGCTAAAGCCATCCTGGTCAGGACTTGTCCAGCAGGGGGTCGATGCAGAAGTCACTTGAGCCTCAGGATTCATCAAAGAACTGAAAAACTTCCACCCCTACACCTCAGAACGTGATAGGGGAGAAGCAGGAAGGTGCAATACCCAGCTTGCTTACTACTAAGGGACAGCTTACAGCCACTTAAAGCCAGTACAGCTACCCTACACCTCTTGCTTGGAGATTTAAGACACAGCCAGGTGCCTCAGCATTTTCTACAGAGAGAGGGCACCTGCTTCCAGTGTTTGGAGCATTTTTGCTACTAGTTAACCTGATCCGTTTATTCTACGAGAGGGCGGCATAGTGACTTTTAGCAACCAGAAAGTTAGCAAGTCCTCAGTTGCATTCAAGGTACAGTTCTGGGGCATCCAATATCTTCCCCTATCCATCCAAGTTCATCCCCTAATATACCAAAAACAAAACACCCTGGACTGGTTCTTGCTGGAAAATTCCTTTTGCCTGACTGTGCATGAGAGGGAAGACCCAAGACCGGGAAATGTCTCACTGCCTGTGATTATCGGTGTGCAGTGTCGGCTTACTGGTGGGATCGGACAGGTGGGTTGGGACTAGGATTCTTAACACCCAAGTCCATCTCTAGTCACCCGGCGCTCCATCACGCACAGCCACGCCTCCTGGGACACTGTTCTGTCTATCATATGAGCAGGGCCAGGAGGCGTGGCTGTGAGTGACGGAGCGCCGGGTACACAGGAGATCGCGGCTCTGTGTAATTCAGCGGCGCTCGCTACTCCTTTTCCCTCGGAGACAGCAGGGATCATCCAACACTGGCGAGGCTGCAATGATGGGAGGCCAGTTTTTCCAAGAAACCGTGCACCATATGATATGTAGTTCTAACACAGTGGTAAGCATGGGCGTCCGCAGGTAGGGGCAAGGGGGGGCAAGTGACCCCCCTGGAATCGGCAAGGGTCTGCAGTGACCACATCTGTAGCTGTGCTGGCTCTCTGGGCTTGTGCGTGTTGGCTCCACAGCTGCTGCAGATCTGTGTCATTGAGCTTACTGAGCTCTTTACTGCCAACTCTGGCTGCTTCCTGTATGTGCGCCCCTCGTGT
This sequence comes from Rana muscosa, assembly GCA_029206835.1. Taxonomy (NCBI): domain Eukaryota; kingdom Metazoa; phylum Chordata; class Amphibia; order Anura; family Ranidae; genus Rana; species Rana muscosa. Next base: position 204,080,973 of record CM055119.1, on the reverse strand, counting down.
ATGCTGTATTGTATTTTCACAAGGACATGTGGAAACAGGACCTGGGACAAGGAAGACCACCTTACAAGTGGGGGCTGTGAGTACAAGTGGGGGCCAGAGCTATGTGTGTGCTTACAGATGTGTGTGTGGGGGCCTGACATATATACAGATGGGGGGGGCAGCTGAGTGCATATACAGGTATGATCAGTGAAGGGGGGTGCCAGATATAGGAAAGATCATATCATCTGTCCTGTATACAGCTATAAACACCCATCTTCCTTCCTGTATTCCTCCATTATCACTGATTGCACACTGCAGGTATACACCATCTGTCCTGTATATATAGCTGTATACAGGACAGATAATGTATATCTGCAGTCAGTGATGATGGAGGAAGGTCTCTATAGACAGGTAGCTGTATATACTCACCTTACTTCCTGTATATAGAGACCATCCTCCATCATCACTGACTGCAGATATACATCATCTGTCCTGTATACAGCTATATACACCTACCTTCCTTTCTGTATATACTAATACCATCCACCCCCTCTATATACACCTAATGTACACCCTCCGTACTGTACAGGCCGCATATGATGGGCACATGCCTGCGCTTTATGGGATGACTAAGCCCCTCCCCTTCATGACATTGTCGAAAATGGGTGGAGCATGGGTGACCTTAAAATGGGAATATTTTTTTCGGACGGGGGGGGGGGTAGTGGTTCATCAGCCCTTTTGAATATAGAAACAGCTTTTCACCTGCACTGCACAGGCCACATTGTTGGGCAATTTAATGGCTGCAGATGGGCACTGAGCAGGGTGCATTAATGAGCTGTGACCCTAGTTTGGCTTCAAAGTTCTTTATTTAAAATGTAAGTTTTTTTCCTTAAACTTCCCTCCTAAAATTAAATTGGGGTGCGTGTTATACACCGATAAATACAGTAATTCAGATTAAAAAAAAACATTGAACTAAAGGCTGTAATGTAACAAAATAGGTGTAGCGGGTAGGTACTTTTCAGTATGTTGATTCGGGTGGAGACATCAGTGGTGTCCAGCAGGTGGCGCTGTCACTTTGGGCCGGGGTTGAACCATCGCTGGAGTGCCGTACCCTTTTTGGTCTCTCGCAGCGGTTGTACGGCGGGGCGGGGAACCCGCTGTGCTAGCTGGGAGAGGCTATAAAGAGGGCGGACATCTTCGCCACGAGGCCCGAGTCCCAGGCACCTTTAGCCTGAGGGCTGCTGTCCAGCGGCCGGTGTCCAGGCGGCCTAGGCCTGGACACGTGGAGTTCGGGAGTCACCCCAGACACCCTCAGTCTGGGGTGAGGTGCATCGTTCAGGCCTGGGGCCCAGCTTCTTCCACTGGGATCCGCCCAGGAGGAACCATCCTAAGGCACCCACAGAATCGGGTGTCTGAATCCAGGTGTAAGGGACCGCGCAGGTGACCTTCCCGTAGCTCTGGTGCAGCAGATTGCCAGTGCCGGGACAGGGCCTCCGGAGACCGTCGGGATGGATGTCCTCGCCAAACAGGGGCCATATTCACACGGAAGGTGGTCCATGTTCTAAGGTCGGTGGCAGAGACCGTTACTCTAGGGTCGTGACAGAGACCGTTACTTAGGCCCGTGGCAGGGGCTCCAAACAGTTCAGCGGTAGGTGGCAGCTACCAACTTCACGGTCGGTGGCAGAGACCGTGCGCCATGCCTATCCGCAGGAGAAAGGGATAGGAGAGTTCCTTGTGCCTGGGCCTACTCGTATCCACACCCCTGTCTGTCTGTTATGGAAGTTCAACTGATTATGTTCATTCTGGCATTAAAGAAATAAAGGAGTGTTGAACTTTTAATGGTGGGGCTCTATTACTGGCAGATACACCTCCACGGAAGAAGCGGAGGCTCCATATGCAGGATGCCGACCCGAAGGTAATTCAGAAAAGACTTTGCTCAAACCTCACAGACACAGAGGGTGAGAGCTTGGCGTAGTGTCCTGCACTCTCTCCTCCAGAGTACCCCTAGACAACAGCCACAAACAACCAATACAAGAGAGAGAGAGAGAGTGAGGCCGCTACACAGGTAAAAAGCCAAGGGGGGTGAATACTTTTGCAAGGCACTGTACATTCACAGAAATCAACAAAATCAACCAAACAATCCACAATGTTGTATTTCTATTCCCACGTAATTAAAGCCCCTTTCACAGAATGGCGTGACATTGCTCAATTCTATATTTCACATAAATACAAATGTCTCTTGAAGATAATAACCTTCTTCAACCTCCAAACCTCCTATTCAGCTCTTCTATCTACTCATTGGTACCAAATATTATATTATCTTTCGATTCTCAAGCCGGTACTTAAAGAGGGATGAGACCGCTTCTTGACAAGTTTCCAGGATCTTAAATCTGGTTCTTCAGAAGAATAAGGAGGCGGTGGGTCTACGAAACCCCATCAACATAATCAGTGGCGTACTAAGTGGGGGGCCCCAGGTGACACACACTGGGGGGGGGGTGTCAGGTCGGCGCCCCCCCTCCGCGACTGAAGCAGAGACAGCGCCGCGGGTTTAGGCAGCGGCACCGCGCGGTCACAGAACACACACGGAGAGCCCGAGGTTGTGGCTTTGCGGGGGGGGAGGGGGTGCGAGCCGCACCCGAGTGACACCGGTCGGCACACCTGGGACCCGGCGCAACGATCCCCTTTTCTCTGTGGTTGCAGCTCTGATCAGTTTCAGCAGCGGCTGTCACAGTCAAGCAGAGTGAAGCCGCCTCCCCCTCCTCCTTTATGTCTACACAGTGCTGTGCATGTCCCAATCATCTGACTCAGAGGGGGAGGCGGCTTCACTCTGCTCAGCTGTGACAGCCGCTGCTGAGACTGAGACAGCAACCCCCGGAGAGAAGGGGATTGTTGCGCCGGGTCCCGGGTGTGCCGACGGGTATCACTGGGTGCGGCTCGCACCCCCTGCAAAGCCACTACCTTGGGCTCTCTGTGTGTGTTCTGAGGTACATTATGGGTCTGAAGGGGGGGTCTGTACTGTAGTGGGGGTCTGCACTGTAGGGGGGGTCTGCACTGTCGGGGGGTCTGTATTGTTAGGGGGGGGGATCTGTACTGTAGGGGGTCTGTACTATAGGGGGAGTCTGCACTGTAGGGGGGTCTGCACTGTAGGGGGGTCTGCACTGTAGGGGGGGTCTGCACTGTAGGGGGCGTCTGCACTGTAGGGGGGTCTACACTGTAGGGGGGTCTGTACTGTTGGGGGTCTGTACTGTAGGGAGGGGGTCTGCACTGTAAAGGGGGTCTGCCCTGTAGGGGGGTCTGTGTAACATGCAGGGGGTCCAGAACTGTTAGGGGGTGTCTGTGTAACATACAGGTGTCCAGAGCTGTGGGGGGCTGTGTAATGTAAAGGGATCCAGAGGTTCAAGGTGCAGTGTAATGTAAAGGGGTCCAGAGGTGTAGGGTGCTGTGTAATGTAAAGGGGTCCAGAGGTGCAGGGTGCTGTGTAATGTAAAGGGGTCCAGAGGTACAAGGGCTGTGTAATGTAAAGGGGTCCAGAGGTGTAGGGTGCTGTGTAATGTAAAGGGGTCCAGAGGTGCAGGGTGCTGTGTAATGTAAAGGGGTCCAGAGGTACAAGGGCTGTGTAATTTAAAGGGGGCCAGAGTGCTGTGTAATGTAAAGGGGTCCAGAGGTTCAGGGTGCTGTGTAATGTAAAGGGGTCTAGAGGTGCAGTGTAATGTAAAGGGGTCCAGAGGTACAAGGGCTGTGTAATTTAAAGGGGTCCAGAGTGCTGTGTAATGTAAAGGGGTCCAGAGGTGCAGGGTGCTGCGTAATGTAAAGGGGTCTAGAGGTGCAGGGTGCAGTGTAATGTAAAGGGGTCCAGAGGTAAAAGGGCTGTGTAATGTAAAGGGGTTCAGAGGTGCGGGTGCTGTGTAATGTAAAAGGGTCCAGAGGTGCGGCGCTGTGTAATGTAAAGGGGTCCAGAGGTGCAGGGTGCTGTGTAATGTAAAGGGGTCCAGAGGTGCAGGGGGTTGTGTAATATAAAGGGGTCCAGAGGTGCTGTTGTGGAGAGGGGTACACAGTAGTGACAAAAGGATATTGAAGGATGCAGAGGTATGAAGGGGGCACAGTGGGGTGTTTTTAGTGTTTTTACATTCTAAGGTGGGGGGGGGGGGTGCCAGATATAGGATCCGCCCCGGGTGCCAAATGCTCTAGGTACGCCCCTGAACCTAATTCTATATACAATATACAATATGAATGTGTATCCAAATAACTTGTATCGATAACATAGTTTATTCCCACTTACACTATGGATTTTGCATCTAGCTGGTCAGAAATCCAATACAATGTCACCTCCTATGTGGGGGGGGGGGGGGGGGGGGGAGGCACAGAGGACATCAAGGTCTCTAAAGGCTTTGAAGGATATGGTTGCAATATTTTTTTTTTTAAAGAGGAGAAAATATAAAGTGTTTTCCTTTTATGAAAGTAGATGTAAAACCAAAAGACAGTTTGCTTTGCTTCCTAAACAATGGCAACATTTTATAATAAAATATTGTTTTTTTGTTCTGCCTTCTTAAGCTGGCCATACATTATACCATTTTCTTGTTCAATTTTCTTTAGATTTTCCTTCAACTATGTAGTACGAGGGCCGGCCTAATTGCATACAAATTGAAAGTGTTTAGGTTTGACCTCAAATTATATGATTTTGGTAAATCTAAAGGAACATTGTACAAGAACATTGTATAATGCATGGCCAGCCTAAGTCTGATTTTCTGCAGCCTCTTTGCAGCCACTTCATGATGACATGAACTCCAGCGATGGCTGCATAAGGTTTCTAGGTGCAAATTCTCTAATGGTGACAACAGTGGACCATTCTTGAGTAGTACGTGTTAACCTTGCTTTTTTCTCTCAGCGAATAGGTGCAGGAATTTTCCCATTCTAAGCCACTTTGTGTCTCTGCCCCTCCCCACCCCGGAGCACTGACTCTTAGTTCCGCCCCCTACCCAACCCTGAGCACCGACCCTTGGTTCCGCCCCTACCCAAGTCCGAGCACCAACCCTTGGTTCCGTGGAGGCTGGTGCTCCATTTTTTTTTGGGGGGGGGGGGCGGCAAACAAACCCTTCACCCTTTCGCCAGCCTGCCAGCCCCGCACTTACCCCATCCAGGTCACGGACAGCTTCAGCGGCTTCCCCGGCTTCTCCTCCTGGCCAATCTGGTCGATTCTCTTCCCAGCCAATCCAGTTTTAGGACCCGTTTCCTGTCCTGATTGCCCGGGAGGAGAGTCAGGAAGACAAAAGCGAATGTTAATTCGCTAATGTCACAAGTTGGTGGGCTCGGGGCGCAGAGCACTGCGCCCCGAGCCCAACCTTTTTGAAGCCAATTAGAGCCTCAGGCTCTGATCATGTGCTTAAAAAAAAAAAATTAAAGATATTAGGGGGGTGGCACCGCTGCGCCCCTTATGGACCGGCCCCTGCTGCCCCCTATCCAGCTCCCAGAACGGACACTTTTAGAGGATATGGAGCCAAGTATAATTTTGTGGTTCCAAGTAATTTGTATAGAGTTTGGTAATGATAACAAGAAAAGCAGTGAAATAGATCCCCTTAGCCAGCAGCAATAGACCCCCCCCCCCCCACAATAGACCCTCAGCAGCAACAACAGGTCTCCAAACAGCCAGCATCAATAGACTCTCTAGTAGCCAGCAACAATAGACCCCTCCTGAAACAGTAGATCCCTTCCAGCAACAATTGACCACCCAAGTAACAAAATATCCCCCACCAGCAACAATAGATCACCTTGCAAAAATAGATTCCCCACAGGAACAATAGATCCCCCAGCAGCCAGCATCAGTAGACCCTCCATCACTCCCCAGCACCCCCTTGCCATTGCATACATTCAGTGCTGGAGGTGCCGGAACTGCGTTCCCCACAAACAAAGCCCTGGGTGTTAAAAACAGTCACATGTTTTCTTATCTGAAGCCTGTGTGATAAGGAAGACACCGGAACACCATTGGGAGACAAAGACATAGCGTTGTCACCCTATGACAAGTCTTTACAATTTTTTTATGTCATATTATGTTTAACCACTTCACGCAAAATCTCGTACCCGTATGTCATTTTGCTGAAGTGGTTGTTCTGGGGTAATGCATGCAGCTTTTTAGAGCGGACGGTCTGCTTTTCTTGTAATAACAACTGATGCAGCTAAGCAGCCACTTGGCTGTTATTACAAGGAGCGGGAGGGGACGTCCCCCCCCCCTCCCACCTTCTGTTGCTCCGGCCGGGTCTCCCAGCTCACCGGGAGACCTGAACCACCAGCCGGCACGTCCGCTAGCTGGCCGGAGTCCCGAACAAAGGCAGATTTGGCTTTGATCAGGTCTCCGATATAGAAACCCGGGAGCAGGTTTACTCAGCAGCCAACGGCGCCATTTTTTTAAAAAAATGTCAGTATTCGAAAATGCCGATCTTGGCGTTTTGAATACTTGAATGAAGTGCAGAGGAGGGGTTTGGGGTCTATTAGACCCCAGATCTCTCCATAAAGAGTACCTGTCACTGCCTATTACTCAGTGGCGGTGCGTCCATAGAGGGCGCCGGAGCGCCGCCCCCTCTCGCTCCCGCACCGCCACTGAAAGACAATACACAGATTCATGCATTGCATGAATCTATGTATTGTCACCGCTGCTGCGCTGCCCACTATACATATGGCCGGCCTCCTGGTGAGCGCCGGCCATATGAATTAGAGCGGTGGCCGGCGGTGGGTGTGACTTGGAAGTGTCTATCAGAGCCAGCGGCTCTGATAGGCTTTCCGAATACAGCTCTCACGCTGTATTCGGCTTCCAAAAACTCCTCCCAGGTACGCACGGGGGTGCGTTCCTGGAAGAAGACTGTGTGGAGGTTTCAGCCAATCAGGTTCACCGGATCTGCTTACCGGTAACCTGATTGGCTGAAGCGACATCGAGGGCGGAAGAACACATCGAGGACGGCGCGGACCGAGGAAGGTAAGTGCAGGGCTGGGGGGGGGGGACAGGCTGCATTTGGGGGACAAACTGGCTGAATATGGGGCACAAACTGGCTGAATATGGGGGACAAACTGGCTGAATATGGGGGGAACTGGCTGAATATGGGGGACAAACTGGCTGAATATGGGGGGAACTGGCTGAATATGGGGGCACACTGGCTGCATTTGGGGGGAACTGGCTGTATATGGGGGACAAACTGGCTAAATATGGGGGCACACTGGTTGTATTATGGGGGACAAACTGGCTGTATTTGGGGGGAACTGGCTGTATATGGGGACAAACTGGCTGAATATGGGGGGAACTGGCTGTATATGGGGGACAAACTGGCTGAATATGGGGGGAACTGGCTGAATATGGGGGACAAACTGGCTGAATATGAGGGGAACTGGCTGTATATGGGGGACAAACTGGCTGAATATGGGGGGAACTGGCTGTATATGGGGGACACGCTGGCTGCATTTGGGGGGAACTGGCTGTATATGGGGGACAAACTGGCTGCATTTGGGGGGAACTGGCTGTATATGGGGGACACGCTGGCTGCATTTGGGGGGAACTGGCTGTATATGGGGGACACGCTGGCTGCATTTGGGGGGAACTGGCTGTATATGGGGGACACGCTGGCTGCATTTGGGGGGAACTGGCTGTATATGGGGGACAAACTGGCTGCATTTGGGGGAACTGGCTGTATATGGGGGACAAACTGGCTGCATTTGGGGGGAACTGGCTGTATATGGGGACAAACTGGCTGTATATGGGGGCACACTGGCTATATATATGGGGACACACTGGCTGTATATGGGGGCACACTGGCTATATATATGGGGACAAACTGGCTGTATATGGGGGCACACTGGCTATATATATGGGGACACACTGGCTGTATATGGGGGCACACTGGCTATATATATGGGGACAAACTGGCTGTATATGGGGGCACACTGGCTATATATATATATATATATATATATATATGGGGGCACACTGGCTGTATATGGGGGCACACTTGCTGTATATGGGGGCACACTGGCTGTATATGGGGGCACACTGGCTGTATATGGGGGCACACTGGCTGTATATGGAAACAAACTGGCTGTATTTGAGGGGGCAAACTGGTGGCGTTTGGGCACAGTGGCTGCGTTTAATGGGCACAGTGGCGGCAATTGATTTTTTTTTTTTTCAGTTCGTTTGCGCCCCCCCAAAAATTTTAAGCACCAGCCGCCACTGCTATTACTGTCACAAGGGATGTTTCCATGATGGTGGGCCTCCATGGTTGAAAGAACTGTAATCCTTGTGTTGACCCCTGGCTTAGACTAGAGGGTCATTACGGTTTGAGTGTTCCTCTTGCGAAAAATGTGCATATATGTATACCCTAGGGGGCACTAGATTGTGCTCAATGTTTACATCCCCTGCGCAGGATTATTGTTATTGCCTTATATTTTTCTATTTCCTTCAATAAAAATATTGTACCACAAAGAACGGTAATCCAATGAATAAAAGGAGTGGGCCAGGGGCAGTCAGCCTAGGGAGCAGGGCTGGGACAAGAAGGGGGGGGGGGCAGCAGGTTAAAGTTTTACCTACAGGTAAGCCTAGATTAATGCCCTGTACACACGACTGGATTGTCTGTCGGAATAAAGTCCGATGGTCTTGCATACACACGGTCACACTAAAATCCAACCGTCAAAAACGCGGTGACATACAACACTACGACGAGCCAAGAAAAATGAAAATCAGTGCTTACGAGCATGCGTCGACTTGGTTCTGAGCATGCATGGTTTTTAGTCCGTCGGAATTGCATCCAGACGAACGGTTTAGGAGATATTTACAATAGAAACGACGCATGCGCGGTAGACAAGGACGCATGCGTACTTTAGAAACGGCGATCATGCTGTGACTGGCGTGACTTGAAAGGAGGTCATGCCGTGACTGGCGGCTCCCGCGCACATGCGCTGGAGTGACATCACGCGACTCCGGCCGGAGTTCGCGGCCCCCGGAAAGAAGAGGGGTGAAGATGGACGCTCGCTGCCAGTGGGGACAGCAGTGACATCGCAGGCTTCGGTTTCAGGTAAGTGACACATAATGGGCTAGTATGCGATGCATAGTAGCCCATTATGCTTTACCTTTGCAGGGAAGTAAAGAGGAAGCAAAAACCCATCAGGGTTTACTTCCTCTTTAAGTTAAGGTGACCAGATTTTTAAAATGAAATCCGGGGACATTATTTTTTTTTTTTACTAGTAATGGCGGCAATCAGCGACTCTCTGCTCGTCGCCGCTGCCCGCCTCACAGCCTGTCAAGTCTAAAGCCTCGTACACACGACCGAGAATCTCGTCGCAAAAAAAAAATGCGTTTTTTTTCTCGACGGGTTTCTTGTCAAGCTTTCCTTGCATATACACTGTCAATCCAAAATCTCGTCATTGTAAAGCACGGTCACGTACAACACGTACGATGGCAGTATAAAGGGGAAGTTCCATTCTCATGGCGCCACCCCTTGGGCTGCTTTTGCTGATCTCGTGTTACCGCGTGTTAGTAAAAGTTTGGTGAGAGACGATTCGCGGTTTCAGTCTTCGTGCTTTCAGTTCGTTACAGCGTGACGAATGTGCCATCTCCATTACGAATGCTAGTTTTACAAGACCCCGTCTCATACTTGATTCTGACCATGCGCGGTTTTTGAAGACTCAGGCCTCGTACACACGACCGAGTTTCTCGGCAAGAACCAGGAAGAAACTTGCTGGCAGAGATGTCTTGCCGAGAAATTCGTTCGTGTGTATGGTTTCTCGTCAAGAAAACCGACAAGTAACCTCGACGAGAAAATAGAGAACCTGCTCTCTATTTTCTCGTCGAGATTCTCGTCAGCCTGTTTCTCGACGAGAAAAGTGAGTGTGTGTACACTTACCTTTCCTCCCGGAAGCCCGCGCATGTTCGAAATGAATTTGACGCATGCGCGGTAGCTTCCTAGGCATAGATAGGGTATACCAAGATGGCGGCGACGGCATCGAATGTGACGAGCGCATGCTCGTCGTAGTCGATGACGTCACCGCGTACGCTCCATTCAAAGAACCGCTGGTTCTTTGAAACGAGCGTGTGTACACTCGGCCGGGACAATTTTCTTGTCCAAGAATCTCGTCGAAAAAAACGACATGTTTTTTTCAACGAGAATCTCGGCCGTGTGTACGAGGCCTCAGAAAAGCATACACACGACCGGTTTTCTCTTCCAAATACAGTCTGACGAGACTCCCGACGAGAAAAAAGAAAGCAGGTCTTCTTTTTTTCTCGTCGAGATTCTGGGCAGTTTTCTTGACGAGAAACCTGAAAGCCTCGTACACACGCACGGTTTTCTCGGCAAGAAAGCTCTGCCAGCAGTTTTCTCGTCGTTTCTTGCCGAGAAAACCGGTCGTGTGTACGAGACTTTACTCTCCAGGCCCCCGGCTACTACTGGGTGGGGAGCGGAGGAAGATCCCTCCACCAGGGAAGGTAAGGAGATAAGCAGGCAGGCGGCTGGCCGGGACTTGAGCCAAGGCAGAAGAACATGCGACAGGCGCTGGATGGGCACCCGAAACTGAAGAAATATTCCCTCCACTCCGACCAGCACATGATCATCAGAAAGGGGCACAGTTAATAGAAAAAACCCCTAAGCTAGTAGGAGCGGCGAAGCGGGGGTGTGTAATTCAGATTTTTTTTTTTTTTATTCTGCACTGACTGTCTTGAAATTGCCCCAGTCCCTGTTCAAATCCAATCCGGGGACAAAACCGGGGACAGACTTGGTCCGGGGACAGTGTCCTCAATCCGGGGACTGTCCCCTGAAACCGGGGATGTCTGGTCACCCTACTTTAAGTGCTGACTCACGGTGCAGAGGAAAGACCTAGATCAACGCAGTGTACCTTTGGCTTTTCTGCACTTTGCAATAGACTTCTTTTATATTCTGCAGGGTTGGTGCACTTTCAGAAAGCTCATCAAACTTGCAGGTAATAACAGAAGTCTATGGCTCAGTGCAGGTAACCCGCAGGTGCGCTGCTCTGCATCTGCAGATTAGTTTGAAAGCAGCCCAGTAACCACTGCAGAACATATATGCCCCATATATACACTGTGATTTTAGTAATAATCTGACCTTGAATAACAGTATTCTATTCCATCCCAGAGCAGCAGGTCACGGGCCACATCAGAGGGCTCCGCGGGCCACATGTGGCCCCCGGGCCACTGGTTGGGCACCCCTGACCTAGATGATGCTGGGCATCAGAAAATGAGGTTGGTTTTATCTGATTTGCTGCAACTTCAAATGAACTTTGTGAGAAGCTCACAGTGTGCAGTGAAATCAGAGGAAGCCATTCCAGTCCAGGAGAGGAGCCGCTATACCTGTGCAAGACTGACGGAAAGGCCGGATTTATTATATTTATTTGACTTTTATCTGAACTTGATATGTCTTTTTTTTTTTTCTGACTAGAGTATCACGCGGCACCGATGGATAATTAGCGCTGTATTAATCACTAATAATAACGCTGATAATTGAAGTGCGTATTTATCAGTTTGGCCGGTCGTTGCTTTGATGAGACGCATTGGAGTGCGTCTGCGCCGGGGCCTCTCCCGGGAGTCGTACAACAAGCAAAGACCAAATTAAGGCAGAAGATTACTTAGAGGCAATGAGGCTCGGCGCAAGTAGTTATCCCGATTGCCATGTGCTGACGTGGCTGATGTAGCATGAATTCTACGGGGAGATGATGTCCTCAAAAGAATGACACATGGCGAAAACTCTTCCACCGCATTTAAAACCATCTACTTAAGTCTATTTATGCGCGGCGAGAATTATTAATTTTTTTTTTAAATGACAAGATACTCGATTTATTCCCCCGGACTTGATGACTTGCGGGATGGAAAAAACGAGGTTGATGAACTTACCCTCGTAATGGTTATTAACAAGTTGATTACCTCCCGCCTCCCATTCTTTCCGGGTAGGGACACACAGCGGCCATTAACGCGCTCCAAGATCTATCGCCCCATTCTTGTTAAACAGGGTAGATCCTTCAGCACGGAAGGCTGACGGGAACGCCATTTAACTAGGTGGCAGAGACGATAATTCTCTCCCTTTATTATGATTGCAGCAAACACCCACCAGTGAACTAATTGCATTAACGTTGGGGGCGCTGAGAGGGAACGGGGGGAGGGGGATATTTTGCAGTCGCGCTCTGAATCCGACCGTGCGACACGAGGCGTGCAGATTGAGTTTAGTGTCGGTGGAGGAGAAGAAGGAAAGAAGAGGACATTTTAATGAATAATTTTCCCGTATCTCATAAACTTGTGGAATTATCTTTTATCAGTGAGATGTGCCCAAATCGAAAAGTCCTTCTATTGCTTGATTGCGTAAATATATACAGTGCCTTGAAAAAGTATTCATACCCCTTTGAAACTTTCCACAATTTGTAATGTTACAATCAAAATCTTCAATTTATTTTATTGGCATTTTATGTGATAGACCAACACAAAGTGGCACATAATTGTGAAGTGGAAGGAGAATGATAGATGGTTTTCAACATGTTTTACAAATAAATATGTGAAAAGTGTGTGTGTGGGGGGGGGGGGGAGCATTTGTATTCAGCCCCCTTTACTCTGATACCCCTAACTAAAATCTAGTGGAACCAATTGCCTTCAGAAGTAATTAGTAAATAGAGTCCACCTGTGTGTCATTTACTCTCAGTATAAATACAGCTGTTCTGTGAAGCCCTAAGAGGTTTGTTAGAGAACATTAGTGAAAAAACAGCATCATGAAGGCCAAGGAACACACCAGACAGGTCAGGGATAAAGTTGTGGAGAAGTATAATGCAGGGTTGGGTTATAATAAAATCTCCCAAGCTTTGAACATCTCACGGAGCTCTGTTCAATCCATCATCGGAAAATGGAAAGAGTATGGCACAACTGCAAACCTACCAAGACATGGCCGTCCACCTAAACTGACCAGGCCGGGCAAGGAGAACATTCATCAGAGAAGCAGCCAAGAGGTCCATGGTAACTCTGGAGGAGCTGCAGAGATCCACAGCTCAGGGGGGAGAATCTGTCCACAGGACAACTATTAGTCGTGCTTCTCCACAAATCTGCCCTTTATGGAAGAGTGACAAGAAGAAAGACATTGGTGAAAGAAAGTCATAAGAAGTCCTGTTTGCAGTTTGTGAAAAGCCATGTGGGGGGCACAGCAATCATGTGGGGGACACAGCAATCATGTGGGGGACACAGCAATCATGTGGGGGACACAGCAATCACGTGAAAGAAGGTGCTCTGGTCACATGACACCAAAATTTTACTTTTTGGCCTAAAAGCAAAATGCTATGTGTGGTGGAAAACTAACAAACTAACACTGAACATCACCCTGAACACACCATCCCCACCGTGAAACATGGTGGTGGCAGCATCATGTGGTGGGGATGCTTTTCTTCAGCAGGGACAGAGAAGCTGGTCAGAGTTGATGTGAAGATGGATGGAGCCAAATACAGGACAATCTTAGAAGAAATCCTGTTAGAGTCTGAAAAAGACTTGAGACTGGGGCGGAGGTTCACTTTCCAGCAGGACAACGACCAGAAACATACGGCCAGAGCTACAATGGAATGGTTTAGATCAAAAGCATATTCATGTGTTAGAATGGCCCAGTCACAGTCCAGACTTAAATCACATTGAGAATCTGTGGCAAGACTTGAAAATTGCTGATCACAGACGCTCTCCATCCAATCTGACAGAACTTGAGATATTTTACAGAGAAGAATGGGCAGAAATGTCCCTCTCTAGATGTGCAAAGCTGGTGGAGACATCCCCGAAAAGACTTGCAGCTGTAATTGCAAAGAAAGGGGGCTCTACAAAGTATCAACTCAGGGGGGCGCCATACAAATGCCCCCCCCCCCACACTTTTCATATATTTATTTGTAAAAAAGTTTGAAAACCATTTATCATTTTCCTTCCACTTCACAATTATGTGCCACTTTGTGTTGGTCTATCACATAAAATCCCAATAAAATATATTTATGTTTTTGGTTGTAACATGAGAAAATGTGGAAAATTTCATGGGGTATGAATACTTTTTCAAGGCACTGTAGATGCATTACACACGGAGGGATATATTTTAAGCATTTTTTTCTTTTAATTTTGATGATTATGGCTTACAGCGAGTGACACCCCAAAATTCAGTATCTCAGAAAATGTGAATAATACACAAGGCCAATAAAAAAAAAAAAAAGTATTTTTAATACAGAAATGTTGTCTTAGTGAATAGTCTGTCCATGCACAGTATAGTATGCACTCAATACTTGGTCGGGGCTCCTTTTGCATGAATTACGGCATCAATGTGGCGTGGGATGGAGGAGATCAGACTGTGGCACTGCTGAGGTGTTATGGAAGTCCAGGTTGCTTTGATATCGGCCTTCAGCTCCTCTGCATTGTTGGGTCTGGTGTCTCTCATCTTCATCTGACAGATTTTCTATGGGGTTTAGGTCAGGCCAGTTTGCTGCCCAATCAAACACAGTGATCCCATAATCATGTGACCAGGTATTGGTACTTTTGGCAGTGTGGGAGGTGCCAAGTCCTGCTGGAAAATGAAATCAGCATCTCCATAAAGCTGGTCGGCAGAGGGAAGCATGAAGTGCTCTAGAATTTCCTGCTAGAGGGCTGCGCTGGCCCTGGGTGCACATAAGGTCCTCATTCCGTGCTAGCCTGTCCTTTGGTAGCACGTTTATGCCACTAGGCACATACATTTGGCCATCACCTATCACTCATAGGTAAGGGGTCCTTTCTTTTAATTCATGTCAATGCCTTTAGATCTTTCACGTTTCTACTTATGTCCCACTGCAATCTGTTTCCTTTTTTCACCATAGTCATGGTTTCTTTTCTTTCTTTTTCATACATCACGGGACACAGAGCACCATAGTCATAACTATGTGGGTTATACGCCACCTATAGGTGAATGGACACTGGTACACTCAAAAGACAGGAAGTCCCCCTCCCTATATAACCACTCCCATACTGTCATGGTTATGCAGTAATGTTTGTCTGTTAGCTTACCTCTCCTCCATGTGTTCTGCTTTAGAAGCCAGACACTCTTACCTGGCTGCTTAAGTAATCTCTCCTCAAAGCATGGCTCCACCCCAGGCCCTATCGGGGAACTCTTTATTAACATGTGCACTGCAAGCCAGCCGTGCTGATCAACGTTGTTTGTTAAGCTATTGTGTGTTTGGTTTCCTGCTTGATGTGTGCTCTACGTCTGTCTCTGTTTTACCGATCTTGTCTTGTTCTCGACTATCCCTGCCTGCTTGTGACCTTGACCTCTGGCGTGTTCTATGTTTATCCTTGTCTGCTAGTCGCCCCGACCTTTGGCTTATCCCCTCACTATCTCTTGTTATCCTGGTCTGGTGCTTCCTCTCCATCCTCCTGTAGCCTACTGTGAGCGTGAGCTGGGAGACTCTGGGGGCCGCGACCTGGAGCCAGTTACAGCCCAGTCCATCCTCACCACTAGAGGCTCTGGTGAACACCTGCTGGCTCTTAGACTCTGCGCCCTGGGGAATCTTAAGCTCTAGCTCCCTGTGGGATCCCTGTTGGTGCTCCAGTGGACCTGCCTCCCTTAACCACCCAGAGTTCCAGCCACATCAGTCAGTCGGATGGTACCCGAGCCTCGAGGAAGAAGAGCGAGGTTTTTCCTGTAATGCTTCCCTTTTGAGAGCTGGACTCTGGGACCCAGCGCCTTGGTCACATTTCCATACCACAGGGAGTGGACCCTATATACAAAGGGGACATGATCCTTGAAGGTCTGTCATGACAAAGCTCACCGTGATGAGTGAAGATTTGGACTCCTGTTATCTACAGAGTCCTGCAGCGAGGAATGGTGAGTCTGCATTTCTTTGCCGTTTCTCTTTTAAAAGAGAGAGATGTGACTGTCTGTTTTTTTTCCGGTAACCACAGGGAGCAGTGTGCTGTTCAATCATTGTATGTGCTCTTGCTCATGCGGGCTGCTGTTCTCCTCCCCAGCCACTAGAGGGCGCAGGTTCACTCAAGTCTAGTCTATTTTTTTTAAATTTAGGCAGGAAGAGGAAGGGCGGCCATTGCCATGTGGGACAGGTTCACACAGGCCTTGGAGACAGAACGGTGGCCCGTGAGTGTGTAAGTACTTGCTTGAGAACTGGGTGTAGATTAGTCATGATTACATGCTGCATATTTTCTGTCTATCCAAGGGGCATGTACATCTGTAAGTAGATACACCCCTGGATGTTTAGCAGTTCACTTTAAAAGTGTTATTATCTGCTTGTAGGCAGGAACAGCATGTTATACGTGCTTGCAAATTTATTGCTTAATTGCATATTTTAAAGTGTATGTTTGAAAAAAACATGAGCATGGGTGCGTTTTAGGGAGTTGTATCTCCAATATAGTGCATATGTGCTTGATATCCTGCAGGTCTGAGTATGGGACCAACTGCAGTTGAGCAGGTGCTTGCTTACAAACTAGCTAAAACGCACGACGGCTGGAAACGCACAGTTGCTGGAGCACGCAATTGCTAAAATGCACAGTTGCTAAAACGCACAGATGCTGAAACACACAGTTGCTAAAAACACACAGATGCTGAAGCGCACAGTTGCTAGAAAGGCACAGTTGCTAAAACTCACAGATGCTGAAATGCACAGTTGCTAAAAATGCACAGTTGCTAAAATGCACAGATGCTGAAACGCACAGTTGCTAAAAACGCACAGTTGCTAAAACGCACAGATGCTGAAAAGCACAGTTGCTGAAACGCACAGATGCTGAATTTAACTGTTTTTACCTGTTCACATGTTTGCATGAAAATACATGATCATGGGTGTACAAAATGCATGTTTAGACATGTTTGTGTAAAAAAAACCCAAAAAAAAATGTTTATTGTCGATCACATAAAGACGTGTGATCGCATAAGGTGACAGGATCACTTAAGGATACATGGTCACATAAAGATGCATGTTTATGTTTGTATAGATGTACATGGGTTTTTTACATAGTCATATTAAAATGCTTGATCACATAAAGATGCTTAGTCGCATAAAGATGCTTGACCGCAAAAAGGATGCTTGATCGCTCAAGGATGCGTGATTGCACAAGGATGCTTGATTGCACAAGGGTACTTGATCGCACAAGGGTGCTTGGTTGCACAGAAAGGCTTGATCGCGCAGAGAGGCTTGATCACATAAAGATGCTGGATCGCATAAGGATGCATGATCGCCTAAAGTTGCATGATCCCCTAAAGATGCATGGTTGCATAATGTTTACTTAAATATACATGTTTCCTCATGATCGCAGAGGAATACATGTCTGCATAGATACGTGTTGCGTAATGTTGCATTACATGTTTCATAAACGCATGCTTGCTTTGCAAAGATGCTTGTTCCATGGCACACGTGCTACATGAATGCGTGTGTACAGCGCACACTTTTAATATTTTGCCTATAAGCATATTTGTATGAACTCATGCTTCCATGAACGCACGCATGCTGCATACATTAAAGCTATATACGTATGTTGGAACTATTTACCTATGTGTTTATTTGCATAGGACTACAGAAGTGCCTGAGGGCAGAAGCCTACAAAACAAAGTCCCAAGGCCTCCTTATGAAGGGGCGCCCCTGCTCGATCGAGGTGGGGAGGGGAGACTTCTGTGGTTTTCAGGGGCTTGGCAAGAAGAGATCCTTGACTGATGGGTCATCTCTGTGGTGGCCCTAGGCTACTCCCCAAAGACCCAATGAAAAGAAGGTCTTTATTTTTGGCGCTAGGGTGTAATCATAGAGACCCCCTCAGAAGAACAGGGTATGTGGTTTTATTCAAATCTCTTCACGGTACCAAAACCGATTGGAGATGTCAAGACCCATTTCGATCTCAAAGATCTGAATCGGTTCCTAAACATCCACTCCTTTCGCATGGAGTCAATCCGGTCAGTTGTTTCCACCTTGCGGGGAGGAAAATTTCTAGCGTTAATAGACATCAAAGATGCATATCTGCATGTGCCAATTTTTCCCGCTCACCAGAATTTTCTGTGTCTTGCGGTAAGGCACCACCACTTTCAGCTCGTGGCCTTACTCTTCGGGTTATCCACCACTCCACGGGTATTTACGTTGGCCCCGGTACTAGCAAGACTAAGGGGCCAGGGTATAGCAGTAATGGCATACCTAGACAACCTGCTGTTGGTAGATCAGTCAGTGGCATGGTTAAACCAAAGGGTGTCCAGTACGGTCAGGGTTCTGGAACACCTGGGTTGGATTCTCAACCTGGAGAAATCATCCTTACGACCAGTAAAGAGACTGGAGTATTTAGGCCTGGTCATAGATACAGCCCAGGAAAGAGTGTTTTTGCCCCAGGAAAAAGTCAGCGCTATAAGAGAGCTGGTCCAGGTGGTCAGGGCAAGGAAGGGTCCTTCCATTCGCCTTTGCATGAGGTTACTATTGAAGATGGTGGCTTCATTCGAAGCAGTTCCCTATGCCTAGTTTCATTCAAGACTGTTGCAATACAGTATTCTGTCTGCTTGGAACAAGAAGACCCAAGCTTTGGATTATCCAATGAATCTGGCCCCAAAGGTGCGCCAGAGTCTCAGTTGGTGGTTGATAGCCAGGAGTTTACAGAAAGGGAAATCCTTAATTCCGGTTACCTGGAAGGTAGTAACGACGGATGCCAGCCTATGGGGCTGGGGAGCAGTCCTAGAAGAGACCACTGTCCAAGGGAAGTGGTCAGAGTCCGAGAAGACCTTGCCCATCAACATCCTAAAGATTTGGGCAGTATGTCTGGCTCTAATGGCCTGGACGTTCAGGTTACGGAATTGTCCCGTCAGAATACAGTCTGACAATGCCACAGCAGTGGCCTATATCAATCACCAAGGGGGCACCAGAAGTCACGCAGCCCAGAGGGAGGTGAACCATATTCTGACTTGGGCAGAGAAACATGTTCCTTGCCTATCCGCAGTCTTCATCCCAGGTGTGGAGAATTGTCAGGCGGATTTCTTGAGCCACCAACGGTTGTTCCCGGGAGAATGGTCTCTACATCCCGTTGTCATTCTGGCCATAGGCCAAAGATGGGGTACCCCAGACATAGATCTGTTGGCATCCAGATTCAACAAGAAGTTGGATAGCTTTGTGTCGAGAACAAGGGATCCACTCGCGCTCGGGACAGATGCGAAAGTGTCCCTGTGGGATCAGTTTTCACTGATTTATGCATTCCCCCAGTTCAGCTGCTACCGCGGGTTCATTCGCAGGATCAAGGAAGAAGGGAAGCCAGTAATCCTAGTAGCTCCTGCGTGGCCCAGGAGATCCTGGTATGCAGAGATCATGAGGATGGCTGTAGGGGATTCATGGACTCTTTCATCTCGTCCAGACCTGCTGTCACAAGGGCCGGTATTCCATCCTGCCTTACAGTCGCTAATTTAACAGTTTCGCTGTTAAAGCCCACATCCTAAAGAGTCAAGGGCTTTCAGGTTCAGTGATTACCACCCTGATTAATCCTAGAATGCCGGCCTCTATGACCATTTATTATAGGGTCTGGAGGGCCTATGTCTCCTGGTGTGAAACCAAGGGTTTGAAAGTATGTCATAGGTAGAATTCTTGCCTTTCTACAGTTGGGGGTAGAAATTAAGCTGGCCTTGAGTACGATCAAGGGTCAGATCTCGGCCTTGGCAGTATTTTTCCAAAGGCCGCTTGCTTCGCATTCTTTGGTCCGGGCCTTTATACAAGGGGTAACTCAGATACATCTGCCAGTTAAGTCACCCTTGTGCCCATGGGATTTGAATCTAGTTCTGTCGGTTTTGCAAAGACAGCACTTTGAGCCGATACGCAATATTCCTTTGCTTCTTTTGACAAGGAAGTTAGTGTTTTTAATTGCGGTAACCTCCGCAAGAAGAGTGTCAGAATTGGCTGCTTTGGTGTAAAGAGCCATACTTAATTATTCATAAAGACAAGGTGATGTTGCGTCCTTACCCAACCTTTTTGCCTAAGGTAGTGTCAGGTTTTCATCTGTCCCAGGATGTTTCCCTACCTTTCTTTTTTCCAGAACCTCGTTCTGCAGAAGAAAGATTGTTACATTCTCTCGATGTAGTGAGAGCAGTCAAGGCCTATCTGAAGGCGACAGCCAGGATACGGAAAACTGATGTTTTGTTTATACTGCCAGAAGGCCTCATAAAGGGCCAGGCAGCATCGAAATCATCTATTGCTAAGTGGATTCGTCAGGTGATTAGTCAGGCTTATAGTCTGAAGAAAAGGGTTCCGGTGAAAGCGCTCTCTACCAGGGCAGTCAGTGCTTCACCAAGCCTCTGTGGCTCAGATTTGCAAGGCCGCTACTTGTTCGTCAGTGCATACATTCACAAAATTCTATCAGATGGATGTAAGATGGCAGGAGCGCAGTGTGCTGCGAGCAGCAGTATAGGTCCTCACGCCTGGCGCCGGCCGTTTTGCTTTGTGTCTCCCTCTCCTCAGATGGCATTACTTTGGGACATCCCACATAGTTATGACTATGGTGCTCTGTGTCCCGTAATGTACGAAAAAGAAAATAGGATTTTTATAACATCTTACCTCTAAAATCCTTTTCTTGGAGTACATCACGGGACACAGAGTTCCCACCCCTCTTATTGGGATATATATTGCTTTGCTACAAAAACTGAGGTACTCCCAGTATGGGAGGGGTTATATAGGGAGGGGGACTTCCTGTCTTTTGAGTGTACCAGTGTCCATTCACCTATAGGTGGCGTATAACCCACATAGTTATGACTATAGTGCTCTGTGTCCCGTGATGTACTCCAAGAAAGGGATTTTACAGGTAAGCTGTTATAAAAATCCTATTTTCTCTAGTCATCTTCCAGGACGGCACACCTGAGAGATGACTGGTCCACCTGACAGGAAACACAATCAACACATGAGGTTAAAAGGCCCCTCCCTTCCCCTGCACCTCAGTTCTTGATTGTGTTTCCCGGCAGCGAAACGTTTGTTATTTTTGTCAGACCTGAAGTCGGTAGCGGATGGTCTCCCCCCTGAGAGCTGGACGCCAAGGCCGGGGAGGGTTGCGGGTCCAGCCAGGGATCAGTCCCTTCTCAGGGGGGGTTCCCAATGACCGGTGGTATTCCCCGGTAAAGAGCCTCCCGGGCACAGGGGCGTTTCCCGGATCTCTTGTGGGTACATGCCTCCCCACCTACCTTCCACCCAGTCTAGGGTACTTGGGGGATGAAGGAACCGGAGGGTCTGCAGGAGTCCAGGCCGCTGGAGGAGGAAGGCTGTCATTTTCCTGACAGTGCAGCTCCATAGGGAATGCTGGAAACACTCCTAGGCAGGAGTGAGCATTCGTCGGGTGGAGCAAGATGGCGCCTCTTCCGGTTCCGGGCGACATCACTTCCGGTTTCCGGTCCACGCCAAAATGGCGGATCCGGACACTAGAGGCCAAAATGGGACTACCTCTGGCGGCGGGACTCCAGCAAAATGGCACCGATCGGCGTCCTGGCCATAAAAATCCGGTGGAGCCAGGCGGAGGTCCCACAGGCCCCTTTCACCGCCTGGAGTCTCACAGCAGAGCTCCTAGGAAGTAGGAACCAGCTAAGACCAGGAATGGAGCGAGAGGACACAGCAGTGGCTGCATCCCAGGAGGGGACCACGAGTGGTGAGTCTTTCCTCTATTATTCACAAGGGGTTGGTTAAGGGAGGTCTTACCCACACCCCTTGGGGGGGGGGCAGGAGAAAGTACAGCTTGCTAAAAAACTAGTGCTGTCTTTTCTTTTTGTCTCCTTAGAACCCAGTGGATCTGCTCAAGGGGCCCACAAGGTTAAAAGCAAAAGTACCCCTCCCCCTAGAACAAAAAGGTGTGGGAATTGCAATGAAAAGCTCCCACTTGATCACGCAAAGCCTTTTTGTTACAGGTGCATACATAAATTGTCGGGTAAGGAAACCTCACAGGTGTTGAGGGACTTCCTTACAGTACAGGCAGAGATGCTGACTACGTTACAATCCCTTAAGACAGTTATTGCATCTAAGGAAGAGCATAGCACTAGCTCAGAATTGGGACTGTCACCTAGCATATGCTTTCCCTACACTAGCTTTGATTCCTCGGGTTCTACAGAGGCTGGCCAACTCGGAGTGCAAGCTGATTCTGATAGCCCCTTGGTGGCCCAAGAGGACTTGGTTTGCTACTCTGAAGAAATGGTCGGTGGCCCCTCCTTTTCCTCTCCCAACCAGGCAGGATCTTCTTCTGCAGGGGCCAGTCGTTCACCCCAACCCAGGATTCTTCAGGTTGACGGCATGGCTCTTGAGAGGGAGATTCTCAGAGGCAAAGGATGCTCCGATAAAGTGATTGAGACCCTCCTAGGTAGTCGAAAACCAGTCACTAGGAGGATATATTCAAAGGTTTGGAATACCTTTTCTCACTGGTGTCAAGATAGAGAAGTGTCTAGTCCTTCGGTACCAGTGATACTAGAATTTTTACAGGCAGGGGTGGACAAAGGAATTGCCACAAATACCCTGAAGGTACAGATAGCTGCTCTATCCGTATTTTTGGACCAGAGGCTCACGTTAGAGCCTCTGATTAGGAGGTTCCTAGTAGCTAGGGAGAGGTTAACCCCCATAAAGGTTAAAAGATTCCCCCCTTGGAATCTAACATTGGTCTTGGAAGCGTTGATGAAAGCGCCTTTCGAACCAGCTCAGGAGATCTCCATTAAATTTTTGACGCTTAAGTTAGCCTTTTTACTGGCCATCACAACAGCCAGAAGAGTAAGTGACCTGCAGGCCTTGTCAAGTAAAGAGCCTTTTCTGTTGATTCTGGAAGATAGAGTGGTGCTGAAGCAAGACCCACTTTTTCTTCCCAAAGTCGCATCACAGTTTCATAGGTCGCAGGAGATCATTTTGCCTTCCTTTTGTGAAAACCCAAAGAACAAAGGAGAGGAAAAATTTCAGTTTTTAGATGTCAGGAGATGTTTGCTGACATACTTGGACAGAGTGAAGGACTTCAGGAAGTCGACTCACCTTTTTAGTTTTATTTAGCGGCCCTAGGAAGGGAGGGCAGGCTTCTAAATCTACAGTGGCTAGGTGGATTAGGCAGACCATAGGTATGGCTTATGAGCAGTCAGGTTCCCCAGTACCAGGTAACATTAAAGCTCATTCAACAAGATCTTTGGCGGCCTCTTGGGCAGAAAAAGCAGGGGCCTCAATCGAACAGATCTGCCGAGCAGCCACATGGGTGAAGCAGGACACCTTCTTAAAGCACTATAGAGTGGAACTACTATCGCCTCAGGATCTGACGTTTGGAAGGAAGGTCTTACAAGCGGTGGTCCCACCCTAAGGTAGGCCTTGAACTTCTTGTCCATCCTCTCAGGTGTGCCGTCCTGGAAGATGACTAGAGAAAATTGACAGTTACTTACCGTTAACTGCTTTTCTAGGATATCTTCCAGGACGGCAGGCCTACTTCCCACCCCTGGTTTGATGTAAGTACTACGGGTAGAGTTTCCCTCTGGCACCCGGATAACCTATTACTTTGGTAGAACTGAGGTGCAGGGGAAGGGAGGGGCCTTTTAACCTCATGTGTTGATTGTGTTTCCTGTCAGGTGGACCAGTCATCTCTCAGGTGTGCCGTCCTGGAAGATATCCTAGAAAAGCAGTTAACGGTAAGTAACTGTCAATTTTTTGCTATCTCTTTTTCTCTTTCTTGTGTTTTTCTTTCTCTTCCTTTATCTTTTTCATCCTAGACATTCCACAACACTGGCACTTATGTTAATATTTGTGATGGTGGGTTCCATTAACTTTTTAGTTATACTTTGTACACATTTTACATTATATTCCCATTAATTAACAGAACCATTATCACTATTCCTCACCAGTGGGGACACATTTATTTTATGGGGACTTTTCTGTTCCCCATGGCCTTCCCTCGTTGAGCTCCTTCCCCAGCTTCCGGACCTGACTCATTTGGCGGCCTGCGGCTGCGGACCTCATGGGGTTCACACTCCACTGGCATGTGAGTATCCATTTGGGATGAGTGGTCATCTCTCTTCCCCCATATGTAAACCCTCCCTTCAACAATGCACATAGAACTTCATTGATTGATTTATATTCATTTAAAATTCTCTTTTAGACATTTGGTGCTAACTGCCCCTGAGGAGTGTTTTGATACACGAAACGCGTCTAAATTATGATATGCACCTAACTATCAACTCCTTTTTTAGCTTTCATACATAAGAATGAAGTCCTGTGATTATGTGCATTCTAGATTGGTTTCATCACCCACTGAGGATCATTCGCCCTGCACCACTTGGGGGCCTTTACTCTGTTCACAATGTATCAATCATGGTGTTTATACTATGTGACTTTTATTCCATACTTGGGTATTTATCATGTTATTATGTTACCTTTACCAATAACATGATTTTGTATAATGGTGACTGATCCTTTGGCCTCACTTACCCACCTTATTCAAAGTCCCCAATTTTTTTTTTTTCCATGTATGCATACGGGTGGAGACTTCTGTCTCATTCAAAGTCCCAAACCCTTTCTTATAGCCGTAGAGATGTTTTTTTTTTTCCATTGCTACTAAACACGTTTCTGGGGTCACATGGCACTGATTCAGAAAGTTGGGGGTGTGTCAGGTGTATTGGGAGTGGCACACAGTCAGGTACCCTACACAGGTGTAGTGGGAGTGGCACACAGTCAGGTACCCTACACAGGTGTAGTGGGAGTGGCACACAGTCAGGTACCCTACACAGGTGTATTGGGAGTGGCACACAGTCAGGTACCCTACACAGGTGTAGTGGGAGTGGCACACAGTCAGGTACCCTACACAGGTGTAGTGGGAGTGGCACACAGTCAGGTACCCTACACAGGTGTATTGGGAGTGGCACACAGTCAGGTACCCTACACAGGTGTATTGGGAGTGGCACACAGTCAGGTACCCTACACAGGTGTAGTGGGAGTGGCACACAGTCAGGTACCCTACACAGGTGCAGTGGGAGTGGCACACAGTCAGGTACCCTACACAGGTGTATTGGGAGTGGCACACAGTCAGGTACCCTACACAGGTGTAGTGGGAGTGGCACACAGTCAGGTACCCTACACAGGTGCAGTGGGAGTGGCACACAGTCAGGTACCCTACACAGGTGTATTGGGAGTGGCACACAGTCAGGTACCCTACACAGGTGTATTGGGAGTGGCACACAGTCAGGTGCTCTTCCAGTGTAGTGGTATGGCACGCTGCAAGGTAGGTGTGGTTTTTCAGTCAGGTGCTCTGTAGTACAGGTAGGTCTGGTGTGGGGTCAGGGGCTCTGAAGTACAGGTAGGTCTTTTTTGTAGTCAGGTGTTCTGTAGTACAGGTAGGTGTGGTTTACGGCCAGGTGCTCTGTAGTACAGGTAGATCTGGCTTGTAGTCATGTGCTCTGTATTACAGGTAGGAGTGGTTTGCAGTCAGGTGATCTGTAGTACAGGTAGGTCTGGTTTGCAGTCAGGTGCTCTGTAGTACAGGTAGGAGTGACTTGTAGTCATGTGCTCTGTAGTACAGGTAGGAGTGGTTTGCAGTCAGGTGCTTTGTTGTACAGGTAGGTCTGGCTTGTAGTCATGTGCTCTGTAGTACAGGTAGGAGTGGTTTACGGCCAGGTGCTCTGTAGTACAGGTAGATCTGGCTTGTAGTTATAAGAGTGCTCTGTAGTACAGGAAGGTATGGTTTGCAGTCGGGTGATCTGTAGTACAGGTAAGTCTGGTTTGCAGCCAAATGCTTTATGGTACAAGTAGGTCTGGTTTGCAGTCAAGTGTTCTGTAGTACAGATAGGTATGGTATGTGGTCGGGTGCTTTGTAATATAGGTAGATTTGGCTTGTAGTCATGTGCTCTGTAGTACGGGAATGAGTGGTTTGCAGTCAGGTGTCCTGTAATATTAGCAGAACTGGTTTGTGGTCAGGTGATGTGTAGGACAGGTAGGTCTGGCTTGCGGTCAGGTGATGTGTAGGACAGGTAGGTATGACTTGCGGTCAGGTGATGTGTAGGACAGGTAGGTCTGACTTGCGGTCAGGTGATGTGTAGGACAGGTAGGTATGGTTTGCGGTCAGGTGATGTGTAGGACAGGTAGGTCTGACTTGCAGTCAGGTGATGTGTAGGACAGGTAGGTGTGGTTTGCGGTCAGGTGATGTGTAGGACAGGTAGGTGTGGTTTGCGGTCAGGTGATGTGTAGGACATGTAGGTGTGGTTTGCGGTCAGGTGATGTGTAGGACAGGTAGGTGTGGTTTGCGGTCAGGTGATGTGTAGGACAGGTAGGTGTGGTTTGCGGTCAGGTGATGTGTAGGACAGGTAGGTGTGGTTTGCGGTCAGGTGATGTGTAGGACAGGTAGGTGTGGTTTGCGGTCAGGTGATGTGTAGGACAGGTAGGTGTGGTTTGCGGTCAGGTGATGTGTAAGACAGGTAGGTGTGGTTTGTGGTCAGGTGCTCTGTAGTACAGGTAGGTCTGGCTTGTGGTCAGGTGATGTGTAGGACAGGTAGGTGTGGTTTGTGGTCAGGTTCTCTGTAGGACAGGTAGGTGTGGTTTGCGGTCAGGTGATGTGTAGGACAGGTAGCTGTGGTTTGCGGTCAGGTGCTCTGTAGGACAGGTAGGTGTGGTTTGCGGTCAGGTGATGTGTAGGACAGGTAGGTGTGGTTTGCGGTCAGGTGATGTGTAGGACAGGTAGGTGTGGTTTGCGATCAGGTGATGTGTACGACAGGTAGGTGTGGTTTGTGATCAGGTTCTTTGTAGTACAGGTAGGTCTGGCTTGCGGTCAGGTGATGTGTAGGACAGGTAGGTGTGGTTTGTGGTAATGACACTGTAGCCCTGAATTGTAGTGGGGCCAGTACTCAGGTATGTGTGTATGATGAGTCCCCAGCTGGGATTAATTAATGCTCTGCAGACATTCCTCAGTTTGCCATCATCCATAACTCAGCAGTGGTGGGTTTTCTGAGCAGGTAAGTCTTTGTTCTCTGATATATTCTGTTTATACAACTATTTTGATGTATTTAGACAGAAATCTGAATTGTGCTGTTGTCCCTGGGTAGCCTGCAGAGCTCTGCCATTCACCAGGACAGGCTGGGAAACATGCACTGTGTGTGATCTCTGCACGGTGTATTACAAAATGTATCTGAAAGACGGTTCAAATAAAATGTGCGGACTAGGGTGTCATAAACGGTGATGGTAGGTGGTGGCTGATGGCAGGGGGGGGAGAGATGGTAGGCAGTGGCTGATGGCAGGGGGTGGCTGATGGCAGGGGGGGGGGTGGAGGGGGAGAGATGGCAGGGGGTGGAGGGGGAAGAGATGGCAGGAGGTGGCTGATGGCAGGGGGGGGGTGGAGGGGGAAGAGATGGTAGGGGGTGGCTGATGGCAAGGGGGGGTGGAGGGGGAAGAGATGGTAGGGGGTGGCTGATGGCAGGGGGGGGGTGGAGGGGGAGAGATGGTAGGCGGTGGCTGATGGCAGGGGGGGGGGGAGATGGTAGGCGGTGGCTGAAGGGGGGGGTTAGATGGTAGGCAGTGGCTGATGGCAGGGGGGGTGGGAGAGAGATGGTAGGCAGTGGCTGATGGTGGGGGGGGGGGCAGATGATATCGGTGGCTGATCTGATGGTAGGCGGTGGCTGATGGCAGGGGGAGATGGTGGATGATGGTAGGCGATGGGTGATTGGTGGGGGAGGCTTTGAGGGAGATGGTAGGCGATGGGTGATGGGGGGGAGATGGTAGGCAGTGGGCGATGTTAGGGGATGGCTGATGGTAGGGGGAGCTGGTGGGTGATGGTGGGTGGAGGTGATGGTAGGGGGAGCTGGTGGGTAATGGAGGGGGGGAGGTAATGGTAGGGGGAGCTGGTGGGTGATGGAGGGGGGGAGGTGATGGTAGGGGGAGCTGGTGGGTGATGGAGGAGGGGGGGAGGTGATGGTAGGGGGAGCGGGTGGGTAATGGAGGGGGGGAGGTAATGGTAGGGGGAGCTGGTGGGTGATGGAGGGGGGGAGGTGATGGTAGGGGGAGCTGGTGGGTGATGGAGGAGGGGGGGAGGTGATGGTAGGGGAGCTGGTGGGTGATGGAGGGGGGGGGGGAGGTGATGGTAGGGGGAGCTGGTGGGTGATGGAGGGGGGGGAGGTAATGGTAGGGGGAGCTGGTGGGTGATGGAGGGGGGGGGAGGTAATGGTAGGGGGAGCTGGTGGGTGATGGAGGGGGGGGGGGAGGTGATGGTAGGGGGAGCTGGTGGGTGATGGAGGGGGGGGGGAGGTGATGGTAGGGGGAGCTGGTGGGTGATGGAGGGGGGGGAGGTGATGGTAGGGGGAGCTGGTGGGTGATGGAGGGGGGGGGGAGGTGATGGTAGGGGGAGCTGGTGGGTGATGGAGGGGGGGGGAGGTGATGGTAGGGGGAGCTGGTGGGTGATGGAGGGGGGGGGGAGGTGATGGTAGGGGGAGCTGGTGGGTGATGGAGGGGGGGGGGAGGTGATGGTAGGGGGAGCTGGTGGGTGATGGAGGGGGGGGGGGTGATGGTAGGGGGAGCTGGTGGGTGATGGAGGGGGGGGGGGAGGTGATGGTAGGGGGAGCTGGTGGGGTGATGGAGGGGGGGGGAGGTGATGGTAGGGGGAGCTGGTGGGTGATGGTAGGGGGAGCTGGTGGCTGATGGTGGGGGTGGGGTGATGGTAGGGGGAGCTGGTGGCTGATGGTGGGGGGGGGGTGATGGTAGGGGGAGCTGGTGGCTGTTGGTGGGGGGGGGGAGGTGATGGTAGGGGAGCTGGTGGGTGATGGAGGGGGGGGAGGTGATGGTAGGGGAGCTGGTGGGTGATGGAGGGGGGGGAGGTGATGGTAGGGGGAGCTGGTGGGTGATGGGAGGGGGGGGAGGTGATGGTAGGGGGAGCTGGTGGGTGATGGTAGGGGAGCTGGTGGCTGATGGTGGGGGGGGGGTGATGGTAGGGGGAGCTGGTGGCTGTTGGTGGGGGGGGTGATGGTAGGGGGAGCTGGTGGCTGTTGGTGGGGGGGGTGATGGTAGGGGGAGCTGGTGGCTGATGGTGGGGGGGGGTGATGGTAGGGGGAGCTGGTGGGGGGGTGATGGTAGGGGGAGCTGGTGGGTAATGGTAGGGGGAGCTGGTGGGTAATGGTAGGGGGAGCTGGTGGGTAATGGTAGGGGGGGGTAATGGTAGGGGGAGGTGATGGTGGGTGATGGTGGGGGGAGGTGATGGTAGGGGGAGCTGGTGGGTGATGGTAGGGGGGGTGATGGTAGGGGGAGCTGGTGGGTGATGGTAGGGTGAGCTGGTGGGTGATGGTAGGGGGGGGGTGATGGTAGGGGGAGCTGGTGGCTGTTGGTGGGGGGGGGGGGTGATGGTAGGGGGAGCTGGTGGCTGTTGGTGGGGGGGGGGTGATGGTAGGGGGAGCTGGTGGCTGATGGTGGGGGGGGGTGATGGTAGGGGGAGCTGGTGGGGGGGTGATGGTAGGGGGAGCTGGTGGGTAATGGTAGGGGGAGCTGGGTGGGTAATGGTAGGGGGAGCTGGTGGGTAATGGTAGGGGGGTAATGGTAGGGGGAGGTGATGAGGGTGATGGTGGGGGGGAGGTGATGGTAGGGGGAGGTGATGGTGGGTGATGGTAGGGGGAGCTGGTGGG
This sequence comes from Rana muscosa, assembly GCA_029206835.1. Lineage (NCBI taxonomy): Eukaryota > Metazoa > Chordata > Amphibia > Anura > Ranidae > Rana > Rana muscosa. The sequence continues at coordinate 204,051,451 of CM055119.1, read as the reverse complement.
TGATGGTAGGGGGGGTGATGGTAGGGGGAGCTGGTGGGTGATGGTAGGGGGGGGAGGTGGTGGTAGGGGAGCTGGTGGTGATGGTAGGGGGGGTGATGGTAGGGGGGGGGGAGGTGGTGGTAGGGGGAGCTGGTGGGTGATGGTAGGGGGAGCTGGTGGGTAATGGTAGGGGGAGCTGGTGGGTAATGGTAGGGGGAGGTGATGGTAGGGGGAGCTGGTGGGTGATGGTAGGGGGGGTAATGGTAGGGGGAGGTGATGGTGGGTGATGGGTGGGGGGAGGTGATGGTAGGGGGAGCTGGTGGGTGATGGTAGGGGGGGTGATGGTAGGGGGAGCTGGTGGGTGATGGTGGGGGGGGAGGTGGTGGTAGGGGGAGCTGGTGGGTGATGGTAGGGGGGGTGATGGTAGTGGGGGGGGAGGTGGTGGTAGGGGAGCTGGTGGGTGATGGTAGGGGGGGGTGATGGTAGGGGGAGCTGGTGGGTGATGGTCGGGAGAGGTGATAGGTTGCTGTCATTTCTATTCTAATCAGGTAGTGGTCAGAGTTGGTGATCTGCTCTTGGTAATGTGTATAACTCTAGTACTGGATGGGGTACGGCATGTTTGGGGCTTCCATGTCTCCTTTGTGTATTTTTATTTATTTTCTTTTAAAGGTGGACTTGGCCTTTAGATTCCATTCACACTTGTGCGACTTCAAAATTGTGCGAATTCCATTGCGACTTTGGCTTTGACCGATGTGCTCTACAAAGTTGCACGTGAGTCGCATGCATATCCTGCAGGTGCAACTTTGATGCGGCTTTTGTGCTACCAAAGCGTCAAAATGCAATCTGAAAAAACACCCGACGCTCCACAACCGAAAAGGCTCTGGAGCTACTTCGGGGGTGTTTGTTGCTTGTAGGGCAGGCCACTCAGGTGAATGGGGTGCAATGTGCATTAACGTATGAGAGACGCACAAAAAACTGTGCGTGGGAATGCATGTTCCTGCTGCATTTTAGGTGTGAATGGGGCCTTAGAGTTTCTGCAACACAAACCTCTCTCTTTGTTTCCGTCAACCAAAATTAAGGATTCATTCTGTAATCGCTACAAAATTACTTGTGTGCCTTTTTTTGGGCTTTTTTAATATCTACAGAACCGAAGCAGGCAAGGCAAGATTTTGTAAACCATTTTTTTTTTTTTAAATGTATATATATATATTTTTTTTTTTTATCTTCCATTGACAGCTGGATTTTCTCTCCTACAATCTCGCGCTAGTCGTCTCTCGGTTATCAGTCACCCTGCATTGCTCCGCAATGATGGCCCTGAAAACCTTCACTCAAGGAGAAATAATTCTGACGTTTCACTTATTCTATGCCTAATAAAGTGCTTCAAGATGGCAATCATTATCCAAACAATTATCCAACTGGATGGTCGGAACATTATCTGAACTGCTCATCCGCCCCTAATGGAAGCTCCTGGCGGAGAGTTGCGACGTGTTGCCTGATCGTGTCACTAATGGACATAATGCCTCGAAATCCCGGCGTACGGAAGCAAATCGGGATACCATTGTATCTTAAATTAGCCTTTTTTTTTTTGCGTTGCGTTGCGTTGTGCTTATTTTCAGCCGCGAGCTCAGATCGGTTTGGTTAAACGTCAGCCGCTGCCCAAGGCTGATATAAGCGTTTACCGCCGAGGAGCATTGCAGACCCTGTTCACCTTTTAATTGTGTTTTGTAGAATAATAATAAATATAACTTGCAGCCTACAGACGTAATTTGTGTGCTTTTCATCATTAAAATTCTCTCGGCAGATCGAAAAAAAAAAAAAAAAGTTGGTTAATCGGAAGGTAGCCAGTCAGGTAATGATTTGAATTGTGTGACTTTCTGGATTGAAAAGACTGAATAAGCCGCATTGATTGTGCCATATAACGAGCGGATGATCGCTATTATGTCTAGGAGCAGATAACACAGTCTATGGAAAGAGATATTAATTACTGGAGGCTCTGCAAACACGGCTATGAGAGGAGAGACCGAAAGGAGACTGGAGACTGGGGGTTCTTTTCCTTGAATTGTGTTTCACTAAAACATTGATTATTTCTATATTCTGTAATATTTTTATCCTGTAAGCTCCTGGTGTCCATCCTGCGGTCCACAGGCCTGGTCTGTCTGCTGTACCCATTATGAGGGGTTCCCACCATCCCTGTGCTGGGTTCCCGGGTATGTACACCTGCTGTACCCATTATGAGGGGTTCCCAGTTCTGTACACCTGCTGTGCCCATTATGAGGGGTTCCCACCATCCCTGTGCTGAGATCCCGGGTGTGACAGGAGGGTCACTTTGGACACAGGGTGAGCCAGGAAATAATGGACATTAAGAAATATATCTTGGACTACCTAAAATGGGATCTGTACTATTTATCCACCATATTCCCAAGGATATCTGTAAAGGACTATTTACTTACCCTGAACTCAACAGGTTAATTGGGAGATGTGTTACCTGCCTGTGTGATGTAAATGAATCTAGGATGACGTCTAAGGATCTTTCATTGTGTTAATTAAGTCTGTACATGTGTGTATTGTAAAGTAACAGACAGTCTGGTGAATATAAAGGTCATGCATAGTCATTTAAACATAAAGGGGATTAGAACCTGTTGTCTCCTAGCAGACGTCAAAATAATGTGTATTGGGGCTTGTTATGCTGTGGGTGGAGCTGGACCATTGTTCATTCAGGTTAATGCAGTATTGGATGTGTATAAGAGTTTCAATGTTTTTGGCAATAAAGGCAGTCTATTTTTGGAAAGATACAGAGCGTGTTGTCTCGTTCTTTTGGAAGGATTAATTCCTATGGGAAGTGGTCTTCTGGCTGTGGAGGATCGACAGTGAATTTGTGTCCAGGAGAGGGAAGAGATCTAAACGGCGCCTTACCCCCTTTCGTATTTGGGGTGCCGTTACACCGGGTATGTACACCTGCTGTACCCATTATGAGGGGTTCCCAGTTCTGTACACCTGCTGTGCCCATTATGAGGGGTTCACACCATCCCTGTGCTGAGTTCCAGGGTCTGTACACCTGCTGTGCCCATTATCAGGGGTTCCCACCATCCCTGTGCTGAGTTCCCAGGTCTGTACACCTGCTGTGCCCATTATGAGGGGTTCCCAGTTCTGTACACCCGCTGTGCCCATTATGGGGGGTTCCCACCATCCCTGTGCTGAGTTCCTGGGTCTGTACACCTGCTGTGCCCATTATGAGGGGTTCCCACCATCCCTGTGCTGAGTCCCCAGTCCTGTACACCCTCTGTGCCCATTATGAGGGGTTCCCACCATCCCTGCAGGATTTGTTGTGATAAGCAAAACCGTGAGTTCTTGCTGTGTGAAAATTTAACACAAAATTGGTCCTTGACCTGACCTGGTATTGGCTTCCCACAGTCCTCTGTGTACAGCAGGCTGCACAAGAAGTCAGTAAGTTGTGTTGCAGTCCACATGTGTTGAGCAGTATGCTGATAGGAGGAGAGAGTAGAAAGATGAGCTCATCAGTCTGCAGCTTCTCCGTTCACTATCCAATGGCCGGTTGAGGGAAAACCAAGACCTGCAAGTGTTACTGAACTGCAGCAAAGAAAAAATCGAGTCTTCTGCCCTGCCAGACAGGTCTGAGCTGTGTAAATCTCAGGACTGGATGGACAGCGTGTTGTTTTTAGCCTCAGCTGGGCTCCACCCCACGGCCAGTGATGGGGCCTCTCCTCTCACGTTGCGTGCAAGTTGTGCTTCTTGATAGAAAAAGTTTTTTGTTGTTCTTCAGTTTTCTTGACTTTGCAGTTCAGGTGACGCCTGCATTAAGCTTGTGTTGTCTCTGAAAATTGGTTTTGATGTTGGGGGGGAGGGGGGGGTGGTATTTAATGCATAGTGCAGTACATGCGGAGCGTGTGGCTGGCGGTTTCTGGCGGTGTGAAGTATTGACGTGGACAGTAAAAGATGCTCCTTGTTACAGTTAATGAATCCTCTCGGGGATAATGATGGAAGCCGGACTCTCCGGGTGAAGGTTAACACTCTTCTACATTAGAAGCTAATGCACAAAGCTTAGCGCCGGCTGCAGCAAATGAGAATTGAAATGTAGTTTTCTTCTTTCTTCCCTCGTGTCCTGCGTCTGAGGACATTGCCGAATGTTTATCACATCACCAGCTGTGGGGGTTATGCAACACAAATCTGCTTATTTAAAGGAAAGACACAAGTGACTGGTCATGCAGCAGGACCTGTTGGTTGCTAGGTCACCATCAAATGGATGGCCAGGGATATTCCTTTGGTTGCTAGGATGCCGGTTGCCACCAGCTTCCTAGCATCCAAAAAGCCAGAGTGGGGCTGAATTTATTGCTTTGACTTCAAAGTGATTCTCAGTAATGCACAGCTTGCTGGTTTCTAGGGCACCAGCAGATGAATTGGGCCGGGGATGCATCATTGTGGTTGCTAGGTTGCTGGTGGCCAACGGCATCCTAGCAACCAGAGTCCTGAATGGGGCTCAATTGGTTAGATTGGCTTTCAACTGGTTTACATTGACACTCAGATTGTTGGTTGCTAGAATGCTGGCGGCTGAATGGGGCTGGGGATGCATCATTGGTTGCTAAGATGCCGTGGGCAGCATCCTTGCAACCACAAAGCCTTGAACAGGGCTACATTGCCTTCAAATTGGTTTGCAGTAATACTCAGGACTCTTTGGTTGCTAGGATGCCAGCAGTTGAATGGAGCTGGGGATGCATTATAGGTTGCTAGGACACCATTGGCTGGCAGCATTGCTAGGACACCATTGGCCACCAGCATCAAAGGAACCACAGAGTCCTGACTGGGGCTCAGTTGGTTATATTGGCCTCAGATTGGTTATCAGTAACACTCAGAGATTGTTGGTTGCTAGGATGGATCATTTGTTTTCAGGGGCACCAGTGGCTGTCAGCATCCTAGCAACCAACTAGCCCTAGGCGGGGCTCAGTTGGCTGTATTCAACCAGTAGCTGAATGTGGCTAGGGATGCCTTATTGGTTGCTAGGATGCCAGTGGCTGCTGGCACCCTGGAAATCAAAGAACTCTGATTGGGGCTTCATTGGTTGCAATGACTTTGCATCAGATTGTATTAATGCTCATAGCTCACTTGTTGCTAGTACGCCAACGGCTGAATTGGGCCAGGGATACGTCATTGGTTTCTAGGACACTCCTGGCCAGCTTCCTACTAACAAAAAGCCCTGACATGAGCCTAAATGGTTGCATTGACTTTGAATTGGTTTGCAGAAATGCTCTTCCCTCATTGGTTGCTATGCCGCTGGCAAATGAATGGGGCCGGAGATGCATGATTAGCATCTAGGATGCCGGTGGTGAGTGGAATTTTGGTTTACATTAACATTTAAAATTTGTGGACTCGAAGCTGAAGCTAATGAGGAAATTGTTAGGGGTAGTAGTGTGGTCTCTATGGGAGGCAGAGGCGTAACTAGAACCTTCAAAACCCCAGTGCAAGACACCATGAAGGGCCCCTCTGGCCCCCGATCGGGACCCTTCTTACTGATCCCGGGGGCCCTTTGCTCCCATCATGGGACCCTTTTATTAAGGTCCCGCAGCGGGCCACCTTCCTGCCATCTTGGGGTCCCCCACGGTGGCAGAACACCAGAGCCCAGTTGCAAGTGTGACCTTTGTCATCCGGCTAGTCCTGCCACTTTAGTCAGTAGCGTGTGTGTTTTTTTTTTTTTGTTTTTTTTTACATATTTTTTTTGTAGGACCCATTGGAGGGGTTTTGGTGAAATATCAGGGGTCTAAACAGACCTATGATGTCTCACTTTTGAGACAGAGGAAAGGGATTAAGGACAGATTCATCGGTCCCTTTCTCTGCAGCTTCAGCTGCACAGAATGAATGAACAGGAATAGATATGTACAGAGGCTTCCAATTCATTCATAAACCTGAGGCATAGTAAACTGCAGTGGCGGCTGGTGCTCCAAATTATTAGGGGGGGCGCAAACAAACTGGAAAAAAAAAATCGTCGCCACTGTGCCCCTCCAAATGCAGCCAGTTTGCCGCCTCCCAAATGCAGCCAGTTTGCCCCCCAGCCCTGCACTTACCTTCCTCGGGTCAGCGCCGCCCTCCACGCTCCCTCATGTCTTCTCCCACCCTCGATGTCGCTTCAGCCAATCAGGTTATCGGTAACCAGACCTGATTGGCTGAGATGCGTGTCAGTGTTAACCAAGGACCGCACAGCCCGTGCGTCCCTTGGTTAACTATTTGGAAGCCGATTACAGCCCACAGAAAAGCCTATCGGAGCTGCTGGCTCTGATGGATACTTCCAAGAACCAACCAACTGCTGTTATTGAGATGGCCGGCGCTCACCAGTGGGCCGGCCATCTAAATAGTGGGCGCAACGGCACCGGCGACAATACATACATGCATGCATTGCATGAATGTATGTATTGTTGACGGTGCAGGGAAGAGGGGGGGGGGGTAGCGCTCCTGCACCCACTATGGACGCACCGCCACTGGTAAACTGTTTACTATGCCCCAGCTATGAATGAAAGGTCAAAAAAAAAAAAAAAAACTGATCGGTACTGGCTACTTCCCCGCTCTCCATCCTGACAAAATCCATTGCGGTGGCAGCTGGTCTATAAGGGATTCAGCCCCCCCCCCCTTAATTTCCATGCAGGATGCTGGACTCAGGTTTCTGTGAGGTTGTGGTGTGTGTGTGTGTGTGGAGTTTTTTTTTTTGTTTTTTTTTTGAAGTGCATGATTAGAGCCTGGCTTTAAAAAATGTTGGGCTCAGAGCACTGCTCCCCGAACCCACCCACTTGTGACATTAGTGAATCAATATTCGCTGTCTTCCTGCTTCTCCTCACGGCCAATCAGGACAGGAGGCGAATCTTAAGACCGCATTAACCAGGAGGGGAAGCTGTGAGTGCGGACCTGGCGTGGGTTTTTTTTGCAGGCAAGGTAAGATGGGAGTGGAGTTCCTCTTTCATGATGTAAAAAGATTTAGAGCTGCAATAATTCTGATAACACTGCACTAGGGATGAGCTTCGTGTTCGACTCGAACATCGGCTGTTCGATCGTTCGACGAAGATCGAACGATTTGGGCCGTTCGTGCCAAATTCGAGTGACGCGAACGGCCCACAATGCACTACGCCATTGCAGTGTCATCCAGGCGCTGTGATTGGCCAAGCATGCACTGTGACCCCGCATGCTTGGCCAATCACAGCGCCGGCAGCGAGGAGAGCAATGATTGGCCACAGGCAGGATGCCTGTGGCCAATTATTGCTGAGGGGGTTTAGTACACGCCCCACACTATAAAAGGCGGCCAGCGCGACGGCCTTGTGTAGTGTGTTCCGGAGCAGGGAAAGAGAAGCATAGGCAGGGACAGTGTCATTTTTTTTTTTCCTTTACTAATCCTGGATTCCTTGTGTTTAGGGACAAATAAGGATAGGTAGGGAGAGTGTCAGTGTGTTATTCTGTGCTAAACCTTGTTTGTAGGTACAGAGAGGTACAGTGAGGGAAAGTGTCAGTGTGCTATTCTGTTGTAAACCAATTTTGCTGAACCATATTTGAAATCCTTGAGTTTAGGGACCGAGAAGGACATTCGTGGAAACTATCAGTGTGCTATTCTGTGCTAAATCTTGTTTGTAGGGACAGAGTAGGACAGTGAGTGAAACTGACAGTGTGCTATTCTGTTCTAAACCAATCTTGCTGAACCATATTTGAAATCCTTGAGTTTAGGGACAGAGAAGGACACTCGTGGAAACTATCAGTGTGCTATTCTGTGCTAAATCTTGTTTGTAGGGACAGAGTAGGACAGTGAGGGAAAGTGTCAGTGTGCTATTCTGTTCTAAACCAATTTTGCTGAACCATATTTGAAATCCTTGTGTTTAGGGACAGAGAAGGATAGGCAGGGGACAGTGTCAGTGTCATTGTTGCTAAGCCTCCTGCACAGTATACACCTGAAGGTAGCCCTTATTGCTGTTTTTCCCATCTCCCTGCAGGCCATCCATTAAAATGTCTGGAAGGCAAACAAGGAGAGGCAGACAGTCAGGAGGCAAAAAAAGAGGGCAAGCAGGCTCTGTGTCTGGGGGCAACAGTGCTGGTCGTGGACGCGGTGCATCGCCATCAGCACATGGCCATGGGACACGCTTGTCCTTCTTTTCGGCAGCTGGACATGTTGAGCCACATCATGCCGAAGACTTGGTAGAGTGGATGACCAAGCCCACCTCATCCTCCTCATCCTCTCTCACCCAGGCTCAGGGTACTGGCAAAGCAGCTGCCAAAGCGTCCTCTTCTCTGGTATCATTATCTTCATTAGTCAATCCTTCCCTAGACCCACCATATCCTCCTCCTGAGGAGTCCCCCGAACTGTTTGAGCACAGTGTTGGGTACATGCTCCAGGAGGATGCCCAGCGTTTCGAAGGATCTGATGATGATACCCAGCTAGAGGAAGGCAGTAGCGTGAGAGCAGAGAGAGGGGATGCTCAAGAAGGACACCAATCTGGCAGTCATGCTCCAGCAGCTGCAGCATACTGCCAGATTGGCTCCAGTGATGAGGAGGGAGGGGATGATGAGGTCACTGACTCCACGTGGGTGCCTAATAGGAGAGAGGAGGAGGAGGATGAGGAGGAGGCACATCTCCAACGAGGCAGGATGCCCTTGAGTGGCCAGCGTATGGGCAGCACACCGACGGAATCACACCGCAGAGCTCCGCCTGTGCAGGGCGCTGCCTCTGCCCGTCATTCAAAAAGTTCTTTGGTGTGGGCCTTTTTTGAGGCGAGTGCATCAGATCGCACAGCTGCTGTTTGCAACATATGTCTCAAGCGTATATCGCGTGGCCAAAACATCAGCCGCTTGGGCACCACATGCTTGATCAGACATATGTTGACCTGCCATGCAGCTCGTTGGCAAGCCTACCTTAAAGACCCACACCAAAGAACAAAGCTGACCTCTTCTTGCACCGCATCAGCTGGGATCTCCAACCCCAGTATACCTTCAGTCCTCTCTGAAACCTGCTCTGAGAGGAATGAAGGTGTAGAATTAGGTGTGTCACAGCCAAGTACTTGCGGGCACTCTGCTAGCAGTACACCAACGTCCGATTCTAGCAGGCAAATTTCCCTGCCCCAGCTGCTGGACCGTCGAAAGAAGTTCACTCCCAGCCATCCACATGCCCAGCGGTTGAATGCTAGCTTGGCTAAATTGCTAGCGCTTCAACTGCTGCCTTTTCAGTTGGTAGACTCGGCCCCCTTCCGTGAGTTTGTGCAATGTGCGGTTCCTCAGTGGCAGGTTCCCAAACGCCACTTTTTTGCATGGAAGGCGATTCCGGCTCTCTACAGGCATGTGGAAGGCAATGTCTTGGCCTCGCTGGACAGGGCGGTCAGCGGTAAGGTGCATATTAAAGCTGACTCATGGTCCAGCAGGCATGGACAGGGACGTTACCTTTCTTTCACGGCCCATTGGGTCACTCTTTTGGCAGCTGGGAAGGATGCAGGACAAGGTGCAGTAGTGTTGGAGGTTGTTCCACCGCCATGCCTCCAAAATGCTACTACTGGTTGTGACACACCTCTCTCCTCCACCCCCTCTTCTTCTTCCTCCATGGCCTCTTCCTGTAGTTTGTCCTCGGAACCAGCAGTGCTCCGTAGGCGTTCAAGGGGCTACGCAAGTACGCAGGCAAAAAGATGCCATGCCGTGCTTGCGCTGGTGTGTTTGGGGGACAGGAGCCACACTGGGGCAGAGGTCCTGTCTGCTCTGCAGGGGCAGGCCGAGAGGTGGTTGATGCCACGCCAGCTTAAGCCAGGAATGGTGGTTTGCGACAATGGCACCAACCTCCTCTCCGCCCTCCGACAGGGACAACTGACCCTGTATGGCTCACGTCCTTAACCTGGTGGTGCAGCGGTTCTTGGGCAGGTACCCGGGCTTACAGGATGTCCTGAGGCAGGCCAGGAAAGTCTGTGTGCATTTCCGCAGATCTTATAATGCCAGTGCTCGCCTGGCTGAGCTGCAAAAGGAGTTGAACCTGCCCAAGAACCGCCTTATATGTGACATGCCCACCAGGTGGAACTCAATGTTGGCCATGCTGCAGCGGCTGCACATGCAGCAGAGGGCCATCAATGAGTACCTGTCCGACTACGGCACCAGGACAGGGTCAGGGGAGCTCAGGTTTTTTTCACCACGCCAGTGGGGCATGATCAGGGATGCATGCACTGTCCTGGCACCATTTGAGGAGGCCACGAGGATGGTGAGCAGTGACAGTGCATGCATCAGTGACACTGTACCTCTTGTCCACCTGTTGGAGCACACGCTGCGTGGAATAATGGACAGGGCACTTGAGGCAGAACAGAGGCAGGAAGAGGAGGACTTCCTTGCCTCTCAAGGCCCCCTTTACCCAGACAGTGTTCCTTCTGTCCCACCCATCGCACAGGAAGAGGAGGAGGAGGAGGAGGAGGATTGTGTCAGCATGGAGGTGGAGGCTGGCACTCAGCATCATCAGCAGCAGTCTTTTAGGGATGATTTACAGTCCCAAGAAACCAGTGGACTTGTACGTGGCTGGGAGGAGGTGGCTGCGGATCATGTCGTCCTTAGTGACCCAGAGGACTCCGGACTGAATGCCTCAGCTAACCTACGCTGCATGGCCTCCCTGATCCTGCAAAGTCTGCGGAAGGATCCTCGTATTCTTCGGATCAAGGAGAGGGACCATTACTGGCTGGCCACTCTCCTTGATCCACGGTACAAGGGTAAGGTTGCGGACCTTATCTTACCGTCGCAGAGGGAGCAGAGGATGAGACAACTCCGGGAGGCCTTGCAGAAAGGTCTGTGCAACGCGTTCCCAGAGACTGGGAGGTTACAAACTCCTGGTCCTGGACAACGAGTTGCTGAGGCTTCGGGCAGTCAAAGAAGGAGCGGTGGGGAAGGTGGCCGTCTGACCGATGCGTTCAGACAATTCTTTAGTCCGCAGCCCCAAAGTATGATCGGTTCCAGCAACCATCGCCAGCGTCTGATATACATGGTGCAGGAATACCTAGGGGCAAGGTCAGACTTGGACACCTTCCCCACCGAAAATCCTCTGGCTTACTGGGTCTTGAGGATGGATCACTGGCCAGAGCTTGCACAGTATGCAATTGAGCTACTGGCCTGTCCTGCATCCAGCGTTCTTTCAGAACGCACATTCAGTGCTGCTGGAGGATTTGTCACGGATCACAGGGTGCGCCTGTCCACCGACTCGGTTGATCGACTGACTTTCATCAAGATGAACCAGTCTTGGATCACCACCAGCTACCACAGACCTGATGCTGATATAACAGACTAATTGATTTTAAAATGTCACATCCCTTCAAGACTGATGCTGATGCTGAGTGCCTGTGCTGTTATGTTGACTAGCTATCCTCCTCCTCCTCCTCCTCAATGATCCGATTAATGATGATAGCTTGGAAGATCATTTTGGTTTATGGGTGCCGCCACCAGTGGCTAAGGCCCAATTTTTCAGCCCCTGTTTAACAGGGGCGTGTAATTACAATTTTTGATGCAATACTTTGCAACAGGCCTCATTGCTGTGTTCCAAGTACAGTATCTGTGAGGGGTTGCAGTGTTGTGCCACCAGTGCCTAAGGCCCAATTTTTCAGCCCCTGTTCAACAGGGGCATGCAATTATAATTATTGATCGAATAATTCACAGCAGGGCCCATTGCTGCGCCCACCAAGAGTAACTGTCAGGCCTTACAGTGTTGTGGCACCAGCACCACCATCAAAGGCCCAATTTTTATTACCACTGATCAACAATTATATGTTATTACAATTCCTGATATAATAGTTGACAGCAGGGCGTTCCAGCACCCACCAAGAATAACTGTGAGTGCTTTCAGTGTTGTGCCAACACCAACACCTAAGGGGCCAATTTCTGCAGAGTATATACGGCAGGTCCCTACTTTCAAACATCCAACTTACAAACGACTACTACTTGCAAACGGAAGAAGACAACAGGAAGTGAGAGGAAATCTACCCCTTGGAAGGAAAATTCTCTCCTGTAAGAATTAATATGGGAGAAAGGTGTCTCCTCTCTACTGATGCTTTATCACCAATCCTTGTTTCAATAAAAACACCACATTTCAAAAACAGTTGTCATTGGGACGCAAAGTGAGGTGAAATGTTCTGAACAGGGGCACAGACAGCAAAAAAAATGTGACAGGGGTGATAACCGTTCCCTATGTTTTCCAAAAAGCTAAAAAAAAGGAATTTGGGCTGGAGCTACACTTAAACAATGCAGCTGTTCAAAATTACAAACAGATTCTACATAAGAACAAACCTACAGTCCCTGTCTTGTATGCACCGCCTGTATACGGCTGTTCAGAGTATATAGGGCCTTTTTTATTTTGTGTGCGGGGTTCCCCTTAATATCCATACAAGACCCAAAGGGGCTGGTAATGGGCTGGGGTAGGGGGGGGGGGTGGTCATGGGGTAGCTATGCCATTTTTCCTAAAGATTTTCATCCATATTACCGGGACCAGACATTGCATTAAAGCCGCAAGCAGTTTTAAATGGCTTTTTTTTCCTTTAGAAGTGTCATTTTGTGCAGGGACAGTTCTAAACACGGGAAACACGTGGCACTTCACAGGCATACTTTAGACACCCCCCAGGTACAATATTTAAAGGAATATTTGACTTTTTTTTTCCACTTTATGCATCATTAAAATGACTGCTCCCGAAAAACGTCCGTTTTTAAAACTTCTTTTTGCATTGATACATGTCCCCTGGTGCACAACCCGGGTTCCCAAACTCTGTTTCGGACAATAACATGGATAATAGTCGTTATAATTAGCACTTTAGAATCCGAACGTTCGCATCCATTGTATTTAATAGGGTTCTAATGTTCGTGCGAACTTTCGGTCCGTTCGCGGGTTCTGGTGCGAACCGAACCCGGGGGTGTTCGGCTCATCACTACACTGCACCCAATTAATGTAAAATATCCACTTAAAGTATCCACCCGGGGCAGATTCTATACCTGGCAAAAATAACTGTAAAATGTAAAAACGCCCACAAAAATGTGTAATGTTTTCAAGAATATTGCACAAATTTCACAGCTCCCCATCACAGTGCCCCTTGCAATCTGCCCCCACCCCCCGTCTCTCTAATCACAGTACCCCTTTTACTCTCTGCCTCCCCTACACAGTCCTGTCATAAACAGCTAATACTATTAGCAATGTGTTTAAGTAAGAGATTGCAGGAGATGGTCAGGGACTGCGGACATGATACAAGGGATGGTCAGGGACTGCGGACATGATACAAGGGATGGTCAGGGACTGCGGACATGATACAAGGGATGGTCAGGGACTGCGGACATGATACAAGGGATGGTCAGGGACTGCGGACATGATACAAGGGATGGTCAGGGACTGCGGACATGATACAAGGGATGGTCAGGGACTGCGGACATGATACAAGGGATGGTCAGAGACTGCAGACATGATACAAGGGATGGTCAGAGACTGCAGACATGATACAAGGGATGGTCAGAGACTGCAGACATGATACAAGGGATGGTCAGAGACTGCAGACATGATACAAGGGATGGTCAGAGATTGCCGTTCCAGGCTGCCTCTCACAACACATCACTCTGATCTTACACTGGATTATTGGGTTTCAACTCCCAGGGAAGAGAACACCTGTAGATCCAATTCTGATTTAGAATTTTTGTTTGTGTACATATACATGGTATTTTCCTGCCCCCAACCCAGTCCATGTCATAGATGTTGGTTTTCAAGGTCAGTGTGACGGGGCCCAGGACAAAGCTGCTGAACACTTTGCTGTATCATTTTGTAGCTTACCCAGTACAGGCTCCAGTGTGTAGGAAGGTCAGTTAGCCAAATGGTAGAGCAGCTCAAGCTGTGACTCCTGAGTCCCATCGCTCCATGACATCGCCGCATGCCCCGCCCCCTGTCCAAGCTCCAAGTTCCAAAGTTGGCGTGCCGCTGCTCCACCTGCAGATGCCAGACCAGGAGCCTATATCGGCCCGTCAACCCCGACCCACTGGGCAAGTGCACCCCCCCCAATGTGTGACACCCGGGGCGAACCGCCCCCCACCCCCTCCGTTGGTACGCCACTTGATGGAGTGGCATCAGGACAGTGACAGTAGATATTTTTAGCACTGATCACTGTATTAGTGTCACTGGTTCCCATAAAGTGTCAGATTGTCCACCGCATTGTCACATTCCAGCTACAAGTCGCTGTTTGCCGCCATTATTAATATAAAAAAAGGCTTCCAGTATATTTACCATAGATTGTAGACGCCATAGCTTTTGCGCAAACCAATCAATATATGCTTATTGGGATTTTTTTTTTTTTTTTTTTTTTTTTTTACCAAAACGTAGCAGAGTACAAATTTACCTAAATTTATGAAGAATTTTTTTTGGCTGTGTTTTCTAGCAGAAAGTAAAAAAAATATCGTTGGTCTCTTAAATTTACTCAAATGACCTAAATTCATGTACAGCATTGCATGACTGTGCAATTATCAGTTAAAGTTCCCTTTAGCAAAAAATGGTCTGGTCATGAAGGGGAGTAAATCTTCCGGAGTTCAAGTGGATATCCTGCATTAATCTGTGTTTTGTATATCTGGCCAGAGTTCAGCTTTACATTTTAGGCTCCATATTCCGTGTTTTAATGACTACAACCATTTTTTTTTTTTTTTTTTTTTTTTTTTGGGAGACTTTGGCCAGCCCAGTAAATTATTCCCCCTTTCCTTGTTTGATCCCACATCTTCAGGAGCCGAGGTTCACTTAGAAGAACAGACTTAACCTTCTGACGCTCACCTGAATTCCCCCAGTAGGAACACTCACATTAGAGCTACATAAGGAATAAATGACAGTTCCCAGGATGATTATTGTACATGTCATGAGCACTGAGATAACGGTAACCTGGGATGTAACCCGACGTTGCATCCCGCTCTGAGCTCTGGATTCTCTTTGGGATTTTACGGGGCTTCTGAGTATATCGAAGTCTGAGCAGGTCCTCTGTAGGGAGGTTTCGGTGTCAGCAAAAAACTGAAGTGAGCAAAGACAGTCTCTGAGATAACGAGGCAGAGCGAAGTTTAAATTCATAAACTGATCTACAGACATTTTGCATGAGTTGGATATTTTAGACCTAGCAGAAAACTGGGAGATGATCCCTCTTATCTCCGGTACCTTTTGCTCAACTGTACTAAGGAAGTATGAAGTCTACTGTGGCCTAAAAGCCATTCATACATATTTATTGAATTTTCTCCGTAGTGTGCAACGAAGATCCTGCTCTATGATTGAGAGCACCAACTCCCCAGGTGTGCAGCATTTAGGGACCGGTGGCCACAGAGCCTTCTCAAGCATCCACCAACCCAGCAATTCCTGTCACCTCACTCCCAGTGACATGTCCACAGTCACTAATGGGTATAGGAAGTTACCGTCTCTCTGTAACTACATGCTTGCTTTCTCGCTTGGGGGGCCTCCTCTCTATATAACCTACTTTCCCATGACTCCCAAGGCCAGGTCCCTAGGTATGCGGTGCCGCGGGTCCAGTTCCAGTATGTTGGGAACTGGCCGCAAGTGAAAGTGCCAAGCTCTAATGCCCCTTCACTACCAGAGTAATCGTCATACTATGCCAAGTCACCCATTCCCTGGCTGGTTGGTTGCCTTGAGCAATGACCCATGTACCCTAGTGTTGTGCTAGCCCCATAGAAGCCGCTGATATTTTCCCAGGATCTTCCCTAGTTACAACCCCACAGCTAGGCACACAGTATTTTCTGCAGTCAGGTGCACAAAACTTCTGCCCGTTACTCCAATGACCAGTCTAGGGATTGTAATGCGCGTGTGTGTGTGTGTGTGTGTTTAGGAACTTGGATAGGAGAAGGAATATAGTAGGAAATAGGGATCGACTGATTATTAGTGCGACCGATATTCACTTTTTTAGAAGTATCGGTCAAAAAAATGAAATTCAAGGGGTTTTACTGGGGTGATGCAGCCGCATGCATCACCCCGGTACCGTTCTTTAGAGCGGACGGTCAGCTTTATTGTAATAAGAACCAATGTGGCTCAGCAGCCGCTCGGCTGTTATTACAGGCAGCGGGAGGGGGCGGTCTCCCCCCCCCCCTCCCCCCGCCCGAGCTCTCCTGTCCCACCGGGAGGCCAGAGCAACCAGCTGGCACGTCCGCCGGCTGGCCGATGCTTCGTTCGGGTCTCAGATCTAGTGATCTGGAAGCGATGTCATGACATCACTTCCTGATTACTGGCATCTTAAAGGTGCCAGTTTTAACAAAGTATTCAAAACTGCTGATCTTGACGTTTTTGAATACTTTGAAGTGCAGAGGAGGAGTTTGGGGTCTTATAGACCCCCCCCCCCGATCTCTTAAACAAGAGTACCTCTCACATACCTATTACTGTCACAAGGGATGTTTTACATTTCTTGTGACAGCAATGACAGTTATAAAAAAACAAAAAAAATGTAAAATGACTGTAAATTTTTTTATTTTTGTATGTGGATCTAATGGCTTCAGTGTTTTTTTTGTTTTGTTTTGTTTTTTTTCACACCTTGAACAAGTATAACGATTATGAAGGCTCCTTCACCTATAGGAAATGGTGGAAGGATGGTCAGGTAATGGGTAGTTCTTACTGCCCCCCACCCTGGTTAAATTTATGATATTTATTGGCTGGGCTGTCTTTTGGGTGGGGACTGTGGCAACCTTCAAGTCCATATGAGTGGTGGGAGTAGAAATCTGATGATGCTGCAGTTACTGCGAAGTCTAGATTCGCCCTCCATGTTTTATTTGCTTGTTGTCAAGGCCTTATTGGTGGAGCTATACAGGGCAGTGTACTTATTGACAAAGTGAAATCTTCTTGGTTTTGGCTGCTTGATTTGTTAATAAATATTTACCCAGGCTTCCATACTACTGCATTCCAGGATGACTTGTATGCCTTTCCGTGTCGTGCTCGCCCCCTCCCTTGGACTACAGGAGAGTCAGGATGCCCACTAACACACAGCTCCTTTCTCTATCTGCAATGTAGAGAGCGTCCTGACTGTCCTGTAGTCCAAGGGAGGGGGCGAGCACGACACTCCACACCAGGAAGAAAGCCTCGCATTACTGTGTGGAGTTACAGACAGAAGAACAGAAAGTGAGGATTTCTCAGAAGAATCAAGGACATTTAAAAGCAAAATCGAAGGATGAGGTAAGTGAAGGAGGACTGCACTAAGGTAAAGGAATCTATTTAGGAAAAAAAAAATTGTACCTTTACAACCCCTTTAAGATAAAAAACCTTCTGTGTACAGCAGCTGCCCCAGCACCCCCTAATACTTACTTGCCAGAGCTCTCACCTCTCCTTTCCATTGATGGCTGAAACACAGCATTGGCTGTAGCCAATCATGAGAGAGAGAGAGAGGGGCAGGGCCGAACCAGGGCTCCGTGTCTGGGCACAGGGAGCTGTGACTCGGCTCGGGTGCCCCCTGTTGTGGAAATATTTATAAATGTATTTTGTCAGATGTCCCAGAGTGTCGGTTTTGCTGTAATGCGCTCATGTGAGCGTATTCGCACATACAGACGTTGGCGGAAGACCATTGGCCGCGAAAACCTTTCTGTGGGCGCAGCAGATCTGTTTGCTCTTTTAGGGATGTTCATTTATGCTGCACCAAGAGACTGGCCACTTCTTGGCGACTGCATTAATGACTCCGAGCAAACAGATCTGCGTACATGGGAATTATAGCATAACTATACGAAAATTATGGCCCACTGAGCCACGATAGAGTATGGTTCGCGTCATTGGAAGTAGTTGATTGGTTTGCACATGGTCATGTGCAGAACCATCTTTGTAGTGTTCAAATTGTGAGATATCCTTTGTCTCACAGAAAGCCTGGTTATGCACCTGACCGTTTGCACACGTCACTGCTAGTATTCTATTTGAATGTATACATGTCTGTGATTTGGTTATAAATTAATTTTTCCTGTTTTGACATTCACATCCTGTGGTGTTACATCCTGTGTTGCCATATCCTTATTTGGTCACATCCTGTGAGGTCACATCCGGTGTAGGAGGCGATTGGCTGTTGGAGCCAGGACTTCCTGTTTGTCATAGCTTTTGTCTTTTACGAATAAAAGAGCCAGGCTCACTGCTCCCTGGAGGAGTGATGCTGAGATGAGGAGGAAAGTATGGTCATGTCTTGTTTACTTGGATGAGTGGGTTTGGAATATACGGGAAATAGAATGATGGGTAAGATGCATTATATCATTAGACGAAATGTGTGCTTATTAGAGACAGGAGATTTGGCTGTGTGCTCTGCGTACAGCCTATTTTCCATGTCATCCCATAGCAAGCTGCTTGCCATGGGGCCACTCAACAGGAGTCAAGGGCCAGGAGAGCCGAAGAGGGACCCAAGAAGAGGAAGATCTGGGCTGCTCTGTGCAAAACCATTACATAGAGCAGGTAAGTAAAACATGTTTGTTCTTTTTAGAGAAAAAAAAATGAGACTTTACAATCACTTCAAGCATTTTAGCACATTCCACAAAATCACTTAGAATGTAATTATGCGTGGAAGTGGGTGGGTCACTTTTCCAGCATTGCCACCGGTCTGTGTTTGTTTTTTTTTTTTGTTTTTTTTTTTTTAATTTACTGCACTTCAAATGGCAACCAAACACTGCTCTGAAAAAAGTCACTCCTCGTGAAATGCATAGGTGAGTGGTCCGCGCCTCTGAACTCTTCTTAAACTGGCCATTCACTGATTGAAATTCGGCCAGTCCATCATATGCATGATATTTTTTTTTCCGGCATTTTAGAGTGAATATCTGCATGAGCAACAGTGACTCTGCTATTGGGAATAAGCAGTCACAATTACTTTGACATTTTGCTATTGGAGACAATCTACTATCCAGGAATCTAATAATATGAGACCATTACTATTCAGGAGCTTACAATATAATGTTTCTGAACATTCGTTATTCAGTCTTTGGAGAAATGTTTATTAAGTAATATCTTGCTTGCATGGTGACATTCGAGGATAAAAGCCTTGTAAAGTACTGAGCACTGTACTCTAAAGTGGTGCTTTATATTAGAACTTGCAGGTACAGCCTATGATCTTCCCATTCTATTGTTTATATGTTTATCTCAGCAAAATGTGGTGTTTTGCGTGCAATTTCATCATTACTTGATGTCTATGTAGGGACCCTGCCCTAAGCATAAGTAGTTTAAATTTAATTTTGCTAGGCCGTAGTCAGCCTGTGCTCTAATTGATCTGTTTTCCTCAGGTCCTCCCTAAGCTCAGTATTATTGTTTGCTCTCTGCCTGCGGCTGGGGAGTGTTCCTGGGGAAAAAAAGGAGCAAGAAAATACAGAAGATGCTGGGGAAGAGTGTATGTATATATTTGGGGTGATCTTGGAAGGAGTTTTTTGCCCCCCAAGAACCAGCCTTGTGAGGAGTAGGGTATAGCTGCTCTCCTGCCTCCTTGGGGAGGAGGATACAACTGCTCTCTTGCCTCCCCTGCCTGGAGAAGTGGTACGTACAACTGTTATCTTGGCTCCCTAAGCTTTTTGCCTGGTGAGAAGGTAAGTACAGTTATGCTCTTGCCTTCCGGGCCTCCTGCCTGGTGAGGAGGTGAGTAGAGCTGCTCTCTTGCCTTCTGCCTGGTGAGGAGGTGAGTACAGCTGCTCTCTTGCCTTCTGCCTGGTGAGGAGGTGAGTAGAGCTGCTCTCTTGCCTTCTGCCTGGTGAGGAGGCGAGTACAGATGCTCTCTTGCCTTCTGCCTGGTGAGGAGGTGAGCACAGCTGCTCTCTTGCCTTCTGCCTGGTGAGGAGGTGAGCACAGCTGCTCTCTTGCCTTCTGCCTGGCGAGGAGGTGAGCACAGCTGCTCTCTTGCCTTCTGCCTGGTGAGGAGGTGAGTACAGCTGCTCTCTTGCCTTCTGCCTGGTGAGGAGGTGAGCACAGCTGCTCTCTTGCCTTCTGCCTGGCGAGGAGGTGAGTAAAGCTGCTCTCTTGCCTTCTGCCTGGTGAGGAGGCGAGTACAGATGCTCTCTTGCCTTCTGCCTGGTGAGGAGGTGAGCACAGCTGCTCTCTTGCCTTCTGCCTGGTGAGGAGGTGAGTACAGCTGCTCTCTTGCCTTCTGCCTGGTGAGGAGGTGAGCACAGCTGCTCTCTTGCCTTCTGCCTGGTGAGGAGGTGAGTACAGCTGCTCTCTTGCCTTCTGCCTGGTGAGGAGGTGAGTAAAGCTGCTCTCTTGCCTTCTGCCTGGTGAGGAGGTGAGTACAGCTGCTCTCTTGCCTTCTGCCTGGTGAGGAGGTGAGTACAGCTGCTCTCTTGCCTTCTGCCTGGTGAGGAGGTGAGTACAGCTGCTCTCTTGCCTTCTGCCTGGTGAGGAGGTGAGTACAGCTGCTCTCTTGCCTTCTGCCTGGTGAGGAGGTGAGTACAGCTGCTCTCTTGCCTTCTGCCTGGTGAGGAGGTGAGTACAGCTGCTCTCTTGCCTTCTGCCTGGTGAGGAGGTGAGTACAGCTGCTCTCTTGCCTTCTGCCTGGTGAGGAGGTGAGTACAGCTGCTCTTTTGCCTTCTGCCTGGTGAGGAGGTGAGTACAGCTGCTCTTTTGCCTTCTGCCTGGTGAGGAGGTGAGTACAGCTGCTCTCTTGCCTTCTGCCTGGTGAGGAGGTGAGTACAGCTGCTCTCTTGCCTTCTGCCTGGTGAGGAGGTGAGTACAGCTGCTCTCTTGCCTTCTGCCTGGTGAGGAGGTGAGTACAGCTGCTCTCTTGCCTTCTGCCTGGTGAGGAGGTGGGTGTAAAGCGGCTCTCTTGCCTTCTGCCTGGTGAGGAGGTGGGTGTAAAGCGGCTCTCTTGCCTTCTGCCTGGTGAGGAGGTGGGTGTAAAGCGGCTCTCTTGCCTTCTGCCTTGTGTGGAGGTGGGTACAGCTGCTCTCTTGCCTTCTGCCTGGTGAGAAGGTGGGTGTACAGCGGCTTTTCTTTGGAACTGCTGGCAGGAGAGGGAGGTGCAGCGGGTAAGAGGAGGGGTGTCGGGTGTAAGTGGCCATGGGAGTCCACGAAGAGCCGAGCTCTAGTCATGCATGTTGGACATGTGCACTGCCGAAAAATTTGTTAGTTTTCGTTATTTGTTTTTTTGCATTTTTCGGAAATCCGAACATCCAAATGTTCAAATTTCTGAATTTCCAAAATTCGAAATTTTGAATTTACGATTTTTCGGAAATTCAAAATTTTGTAAATTCGGAAATTCTGAAATTGAAAAATTCGGAAATTTCGTAATTAACGAATTTGTAAAAATTTGGTAAAACGAATTCGGAACTAAACAAATTGCACATGCCTAATGCATGTCCTGCTAGGTCAGCTTTGCGCATGTGCCCCCCCCCCCCCCTTCACTGCTCTTCTTGGCCCTTCTCAGCTGTTCTTTGCTCTTTTTGTGTAACAAGTTTAAACAACTAAGGTTTTTAGACTCTCAAAGTTTTTTTTGTCTGGTGCTTTCGTTGATTTGCGTGAACTTCCTCCGCTCCTGAGAGATCCCTACCTTTTTGTGGTGAGCTGACGAACACAAACCATCAAGCCTTTTGATGACCTGTGAAAATTTATGTCAAACAGCAAAATGATTTGGTGGAATTTTTGAAACCATCTGCTTAGTCTACACAGAGGGGTCTTCGATGTACTCCATGTTTTAAGGTTTTCATTTTGGACAGGTCCTCCATTTCTGAAAAACCTCTCTAAAATACGTTTTACTGGCTGCACGCTTGTTTTTTTTTTTTTCTCTCCCATAATAATCACCAATTCTGAGATGGATATTTCGTACCATCCAAGCATTCTACTAGTCTCATCTCGATGTTGTACAAGAAAGATGCCGCAATGATAGACAGGACTGATAGTTATGTGTAGCAATTTTTATGACGGTTTATTTTTAAACACGGCTCATGTTGTCTCTGTATATTGCTCTTTACATCAAATATGCCGTATCTGGCCTTACCAAACACTAAATTATGAAATGATCCAGCAAACGAGGCAGTCGCTATAGAAACACAATTCCCCAGACCGCATCACATGTCTTTTGCTTTGAAACAAATAAGACGGGGAGCTCCTCGTTGAGAGGAAAGAAAATTTGACAAAATATCTTAAGCTGCTGTTTTTATTTTACATCCCTCTACGACAAGCTGACCCAGCCCCCCACCCACCCCGCTTCACGTGGTAAACTTGACAATGCTAATGTGTACATCTGACTTGTCATGGTAGACTAGTGCGGTCTCACTTTCAAGTAACCGTTTACCCCATATACCCTAAATGATTGATGGGCTCCCCAACAAATTGGCCACAAGTGTGAGGAGCATTCTTCCCCCTGTCCATCACAATAATGTATCATGAGTTATAGATATTTTTAGTAGGGGTTCCCTGAGCCTGGAAAGTTATTCTAATGCCTAGTACACACGGATAGATTGAGAACATGTTCTCTATCCAAGTCCGTCGGAATTCCCGATAGAAAAAGTCCGATGGGGCATACACATGGTCGGAATATCCGATGAAAAGAGCCCGTCTGACTTTTTCCATCGGAAAATCTGACCGTGTGTACAAAGCATAAGGGTTCCTCTGTGTTGCAAAGGTTGGGAAAGGCTGTTCTAGATTTTTTATTTTTCAAAATCATTCCATCGATCTTCTGACATGGATTAATTCTTGACATGTGGTATGACATCATATTTTGGAAAAGCTCCATTTCCTTTCATCGTTTAAAAAGCAATCCTTGAGCTCCAGTTGGTGACTTTGCCTAGCATAAAATATCAGCAGTCTGCTGCAGGCAGGAGGAAGCATTTCCTCAGTCTACCCCCACCCAGTGATCAGACTGCAACATTGTAACTTTGTAGCAAGTCACAACAAAGAGAGGGGCTGCAGCAATGGGCTGATCCGTGTTTGTTAGACATTTGTGAACACGGCCAAGAACTGCACCAGGATTTACATTATTGTCCTTTTTTTAACTAAGTGTGATGGGTCAATGAGAAGTGGCGGCTGGTGTGGTTTCTTTGGGGGGGGCAGCAAACGCCCCCCCCCCCTCCGGCCGCCGGTAGATCAGCACTAGCACGACTGCCACCTAACCCCCCCCCCCCCTCTGCAGCACGGCACTAACACCCCCCCTGCACCACCGCTCACTGTCCTTACCCTGAATATGATGCAGCCATCTTCCAGCGTGGTGGGCTTGGGGAAAGCTGCTCCGGTGTCCTCTCCTGGAGCAGCTTCCGCAGTGCGTCTCCTCTTTGCTTCTTCTGGGGCTAGGCGTCCAATAGGATCGCCTGACGTTTTGGGCAATCAAGAAACTGGTTTCATACCTGCCTCCCGATTTGGCCGGGAGGAGGATCATTGTTGCAACAGCGAATATTCTTCGCTGTTGCAACACACCCGGGTGGGCTCCAGACACATCCTCTGCTAACTGATCCACCCTAGTTTTAAGCCTCTTAGAGCCTTAAAATTAACAATTTGGTTATTATTATTTTGCATTTTCGATTTTCGATCATAACAAATGAACCGAAAAATGGGGAAAAAAATCACAAATGAAACAAACGAACAAATTTTTCGGCAGTTCACGTGTCTATTACGCACACTCCTAGGCATGCAGAGAGGCACGGAGCAGCGCCGAAGGTGTAGGGCCGGCATGACATGGGTTAACATGGCGGAGCCTCTAGGACATAGGGGGCAGCGTGGGGTGTCAGAGCAGAGGGGAGGAAGAAGTTCAGCCCAGGGAAAGGAAAAGGAAGGGGAGGGGCCAGACATGGGAGTAAGTCACACATGTGCAAGTCACTCTTAACCTTCAAGTCTCAAGCAAGTCCCAAATTACTGTGACGAAAAGCAAGCAAGTCAAGTCGAGTCCCTGCTAGGAGTCAAGCAAGTCAAGTCAAGTCATTTATTTTGGTCAAGTCACAAATCAAGTCAAAATACTGATCTACCCCATACTGTATAAAAATAATAGGAGGGATAACAATAAATAATATTGGTTATGTGCCCGTGCCTCACTGTGCCCAATGCCTCACTGTGCCCAATGCCTCACTGTGCCCAATGCCTCACTGTGCCCGTGTCTCACTGTGCCCATGCTTCACTGTGCCCGTCAGCCGTGTACCTGATCGGCGGCCATTCCAGTATTCAAAAGCCGCGCCTCCTCCTCGTCTGTGATAGGCGGAACACTCAATTTCCCAGCATTCAGTGTTCCGCCTATCATGGACATCCGCTCATTCTCATAACACAGACGAGGATAAGAGGATGTCCGTGATAGGCTGAACACTGCCTGCTGTGAAATTGAGTGTTCCTCCTATCACAGACGAGGAGGCGTGGCTTTTGAACACTGCAATGGCCGCCGTCTGTCTGCATGACACGCTGATCAGGTAGGCAGACGGCGGCTTGCGGTTAGTGTTAGTGGTGCCACGTCATTGCAAGTCATATAGCCCAAGTCAAAGTCAAGTTGCAAATCATTAGTGACAAGTCAAAGTCGAGTCATTTATTGAATTCTGTCAAGCAAGTCCTCAAACAGGTGACTCAAGTCCCCCACCTCTGGGAGGGGCTAGTCGCCATGAGGAGCGCAGGGAGTAAGAAGCTTCCCACCCTGTTTTTAAGGGATCATTTGTTTAACAGGTACATGGGTTGTTGATGGCCGCGAGTGGCGGACGTGGTGGCGGGGTGCAAGGTCCTTGCTAGGTCAGATGGGCACCTAGAAGGCATGGTTAGGGACCCGTCTCAGGTACGGCTCTCAGTTGGTATACGGGTACCTGCTAGTTGTCTGAGTCAGAGGTTTTAGCGGCTGGAGGCCTGGAAGTGACTAGCAGGTACAGTAAGGGGTTATGCCGATTGGACCTTGTGCCCCAGGGTAATATAAAATACTGGAAGTTATAAATAAAAGGTAAATGTGTTTTTATGTTAATTATTGAGATTTTTTTATTTATTTATATATATATATATATATTGGGTTATATAAATTTTGGTTAATAAAAATGGCCGTTTAGGCCAATTTACCCCATTCAAGTCTTGTGTGGTTATTAGGGGAAGGGATTGGGTCATTGTTTAATAGCAGTAGCCGTAGTTAATACCATAGTCATGTATTTATTAAGATATTCTCTGGTACTAGGTCAGCTTCAAAGCCCCCTGTGCTCCAGGTTAGGTGTGACCTCGTCCAATGAGAGGTCTTCTCCAGCACAAGGAGAGAACCTCCATCATGGTCACACATTGTGCCAAAGTTTGCTATTGTGTGTCTGCTGATTCCTGACCCCTACAATGGGTTAATTCCATGTAAAATTCAGTAACCCGATAACCAATCAATCAGTATTGGCTTTACCTTTCCCCTCCTAACTTTTCATGCAATTCTTCAACCTGACAGTTTTCAGTATATTGATCAAACCTTAGAAAAAAATCAAAGTATCCGTTTTAATTATTTTTAACCACTATTAATAGACTTTTATTTTTATTTTTTTTCAGGTTGAGTAAAAAAATTTAAAAAAAGCAGCATAGTACATTTTACAAAAATTCCAATGGGCTTTTAAGTGTATGGAACCTTTTCTCATTTTTTATTTATAATTTTTGATGAATTCCAGAAGCTGAAGTTTAAATCTGCTTATATTTTGCCTTCACTTCCCGCCAATGAGATTTTTAAATAAAACCTTTTCCCTTTTACATACATGATTTTAGACCCAGTGAGTTCATCACTGGGTTTCTGTGCTTTTCTTTGCAATGCAGGCAGATCGTGACTGGTGGGAGGAGGCAGGCAGGGTGCAGGGATGTGTTCAGGAAGCTATGTACAGCATCCTGCCTCTCCCACCAGTCACGATCTGCCTGCACTGCCTCGGCACTCCTTTGAAGAGCCCTCAGTTCTGATGCAAGCAGTGGCCAGCTCTTGGAAGGAGTTATGCAAATATTAAAATGTCTTTTCCCCTTTCGTCTTTCAGGACAGCCACAATTGAGAGACATAGGCTCCTCCCCTTCCTCAGGAAATACTGCGCCAGCCCATAAATTCTCACTTTCCCTGCCGGACCTCAGTTGTTAGTGTTTCCTCCGGAGGGGAGACACTGTGCAAGGAACCAGGCTGATCAGTCAGGGGACTGATGCTTTTTAAAATACCTGAAAGGGAAGCAGGGGCTTCGAGGGTACTTGGTGTGGTACATACCTGCCGTCTAAAGCTACCCCTATCCTCGGCGAGTGCGGCAGCAGGCTGAGGGGGACCCCTATCGCGTCCACAGGGCCGCAGCACGGGGGCAGCTTAGCTCTCCCTGTATACTATACAGGCCGCAATTTTTTGGAACCAGCGAGCCGGACGGCGGGCAACGTCATTTCTGGCAGAGGGCGGATGCTTTCCCTTTAACCCGCGACTTCCAGTTCTGGGTCGCGGAGCTGATAGGGGGCCGGGCGCACGCTGGAGAGAGTCAGGAACGCGTACAGGCAGCGTGAGACTCTGTAGTAAGCAGCCACCTGCAGTCATGTTGGAAGCGTCGACGCTCAGATGACACACAGTGACACTACCTCCAGCCTTCCTAAGGTAAGAGTACCCTGGGGAAGGGTTTCTCTCTATCTAGGAATGCCCCTCCATACATGGTTCCTGTCTATGGAGGGGCAAACCCCCTGGGTGGTCGGGGGGAGGGGGAGACTCTAATCCCTGCATACTAAAGGGTTCAGTGTACTCCCGGGGTTGTATCTGTCTACGCAGCTGTTAATTTTTATTTTTTCTGCATTTTTTTTTTTTTTTTTTGGTATATGTATTTCAGAAAGCCACAGAAAAGTCAAAGTCAACCCATACCTCAAGAAGAAAGTGTGCCTTCTTGGGGACATTCTAGGGGAATCATGGGTAAGGGTCTTATGCAAGGGCTGCATAGATACCCTAGTTAGAGAGAGGGATTCTGAGCAGGAGTCAGGACTAGCAGCTTCCGTAAAGGAACTCTCGTCCACCTTTTCATCTTTTAAAAGTCTCTTTGAAAAGTTTCAACTCCCCTCTAATCCCATCTCCCAGGATACAACCCCTCCACCGGCTCAGGGCTCTGCACGGCCAATCCTGCCACTACACCGAGGGCAGAGGAGGCTTCAGGTCCTTCCGCTGTGGAAAAGGCACATCCAGATAGTGACACCTCTGAATTCCAGGAAGATTCAGAAGGAGAGGGCCAGGACGGGGAGTCCAGCAAGCCCTCCAGATATAAGTTGTCCCTGGATGAGGTAGAGGACCTCTTGGGGGCAATCTATAAAACCCTCGGGATCCAGACCGACCAAAAAAAAAAAACACTGACCTAGCGTATGAAGAAATGGGAGCCTTGGCTGATGTCATGGACAAAAGGATAGACTCCCTTCTAAAAAAGACTTGGGACTCTACAATTGGGAATTTAAAGCCATAAATGGCTGTTACAGTTGTGGCCCGCAACTTAGAGCACTGGCTCTCCAAGCTCCCTCCAGCGCAATCAACAGGTCACGATAAGATCTCTGATGTCAACGCTGGGTCTGTTGACATCTACCCTCCCAGCAGTCCAATGGGCAGGACTACACTTTCGCCCCCTGCAGGCCTTCTTTCTAAGGGTGTGGGACCACAGTCTAGCGGTTCTAGACACCTTGGTTCAGGTACCAGTTCAGGTAAAAAGATCCCTCTGGTGGTGGAGGAAGGTTACAAACCTGTCGCAGGGACGTCTGTGGCTTATCCCGGGTAGTAACCACAGACGCAAGTGGCAAAGGCTGGGGGGGGCCACACCTGGGATCCCTTCCAGCACAGGGCATCTGGAAGTTCAAAGAACTAAACAAGTCGTCCAACTGGAAGGAGCTGAGGGCAGTGGGTCTGGCTCTCAGGTTTTTGCAGGAAGAACTCCAGGTACACCACACTCAGGTGAGGTCGGACAATTAATCGGCCGTAGCTTACTTAAACAAGCAGGGCGGCACGAGAAGCGGAGTTCTGTCGGCCCTAGCAGCAGACATTCTGGGCTGGGCCAAGATCAACACTCTCTCACTCTCAGCAGTCTTTCTGAGAGGCGAGAAAAATGTGATGGCAGACTTCCTCAGTCGAAGGCAACTGAGAGAGAGAGCGAATGGGTCCTCAATCAAGAGGTCTTCAGTCTCTTGACCAGGAGATGGGGACCACCGGAGGTGGACCTCTTCGCGTCAAAAGAAAACGCGAAAGCCCCCTATTTTTTCTCACTAAACAACGGAGAGGGAGCGCTGGGAGTGGACGCACTGACCCAAAGCTGACAGTTCAGAATGTGCTACGTATTCCTGCCACTGGTATTGTTACCTGCAGTTCTGAGGAAGTTTCAGATGGAAAACACTTCCCTGATCCTAGTGGCACCACATTGGCCCAAGAGGGCATGGTTCTCAGTTCTCAAACAGCTGGCCGTAGAACCTCCCTTATTCCTACCACCTCGAGAGGATCTCCTCTCTCAGGGTCCAGTCCCCTGCCCACAAGTACACAAATGGAAGCTAGCGGCCTGGCTACTGAGGAGGGCATACTGAAATCTAAGGGCTTTTCAGAAAGATTAATTACCACCCTCCTTAATATCAGAAAAAAGGAGACTCGCCAAATTTACAGGAAGGTCTGGCTTCGCTTTAACAAGTGGTGCGTAGGTTGCTCCTGTTCGGTGCAGAGCCACACAGACATCCTAGGAGTCCTACAGTGTGGTGCAGATAAGGGACTTTCCATAAGTACCCTTAGGTTAAATTTCAGCACTCAGTGCTTATTTAGAAAAACCTCTGGCCTCCAACCCCTGGGTAGTCAGGTTTTTTAGAGCTCTATCCAGACAGAGACCAGTTTAGGGCCCACCCTTTCCCAGTTGGGACCTGTCCTTTTAGTTTTACAGACCCTTACGGGTGTTCCCTTTTGAACCTTTAGACGAGTGTCTACTAAAGGAACTGACCTTAAACAGTATTTTTGGTTGCAGTGACTACTGCTAGGAGGGTCAGCGAGTTAGAAGCCTTATCCATTAGACCCCCTTTTTGTGTTTATTTTTCCAGATCGGGTCGTTTTAAAGACCGATCCAGCATTTTTACCCAAGGGGACTTCGAAATTCCACAGAAGTCGAGAAGTAGTTTTACCTTCTTTTTGTCCCAACCCCTCAGGTGAAGGAGAGTTGAGATTTCATACCTTGGATGTCAGGAGATGCATCCTACACTACCTAGAGCTGACAAAGGTATTTAGAAGTCAGACTTATTATTTGTTATTTTCTGGGGCCAGAAAAGGTTACAAAGCGTCTCGACGCACTATTGCCAGATGGCTCAGAACAACCATCGGTCAGGCATATTCTTTAGCTGGTAAAGAGATCCCTACGGGAATAAATGCACACTCCACCAGAGCTTTGGCAGCTTCTCAGGCAGAAAAGGCTGGAGCAACGCCAGAACAGATATGCAAGGCAGCAACTTGGTCCAGCTACACCACATTCGTAAGACATTACAGAGTGGACCTGGTGTCGGCAGGTGAGAAAGCCTTTGGGCGAAAGGTTTTGCAAGCTGTAGTCCCACCCTAGTTGGTAAGTGCTCGTCTATCCTCTCAATTGTGGCTGTCCTGAAAGACGAAAGGGGAAAATTAGAGTTACGCTTACCGGTAACGTCTTTTCCAGTAATCTTTCAGGACAGCCCTAGTACCCACCCTAAAAATTGGGGGGTCTTACTAAAGACTGGAACGCAGCATGATAATGATATATGTTATTAATGTGTTCTTGTGTCTCCCCAGCTGGCCGGAGGTGATCTTGAAAAAAACTGAGGTCCGGCAGGGGAAGTAAGAATTTATGGGCTGGCGCAGTATTTCCTGAGGAAGGGGAGGAGCCTATGTCTCTCAATTGGGGCTGTCCTGAAAGACTACTGGAAAAGATGTTACTGGTAAGTGTAAAGCCTCGTACACACGATCGGATATCCTATGGATTCTAATCCGATGGTTTTGTCCATCGGAAATCCGATGAAGCTGACTTCCATCAGTCTTGCCTACAAACCATCAGTCAAAAAACCGACCGTTCCAAACGCGGGTGACGTAAAACACTCCGATGAGCCGTGAAAAATGAAGTTCAATGCGTCGACTTGATTCTGAGCATGCGTGGGTTTTTTATCCGATGGACTTGCCCATAGACGATCAGAGTTTTCGATCGGTTTTTTATTCATCGTAAAAATTTAAAACATGTTCTATTTTTTAAAACCGATGGAAAAAAGACAGATGGGTCCCATACACGATCGGTTTGTCTGATGAAAACAATCCATCGGACGGTTTTCATCGGTTAAACCGATCGTGTGTACAGGGCTTGACTCTAATTATTAGGTAAATGGCAGTCTGGAGGCGTGCACATTCCTAGACGGGCTGCATTTGCATGCAGACCACCCTAGGTAACGCCCACATATGATGATGGGCCTCTATAACGGTAAGGTAAGGTACTGTAATCCAATGAATGAAGTGGTGGGGTAGGGAAAGTCAGGCTGGGAGGAAATGCATTGGGGTTCTGCTATGGAGGTGCGCAGAGGACAGTACAGCGCTAAAATTCGGTGGTGATGTGAAGGAGGCAGAGGACACTGCTGTGGGGAGGGCAGAGGACACCACGATCGGAGGGGGGGGGTGGTGATGTCAAGGGGGAACAGGGCACCACAATCAGGGAAGGGGGGGTTAGGTAGTGATGTGAAGGGGCAGAGGACACTGCTGTGGGGGGGGGAGACCACAGTCGGGGGGGTGAGTGGGTTAGGGGGTGGTGTGAAGAGAGCAGAGGGACAGAGGACAATGCAGTTGGGGGGGAGTTTGGTGATGTCAAGTGGGAGGGGGGGAGGAGATCACAGTCGGGGGGGGGGTTGGGTGGTGATGTGAAAGAGGCAGAAGACACTGCTGTGGGGGACAGAGGACATTACAGTCGGGGGGAGTTGGGTGGTGATGTGAAGAGGCAGAGGACCCTGCTGTGGGGTGAGGGCAGAGGACACCACAGTCGGGGGGGGGGGCAGAGGACAATGCTTTGGAGGAGCAGAAGACGCTACTGTCTGGGGGTGGGGGGGCACATTGGACACTACTGTGGGGAGCAATGATGTAAAGAGGGGCAGAGGTCACTACTGTGTGGGTGGAAGGGGGCAGAGTACATTACTTTGGGGGGGCAGAGTGCACTACAGTGGGGGGTGATGTGAAGGGGGGCAGAGGACACTGCTGTGGTGGAGCAGAGGACACTACTGTCTGGGACGGCGCAAAGGACACTACTGTGGGGAGCAGTGATGTAAAGAGGGGCAGAGGTCACTACTGTGTGGGGGGAGGGGGGCAGAGGAGATTACTTTGGGGGGCAAAGGACACTAATGTGTGGGAAGGGGCAGGGGACACTACAGTTGGGGAGGCGATGTGAAGGGGGCCGAGGTTACTGCTATGGAGGAGCAGAGGACACTTCTGTGTGGAGGGAGGGGCAGAGGACACTACTGTGGGGGCAGTGATGTGAAGAGGGGCAGAGGACACTACTGTGGGGGCAGTGATGTGAAGAGGGGCAGAGGACACTACTGTGGGGGCAGTGATGTGAAGAGGGGCAGAGGACACTACTGTGGGGGGATGATGTGTAGGGGGGAGGAGAATACTACTGTGGGGGCAGTGATGTGAATAGGGGCAGAGGACACTACTGTGGGGGCAGTGATGTGTAGGGGGGCAGAGGACACTACTGTGGGGGCAGTGATGTGTAGGGGGGCAGAGGACACTACTGTGGGGGCAGTGATGTGTAGAGGGACAGAGGACACTACTGTGGGGGCAGTGATGTGTAGGGGGCAGAGGACACTACTGTGGGGGCAGTAATGTGAAGATGGGCAGAGGACACTACTATGGGGGGGGTGATGGGTAGGGGGGCAGAGAAAACTACTGTGGGGGCAGTGATGTGAAGGGAGGCAGAGGACACTACTGTGGGGGCAGTGATGTGAAGGGAGGCAGAGGACACTACTGTGGGGGCAGTGATGTGAAGAGGGGCAGAGGACACTACTGTGGGGGAGTGATGTGTAGGGGGGAGGAGAATACTACTGTGGGGGCAGTGATGTGAAGAGGAGGCAGAGGACACTACTGTGTAGGGGGGCAGAGGATACTACTGTGGGAGCAGTGATGTGAAGTGGGCAGAGGACACTACTGTGGGCGGGGGGGTGATGTGTAGGGGGGGAGAGGATACTACTGTGGGGGGGGGGGGGGTGGTGTGAAGGGGGCAGAGGACACTACTGTGGGGGGTGATGTGTAGGTGGACAGAGGACACTACTGTGGGGGGTGATGTGTAGGTGGACAGAGGATACTACTGTGGGGGCAGTGATGTGAAGGGGGGCAGAGGATACTACTGTGGGGGGGGGATGTGTAGGGGGGGCTGAGGACACTACTGTAACACATGTGTTCTGTTTGTTGGGAGCTCGATCGTTTTTTGTTTTTTTTTGTTTTGTTTTTTTAAAGGGCACTCCCAAACCCCCTATGTTCAGGTACAGTAGATCTCAAGCTCTGCTCTACTGGGAACTTTCACAGCTTGACATTATGAATATCCTTCATGCTCTTCACACTAGCTTATTAGGTAACCCTATACAGTAGTCATCAAAACTTCTAGCGTTACGGCAGTTTCTGAGCCTGACCTGCCGCCATAGCGCGGTTTACTGCAACGGGGAGTTAATGATGCTTTACGGGTTGTTAGCTCAGAGTTATTTTGTACATACAAATTGCCTAATCCATTAATGTTGACGCCGTGGATTTGTGGTTTTAAACACGGAGATGAAGAATGAGCATTTGTAGGACTATAGAAGATCAGCGGGTGGAAGGAAAAGACTGTTCTGTCGCGGATTTATCATTCAGTAGTGTTTGGTGTAACGCAAACCTCCGGATATTTAATGCTGAACTTCAGGCAAACCGCTAAATACACATATGGGAGCTGTTATACCTGCCAAATGTGTTTTGTATTTCTGTCCATCCAGTGCTGAGATTTACACAACTCTGGCGCACAGCCCTGCCAGACAGAGAGGGGACTTGCTCTTTCTCTGCTGCAATTACACTTTCACTTACAGGTCCCCCCCCCCCCCCAAACCTGTGATGGGACAGTGGAAGGAGAAACGTATGGATGAGCTCCTCGCTCTGTCACTCTGCTTTCTACATCTTCCAACATTCCCCTTCTAGTGCAACATGCCTGACCGTCTCCCTGTTGTGATTTTTCACTCACACTCCATCCCGGCTATACAGGCAGGACTGTCTGTTTTTGGGTAGAGCCGGTGCTCCTGTACTGGGCCCCGTCAGTTCAGCAGAGAGGAAGGGGAGCAGAGAGGGAACCTTAAGGTGGATGAACGATAATCCCATGGGCTGTGGCTCCTAGGGAGTAAAAGTTACCCGGGCCCCATCAGTTCAGCAGCAGGGGCCAGGGACAAAGAGGCAGACTGTTTATTCAATTTGAAGTGATGTAAAAAGAGTTTAAAATTGAAGCTCCACACCACT
Organism: Rana muscosa; assembly: GCA_029206835.1. Classification (NCBI taxonomy): domain Eukaryota; kingdom Metazoa; phylum Chordata; class Amphibia; order Anura; family Ranidae; genus Rana; species Rana muscosa. The sequence goes on along the minus strand of CM055119.1, from coordinate 204,018,158 downwards.
GCTAAGATGTCCAGATACAACTTTTATTCAATGAAAGGTCAGGGGGTACAATTCAAAAAGACATTAATTTCATTGCTCTACTAAACGAAAAAGTACAAAAGATACTCGTATGCTCTTAAAAATTGATCTACTTTATGCTAGACACGTGCACTGGTGAAAAATTTGTTCGTTTTCGTTTCATTCGTTTTTTTGCTTTTTTCAGAGATTCAGAAATTCAAAATTCGGAATCAACTAATTTTTCAAAATCTGAATTCGGAACGAAACGAATTGCATATGTGTACTTTATGCTATTGGGGGCAAAGATCACCATTGCCCGAGCCTGAAAACAGCCAACTGCGTCCTTCCTGGCAGCAAAACGGAAACTTTTCTTGGATAGTGATCCAGGAAAAAGTAATTGGTATTATCCAAGACAAAGTCAAGAAATTTGACGCGATTTGGGACCCCTGGACCAATCATGTTCTCTCCTCCTTCCTAAACACCAGCTTACCAACTCGACCCTATCTCCTCCTCTGTGTCTATACTGTCCTCTAATATACCCCTTCCTCTCTTTTTCTTCTTTTTCTCTCTCTTCCTCTCCTTCTTCTTTTTCTCTTCCTTCCTCTCCTTCTTTTTCTCTTCCTTCCTCTCCTTTTTTTCTCTTCCTTCCTTCTCCTTTTTTTTTCTTCCTTCCTTCTCCTTTTTTTCTCTTCCTTCCTTTTTTTCTCTTCCTTCCTTCCTTTTTTTCTCTTCCTTCCTTCTCCTTTTTTTTCTCTTCCTTCCTTCTCCTTTTTTTTTCTCTTCCTTCCTTCTCCTTTTTTTTCTCTTCCTTCCTTCTCCTTTTTTTTTCTCTTCCTTCCTTCTCCTTTTTTTTCTCTTCCTTCCTTCCTTCTCCTTTTTTTCTCTTCCTTCCTTCCTTCTCCTTTTTTTCTCTTCCTTCCTTCCTTCTCCTTTTTTTCTCTTCCTTCCTTCCTTCTCCTTTTTTTCTCTTCCTTCCTTCCTTCTCCTTTTTTTTTCTCTTCCTTCCTTCCTTCTCCTTTTTTTTTCTCTTCCTTCATTCCTTCCTTCTCCTTTTTTTTCTCTCCCTTCCTTCCTTCCTTCTCCTTTTTTTCTCTTCCTTCCTTCTCCTTTTTTTTCTCTTCCTTCCTTCCTCTCCTTTTTTTTCTCTTCCTCTATTTTCTTACTCCCCCTTTTTTTTTTTTATCTGGATTACTCCAAAATGATGTCGACAACTGGGTTTTGCTCCATATTTGTTTATTAACGGCTCTGAGGCTGGGTTCACACTTGTCCGACAAACACTCCGACATTGGGAGCTCATGTCGCATGACGTGTGAAAAATCAATGTTTCCCTATGAGAGCCGTCTTAACTGGTCCGACACAAGTCGGTTCGACTTTGAAAATGCTCCCTGTACTACTTTGGTCCGACATTGAATATCATTGAAGTCGGATCAAAGTAGGATACTTGTCCTTACCATCCGACTTTTGACATCCGACATGGTGATTACAGCAGCAGTAAATGGAATTTATCTCCACACTGGGATTGTTTTGATTGGTCAAAGGACAAGTCAGACTATCACAAAGTTGGATCAAAGTAGTATCCTGTTCATTCAAGTGGGATGGATGTAGGATCAATGTAGGACCGATGTAGGACTGATGTCGCAGAGCAAAGTAGGATGAAAGTTGTATGACTGTCGTGTAGTATCAGTGTGAACCCATAGGCTTTCATCCTACTTTGCTCTGCGACATCAGTCCTACTTTGGTCCTACATCCATCCGACTTGAATGAACAGGATACTACTTTGATACAACTTTGTGATAGTCTGACTTGTCCTATGACCAATCAAAACAATCCCAGTGTGAGATAAATTCCATTTACTGCTGCTGTAATCACCATGTTGGATGTCAAAAGTAGGATGGTAAGGACAAGTATCCTACTTCAATGATATTCAATGGGCTGAAGTAGGATCAAAGTCGGACCAAAGTAGTACAGGGAGCATTTTCAAAGTCGGAGTGACTTGTGTGGGACCAGTTAAGACGGCTCTCATAGGGAAACATTGATTTTCACACGTCATGCAACATGAGCTCCCAATGTCGGCACGTTTGTCGGACCAGCCTGAGGGATATGTAGGAGATCACTTCATTAATAATCCATCATAGCTACACGTGAGATGTGATATGCCATTGGACTTCACAGACCTTCCACTACTAAGATATTGACTCTCTGGATTTTGCTAGAGGTCCGAGAAGTCCCTAGTCTCATGGCCCCCCTCGAGGTTCTTAAATGGTCAAGATTAATGAATATGCTTACTCACTATGGGATTTCACACCACAAAATGTTCCCAATTAATAGATGTATATCTGGGGGTGGGCCATCCATCAGTAACCATTTGCATTCTCCTGCCTCTGGTATGTTCCCTATTATCCTTAATTGTAACTCCATCCTACAAAATGTTTCTATGGTTCATGTTCAAGACGGCTTTCTGTTGCTATAATTGTGGTTCATAAAATTGATCTCAGTCTGATGCTCCCCCTGCCTGATTTCCCTTGCACTTTCCCTCTAACCCGGTGCCTCTCCCTTGAATATGCTCGTCTTGTATTCTGCTGTTTCCAAATGTTGACTCCCCTTGTAAGCCTTTTTGTGTAAGCTTTGTTTTTATTATATCTTCGAATAAAAATATTGAAAGAAAAAGATTTGAAAAAAAAACGTAATTTCTGGTGCCGAGTCCAAACGACGTCACTTCAGGTTTCGGTGGAACGGATGCTGGATGTGGCGGTTTTCCTTGATTTTATCCCTGCATTGTTATATGCTTTTTACTTCTCTGTCCTGTAAGTACCATCCTGGATTTGCGCAATAAATACCAACTGACTGACTGTGCTTCACTATCGGTCCCCTCCTTTTTTTTTTTTTTGGTGCATTTAGCAACTTATGATTCTTACGTTGGGGGAGGTTTACCATTGGACTTTCTGTGAGTCGCCATTCCTGGCCAGCTTTACAGCTTGTATGACCCCTAGACTGAAAAGCTAGGGGTCCATTTTAACCGGTGAGTGGTGACACGGGAGAGGTGTGTGCCACGTCAAGGAGTGGAAGTTTGAAGCACCACTGCACTTTATAAGGATTGGAGCACATAAGCACCTTTTTATTTGGGACGTGTTGTAATATTTCTACATGACTATTTATTTATTTTTTACTACTGTTTTAAAAAAAAAAAAAATTCAATAGGATGATTTATTCAATTTTGCAAGCGCTGTAATATATTATATTCAAAAAGTAGCCAATGCAGTTTGGGGGGTCTAAATGCCCCCTTAATCAGGGCTAGAAAAAACATACTGTATATACTCGAATATAAGCCGAGTTTTTCAGCACATTTTTTTTTTTTTGTGCTGAAAATGCCCCCCTCGGCTTATACTCAACTCACCTTTTTGCGCCTGATCTCCCGGAATTTGGGGACCCGGTACCGGCCGGCCGTAGGTACCCTGGACCCCAAACTTGGCACACATGTAGCCCCACTCTTTCTCTACAAGTGTGCAAAGTTTGTTGTCCAGAAGACCTACGGCCGGGGAACACCGATTTTTCAAAGCCGGGCACCCCTTCCATAGACTCCTATGTTAAACGGTAATTTATCTGGTGATTTTGGGGACCCGGTACCGGCCAGCCATGGATACCCTGGACCCCAAACTTGGCACACTTGTAGCCTCATTCTCTATAAGTGTGCAAAGTTTGTTGTCTGGGAGACCTACGGCCGGGGAGCACCAATTTTTCAAAGCCGGGCACCACTTCCATAGACTCCCATGTTAAACGTCAGTCTAGTCATGGGCACAGTGAGGCATACACATGGACACAGTGAGGCATACACATGGACACAGTGAGGCATGCAGATGGACACTCTAGGCTTATACTCGAGTCAAGTTTTCCCAGTTTTTTGTGGTAAAATTAGGTGCCTCGGCTTATACTCGAGTATATACAGTAATTTTACCTCAAAAAACTGGGAAAACGTATTGACTCGAGTATAAGCCTAGGGTGTCCATCTGCATGCCTCTCTGTGCCTCACTTTGCCTCACTGTGTCCATGTGCATGTCTCACTGTACCCATGCCTCCCTGTGCCCATGACTAGACTGACGTTTAACATGGCAGTCTATGGAAGGGGTGCCCGAATTTGAAAAATCGGTGCTCCCCGGCCGTAGGTCCCCCGAACAACAAACTTTGCTCACTTATAGAGGAAGAGTGGGGCTACATGTGTGTTAGGTTTGGGGTCCAGGGGACCTACGGCCAGATGGTACCGGGTCCCCAAAGTCCGGGAGATCAGGCACAAAAAGGTGACTCGAGTATAAGCCGAGGGGGGCATTTTCAACACAAAAAAAAATGTGCTGAAAAACTCGGCTTATACTCGAGTATATACGGTACCTAATTTTCGGAAGAAGGCACCGTGACCTTCCATGCCCCAGTCTGCCCCCACATGACTACATCTATAGACTAAAGCAGACCTTCAGTCACACATGACCCTTTCCCCCATATTCTTTCCTCCCCAGTCTGTAACTAAATTGCACTTTTTTTCGGGAAGCACGTACCTTATTTTAATGGTACTCACTCCATCCTTCTTGTTCCTCGCCCAGGAGTGGTTACTTGGCAGTGGCACCCCCAGCAGTGTGACCAAGTTGTCTGTCATCTCCCAGTCCCAATTTTGCAATTGGGAGCCTGTAGGAGAAACTCCCAGTCACATAACCGCTGTGAAAGACAATCGCAGTGATCACATGATTGGGAATCCACCTACCAGCTTCCAGTGTAAAGTCTCTCGTACACACGATCGGGTGTTCCGATGGGAATTGTGTGATGACAGGCTGTTGTCGGAAAATCCAACCGTTTGTACGCTCCATGGGACAATTGTTGTTGGATTTTCTGCCAACAAATGTGGGATAGCATGCTTTAACATTTTCTGACAACAAATGTGTGTTGTCGGATTATCCGATCGTGTGTACGGAAGTCCTTCGGGAAAAAAAATCCAAAGTACAAACACGCATGCTCAGAAGCAATGCTCACCATAACACAACATTAGCAGAAGTTGCCCAAAGGGTGGCGCTAAAGAGCTGAAAAACCATGTAGTTTCGTGTTTGTTGGCCGACAATTCTTTGCCGTTTGTATGCAAGACAAGTTCACGGCCAACGCCCTTCGGACAAAATTCCTACGCTTTGTCTGTGGAAAATCCGATCGTGTGTACCAAGCTTAAAGTGTTTGTAAGCCCGAATGTTTTATTTTTTTTGCTGTCACAATGTAGTGTATAAGATTTCCTATCATTTGTGCCAAGTCTTGCCACAAAGAGTTAATCCAGCTCTGAGCAATCCTCTTTTATTGTTCAGTGAGATAAAACGGACAAACAGAGAAAAACCTTTGTCCGTTCCGCCCCCTTGCTTTGAGTGACAGGTTATTTACATATCTCGTGCACTAGCTTTTAGACAGGCATTATTTTTTTAGTTCCCACCCCCCACTCCTTTTTTGAAGTCATGTGGTTACTTTTCTGGATTTTGACTGGATGTTAGTGATCATAGCAGAAGGAATACACAGGAGAAAATGCATGTTGACAAGGGGAGTGTAGAGGTGGGCGGGGAGTCTACTGACATCACGACTCCACCCACTGAGCTCCAGACAACAGACCCGCCCACAGAATCTGCAGTTTTTCAGTTCTTATAACAGACAGAGGGGAGACATTTGACAGATAAGGATACATGCAGGAGGCATCTATATCCTTATAGATCAGCACTATGGCAGTAGTTTAGAAAGGATGAGAGGGGCTTTACATCCACTTTAAGAACTCCTCAAAAAAAAAACTCCCCTTTTACAGTAAACCTAAACCTGTTGCATGCATTAAAAAAAAAAAAAGTATTTTAAAAACCGTTTTTCTTTCTAGAAGTGTGTGTTAAAAGTGCTATAGGTATCAAAGAATATATAGATCGGTGCCTTCGTCCCAGAAGGCACTTTCTAGAAGTGTGAAAAAAAATATTTTAAACAAATGTTCATCTCCTGTGCGGATTGAATTGCCCACCAGAGGGCACAACTACAAATCTATTTTTACAGCAGAATTATGGAAATATGACACAACAGCAAATTCGAGGCTTGAGGGCGTTTGATTACTGAGGCCGGGTGCTGTGATGTTTTCAGGAAGCCATGTACAGCCCCCTGCCGGCCCCTCCCACCAGCCATGATCTGCCTGCATGTAGGGAGGTGCAGCATGGTGTGGGGGGGGGGGGGGCAGTACAGTTGCAGAAACAAAATTGTACTATAATTAACATTCAACAAAGCACAACAACCCGGTGGGAATGCTGCAGTTGAACAGTAGGTCTTAAGTGCACCGACAGCATCTGTGTCAAGGGGCGGCGTGCAGCCTGGCCGGTCCGGACCCAAACAGGGAGGCTTCCAAGAAGGATGACATGTCCCTGTTCTTTTTCTGCTCATCTGGGACCTTTCCCTGCTGCTAATACTGTCCCTTGCAGACGAGTGACCTGCCCATACACCACAAAATGCGTACCAGGCCTAGGAGCCAGGGTATTAAATAGACCCCACCTGATCCAAGATGGCCGCCAGTCACATGGGGCACCAACATCCAATCGGATATCTTCCCCAGTGACCCAGGAAACAATAGAGGTACCATGTTCCTCTCGACTTCCTCTCCCTCTGCAATGCTGCTGCAGTTGAGCGCCGCCTGCAGTGGAGAAAGTAGACTGCACCTGCCTACATACATTGCATAGAGAAGCACAGCGACCCAGTGATGACATAACCAGGTCAACGATGATGTTTGTAAAAGAAACCGGTTGTCAGGACCTGGCTCACCTGCTGGTGGCACTGTGGCTCCCTGTGCGGAGGTTTGTAATTCCAGTGTCTACCAGCGGTTGTCTCTCAGCTGGTGGACACTGGAGGGAAAAGGGTTACCGCTCGGGTGTAGCTGATGGTCTTTTCACGTAGGATCCAGAGCCGTGGGTGCGGCCAATGCATATGACAATGCGAAAGTAGGGAAGAAGCTTGGACTGCCACACAATTGGTTCTTTTAATAAAATAAAAACATCAAATACATTCCACAGCAAAGAAAAACAGCAAGTATGAGCTGACACGTTTCACACTGCGATTCAGTGCTTAATCATAGCTACGATTAAGCACTGAAACGCGTCAGCTCATACTTGCTGTTTTTCTTTGCTGTGGAATGTATATGATGTTTTTATTTTAATAAAAGAACCAATTTTTTGGAGTGCGGCAGTCCAAGCTTCTTCCTTACTTTCGCATGGTGGACACTGGAATTGCAACCCTCCGCCCAGAGGTCTCCAGTGCCACCAGCAGGTGATCCATGTCCTGACACAGGTTTTAGCATGTTGATGAGGGGTCTGGGAGGAATCGGGGGAGGCAAAATATAAGCAGATTAAACATTTGGTTTTATCAGAATGAAGAGGTGCAAATAAGAGAAGTTTTTTTTTTTTCGACTTGGAGTCGGAAAACCCCAATGGATAATTTTCCGTACTTTCAGCTTCCCTGCAGCCATTGTCTTGCGCATGTCCAGGTAACCTTCTCACCATTTTACCTTTTTACATCATTCTAGATATCCGTGGCAATTACTTCATTGGACGATACAGATTATTTTATTTATTTTTTAATGCTACGTAAATTTAATTTAACAGAATAGGTCACAACCTTCCCTATCTGCTTCCTTAATGAACTTATTCTTTATGGCACCATTGGGGTTTCTGGTATAATTAAATCTGGTTTACGCAATTATTATCGCAGGAAGCCAACGCAGCGGGTCCGCTCATTAATTCCCATTCTTCGCCTCACACGCGTTCTATTTAAAGTTACTTTTCAGATACTGTACTTGACACATTCAAACTTATTGATGGGAAAAGACTTTCAATTAAGGTGTATTGAAGAGAAGTGGATACAAAGAATTAAGAATCTGAATAGTGAAGGAATTGTTGCAGTACCCATAAGGGCCGCCTTGCCACCGGCTATTTGTCTTTGCTATGAGACTAATTTGTACTTTGTGTTATTGGAATGTCTACCTAGAGTTTGTTCTTGGGTGACTATTTGATATATTTTAATCACTTATTTTTTCCATATTTCCGTGATTCCGTTTCACTGAATGATTTGTAATTATGAGTAATTATGAGCACACAGCAGCCATTCAATAACTGTGGCTCAAACGAACAGCCATGGGCAGCCATTCTCAACCAGGGTTCTGTGGAAACCTAGGGTTCCTCCAGAGGTGGCTAGGGGTTCCTTGAGCTGAGGTTAGCTAAAAAGAAGCAAAGGAAGTTGGGACTTTAAATGAACCAGTGGGCTGAATGGGGATAAAAATGATTGAATCGTTTTGGTGTTGCATACATGTATTGAATAGGTAAAAAGTAATTACAGTAAAAGCAGGCAATGTGTACATAAGCACATGAATAACCAACGTAACATCCATATAAAAAATATTTTATTATAATGATACATGGCAATGAGTAATTCAAATGGCTCAATGGGGGCATGTATGAACACATGGAAGCTGAGCAACAAACATAAATTGTGGTCATGGAATATACATGTAGCGGGGTCTCCTTTTTAAGGCCCCGGGACTACGTTACCCAGAACCCCATCCGGCCTCAGGGGAAAGTTTCCACCGCAGAGACTCATGGGAGAGGCTATTTAAGGAAGAGGGGAGGCGGAGCTCGGGCTCTTTGGACACCGCGCTGCAAGCAACCAGTCTTCCTGTGCGGATCTGCTGCGGTGCAAGGCCCGAAGCCTGGGGCCTTGCGTGACTTCCGAAGAGCCTTCCACCCCACTGCGGAGCCTGGGTGGATCCTGTCTTGTCGAGTGAGGACATCAGTCGGATCGGGGACCCGATCGTGGCAGACGCTGTGTGCGGATACACCGCAGGTGGAGGTCCCGGACTGGGATCGCGTCCGGAGTGGTGAGCGGGCACCTGCCCAGACCAATAGACTGTGTCGTGTTCAGGCCTATAGAACTGCATAGGCCCACAGTTTGTTTATCTGCTGTTCCACGGGGGGACCGGTAGCAGGACAGAGTTGAAGTGTCCCCCTCCCAGTATAGTTCCAAGTTACTGCCCGTTGTGGATTACAAACTAGAATTTTACCAAGTGCACCACCGAAAGCTGGCATGCGAAGAAATCCTTATAGGAAGTGACTGAGATTTACTCCATGTCAGGCCTGACTCGGGTGGGGAGATAGTATATTGTTTAGTGCGCCATAGGGCGCGCACACCATAATAGCCACGCGTGGTGGAGTACCGCGCAGCGCCATTATAGTGTGCTGAATTGATTGCTGCAGGGCTCTGCAAGCCAGTTGTATGTGTGATGTTATACCTATACTATTTACCATAAGAGTAAAACCGTTATCAATCTCTCGCCTTAGTGTGTTGTCTTACTGCTTAGAGATTAATTCATGCAATACACTTGAATGTGGTATAAGTATAGCCCTAGACTAACTGTGCCAGCGTGGGTCGAGTAAGATTGCCGGGGGTTGGCGGTACTGCACACAGGGCCCGAAAACAAACCAGCGGCTCTCTTAACTGGGGGTAGCGCTACATACAATATACAGAAGTCATAAAAATAGGTTAATCTGAACAAAGTCCCATTTGCGCTAGTAGCTACATCTATTAGTACGTTTGACGCGTTTCGTGTATGGAAAATACTCCTCAGAGGCAAATGTAATGGGGTATCTGGAATAACAAAATTGATTATGGTCAGGGTATTAAAGTAAATTCCTCAGAAAGGACTCAAGAGTCGATTTTGGTTACTTACAAAGTGTGTCTCATTGTGATGTGTATGAGAAATGGGCCAGAGGACTGCCCGTGCCGGGAGCTGAGGTGGCAGAGATTCAGGCACATAGCAGGGCGCCAAGGCATCTTCCCCAGACAGCAGATGGTCATTGGGCGTCATAAAGGCAGAGCCAGTGACTGCAGGGGTGTCATTCTGGCCACTCTTGTAAGGGGGGGGGGTATTCTTTCCACTTGCCACCACCAACAGGGCTTGTGTTTTTTTGTAATTTTATGGTGAATCAACTCGGACAGTGTGTGGGGTGATATGGGATACTCCAGAACCCTGAATAACAACGGTGATACCTTTTCACTGAGCCAAACTTTGTGAACAGTCTTCATGCCAAGAGCAGAGGAAAATGTCAAGGTTTGAGATCTTGTAGGGGCTGTCTCAGCTGGGACCATCACTGACACTTCCACCCAAGGGAAAACAGCACATAGTCACTAGGACCTTGTGCTCAGGACAGTACTCAAAATGCCACAAGATAACAGGATGCCTCTTTTCAGTATCCACTGGACACTTTTCAGAAAGGGAGTCACTGCCCACAATGCTACAGGATAGCTAGACCCTTTCCAAGTTCCACCGGGCAATCTTCAGTGAGCTCTCAAGACCAGGTCCTTTTTAGGTGAAATCCCTGGATTAGCTCCAAGAACCCTCAAGAATAGGCCCCACAGTCTTGGTATGGCTGGTGTCTGGATGAATATTACCAGCAGGCTTCAGCAGCAGCCCCCTTGATGCTGGAAAAATCCTCAGCTGGACAAGGCCAGGGCTGCTCTAAGCTTCAGACAATTTGTCCCTCTCCAGCCACCTACTGGGCTCTCCTCCCCAGGGATTGGTTGAAGCACCATAAATATTCGGGCTGCTCATTTTGACTTTCCAGTCCACTATGATTCTAGAATCCTCAAGAATGCAGGGGGAAACCATCAAACCTGCAGCCTGTGAGAGCCAAAATAGCCCAAAGCAAACAGCTGCTCCACTGATTACAAAGGAGCTAAAAGAATTAAATTTACCCAACATCCTAGCAGCCTAACTAAAAGGGTGCTACACCAGAATTTACTCAGCATGGGCCAAATTGTCCTGATGTTGGTAATTTAGGGTGACTGACCGAATCCTCAGCAACACGTTGTCCAGGACCAGGAGATTGTAACCTCCCAGGCTCTGAAAACGTGTTGCACAAACCTTTCTGCAAGGCCTCCTGAAGATATTTCATCCTCTGCTCCCTCTGCGATGGCTGGATAAGTTCCGCAACCTTAACCCTGTAACGTGGATCAAGAATGGTTGCCAGCCAGTACTGATCCCTCTCCTTGATATCACGAATCCGAGGGTCCTTTCGCAGGCTTTGCAGGATCAGGGAGGCCATGCAGCGTAGGTTTGCTGAGGCATTCGGTCCGGAGTCCTCTGGGTCACCAAGGACGACATGATCCGCAGCCACCTCCTCCCAGCCACGTACAAGTCCATGGGTTTCTTGGGACTGTAATTGATCCCTTGAAGACTGCTGCTGAGTGCTAGGCTCCACCTCCATGCTGACACAATCCTCCTCCTCGTCTTGTGTGATAGGCGGGCCAGCAGGAACACTGTCTGGATAAAGGGGGCCTTGAGAGGTATTGAAGTCCTCCTCTTCCTCCCTCTGTACTGCCTCAAGTGCCCTGTCCATTATTCCACACAGCGTGTGTTCCAACAGGTGGACAAGAGGGACAGTGTCACTGATGCATGCACTGTCAATGCTCACCATCCTCGTGGCCTCCTCAAATGGTGCCAGGACAGTGCATGCATCCCTGATCATGACCCACTGGCATTGCAAAAAAAAAACAAGCTCCCCTAACCCTGTCCTGGTGCCATATTGGAACAGATACCCATTGATGGTCCTCTGCTGCGTGTGCAGCCGCTGCAGCATGGCCAACGTTGAGTTCCACCTGGTGGGCATGTCGCGGATTAGGCGGTTCTTGGGCAGGTTAAATTCCTTTTGCAGGTCAGCCAGCCGAGCACTGGCATTAAATGACTGGCGGGAATGCACACAGACTTTCCTGGCCTGCCTCAGGACATCCTGTAAGCCCGGGTACCTGCCCAAGAACCGCTGCACCACCAAGTTAAGGACGTGAGCCAAACAGGGCACATGGGTCAGGTGTCCCTGTCGGAGGGCGGAGAGGAGGTTGGTGCCATTGTCGGAAACAACCGTTTCTGGCTTAAGCTGGCGTGGCATCAACCACCTCTGAGCCTGCCCCTGTAGAGCCGACAATCTCTGCCCCAGTGTGGCTCCTGTCCCCCAAACACACCAGCTCAGCACCGCATGGCATCTCTTTGCCTGCGTACTTGCATAGCCCCTTGACCGCCAACGGAGCACCGCTGGTTCCGAGGACAAAGCACAGAAAGAGGCCATGGAGGAAGAAGAGGAGGGGTGGAGAAGAGAGGTGTGTCAGAATCACCAGTAGTAGCATTTTGGAGGCGTGGTGGCGGAACAACCTCCAACACTACTGCACCTTGTCCTGCATCCTTCCCAGCTGCCAGAAGAGTCACCCAATGCGCCGTGAAAGATAGGTAACGTCCCTGTCCATGCCTGCTGGACCATGATTCAGCAATAATATGCACCTTACCGCTGACCGCCCTGTCCAGCGAGGCCAAAACATTGCCTTCCACATGCCGGTAGAGAGCCGGAATCGCCTTCCGTGAGAAAAAGTGGCGTTTGGGAACCTGCCACTGAGGAACTGCACATTCCACAAACTCACGGAAGGGGGCAGAGTCTACCAACTGAAAAGGCAGCAGTTGAAGTGCTAGCAATTTAGCCAAGCTAGCATTCAACCGCTGGGCATGTGGATGGCTGGGAGCGAACTTCTTTCAGCGGTGCAGCAGCTGGGGCAGGGAAATTTGCCTGGTACAATCTGACATTGGTGTACCGATGGGCAATTGCCCGCAAGTACTTGGCTGTGACACACCTAATTCTACACCTTCATTCCTCTTAGTGCAGGTTTCAGAGAGGACTGAAGGTATAGTGGGGTTTGAGATCCCAGCTGATGAAGGAGAGGTCCGCTTTGTTCTTTGGTGTGGGTCCTTTAGGTGTGCTTGCCAATGAACTGCATGGCAGGTTGACATATGTTTGACCAAGCATGTGGTGCCCAAGCGGGTGATGTTTTGGCCACGCGAGATACGCCTGAGACATATGTTGCAAATAGCAGCGATGCACTCGTCTCAAAGGCCCACACCAAAGAACTTTTGGAATAATGCGCAGAGACAGCAGCGGCCTGCACATGCAGAGCGCTGCAGTGTGATGCTGTTTGTGTGCTGCCCTTAAGCTGGCCCCTGGAGGGAATCCTGCCTCGTTGGAGATGTGCCTCCTCCTCCTCTCTCCTATCAGGCACCCACATAGAGTCCGTGACCTCATCATCCCCTTCCTCCTCATCACTGTAGCAAACCTGGCAGTATGCTGCAGCTGGGGGAACATGACTGCCAGATTGCTGTCCTTCTTGGGCACCCCCTCTCTCTGAGCTCACGTTACTGCCTTCCTCCTAGCTGGGTACTATCATCAGGGCCTTCAAAACGCTGGGCATCCTCCTGGAGCATGTACCCAACACTGTTCTCAAACAGTTCGGGGGACTCCTCAGGAGGACATGGGGCTAGGGAAGGAGTGACTGATGCCATTGAGGGAAGAGGCCGCTTTGGCAGCTGCTTTGCCAGACAAAGTACCCTGAGCCTGGGTGAGAGGATGAGGAGGATGAGGACGGCTTGGTCATCCACTCTACCAAGTCTTCGGCATGTTGCGGCTCAACGCGGCCAGCTGCCGAAAAAAAAGACAAGCGTGTCCCACAGCTATGTGCTGATGAGGATGCACCGTGTCCACGACCAGCACTGTTGCCTCTAGACACAGAGCCTGCTTGCCTTCTTTTATTGGCTCGTGACTGTCTGCCTCTCCTTGTTGTCCTTCCAGACATACTAATGGCCTGCAGGGAAATGTAGCTGCACAAAGCTGGGATGTGTGTGCATGTATGTATGTATGTATGTATGTATGTATGATATATACTGCAGCTAGCAGAATCAACTGCTTGCCTGTGGTATTATTAGTATGAGAACACCAGCAATTGTCTTCAGTTAGCTTTAGTTGCACACTGCAGAGGACACAGTACACTAACTGAAAATACTGCAGCTCCCTGCCTGTGGTATTTGTATGAGATCACCAGCAATTGTATTGAGGTAAGCTTTAGGTGCACACCGTGCAAAGGACACGAAAGCAAATTACTGCAGCTTCCTGCCTGTATTTGTATGAGAACACCAGCAATTGTATTGAGGTAAGCTTTAGGTGCACACTGTGCAAAGGACACTAAAGCAAAATACTGCAGATCCCTGCCTGTATTTGTATCAGAACACCAGCAATTGTATTGAGGTAAGCTTTAGGTGCACACTGTGCAAAGGACACAGTACACTAAGTGAAAATACTGCAGCTAGCACAATCGCCTGCCTGTCGGTATATTATGAAGAGAATAACAGGAACGGATCTAGCTAAACTGAATACAGTGTATAAATATATATATATACAACACCTAGGATGCATATATATATCCTCTACACACTAACTGAAGCTAACTGACTCGCCTGCCTGCTCTATCTAACTCAAATTAAATGACACTATCTCTCTCTCTCTCTCTCTCTCTTTCTCTCTCTCTCTGTCTTTAACCACCGCCGCAACACATTACACAAGGCCGCCACGCAGTTGGCCTTATATAGTGTGGGGCGTGTACTAAACCCCCAGAGACATAATTGGCCAAAGCCAACCCTGGCTTTGGCCAATTATGGCTCTCCGTTTTTTTTCGCGCTGTGATTGGCCAAAGCATGCGGGTCATAGTGCATGCTTGGCCAATCATCAGCTAGCAATGCACTGCGATGCCGCAGTGAATTATGGGCCGTGACACGTCACTCAAATTTGGCGCGAACAGCCCATAATGTTCAAAATTCAGCGAACAGACTATGTTCGAGTCGAACATGGGTTTGACTCGAACTCGAAGCTCATCCCTACCTGTAAACTTCTGCCTCTCCTTGTTGGTCTTCCAGACATGCAAAACAAAAGATCAAGTCTTCTGGACAGCAGCACTCCAATAAAAACCTTTTATTATGTAAAAATGTTCAAAATCCAAATAACACACAGCAAGTCACAAAGTCCTGGTCAAAACTGACGCGTTTCACACTTTCTTAGTGTTTAATCATAGCTATTGTCTTATACGCACAGTCGCCTTATACGCTGGCAAATATCGGCCTTTTGGCTAAGATCAAGTGTAGTATCTCTTCTTATCAGTTGCCAGAGGATGCACTGAAGCACCTCCTACATGGGGAGGTTGGATGCAAATCCAATGGTGTCATTGCACCTGGAAGGACGGTTTCGGTAGTGACTATGCTGGTTGCCCGACAGTAAACTGGGGACCGGCCCATGGTTGAGTCTGAGCCGTCTGGAAGGGTGCTCCTGGTGAGGATGGAATGCTGCATTTGGTCTGGTCTTTTTGCAGAGTCTTATTCTGGCCTTCTGGCCGGATGGTGTAAGTGCTATCCTTGTTGGCGATCTGGAGGGAGGAGCTGGCCGAGCCTTGTAAGATGTGGCAGGGCGAGGCCATGCAAATCCGCCGGGTTGATGGGAGTCTGGAAGGGCTAGTATCGGTGGAGGCTGTAAAAGGGGCAGCTCTCCCTGAGAAAACCTTGAAGGGCTCTCTATCAGCAGGACAGAGGGCTGCACTGACCGGTCCGGGGGTCGGATAGGAACCGAAAAGCCCATGGTGTATGTGCCCTTGGAGTGGCAATCCAAGGGTGCCAGACGATCACTGTGAGTGAGGGTCACATTGATATATGGCACCGCGGTCACTGCACCATAACACGCTTTTTTAGCACCTGCCTCCTGGGCCGGGCCTTTTGGCTAGGACCGGAGGAATTTTTTATTCCTGGCCGGAGGGCCTGGCCATTGTATTGCACAATGGCCACTTTTCACTCTCCCACCTTCCTTCTCCCCACTTTCCTATTATTTAACCCTGTGTTTATCACTTTTTTGTATTTTTTTGTTGGTTGTCTGCACGTTTGTCACAGTGTGTTTAGTAGGGTGTAGGTCCTCGGGCCTGCCCTGAACGACTTGGGAGTCGGTGGACATGGCCTTCTGGCTTAGTTCACCTGCTCTCATGGGGTCTCCCTTCGGGGGAGCCCCACCTAGTACTTGGGTGGGTCTGTTTCGGCAGACCCTCCAGAGAAAGGGGTCCTTCTGGTTTCGGCCAGATGGACCACGTGATGTACCTCAGTCCCCGTCAGGAGCCTAACGCCCCGGGGGATCAGGGTAAGGTCCTTCCATGTGGAGGACAAGTGTAACACCCGTTGCACGTTTTGTGCCACTCTTTATGTGTGTGCACTTTTTTTGGCACCGGGTGGAGTTTTTGGGGGTGTTTCACACGCCATGGGCTTTTAAAAAAAAAAAGCTGGCAAATATGGTACGTATTCAAATACACTTTCAGGCAGGCAGGCCAGGCAGGTGATTCAGTGATCTGCAGTGCATAAAATATATATTGTCTCCTACATATATACCTACTGCATTCTAGTGTAGGCAAGCCTATACCTGACTGCAGGCCATTCCTGGTGAACATATTCAAATACACTTTCAGGCAGGCAGGTGATTCAGTGATCTGCAGTGCATAAAATATATACAGTCTCCTACATATATATCTCCACTGCATCCAGTCTAACCAAGCCTATATCTGACTGCAGGCCATTTCTGGTGTACTTTTTCTAGTAAACTTCAGGCGATGTTTGGC